>JAZHEH010003399.1:437500-1166250 GCA_036589455.1 Ateles fusciceps | reverse complement strand
ATAACACAAGATGAAAATTAATATACACAGGAAGAAAAAAGGATTGTAAATGATCAATATGTGAGTAAATATAAAAGACTATGTTTTTCTTTTATAAATATCCTTAAAAATAACTGCTTAAAGTAAAAAGAATAACACTATCATAAGAGTGATGACTTATGAAGAATTAAAAGATATAAAAACAATGGCTTAAATGAAAGGGGTAGAATGTTTAAGTGGAATTAAGCTGTTGTGAAGGTTTTTGAAACTTAGGAAATGGGAGAAGTCAGATGTCAAGAGTAAAATGTAAAGTGATTGAGTATTAATTCTAACTAGACTACAATAAGGATGCATATTGTAATTCTCAGAGAAACTACTAAACAAAAAAAAAATACAAAGAGGTTTGACTAAAAGTTCAGTAGAGAAAGAGGAAACGACCTCAACATAATAAAGGCTACGTTTGAAAAGTCCACAGCTGACTTCATGCCCAATGGTGAAAAGCTGAAAGCATTTCCTCTAAGAGTAGTACTAAGACAGGGATGCTCCATCTAAACACTTCTATCCTACATACTGCAAGTCCCAGCCAGACAACTAGGCAAGAGAATTATAAAGTAAAAAAATAAAATCATCTCTGTTTGCCAATGACATGATCTTACATGTAGAAACTCCTAAAGATTACACACACACATACAAAATCATCCAAAAATCAGTTGTGTTTCTATACAGTAACAATAAACAGTCCAAAAATAAAATTAAGAAAACAGTCTCATTAACAATGGCATCAAAAGGAATAAAATACTTGAAAACAGGCCGGGCGCAGTGACTCATGCCTGTAATCCCAGCAGTATGGGAGGCCGAGGTGGCCAGATCACTTGAGGTCAGGAATTCGAGACCAGCCTGGCCAACATGGTGAAACCTGTCTCTACTAAAAATACAAAAATTAGCTGGGCGTGATGCCAGGCACCTGTAATTCCAGATACTCAGGAGGCTGAAGCAGGAGAATCACTTGAACTTGGAGGGGCAGAGGTTGCAGTGAGGCAACCATGTGAACTGTTTATTCAAGGTACCAGGCCAGTTTTTTTCCCCCCCAAGGGATTTATTGGCTGCAGAAAGTCAAGCCTAGTCTTTAAAGATGGCTGCTTATCGCAAAACATGATGTTCCAGTCAGCTTTGACGGTATAACCAGTGTTTCCAATTGTGTACTGTTACAAGAAGAACAGATTCTTACTGAACTTATTCAAATAATTATATTGCCATAAAAAATAAGAATACTCAACAATAGTTTCCAAATTCTAGAGGGATCAGGTTAGTAGAAAAAAATGTAAATATTTTAATTTTATTTACAAAAGTGTAATTTACCAGATTATTGTAAATTATACATAGCTTTACAAAACATTTCCTTAAATCTGGAAAACAAAACATAAAAAAATCAGCAAAGTTTCAGACAAAAAAAAATCTTTTTTTTTTCAGACAGATTGTCACTCTGCTTCCCAGGCTGGAGTGCAGTGGCGTAATATCAGTTCACTGCAACCTCCATCCCCAGGGTTCAATCGATTCTCCTGCTTCAGCCTCCAAAGTACCCGGGATTACAGGTATGGGCCACCACACCCAACCGATTTTTGTATTTTCAGTAGAGATGGAGTTTCATCATGTTGGCCAGGCTGGTCTCGAACTCCTGACCTCAGGTGATCTGCCCACCTTGGCCTCTCAAAGTGCTGGGATTACAGGCGTGAGCCACCGTGCCTAGCCCCAGAAAATTAATTCTTATTCTGCTTGATGTTGCACTAGCAATTTCATGAACCCATCAGTTTCTTTATTAGAGTTCTAAAAGTTCTTACCCAGTCCAATGGTATAACCTTTAAGTTAACAGAAACCTGTATTTCAGAGTACTTGTCAATCTTTTTCCTAAATCTCCCTAAAGAAGCAATTTTGAACTGCAGCTGATTGCAAAGGCTTTTAGAGAAGAATAAAAACAATAACAGTGAATGACAAAGACATAGAAGAAACACAGTTAAAAATTCAATGAGAGTATATTATAGCAAGCAATTGACAAGGAAAATTGGTTATTCCTGTGGCATACAACATTTAAAAATATCAAAATAATGATTGATAAAAATAGGAATCTAGGAGTCTCATACAGTTTTTAGAATACTCATATCAATAACATATCCATAAGTATAACTTAAAGAATATTTAGCTTCACTTTCATTTGACCATGCATTTCAAATAATTTATCAAATAACCCTAATTAGCTTAATATCCCTCTTATACAAGGTAAAAAGCAAATCATTTGAGCTTTCCCAACTGAAAAATCCCAGAGTTAACTCAACATCTACGAGACTTAATTTGGAATTCCATTGGGGAAGTTTGTCAAAAATATAAAAAAGACTTAAAATACATAACTAAATAGGATCACAAGTCATTATCTCATTTATTTAACCAGAGTGATAAGCAAAAAGCTTCAAAGACAAATACAGAAAACTACTTGCTTGTGAGAAAAACTTTCTTTTTAAGTGATCAAAGATCCATGTTCACTGCAACGGCATTATTTGCAATAGCCAAGATATAAAATCAACCTAAGTGTTCATTAATGAATGAATGAATAAAGAAAATATGGTATATATACACAATGAAATATGATTCAGCCTTAGTAAAGAAGATAAATCTGTCATTTGCACCAACATATGTGAACCTGGAGGACATAATGTTAAGTGAAATAGCTAGGAACAAAAATACAAATTGTTCTCACTTATATGTGGAATCTAAAAAAGTCAGTCTCATAGAAGTAGAGACTAGAATAGTGGTTCCCAAGGTCTGGGGTGGGAAATATGGGGAGATGTTCATCAAAGGGCACAGAATTTTAGTTAGATATGAGGAATAAGTTCAAGAGTTCTGTTATAAAACGTGGTCACTATCATCAATAGAAATATATTACATTCTTGAAAATTGCTAAGACAGTAGATTTAAAATGTCTTCACCACAAAAATAAGAATGTGAGGTAATGCATATGTTAATTAGCTCAATCGAGTCATTTTAATACATATACATATTTCAAAACATTGTACAAAACAAATATATAAAATTTTTATAAGTCAATTTAAAAACTAAATTAACTAAATAGAAAAAGGAATTATCCAGTCAGAAGAACAAAAAGAAAAAGGAAGTAAAAAGAGTAAGGAATGTCTCAGGAAATCATGGAACATCAAGTGAACCAATATAAACATTATAAAAGCTGCAAAAGAATAACAGAGAAAAAGATGACTAAAAAACTTATTTAAGTAAATAGGCTTGGCACAATGGCTTGTGCCTGTAATCCCAGCTCTTTAGGAAGCCAAGGTGACAGGATTGTGTGTAGCCAAAGGTTCAAGGCTATCTTGGGCAACACAGTGAGACCCAGTCTCTCCTGAAAAAAAAAAAAAAATGCCTTATTTAAGAAAATAATAGCTCCAAACTTCCCAATTCTAGGGAAGGAAATGGGCATCCAGATTCATGAATTCCAAATAACCTCAAATAAAATTAATCCAAAGAAGTTTGCTCCAAAACATACTATAATCAAATTGTCAAAAGTGAAAAACAAAATTTTGAAAGCATCAGAAAACTAATGTGTCATGTATAAGGGAGCTCCGTTAAGGCTACCAAAAGATTTCTCAGGAGAAACTTTGCTTGTCAAAAAGGAGTGGGATGATATATACAAAGTAATGAAAAAAATTGTCAACCAAGAATTGTATACCTGGCAAAACTGTCTTTTAGAAATGAAAGAGAAATAAAGATGTTCCCAGACAAAAAAAACTGAGGGAGTCTATTATCACCAGACCTGCCTTACAAGGATGCAAAGGAGACCTTCTCAAGTTGAAGCTAAGTACTGCTAAATAAAAATGCAAAACATGAAATTATAGAACTCACCTTACAAAGGTAAATAAAAAGAAAAAATATACTGTACCACTGTAATGGTGTTATGTAAGTCATTCTTAATTTTAGTGTAAAAGTTAAAAGATTTCTAAACTTTAAAACTTAAAAATGTTGAATGGTATTAAGAATAACACACACAAATTGGCTATTAGATATACAATATAAATAATTGTAAATTGTAACATCCATGACATAAAGTATGTTTAATGAGAGGAGAAGTAAAAATGTAGATGTGATTGAAGTTAAGGAATGAATGCTAATTTTTTTTTCCAAATTCTTCCAAAAAGTTGAAGAGGAAGGAATACCTCCAGATTAATTTTACGAAGCCAATGTTACCCTTATACCAAAGTCAGACAAGAATGCTACAAAAAAAGAAAATTACAGGCCAATATGCCTGATGACTATAGATGCAAAAACCCTTAACAAAATACTAGTAAACTGTATTTAATATAATATTAAAAGAATTATACATCATGATCAAGTGGGATTTATCCCTGGAATGCAAAGATGATTCAACGTGCACTAATCTTTAAATGTGATACACCACATTAACAAAAAGAAGGATAAAAATCACATGATCATCCCAAGTGATGCAGAAAAAGCATTTAACAAGATGTATTCTTCTTTAATGATTAAAAAAAACAACCTCTAAGCAAGTTAGGTATAGAAATAGTCTACCTCAACACAATAAAGGCCACATATGGCAAGCCCACAACTGACACAATACTCAACAGTGAAAAACTGAAAGTTTTTCCTCTGAGATCAGGAACAAGAAAAAGATACCCACTCTCACCACTTCTATTCAAAATAGTATTGGAACTTCTAGTTAGATGTAGTCAAGAAAAAGAAACCAAAGGCATCCAAACGGTAAAGGAAGTTAAACCACCTCTGTTTGCCAGTGACATAATTATATACATCCCTTAAGACTCCACCAAAAAAACTGTTACAACTAATAAACTAATTTAGTAAAGTCGTAGAATACAAAATCAATATACAAGAAACAGTTGCATTTCCACACAGTAGCAATGAACTATCTGTAAAAGAAAATAAGAATAAAAATTCCATTTCCAATAGCATCAAAAAGAATATATTACTTAGGAATAAACTTAACCAAGGTAGTGAAAAACTTGTACACTGAAAACTACAAAACACTGATGAAAGAAATTGAAGAAGACACAAATAAATGGAAAAATATTCTGTGTTCATAGATTGAAAGAATTAATATTATTTAGATGTCCATATAACCAAAGCAATCTGTAGATTCAACATTATTCCCATCAAAATCCCAGTGGAATTTCTTAAGAGAAAAAATTCTAGAATTCATATGGAACAACAAAAGACCCAGAATAGCCAAAGCAATCTTGAAAAAGAACAACAAAGCTGGAGGTATCACACTTTCTAATTTCAAAATACATTAGCAAGCTACAATAATCAACACAGTTTGGTACTGGCATAAAGACAGACACAAAGAACAACAAAACAGAATGGAGAGCCTGGAAATAAACTCACACATTCACAGTCAATTGATCTTTAACACAGGCATCAAGAATACACAATGGGGAAAGGACAGTCTCTTGCACAAGTGATGCTGGGAAAACTGGAAATTCACATTCAAAAGGAATAAACTGCAATCCTATCTTACACCATAATGCAAAGATCCCATGAACATGGAGTAAAGATTTAAATGTAAGACCCGAAACTTCAAAACACTTAGAAGCAAACATGAGGGAAAATCTTCACGACATTGCTCCTGGCAATGATTTTATGGATATAATATCAAATGTGCCAGTAGCAAAAGCCAAAATAGATAAATGGGATATTGAAGGAAAAATTTTCTGCACAGCAAAGGAAACAACAAAATGAAGAGACAACTTATGACACAAATAAAATATTTACAAACTATATGTCTGATAACGAGTTAATTTCCAATATATATGTGGAACGCCTACAATCTAACAGCAAAAAACAAATAATGAGAAAATGGGCAAAGATCTTGAATAGATATTTCTCCAAAGAAGATATACAAATGGCCAACAGGTATATTATAAGGGGTTCAACATTACTGACTATCAGTGATGCAATTTAAAACCACAATGAGATAACACCTTATACTTATTCAGAGGATTATTATTTTTTAAGAAAAGTACAAATGTTGATGAGTATGTGGAGAAATTGTAATTCTTATTTATTGTTGGTGGGAATGTAAAATGATGCAATCACTATGGAAAACAGTATAGATGTTCCTCAGAAAGTGAGAATAGAGTTAACATATGATACAATGACCCTACTCTTGGGTATATATCCAGAAGAATTGAAATTATAATCTCAAAGAAGTACCTGCACTCCCAGATATTTTGGGAGCATTGCAGTATTGCAGATTATTTACAATGCCAACCTATAGAAACAACTAAAGTTTCTGTTGACAAATGAATGACTAAAGAAAATGTGATATACACGTATCTGAAATATTATTCGGCCTTAAAGAGAAAGAAATCATAAGATTTCAACATGTATGAACCTTAAGAACATTATGTTAAAGGAAATCCTCCAGTCACAAAAAGCCAAATGATGCATAATTACTCATACATCCATTATCTAAAGTAAACAAATTTCTATAAACAGAGAGTAGAATGGTAATTACTAGGGGTTAGGGGAGGGGGCAGAAGAGATTTGTTTAATGAGTATAGAGTTTCAGATTTTTAAGATGAAAAAATTCTGGAGATCTTCTGTTTTACAACAATGTGAATATACTTAACATTATTGAACTATACATTTAGAAACGGCTATGATAGTAAATTTCATGTTATGTGTTTTTATTATAATAAAAAGCAACAAAAGCCAGTAGAAAAAAAAATACTAAAAATACTAATTAGCCTCAAAGAAGATAGGAAAAGATTAAACAAAGGATTAAAAACAGGTTGGACTGGTAGGAAATAAATACCAAGATTGTGGACTTAAGCCAAACCATATTAACAATTATTACATGTAGTGCACTAAAAATTTCAAATAAAAAGCTAAGATTGGATAAGAAAGCAGACTCAACTATAAGTTCTCTAAAAGATGCACATTAAATGTATAGACACAATGGGCTGTGAGCAAAAGGATGGTAAAATACATAACTGGAAAGGTTATATTAACAGAAGATAATATAGACTTCAAAACAAGTGTTATCAGAGACAAAGAGAGAAATTTCATAATCATAAAATGGTCAATTCCTCAGAATAAAATAAAGTTAATATATATGTCTACACCTAATGACACAGCTTAGTTTCTAAAATGCATAATTAGGAACCTCACAGAACTAAAAGCAAAATAAACAAACTCACAAGTATAGTTGGGAATTTTAACCCTCTTCCTGCAGCTACTGATGGAACAACTTGATAAAAATAATTGAGTAAAGTTATAAAAAATTTAAACAAGTCTGTCAACTAACTTGACCAAACTGATATTGTAGAACCACTAGACCCAACAACAGAATACATTTTATTTATTTCCAAATGCACTTAGACTATGGTAAATGGAATATAATAAATAGAACATAATAAATAGGTCATATTCTTAACCATAAAAGAATTATCAGTAATTTCAAAAGACTGACATCTTATAAGTGGTCTCTGACTGCAATGGAATAAAATTAGAAATCTAACAGTATAATATCTATAAAAAAGCCACATATTTGAAATTAAACCATACAATTCTTTAAAAAAATCCATTGTCAAGGAAAAAACACAGGGAGAAATTAGAAAATATTTTGAAGTGAATGATAATGAAAATAACATATCATAACTTGTGGTATGCAACTAAAATAATGTTTAGAGGGAAATTTAAACTTTTTTTTTTTTTTTTTTTTTTGAGACAAGGTCTTGTTCTGTTACCCAGGCTGGAGGGCAGAGGCATGATCACAGCTCACTGTAGTCACAATCTCCTGGGCTCAAGTGATCCTCCTGCCCAGCCTTCCAAGTAGCTGGGACCACGAGCACGTGCCACCATGCCTGGCTAATTTTTTCGTTTGCCAGAGATGAGGTCTCACTATTTTGTCCAGGCTGGTATCCAACTCTTGGGCTCAAGTGATCCTCCCACCCTGGCCTCCCAAAGTGCTGTGATTACAGGTGTGAGCCACCACACTCAGTGGAAATGGATACTTTTAATACTTGTGTTGTGAAAAAAGAAAGTTATAAAAATCAATCATAGAATTTTCCAAAATAAAACATAGGAAAAGAAAAGTAACTTGAGCTTAAAATAAATAGACATAAGAAAGTAAAGATAATCCTTAATTCCTAAAACTGCACAGATGAGATTTCTGAAAACCAAATCCAGAGTCTCGCCCTGTAAGTGGCTGAATTGCAATGTAAATTGAATTGCCAATATCACAAGGCATTTTCTGAAGAGAAGGCATGGATTGGAAAAGAATAAAATCTCCAAAATTTGAATGGGGACATATGGGAACATCCCAGTGAAGTCGGGGGAACTGAACTTCTAAAATCTGCAGTTTTCTTTGCCAGTAGAAGCAGTCCTTTACTCCCGTATGAAGAGATTAGCTCTGCTTTGCTTGAAAAACCTGTAGTGGCCTCCCCTGAGGTGACTGCCTTGCAAGGCACTGCTGAATCTCCTCAGGACCTATCCCCATCACCTCTTTGCCTACAGACCTAAGTCCCTGTCAGCTCTAAGGGGTGAAGTGCAAAGTGTGACCTACAGGAATGTGCACTATACACCAAAAGAAGTGCATGATTCTTCCAACTTACACAGACAGACTTTGGGAATATGTGTGGAACGGATATTAAAGGTGTGTGATGATGGAAGGAACATAAATTTGGATCAGGCTGAAATTATTGATACAGGCTCACTAAGCAGGGGATACTGGATTCAGTGCTGTACTCTGAGGAGGGGATAAAGTACTCTGTTTTTTGTTTTGTCTGTTTATTTGTTTGTTTTCAGTTGGTTGGCTCACATTTGGAACCAAAGGTCACCTACACTAAATACATATGCAAAGCTAGAAATGCCTCCATATACTGTAGAAGAAGGCATCCAAAGGTTTAGGAATATTAAAATGCTTGAGTTAATTTGTCATGTAATACCTGCTCAACCACTCCAGGTGGGTCCAGAGGGGGCAGATTTTGCCATGACTACGTGAAATACATTTGAAGAGGAACCCTGGCATCCTTGAAGAGCTCTGCAGTTGCTCTTCTCAGGTCATAAATTACAATGGGAACTGCTACCATCTAACTGGAATCTCTAAATGCAAAGAGATAATGGGATCTCAGGGTGGCAGGGGCCAAGAGGCAGCACTTAATTGTCAAAGACATTGGGGGTATGTCTTTGGCATGGTTACCGAAATCAACAGAAGAGTCAAAGCAGTAGTCAGAACTGTCTGGTTCTCAGAGACCTATGGCTTTGGCTAGTTGATCATGGTATTCCTAGAAAAGAAATAGACAAGAGTTCTACTAATTCTTACTTGCTCTGTATGAGTGAGAGTTCCAGGTACAGTGGAGAGAAGTCTAATTTGAATCCCCAGAGACTCATGACCTCCCAATCAATTCCAAAACTTGAATTTGTGTACACACTCAGAACCCTCAAATGAATGACTATGCTTTCAGGAGTAAGGACCTTACCACACTGACAAAAATTTCTCCCAGCCTTTCCCAAAGACAATTTACCAGGATGACCTTGCATGGGGGAGAGGGGAAATAATCTGACTAGAGTCATTTATTGGACCATCTCAAGATTCACAATGGAACTAAGGTCAAGTACAGCTAACGTTACATGACATGGTAAAACACTGAGATTTCCCCTTAAGATGGAGAACAAAGCAAAGATGTTCTCTTTTTCCATTTTTCTTCAGCACTGTACTAGAAATCCTAGTCATGCAAAAAAAAAAAAAAAAAAAAAAAAAAAAAAAAAAACAAGAAATAAAAGGCATAAAAATTGGAAAGAAGGAAACAAAACTATCTCTATCTGCAAGCAAAATGACTGTCTATATCAAATGCATATGTAATCTACAAAAAGCCAAATTACATATTTTAGGTTGTAGATTTTACTGTATGTTAATTTTATTTCAAAATATTTATAAACGTTGACATTTCAACAAAAAAGTAGAAGAGGGGGAAGACGAGGGACTCCTTGTATGCAAGATACTGGGATCTCTATAGCAATCTTCTAACTTTTCCACAGCATCTAAATAACCATATAATAAAGGATATGCCAGCTTTTCTGGTTATGAAACTCTCTCCACATACATAGACTGAACAAGGCTCTAGTTCTATCTAAATGTCCTCTTCTAGGAATATTGCTTCTGCAGGTGTGTGGAGGATGGATTTAATGGCACAAGATGGGCAGCAGACAATTGGAATGTGTTTCAGTAATCCAGATGAGAAATATCCTGAGCCAGGGCGATGGTTGCACAGATGAAAAAGAAGTAAAATTTGTTTAAAAAAAATGTCAAGACAGGCCAGGGCCAGTGGCTCAAACCTGTAATCCCAGCACTTTGGGAGGCCGAGGCAGCCAGATCACGAGGTCAGGAGATCAAGACCATCCTGGCCAACATAGTGAAACCCATCTCTACTGAAAATACAAAGAAAAATTAGCTGGGCATGGTGGCAGGGCACACCTATAGCCCCAGCTACTCAAGAGGCTGAGGCAGGAGAACTGCCTGAACCTGGGAGGCAGAGGCTGCAGTGAGCCAAGATCGCACCACTGCACTCCAACCTGGTGACAGAGTGAGACCCCATCTCAAAAAAAAAAAAAAAAAAAAAGACAAGAACACAACTTTGCAGGGAAGAAGAAAGCTCTTTCATTTAGTTATTTTCAACTTCAATACAAATAGGTAGGGCCATTTTCACTTTTCTCTCTGTTTATAGATGAAAACACTGATATCCAGAATTAAATGTGGTTGCATTTATGCACTGTTATTTCCTTAAAATGGTGTAACAAAAATTTTAATAAACTCACTTTATGGGCAAATTTTGGTATAAATCAAATACCCCAGAAAAAAATAAAACACTACATAATTCCAAAGCTGAAAGCCAATGAATTATAAAATGTTTTTATAATATTGCCACAAGCTACCACCATATGAACGGGAAAACAGAAATACCAGCCCTCACTTTCAGTGTCCTAGAAATCATGCTGCTATTTACAGGTGTTAGAACTTCCAGGAGGGATTTCTGTGTGTGGTTGGGAGGCTGGTCTAAGCCAATTTGTCCCTTTGGCAACCGTCGGGTTGTGATGGTGGATGCCAGCAGCCTCCCAGGTTAGAGTTAGGTATGGGCTATACAAGCCCGGTCTCAGACTACTAGTTGGTCTGTCAAAATGAAAGTAAGGCCATATTCTGCCAAGTGAACAGTTATTTATTAGTAAGCAGGCCGAAGATAGTTTGGGTGTCCTGCAGCATAATTCTGACAGTAACCATCCGTAGTTAATGTCAGATTCCGCATGTTAGAAGCACCGTCCCCAACAAGACTGTCTCCATTTCAGACACCAGCTGGAATTTCAGGTCTCCAGACCATCTGTGCCCTGACCAACTAGCTACAAATCTCACAACCCCTCTCAAGCTCAATGATTCTCTGGAACAATTCCTGAAACTCAGGAAGGTGCTACACTTAAAATTACAGTTTTATCATAAAGGTTGCAAATCAGGACCAGCATAATGAAGAGACACATAGCACAAGATCTGAGAGGGTCCCAAATGCAGAGATCTCACTCACTCTTCCCATGAAATCAGAGTGCATCACCCTCCTGACACATCAATGTGTTTATCAACCACAAAGTTCCTCTGAGTCTCAGTGTCCAGAGTTTTACTAGGGTTTCCTAACATAGTCATGATTAGTGGCATCACTGACCAAGGATTAAACTCAGTTACCAACCCCACTTCCCCTCCCTGGAGATCAGACTGGCTCAAAGTCCTAACCTCCTGAGATCACGTGGTTGGTCCTTCTGGTGACCAGTTCCCATTCTGAGTGGTCTCATTAGCATAAATCAGACGCAATCCAAAAAGCCTCATGAATAACAAAGATGCCCCTATTACTCAGGAAATTCCAAGGACTCAGAGTCTTTCTCCCAGGAACTAGGGACAAAGGCCAGTCCAGTGCTTTATTATACAACACTGTTGCATACCTGTTCTCCTTAGCTTGGTGAGATCTCCTCTTTCTGTCCTCAGGCAACAATCAAGTTCCCTGCATAAACTCTGAGATCAGCCAACCTTGGGTCATGACAGAGTCCTCTGCCACATGGGGTACCCAGAGGGCATGAGTTTGGATGTGCGGCCACCCCCGTAGAATCTGGCCTGATTCTGATACTTCGACCGAGCAAGGTACTGGGATCCATTCAGTCTTTTTAGGTGACTATAGTTTTTGAACACCACTTACTTTATCTATGGAAAATTATTTCTAAAATGCCTTATGCTAGCTAATGAAGGTTTAGTATCTATTATAATAAAATAGAAAACATTCTCTTTAACTACCTCTGATTGTACATTTCTGTTCAAATGCTGAGTGATTACCCCTGGAGTATAGATGAAAGTCATTCATGTAGTCTTATGTGATAGTTAATATTGAGCGGCAGCGTCACTGGACCGAAGGACGCAAAGCGTTGCTTCTGGATACGTCTGTGAGGGTTTTGCCACAGCAGATTAACGTTTGCGTCAGTTGACTGGGAGAGGCAGACCCACTCTCAATCTGGTGGGCACCACCTAACAGCTGCCAGCGTGGCTGGAATAAAGCAGGCAGAGGAGCATGGAAGGACTTGAGTTACTGAGTCTTCCAGGCTTCATCTTTCTCCTGTGCTGGATGCTTCCTGCCCTAGAACATCGGACTCCAAGTTCTTCAGCTTTTGGATTCTTGGACTTCCACCAGTGGTTTGCCAGGGGCTCTTGGGCCTCTGGCCACAGACTGAAGACAGAACCGTCACCTTGCTACTTTTGAGGTTTTGGGACTCGGACCGGCTCCCTTGCTCCTCAGCTTGCAGACGGCCTACTGTGGGACTTCACCTTGTGATCATGTGCGTCAATACTGCTTCATAAACTCCCCTTTATATATACATTTATCCTATTAGTCCTGTCCCTGTAGAGAACCCTGACTAACACAATATATAACTTCCACTTCCTATTCTGAAGTTTTTAAGTAGTTTACCTCATAGACAATGGAACACTCTTGTACTATTATTTTAATACACAGTAACATTATAATTTAAAATTATTTTTGTATTAATAATACCGTCTATGTGTTTACTGGTGGGGCTCATGCTATGGCTGAAAAGAAAATGTACTCGGAAAATCAACTTTGAAATGGAAATTCTGTGCACTAAAGTGCTATGAAGATGGGCACACACATACCACGTTGTCACACGCTGTTAAAGACGAGAGGACCCTGCAAAGTATCAGAGTTCAAGGTGAAGGGAAGTAGTAAAGAAAGTGCTCACAGCAATCATTCTAGCGTCAGAAGAAAAACCTTAGCCAAATTAAGTTTAACAGAGTTTAATTGAACAAAGAATAATTTGCCAATCAGGCAGCCTCCGGAGCCAGAGTAGGCGCAGAGAGATTCCAGCACAGCTAAGTGGTGGAAGAAGATTTATGGGCAGAAAAAAAAAAACCCGATGTACAGAAAACAGAAGGGAGATACACAAACAGCCAGATAGGTTACAGAGTAGCGTTTGATTTATCTGAACACATTTTGAACAGCTGGTCCCCTTTGGCCAAAATTCAGTGACTGGCACAAGAGAAGTGTTAAACCAGGTTTAGCCTAAAGCTGCCTCTTTAACTGCTTTAAGTTTGGTCTAAAGATTTCTCTGTACATCATGAATTACAGCCTAAATAGAGTTGTAAACGGACTGTAACCTACTCTTGTGCCAATCACCAAGATTTAGCCGTTCACATATGGCCAGTTGTTCAAACCATGTTCAAATACGGCAAACAGCAAGCTGTAATCACTCGGCTGTTTCTGCACCTCACTTCTGTTTCTTCTCTGTCCATAAACCATCTTCCACCACGTGGCTGCGGTGGAATCTTTCTGACCCTACTGTGGCTCAGGAGGCTGCCCAGATTCATGCATTGTTCTTTGCTCAATTAAATTCTTTTAAATTTAATTTGGCTAAGGTTTTTCTTTTAACAGTAGGTTACAATCTGTTTACACCTCCATTTAGGTTATAGCTCACTGTGTACAGAGAAACCTTTAGGCCAAATTTAAATTATGTAAGGAGGCAGCGTCAGGCTAAACTTGATTTAACACTAGGTTTAGGTATACACAATTTATATTTATTTCTATTAGGATAATAGTTTTTATTGTGCATGTTTTACATTAAACAAGGTCTCTAAGAACACATTCCTTATGTGTACAGCTACCTTCCAATTGACTAAATAGGAACACATGGACACTAAGTGGAATAGCTAGAAACAGTTCATCGGACTCCTGATCTCACATTTGGGCATCATATTGGCTACTTTGTGGTGGGAACCGAGGTCCTCTCTTTATTACTGTGAGTCATCACTGGGTGAGACCAGCTGTCAGCCTTTAGAGGGATCCCAGGCTCATTCCTGCTGCAGCAGACCCCTGCTCTCACCTCTCTCCAGGAGAGAAAAGGCTGAGACCCATCCCACCAAAATTCAAGTCAATAAGTTCTGGGCTGAGACTGGGTATCTATCTATCTATTATCTATCTATAATCTATCTATCATCTATCTGTCTATCATCTTTCTATCCATCTATCATCTAGCTAGCTAGTTAGCCATCATCTATCTATAATCTATCTATTATCTATTATCTATCATCTGTCATCTATCTTCTATCTATCCATCTATCATCTATTATCTATTTATCATCTATCTATTATCTATCTATCATCTATCTATCTACCTATCATCTATCTATTTTTCAAAGTTCCTCACATGATTTTGATCAAAAGTCAGACTTAGGAAGCACTGCTGACAATACCAGGCAACGAGTTAGCCGGAACAATACCCTGTCATCATTAGATTTGCATTTTAGAAGGCACGCTCTGAAAGAAATATGGAGGTGACAACAGTGCTGGTGGAAGCCATAATAATATACAGTTCTCCCCTTCATCCTCAGGGGGATACGTTCCAAGACCCCTAGCGGATGCCTAAAACCACAGATAGTACCAAACCCTACATATACCACGTTTTTTCATCTGATAACTCAGATACCTCCTAAGTGACTAGAGGGCAGATAGTGTATCAGTGCCAAAGGGATAATTCCCTTCCTAGGCTGATGAAGTGGGACAGTGCAAGATTTTGTCTCCAGTTCCTGGCACAGAGCTCCTACAAACTCTTGGAATTTCCTGGGTGAGAGGAGGTACTTTTGTTACCCTTAAAAAGCTCCTTTCAATCATACCTGAGTTTATGCTGATGAGGTGACTCTTGGAGTGTGAGGCTGTTTGCAGGGGGAGCCAACCCTGTGATTCGAGGGTTGGAACTTTCAGCCCCACCTTCTGGACTGCCAGGTGGGGAGAGGACCTGGAGACTGAGTTAATCACCAGTGGCCAATGACTTCGTCAGTCGTGCCTATGTAATGGAACTTTATAAAACCTCTTAACAGCGGAGTTCAAAGAGCTGCTGGGTGGGTAAACACTTGGAGTTGTTGGGAGCCTGGTGCCCACAAAGGGGGCATGAAGCCCAGCACCCCTCTCCTTGCTCTGTGCATCTCTTCCATTTGGCTGTTTCTGTGTGGCATCCTTTATAATAAGCCAGTAATAGAAAGTGGAGTGTTTCCCTGAGTTCTGTGAGCTGTTATAGCAAATTATTGAACATGAGGAGGGGGTCATGGGAACCCTCAATTTACAAACCAGTCAGCCATAAGTGCAAGAGGTAACCTGAGACTTTTGGTTGGTGTTGAAGTACAGAGAAGTCTTCTGGGACTGAGCCTGTGGGGGTCTGCATTAACTCCTGGACTAAGTATACGATTCATTAAATTGTAGGATGCCCAGTTGGTGTCCACAGAGAACTGGACAATTGCTTGGTTGCGGGGGAATGGATAAAAACCACACACATTTGGTATCAGAAGTATTGTGAGTATAGAAACAGTTTTACAGTTTGCCTTCTGATACAAAGGAAATCAGGGTTCGGAGAACCCTAACAGCAAATAGTCTGGAGTGCCAGAACTGAAATTCCAACCCAAATCTCTTTGATAGCCTATATACTAAATATCTTTAGTCTATCCTAACAAAATTGAGAGGGAGAAATAGAAAAATCGCCACTAGAACTCTACAGAAATAACTGTGCAGGCAGCACCTACAGGTGGATGCTAAAATTATTGGGAGAACCACAAAGTAAGGAAATGTTTGAAACTCCAAAGGACAGGATGTGTCAAAGGGACCCAAGAGCCTAGCTAAGCCAGGAGAGCACTCACTAACCAAAGCTGAAGCCACGGACACCACCACATAGACTGTGGAACATTGGACCATCACCCAAAGTATAAAATAAATATACAAGTCTACAAATAATAAACTATTGAATAAATAAATGCATACACAATAAACTACTGAATAAATACAATAAACAATAAACTATTGGATAAATAAATAAATACATATGTACACAGGAAGAAGTGACAGATCTTCCTTACAAAATAATTTCAGAAAATATACACAGATGCTCCCCATCCAGGAGGAGGAACTTAATCCTCACTCCTCTCCACTGAGGGTGGGACAGAGCTACAGACTCATTTCCAGAGAATAGAGTGGGGAAAGGGGAAGAATAGCAACGGTGCAATGAAAAAACCTGGCAAACACAACATTAACAGCTCATGAAGGTTAATATCCCCTGTGGTGTCCTGTGGATGTCACATTCCTCCTCTTACAGAGAGGTGGGAGGGGCACTTTGTTCTGTGATGTTCTTTCCAAAAATTCCTAACTCCCCACGTAATCAAGGGAAAACACCAGGTAAACCCAGGCTGGCAAATATTCCTTAAGATTGTAAAGGTCAGAAGAAAAACAGGGGTAGACCAAGAAGCCAGAGGCAGCTAGGGAGAAACAACAACTAAATGTAATGTGGGATCCTGGATAGGGTGCCAGAACAGAAAGAGGCCGTGAGGAGAACATTGGCAAATTCAAACAAAGTCTGTGGTTTAGTTAATAGTATTCTATCAATGTTAATTTTTTAGTTTTGGTACTATGGTTATGTACGATGTTAACATTGGGGAAAGGTGGGTAAGGTTTATGGGGCACTCTGCATTACTTTTGCAAATTTTCAGTACACCTAAAATATGTTCAAAATTAAAAGCTAAAAAAATTAAATTGAAACCAGAAGGCTGGTCATCAGTAACAGAAACCTTGAGAATACAAAACAATGGAGTAACAATTGCCCTTTTTTTAGAAGCTAGAAGAGAAGGTTGCTTCAAATACATGCAACCTACTGCTATAAGAATTAAATCTATACCCACTCTCGCCATAGGAAAGTTTCTATGTCTCTTTACTAAAACAGTCTAAAAGATTTTCTGTAAATACCAACCTATTTGTTCCCATGACAAATAGTTTATAATCCTGTGACCAAAATCAAAAACAAAAAAATCTTGTTAATGGAAACCATGAGTGCTGTAGAAAGCTGTTCACTTGAAGATACAAGCTATGATTTTCAGAGAGGTTTGGTCACACTCACCCTCCTTTGGGAAGATGAGTCATTAACCTCTTCTGATGTTTGACACTGACGTCATTCTAATTTGCTCAGACAGCATAGAAAGATGGTACAGATTTTCTCAGAAATAGAACATGACTTACAGTCATTTCTTCTTATTAAAATAGTAAATTTAAAGTTAAAATAGCGTCTCATATATTATTTGAACTATAGCTCAGTACATCGGTTCTCTTGACAACTAAGAGGAGAGACATGCAGAAAAATAGAACACAGAAGCTTAGTAACCAGAATGTGTAATACACGCACCAAAATCAATAAGGAAAAAGGTAAGAGAATGGGCAACGAATATGAACAGTCAAGCAACAGAATAAGAAAACATGAACAGCCAAAGACCTTACAAAAAGATATTCAACCTCATAATAAACCAAGGAAAGTCAAAGGCAAACAACAAAGACACCATTTTCTCCTCCATCAGATTGGCACAAGAAGCTCTCATGAGTGCCGCTGGGAGTGTAAATTAAGAAAGCCTTTTCAAAGAGCAATGTGGCATTATCTCGTAAAGTTGAGAACACGCTTAACTCCTGCACCTAGCAGTTTCATTCCCGGGTACTTACCTAGTGAAGCACTGCAGTCTTCTGCTTCTGACACTTACAAATGGCTTACTCTGGTCAAGTCATTTAATTGCTCACCATGCATCAGCTTCTTATCTGTAAAATGAGGATAACATTAGTGCCTTTCTCATACAGTTATCATATCCATGATATGATATTGAATGAGTTAATTTATGTAAAACAAGGTCTTTTACATATGGTGTCTGATCCCATAGTAGATACCATAAAAATGGTAGACTACACTCCGTATCTCAGGCCCTACCTACTATCCCCATCAGTGGAGGTGATAAAAATCTTGGCACACCACAGTCCACTGTGCCCTAAGGACGTTCTCATATATTTGCTTGTGCAAGGAGACAGGCACATGGAGATTTATTGCAGAGTGTTTGCAATAGCAAAAAATTAGAAATAATCTAAATGTCAATTAACGAGGATATCAATAAATGCTGTCAGTATTTATGTAATGGAACACTATACATCTGTTTAAGAGAATGAACTAGACGTAAGTGTCTAGTTCTTGAATAATCTCAAGAACAATATTAAGTGAGATAAAAAACAAGCTGCAGATGAATGCATGCACTATAAAATGTTAATATGTAAACACGCAGCCCAATACTCTCCATAATAATAATACAAACACCGTGAAAATTACAAATACCAAAATTAGGATTGGGGGGCTTCAACTTTGTCTATAATGTTCTATTTCCTTAAGAAGACAATTAAAGTGGCTATATATACACATATATATAACTCCACACATGTGTATATTAAAAATGTTACCATTTTACAAACATGAGGGTTGGTTCACTGATGTTGTTTAGATCATGGGCTCTGATTTTCTATATGTCAGAAATGTATTATAATTTTATTTTTAAAAAATCAGCAGGCCTTGGAGATTAATGGAACATGTGGGTGGTAATGGAGAGAGAAGGGTCTTGGATGACTCCCAAGGTTCTGCCTTAAATGACGGAGTGGTACCATTTGTCAAGATCAGGACTCTAGGAGACTTGCCATCTTTAAGCAATCACTTCATCATATAAATCAGAAAAAGGAGGGAAGTTCATCTAATTCAAACCATAATCCAAGGTAACAAAGGAACTTTATCTTCAAAATAGAACTAGGGAAATGATCTCAGTACAGCCGTCAAGAATGAGCAATTCTGAGTCCTGGCGCAAATTCTCTGGTACAAATGACCTAATTTTCTTTCTTTATGTCTTTGCCAGATAAATAGAAATCATCATGTATGCAGAGAGAAGATGGATTATTTAATAATTATAAGAGAGTTGAAATGTAAAAACTCACTTAAAATCAATAAAAACTGTTTAGTGATTTTAAAAGAAAACTGGAAAAATGGTTAGCCAAAGGAATATGTTTGCATTTACATTTAAAATGTGCAACATGAAGGAAAAATGTAATAGTACGTAAACTGAAAATGTCTTGACAAAGAATTGCCACGTTTCGGTTGCTCCTGGATGGGGATAAACTGCTTTGAAGAAAGGAACCGGGAGCTCAGAATTATGTCACTGTGAACAGATTATAGAGGTAATCAACCTGACTCTTCACTTTGGAGGAAGTTGAGCATCATATAGGTGAAGGAATTTAGCTGAGGGAACAGGAAAAACGGTAGAGTCTACAGTAGATATCATCTATACTAATGCTTTTTCAGATTATTTATTCTGCTTCTCCTCCCACCTCACCATATTTTATTACTTGCCAGTAATATATTGATTACTTGCTTTTAATGGTTCAGGTCCATAATTTCTTATTTAAAACTCTTGGGGTCAGTTATGTTTTGGAATTGAGGTGTTTTTCTGATGTGAGAGAGGTAACATGGTCCATATAGAGTATATTGCATACACGCCTAGAGTATTGAGTTAGCACTTCCGCTGAATGAATACTTTAGGCATGTATGAAATCTCTGATTTCATTCATCAGGGTTTTGTAGTTTTCCTCTTAATGATCGTATACATACTTTGTTAGATGTGCAATTAACTATTTCACCTTTAGGGACGTTAATCTAAATAATATTGTATTTTTAATTTCAAATCGTGTTTGTTCATTGCTGGCATATAGGAAAGCAATTGAGTTTTGTATATAAACCTTGAATTTAACCACCTTTCTATAACTGCTTAATAGTTTCAAAGGGTTTTGTTGTTGTTGTTGAGCCTGTTAGATTTTCTACATAGAAGATTGTGTCATCTGTAAACAAAGGCGGTTTACTTTCCTCCTTCCTAATCTACATACCTTTTCTTTTCTTTTCTTTTCTTTCTCTTATTGCATCAGCTAGGACTCTTGGTACAATGTTGAAAAGGAGTAGTGAGAGAGGACAGGCTTGCTTTGTTCCTAATCTCAGTAGAAAAGCTTAAGTCTCTCACCATTAAGAGTGTTAGCTATAGGATTTTTGTAGATATTGTTTATCAGTTCGAGGAAATTTCACTCTATTCCTAGTTTACTGAGAGTTTTTAGTGTAAACAGGTGTTGGATTCTGTCAGACGCTTTTTCTGCATCTATGGATATGATCATGTGATTATTTTCTTATTTAGCCTGTTGACATGATAGATAATATTAATTGATTTTCAAAAGTTAAACCATTTTTGCATACCTGGGGTAAATCCCACTTGGTCGTGATTTATAATTATTCTTGTACATTGTTGGATTTGATTTGTTAATATTTTATTGAGTATTTTTGCATCTGTGTTTATGAGAGGGTAGAGAACTGGTATGATTTCTTTCTTAAATGTTGGAATTCACCAATGAATCTATCTGTGCCTGGTGCTTTCTGTTTTGAAAGCTTATTGTCTATTTGATTTTTAAAAGATGGCTTATTCAGATTGTCTATATCTTCTTGTGTGACTTTTGGCAGATTATATCATTCAAATAATTGGTCCATTTCATTAGGTTACCAAAACGTAGACATAGAGTTGTTCATAGCCTTTCTTTATTATAATTTTATTTTTATTTTATTTATTTGACTGCAAGTACAATCATCTTTATTATAATTTCAATGTCCATGGGATCTGTAGTGAAGGCCCTTATTTCATTTCTGATAGTAATAATTTGTGCCCTCTTTCTTTTTTTCATAGTTACCTGGCTAAAGGCTTATTAATTATATCGATCTTTCCAAAGAACCAGTTTTTTGCTTTATTGGTCTTTTCTATTATAAATTTCTTATTTTCAATTTCATTGATTTCTGTCTTTAATTCTTATGATTTCTTTACTTCTGCTTACTTTGAATTTTGCTTTTTTACCCTTTAGTTTCCTAAAGTGAAAATAGACGATTGATTTTAGATCTTCCTTCTTTTCTAGTATATTCATTTAACACTGTAAATTTCCCCCTAAGGACTGTTTTGTTGCCTTCTGAGTAGCTGGGACTACAGGCATGTGCCACCACACTCAGCTAATTTTTCTATTTTTAGCAGAGACAGGGTTTCACCATGTTGGCAAGGCTGGTCTCAAATGTCTAACCTCAAGTAATCCTCCTGCTTTGGCCTCCCAAAGTGCTGAGCTGACAAGCATGACCCACTGGGCCCAGCCTATCACCTGAGAGACTTTTAATCTACCTAACAAGATAATCTTTATTCATTATACATTTCCTCCCCTCACCCTCCCACAATTTGTGTCACCACTTCAGAAGCCCCAAGCTCCTATTCCTTTCTGTAGCTCAAAAGGCTGTATAAGCTTCAATCATCTGAACTTTCCTGGAGTCTCATATTTTGTGGGACCTCTGTGTGTATAAACATAATTAAATGTGATTTTTCTCTTGTTAATCTGTCTTATGTCAATTTAATTCATAGCTCAGCTAAAGAACCTACAAAGCTGGAGGGAAATCATTTTTGCTCTCCTACAATATAAAATACATATATTTTACACACTTTAAGAAATAAATGAGGGGGTAAAAATAGGAGTAAGTGGTAAACAACTGTTTAAAACTGAAGTGTATATTTTAAAAATAAAAATTACAAAACTGAAAAGTAAAATAAACACAATAATAGAAAATTAGACGAAGCTAAATAAGGCATTAATAAACTGGAAGATGGATCTGAGAAAATTATGCAGAATATAGTACAAACAGAGAAAGAGAAAGAAAATATGGAAGAAAGGTTGGGAAACTTGGAAGATAGACTGAAAACATCTAATAAACATTTAAGCATAATTGCTAATGCAGAAGAGAAAGTGGTAAAGTAATATATGAAGAGATGGCAGTTGAGAATTTCCCAGAAGGGATGAAGGACAGCTGTCTAATTCAGGAAGCTCAATACATTCCCAACAGAAGAAATTAAAAGTAATACTCATGTAGGCAGATCATAGTGAAATTGCAGAACACCAAAGATGGAAAGAAATATTGTAAAAGCAGACATAGTGAAACAAGAGATTGCTCAGCAGAAGCAAAAATTAGAATAACAAATTATTACTCAATAGCAACAGGGGAAGCCAGAAAGCAATGGAGCAATATCTTCAAGGTGCTAAATAAAAAATAATGATGAACCTAGAATTGTGTGCTAAAGTTTTTTTTTTTTAACCTTTCAACTCAGGGTAAATATGAAGGTTTGATCTAAAGGTAAATTGCGTGTCATAGGGGTTTGGTGTACAGATTATTTCATCATCTAGGTAACAAGCATAGTACCCAATAGGTATTTTTTCAATCCTCTCCCTTCACCCACCCTCCACCCTCAAGTAGGCCCTGGAAAAAGTATTTTTAAACAGACTGAAAAAGTTTGCCTCATAGATGTGTGGGAATTCACTCAGGGTGGTGGCAAAAATATTAAGGGAAAAATATTAGAGAAAGTTATAGAATATAGTCTCAAACCCTTTTGGAAGGTCTAAGGGTTTTTTCTATAGTTTTTAGCTGAAGGCAGCCAGAGTCTCTTTGTAGGAGCCGGAGAGATTAGGGCGCAAAGACAAAGGAATGTGAGTAGTTTACCCAACTAACTTGTTTACTCATGTGGTCTTAAAATTAACCTTTGAACTGGATGGCCCTCTCCAGGGAGGTCAACCAGGGATATTACCCACTAATGGTGTTTGCTTTGGGCACTGGAACCTGTCCTTTCATTTTTAATCTCTAGTGGTGTTGACTCAAGCCTTAGTCAATTAAACTTTACTAAATAAATGCAAGTCTCACTGGCTGGTAGGGGCCAGTGGCTGCTATCTGTTTACAGCACTCTCCATAAATCTGCAAGCAGCCACCGACCCTCAGCAGAACTGGCAAAGCATATCTGTGTGTCAGTGTCCTTTATTCATCTGCCACTGAGTCAGCGTCTGTAGGACAGACCCCTGCAGGTGGTGACCCTAACATAGACCCTCATTAAAAGAAATTCTAAAGGATGGGCTTTAGGCATGAGGCAAGTTAGCCCATTTAGAAAGCTTAAGATACAAGAAGGAATTTAAAAAATGGTAAGTATGCAGCCAAATAAAAAAAAAATCAGTTAAAATAATATTAATAATTAAGAATTTAAGGAAAACTCATAACTAGAGGTAAAGAGAAGGCATAATGAAAAGGCTTAATTTACTAAGAAAGTGGGTCAGTTCCAACCTTCGAATAACTTAGTAGTAGGGTCTCAAAAGAGATGAAGCAAAAACAGAACTACAAAAAGGAACTGAAAAATCTCCCACCTCAGTGGGAGATTTCAAAACATCCCTCCAAGTAACTGATAGTTCAAAATCATTTAAAATGCATATTTTAGCAGCATAATCACCAGGAATAGTCTTATGGATAGATACCAAACATTACATCAAATTAGCAGAGGATTCATATTCTTTCCAAGTATACATGGAACAGCTATGAAAAATGGACCATAAAAGAACAAATTTCAAAACTGGTATCATACAACCCATATTCTCGGGCCATAGCTAATTAAGTTTTAAATCAAGAGTAAAAAGGTAAGTTTCTAATTACTTTTCTAATAATAACGTAAAGATCTGTCATACACAGCATTAAACTAAAGTCATTCCACCTCATCCTTACTGAGCCCTGTCTGTGGTCCCTGTGTTCCTAAGTCAGCTATTTGGCATCTGTAGCTGATTTTTCCGCATGCAGCCTTAATTAGACGCACATGATTACCGTATTAGACATTTTACCTCATTGGAAACAACCTCTTTAGTACAGAAGTCGTATATCGTACACTCTGAGGTGTCAGGAGCAAATCTTGTGTCGGGGAACCCAGAACTCTCTAACAGAGAAAATGAATCTTCATTCCCAATTGAGAGCAATCTTGGGTGACATGTGGTTTGAACACGGCTTGTCTAGGTAAGCAATGGCCATGGTTTTAGATGTCACATGCCCCACTTAAAGACTTAGACTTTTGGGGATTCTGTGTTTTTATATAGTGTCAGTTCTGATAACTTATCGGCCTTTCTTTCCACAAAGTAGGCTTCAAAGGCAGAGAAGGTTGTTTAAAATGTTACAGCATCCATGGTTAGGTAAAAAAAGACCTTGATTTGAATGGCATACTTCACTACAGAAGTGTGATCCCTGAAGATGCTGGTGAGAATTGTCCACTGAGGCCTGCACTGAGGATAAGATCAGGCATGGTCCCTTTCATTGTCAACCTGCTAGGTCAGCCCTGGGTACCATTTTTAAACACAGTGTTTTCCTCTGTCTATACCCACAAACGTGAAAAATGGCCTCAGTTCTACAAAGAGCTGTCTCCCTCTAGTGGCCAAATATTAAAAAAAAAAAAGAGACAGAACCCTTCAAAAGACTGGGGTCACTAAGACATAAAATCTTTACACTTGAATTTGGAAGTATTACTATAGCATATAATTTTATAAGACTCCTCACTATGAATCTGGGAAAGATTATGTCAATTTCAAAATGTTACTGTGAGAACTAATCTGAGTATAACCAAATGAGATCAGCAAAGAGGTGCTGAGACGTCACACTGGGAGGCTTACTCACTAGTACGGTACTGGCTTTGGTACAAGATTTTAGAAGTAAAATGGTGAGTGATGACAGATCATGCACCCTCATTGACACTCCCAAATAGTTGAAGCCAAGGACTTCAAAATGTCAAAGGTATTCTGACAAGCTGGAGCTGCCCTGTGGTGCACATAATGATAGGCTCCTGTGACTGGAGAAACACCAGGGTCCTTGGTCTGCACCGGTTTGCAGAAAATGACATGGACACATGTGGAGTGGTTTTAAGGAGTGGAGAATTTAATAGGCAAGAAAGAAGGAGGAGGCTTCCCCCTGTACAGAGACAGATGGAGGGATCTCCAAGCTGAAAGAAGGATCCCCCGAGTGCTGTGGAAAACAGCCAGTTACATAAGGAGGCTGGAGGAGGTGGTATCTGATTTGCAGAGGGTTTGGTGATTGGTTTCACCGGACGTGTCATTCATGTTGCGGGGCCGGGGGGGAGGGGGGACTCACCTTCCCACCCTAGTCCTTTAATAAGCAAATGCAGGGTGTCATGATGTTCTACACACGTGGGGATATGTGGGGGCAGCCATGTTGCCAGGCACATGTGGGGACAAGAAGAGGATAGGAATTGCCATGTTTTGGTGGACCCAGTTTGTAATGGCCAGCATTTGCATATCAAAGCTTGCCTGCCACCCAAGACCGAGGCTTTCCTGCTAGACAAGAAAAAAATAAAAAAAAACTTCCTAAGGACCCTTTTTTCTATCTGCCTAAAATAATTCCTTAATAACTCCTATAACGTAATGGCCCCTCAAAGATGTTCACATCCTATCCCTAGAGCCTGTAGATGAAGTAGGTTCCATAAAAAAGGGGAATTAAAGTAGCAGACGTAGTTAAAGTTGACAGGGGATTATCCCGGATTATTGGAGTCCATCCAGGGGAATCACAAGGGCCTTAATGTGGAAGAAGGAAGGGGAAGAGGAGGTCAGAGTAATGTGTCATGCAAAGAACTAGACCTTGCATGGTTGCTGCCTGCAGCGAGAGGGAGAGGATCACGTGGGCAGCCTGATGGGTCAAGGAGAAGGGTTCTCCCCTAGAGTCCCCCAGAAAGTAACCCAGCCCCGCCAACACTTTGACTTCAGCCCGGGAAGACCTTTTTTGGACTTGTGACATCCAGAGCGTAAGATAATACATTTGTGTTGTTTTGAGTCACTCAATTTCTAATACATTTGTAAGAACAGCAATAGGAAACTATTTATGCCGTATTTGCTCTTCTGGAAGAAATGGGAAATACTGACGGACTTTGAAGTCACTTTTCCTGATCAGAAGTTTAGACCCGCCAGGAAGCCTCACTTGTACCACGGGCTCAGAAGTCTCACATCTGACTGAGATTCAGACTCCAGAACATGGATCCCTATGGTCTTGTTCATCAGTGCTCCTTCCCATATTGAGAGGAGCTGGCCCTGCCATTCTTCCTAAGACTGGCCAGGCATTAAGTATATTTTCATGCTAAATATCTTTCTTCTCTTGTAGTATGTTGGTTTCTTCCAGCACTACACATTCTCTGAATCTAGACATTCGTAGCTTTTCAAGCAATTGATAAAACACTGATACTTTTGTCTCTGCTTCTGCATCTATTTCATGATGAGTTCCATCAAAACAAGACCCAACTCTTGCCCACGTTGCAAGACGGTGAGTGAAAACTTCAGAAGCTGGAAGCTAAGGCAAGAAACCTGCAGCCAAGAAGGCTGATGCCAGTGGCGAGATTAAGGATAATCTCAAACCCGAAGAGCCCAGGAGGGGAAGCCCCTCTGCAGCAGAAACCCTGTCCCATCAGGGGAATGGGGAGATAGTTCTGACCTGCTTGTAGTCAAGAAAAGCCACGTAGAAGAGGAAGCATCCAGCCGATAAATCCAGAGCTGAAAAAGGAGAAAGTTCTTGCTGCTGTCACAAAACCATCCGGGGTTAAGAATGGAGGTGCCTGGGTGGTTAAACCACGAAATGCCTGTGTCTGCACCTACTGAAGATATGTCTTGGAAGTGTGGAGCCCTGGCAAGAAACCCTTCAGTCGGTGCGTGGGAAGGCTGCAGGCAGCCTCGATCCCGGGACCATTCCAGTCATCCTCACTGGGCACCACAGAGTCCAGAGGGTGGTTTTCCTGAGCTGAGCAGTCACTAGACCTCTGGTCCTCAACTGAGCTCCTCTGCATGGAACACCAGAAATTTGTCATCACCACCTCCAACAGAGTTGCTATCAGCAGTGTGAAAATCCCCGTCTCCCTCCTGCACACGCACAGACACTAGGAAGGTGAGCACTTCCACACAGATAAAGAAATGCGGCTCACACAGCAGCGCAAGACAGATCAGAAAGCTGTGGACTCACAAATTCTGCCCGAATCAAAGTTAGCCCTCAGAGGCTCTAGGGCTACTCTCATTCCGTGTTCTCACTCACAAACCCAATTTATCCTCAGCAACTGCGGTTCTCAATCTCTTACAAAGAACCTAATTAAATAATGGATACATTTCAAACCAACCAACCAATCAAGACTGGCTGCTTCTGGCAGAAAGCTTCCAGCCCTTTCACTGGATGGGAGCCCAGTGCTCACTGCTGAGTGGAGGAGCAGGGGCAGAAACAGTGAGTGTTGTCCCCAGCTACCCCCCAGCCCGCCTTCCACGCCCAACTCCCACTGCACCTAGGGGACCACCGCCTTGGGCTCCTAGGGACACACGCATACTGCCCGAGGACAGTGTGAGCAGAAGGGCCTACTCCTGCCAGCTTCCAGAGAACAAAGGCCCTGATTCAGGGCAGCAGGCCGGGCCCTCCTACCCAGGCGACATCATACTTCTGGCTTTCTTCACCCAGTTTCCAATACATAGGAGGCTTTGAGCTGCAAAATGTGGTGCTGTATTTCATTAAACCCCAAAGACCCCAAATGACTACCCCTGTGCTTCTGAGGGGTTTCTTAAGGGTGAGGTGTTTCCAGGATGAGTTACAATACCTTTTGTCCCCCAAGCGAGACTACATTGTGTATGTGCCACTGTAGTTCAGCCTGCGAGGCTGTAGCGGGGGGCTCATACACGATTCTGTGTGTGTTGCGGGGGGGGGGAGGTCACTGCCATTTGCTTTGACTGAGACTTTTTGGAGGACTTTGCTGTCAAGATTCGCCCTGTGCCTGCACAGGGAGTAAATACCCTCTTCCAGCCTCCTTCCAGGCTTAAAACCAGCGTGGAAAAGTTTAATCACGCGTCTGACGCCACTGCATCTTGTTTCTATGGAAACCCAGGCTGCTACATAAGCCTAATTCTATATTCCTCTGGTCTAGCCCACCTTTCACTAGCAATTTTAAAGGAGATTTTCGCCTTCCCTGGGTATTAACCTTCACTTGCAGACACGAGGATGGCTTTGTGGCTTGTAGAACATTCGTATGCAAGAACTCACAGACCCACATCCAAAACAGCCATTTCAAGGCTGTGGTCTCTAGACATGGAGGCCCACTCAGCCGAGAAGACAAGCTCGGTGACTTCTCCAAGAAGGACCAAGAGCACCAGAGAAGGGCCAGTCGGCAGCTCTGCTGGTGCACTCAGGGTGCACAGGACCATGTCGGGACCGACAGGCAATGCCTGCCACAGACTTAGGGGCAGGGGCTGCAGAGGCACAGGTTCCCTCGAATTGGACACTGTATGTCTACTTCAGAGCAAAGCGGTGTATTCAGTCTGTTATTTACTTGGACTCCCAAAGCAAGACAGTAGTAGAAGTCACTTCTGACCCTCCTGAGCACAAGACCATTCTAGAATCAGGTTCCTCATTCTGTGTTCTCACTCACAAACACAATTTATCCTCAGCAACTGCGGTTCTCAATTTCTTACAAAGAACCTAATTAAATAATGGATACATTTCAAACCAACCAACCAATCAAGACTGGCTGCTTCTCGCACAAAGCTTCCGGAGTGGAGATGGTGCTGGTATCTCAGTCCTTTTATTTGGATCAGAAATATGCTTCTCTTGAGCATTTGACACAGACCATTGAGAGTTAGCCCTGATATGAAACAGGGGCCTATTCTGTTGGGGGAAGCAGCAAAGGAGAAAGGACTTACAGAGTGCCTACATAAATTGGCTATGAGTAACATATAAACTGGGAACCGTGGCAAACTGCGGGAGGCCTCTGGGGAGGTAAACTTCTCCATGCCTCATGTTCCGGTGCAGGGTGACCCTGGCTGTTACCATAAACATTGTGTTCAAGGACGTAAAACCCCTTCGTAGCCCTAAGACGTAACCAGACTTGTAGGCTCCTTGTGAGGCCCACGTTCCACCAGCTGCACATAGATAATAGGCTAAAGACAACCACATGTTCTTGTTTTGTGAAACTCCCAAACGGCCACTGTTACCAATCTTTAGAGTGACACACCAGTTCCGGCCACTGCCTCACTTCCGGCTCATTGATTCACCCCACCATCACATCACCCTGTCCCCCACCGTCACTCCACCGCCTAGCCTATAGATCAAAGTGATTGTAACCAATAACTACTGTGGGAGAGCAGAGCTCTGGATTTCACTGCCTCCAGTGCAAGTGATGGCCCACTGGTCCCACTATGCATTCTCTACCTGTCTTTTTCTCATTCCTTTGTCGCCACTGAGCTCGGTGTACCCATGGGTGGGGTGTGGGGCTGGTTCCCTACATATTCTCCCTAGAGCAGGGGCAAGGAGTGTCTGATTTCCCTTTCCTGAACCTGGGGACCCTAGGAGGACTCATTAGGAATGTTTTTGTTGTTACTGCAAGTGAAGGAAAGCTGACTTGAATTAGCTTAGGCAAAGGTTGAGAGTAAATGGCAGTGGCATCTCACCAAAAAGACCCTGTGGAAGCCACTGCGACAGCCTCAGGGACCGGACCAGCAAGCACAAATAGCTGTCATCTCACCTGGTGCACAAAAGGTATTGTAAATTACTCTGGAAACACATCGCCTTTAAGAAACCCTTCAGAAGCACAGGCGTAGTACTTTGGAGTCTTTGGGGCTTAAAGAAATACGGTGTCACACTTTTCAGGCTTAAAGCCTCCCATTCATTGGAGACTCAATGAAGAAAACCAGAGACGCAGGCATGGTGGGTGCCTATAGTTCCAGCTACGCAGGGGGCTGGGGTGGGGGCACTCTTGAGCCCAGGGGTTTCAGCCCAGCCTGGGCAACACAGCAAGACTGGAGAAAAAGGAAGAAGGAGAGGGAGGGGAGGCGGGGGGAGAGGGAGAGGAGAGGCAAGGAAGAGGAGAGGGAGGGGAGAGGGAGAGGAGAGGGAGAGGAAGAGGAGAGGGAGGGGAGAGGGAGAGGAGAGGGAGGGGAGAGGGAGGGGGAGAGGGAGAGGAGAGGGAGGGGAGAGGGGAGAGGAGAGGGAGGGGGAGAGGGAGAGGAGAGGGAAGGGAGAGGGGAGAGGAGAGGGAAGGAAGAGGAGAGGGAGGAGAGGGGGAGAGGGAGGAGAGGGGGAGAGGAGGGGAGGGTATCTCTCTCTTTTTTTTTTTTTTGAGATGGAGTCTTGTTCTATCATCCAGGCTGGAGTACAGTGGCACAATCTCAGCTCACTGCAAACTCAAGCGAGCCACCTGCCTCAGCCTCCTGAGTAGCTGGGATTACAGGTGCATACCGCCATGCCTGGCTAATTTTTATATTTTTAGTAGAGACAGGTTTCACCATGTTGGTCTCACTGGTCTTGAACTCCTGACCTCGTGACCCTCCCACCTTGGCCTCCCAAAGTGCTGGAATTACAGGTGTGAGCCCCTGTGCCAGGCTGATGCTGACTTTTGATGGGAGTGGAGATCTCAATGTGCCTTAAGAGAGGGTCTGGATGCAGTCAGCTCAGTGACCTCTGTCCTTGCAGGACTCTTCCACCATCTGGGGTCTAGTTCACTGTGTCATTGGCTTCAGACTCTCCCACGGGCTCCCCTAGATAGCCAACGTGTCTCCATTAGCTCCTCAAGCTCCCAATCAGAGGCGCTGACTCCTTCCCTTCATTCCAACTCAGAGAAGTCCAGGAAGGGGTTCTCATTGGCCCGTGTTGGACGAGGAGGCCCGGATGGCCAGCACTGGAGCAGTCCGGTTGGCCTGACTTGGGTATAGTATGCACAGCTGGGTCACATAGCTAGGGCCAAGGACAGGTTTGAGGACCCACAGCTGTTTCTGGAGGCCCGCCCCAAAGTACCTCTCAAGGCCCTCAAGGAAAAGAGCAGAGTGACTCCTGGTTACCCCTCACTGTGACCACTCCCCATAAGTCAGGACTGGGCATGGGAAGGGGTGGAGAAACCCTCAGCTTTAGAGTAGGTGAAAGGAGTCTAAACCATCAAAGTCCCAGGGGCCCAAGTCATGGGGATGTGTCCAAAAACTCAGAGCCCAAGACAGGGACATTCAAACAAAGTAGCAGCAGGAGCAGTAATGATAGCAAAAACAGTGCCATTCATCGAGAATGTATCTTGTGCCAAGCACATAGAAAGCCCTTGATGCAGTCTAGTTCTAATCCTTGCAGCAGCCCTGCATGGTGGGTCTATTAGCCCCATTTTGCTGTAAGAAAATTAAGACCCACAAACTTTATAAGGGACCCTTCTATAGTCTCAGAGCTAATCAATGCCAGAAACGGTGCTTCCATGAAGCCTGGGAAAGGGACAAAGCAGGATGAAGATGGTTGCTCAGGAGGTAACTTAATGCTCCTGTGATTCCCTGTGGCAAAGGGACTCAGCGAGAAACAGCCTTTTTGGAGTGATTGTGCAGGGTCTCTGGTGGGGGAGGGAGCTATAAGAAAAGGACAGCCTAGAGGGAGACTGTGTGCTGGACTGGACCTAGGAAGTCTTGTGAGGACCACAGGTTCTGGGATTGCCTGGGACTGTCCTGATTTCAACCAGTATTTCAATGTATGTAATAATGGCACCCCTTTCATTCTCAAAAGCAGTGGTGTGCTGGTAAATGTGTAAAATGGGGTCTCAAATATATATCTATATGCATAATACAATAATACATATTACATATACATATACAATATGCAGTATATGTTATTGTATTATGCATATATGCATATACGTGTTTGTAATATGTATATACTGTATATATACATATGTGTGTGAAAATGTGTATATGCAATATGTATTATTGTATTATTGAATTATGCATATATGCATATATATAGTATGTAAATACACTATATATGCACATACAATATATGGGTGTGAATATACATACATGTACATGCAATGAACTGAATGTTTCTGTCCCCCAAAATTCACATGTTTAAATCCTAACCCCCAAAAATTAGATGAGGCCTTGGGAAGGTGATTAGGTTAGTGAAAGTAGAGCCTTCAGAAATGGGATTAATGCCCTTTATACGATATATACATATAGTACTTTTATACTATGTATACTATATATACATGTATGTATATACCATATATATAGTATATACAAATGCAACAATGTGTGTGAATATATGTATATGCAATATTTATTATTGTATTATGCATATATGCATATACAGAGTATGTAAATACTATAAATATACTATATATACACACAATATGTGTGTGAATATATGTATATGTACATGCAATGAACTGAATGTTTCTGTCCCCCCAAAATTCATATGTTTAAATCCTAACCCTGAAAGTTAGGAGATGAGGCCTTGGGGAGGTGATTATTAGGTCAATGAAGGTGGCCCTCAGAAATGGGATTAATGCCATTATAAAGGAGCTCCCAGAGACTCGCTTGCCCCTTCTGCCATGTGAGGACTCAGAGAAAAGACACCATGTGTGCACCAGGAAACAGGCCCTCATGAGACAGAATCTCCCGGTGCCCTGGTCTTGGGCTTGCGTCCCAGCCTCCAGAACTGTAAGAAGCACATTTCTGTTGTTTCCAGGCCATGCAGCTTACGGCATTTTGTAATAGCAGCCTAAAAGGCCTATGACAATGTATACACATGCACATATTTGAGATCAAGGCTGTGTAATACACAATTTACAACAAATAATCAAATATATGCTATTCTTCCGTTTAAATTTCACATAGCCATTGATTCTCACAGAATAAAATTCTGTGAAGAATTTTGGTTGATTTTTGCTAAAACCTTGTATTCTTAGTCAACTTGTGGTTGTAATTCAACCATGATTTGTCAAATGGAGATGCATTCTGATCTGCTGCTCCTTTTCCCAGTACATTTATGGTTGCTAAATCTGATATGCGCTCTGCCGTTAAACGATTTCTCATCCTCATGAAAATCACATTCATCAAACAGAAGCCTCTTTCAGCTTGAGAGCTACTCACTACAATCATGCTACCTTCATAGAGTTGCAGGAACCAAAAGCATTCTTTCAGTGTGTATTATTTAATAATGGATGCATTTAATTACTGACTCCAAAAAGTCCAGAAAATTTAGCGACCAATTCATTGTGGATCACCGTGAGCAGCCAGGACAACCACACTTCCGCAAGCGGGTCCTATTTCCGCCAATAAACCATCAGCTCACCCCCACTTTTAGGAGCTCGAATCTGCTCCCCATAACTGCAGTATTGGTGACTGTGACATATTCTTAAGGCACCAGTCAAGGGGTGAGTGGGGGAAACAAGGGCTATGGGGTGGGAGCCTGGCATCCTGTCTGTGACCTGAGCTCTGTGTAACTTGTGCTTGGAGACTTCTAAACCACTCCTCATGGGTGAACAGACAGGGGCACTGAAGGACAGTGTAGGAGGTGCTGCCCCCTGGGAGCCATGTGGACTCTCTAACAGCTGCAGCTTCTGAACTTCTTAAAGCCAGGGAGAAGGTGTTCTTACAACTTCCTGTACCTGGGAAGAATATGAAGAGTCTGGCTCTACTTATAAAACCAAGTTTATTTCACATTTTTAGAAACCTCATGATGCAGGGAAAATAATCAGAGGATGGGGTTTGACGGCTAACTTGAACCTTTGAGTGAGTAAGCTATTTAATCTCTAAATCTCCATGTCCACATTTTGGCTATAAAATGGAAATAACGAGGACACATATACTTAAAGCACACAATTATGCGTTGTGTCAATCAAGTTTTAGCTAATTAAAAATTGAATGAGAAATATGCATGAGAGCATCCTTGTAAACAACAAAGGCAATTTACACTGTTCACATTTACCAGTGTTCAGAAGTGGTGGCATCAGTCAGGACAACCAACAGAACTGCTGCTGAAATTCCCGCCAAAGCCACACCAGCACAGCGAGAATTGGGTCTTTGTTATGCTTTGAAATTTCCTGTTTGTGATTAGGACAAAGAAACGATACAAACACTTGAGGAGGTTAAAAAAAATCTTCAAAATTCAAGATAAAAAGCTTAATTTTTTTCAAGCTATTTTTCCAATTATTTTATTATTATTTTAGGAGGATGAATCATGTCAATACAGGCCAGGCGTGGTGGCTCATGCCAGCACTTCCGGAGGCCGAGGCAGGCAGATCACTTGAGGTCGAGAGTTTGAGACCAGCTTGGCCAACATGGGGAAACCAAGTATCAACTAAAAATACAAACATTAGCTGAGTGTGGTGGCACATGTCTGTAATCCCAACTACTTGGGAGGCTGAGGGAGAAAATCGCTTGAACCCAGGTGGCGGGGGTTGCAGTGAGCCAAGGTCATGCCACTGTACTCCAACCTGGGTGACAGAGTGAGACCCTGACTCAAAAAAAAAAAAAGTTAACAATAATAATAATAATGCCAACATAAACTATTTCCATAATGCTAGTCACCTTCACACGCCAAGATGATTAATTCAACAGTTTTTGGTTGTGCACGCCCTTTGTGTGTTGTGGATAGATATACCACATGAGTGAAAGTCTCTTGCTCACCTACTTTTGGGGAGGTTTTTTTTTCCAAGTACAGTAAGTCCTCACCCAACCTCATGAATAGGTTCTTGGAAACTGCGACTTTCAAAAGTCCTAGGCTCAGGCACTGGGACTTTTTTTTAAGGCTGGTCTTTATTGGAAAGAAGCAGCTTTACAGCATATTTTGAGTAACTTAGTGCAGGCGCTCAGTGCGCCAGCTGGTGCCGCACCAGCTTGTAATAGGCTCCGCAGCTGGGGCATCGCTGGGCCTCGCCTTTGCGCAACCAAAACCAGGTGAGGGTACTGCTCCTCTTCACGGATGCAGCCCGCTATTCTCTTGTTGGTGATGGAGGGGACTAAATTGGGGTCTTCCTTGGTGCCTGAAACTCCCTTTGGCTGCAGTATATTGTACGGGTCCAGTCCCTTTCTTGCAGTCAACATGACCTCCCTCTCCAACCCAGTCGCCTGCTCATCAGTAGGAATACCACCTCCAGATGCCATGGAGCGCACCGCAGCCGCGCCACTGGGACCGCGACTAAGCAGCTCCCGAAAAACTGTGAATATGCAGATTCTTATGTAAATCAATACTCAGTGTCGGCACCTAACTTCTGAGTGCTCAGAGGTAGTAACAGTCTCCTGCAGGTTGTAGGACACACTGGCTGGTGAGGCCAGAAGGAAGCCGCAGTGTGTGAGAGGAAAGGGCGCAGCTCCACCTGCGCAGAGCTTCCGCTTGCCCAAGTCTGCCTTCATTAACACCAAGCAGCAGGAGAGGCAAGATTCTGAGGAGGATTCTGGAAACACAATCCATTCCACAAAAATGTGGTGAAGCAAACGATCGTGTGCATTTTGGGCGGATGGTGGGGGCGGGGGTGTTTGCTTGCTTGCTTTTGCCTTAATTCTTCCTCCAAAATGGAATGTTTTCAGTCTTCACTTGACCACAGCTGCTAACAGACAACTTAGGACCAGTTACTTTTGTTTTTTGATACGGAGTCTTGCCCTGTCACCAGGGCTGGAGTGCAGTGGCACCATCTCAGTTGACGGCAGCCTCCGATTCCCGGGTTCAAGTGATTCTCGTGCTCCAGCCTCCCAAGCAGCTGTGATTACACACATAGGCCACCATGCGTGGCTAAATTTTGTACTTTTAGTAGAGACGGGGTTTTACCATAATGGCCAGGCTGGTCTCCAACTCATGTCCTCAAGTGATCTGCCCACCTCAGCCTCCCAAAGTGCTGGGATTACAGGTGTGAGCCTGTTATTCTTTAATTAATAACATAATACTGGTGGGCCATAACAACCCGGTAAAAGCAAAGAGATGCCTTGACATTCCACAGATCATAGCTCAATTTGAAACAACTGAAAAACATTTAAATGTAAATTAATTTGGTATATTTATAATTATTGTCTAAATAGATGAACAAGCCATATTTTACATATCTAATCAATCAAATGACTACAACAGTGAAAGTCTTTTGCTCACCTACTTTTGGGGAGGTTTTTTTTTTTTCAAGTACAGTAAGTCCTCACCTAACCTCACGAATAGGTTCTTGGAAACTGTGACTTTGAAAAGTACAAATATAGACAAGATTTATGTACAGGTATATTCATATCAGTGCTATCTGTTATAGCAGAAATATTGGTTATAAAATTATGTTTGTCAGTAGATTTGCATATTAGGAAGCCATTAAATGTCATGTTTTTGGACAGGCGTGGTGGCTCACACCTGTAATCCCAGCACTTTGGGAGGCCAAGGCGGGCTGATCACGAGGTCAGGAGTTTGAGACCAGCCTGGCCAACATAGTAAAACCCCATCTCTACTAAATACAAAAAAAAAAAAAAAAATTAGCCAGGCTTGGTGGCAGGCGCCTGTAATCCCAGCTACTCGGGAGGCTGAGGCAAGGAGAATCACTTGAACCCAGGGAGGCGGAGTTTGCAGTGAGCTGAGATCGCACCACTGCATTCCAGCCCGGGCATGAGTGCGAGACTCCGTCTCAAAAAAAAAAAAAAAAAAAAAAAAAAAAGTCATGTTTTCAAATGGTAATACCTAGGGAATACACAATATAATGTTTACAAAAAATAAACAGGATACAAAACTGTGTTTATAATACAATAAGTAAAATGTGTTCCATGTAAGATATGTATAATGTATTTATTATATATAGTATTTTATTAACATATAGTAAGTTATCAGTACATATTATACCTACATACACATATACAGAAAAAAAGCTGGAAGGAAATACACTCAAAATACTAACAGTAGTTTCTCTAGGTGGTGGGATTATCAGTGGTTTTTATATTCTTCCAATTGCTATTTTATCAGTTTTTCCACATGAGCCTGAAGATCTGCCAGAAGGGAAAGAAAACGTTGGCCAGGCTGACCCAAGTTTTGTGGTTTCTATGACAATTATACTTCTAATTCTAAAATAATAAACTGGCATCATTTTTAATATCTTAGATATTTTAGTGCAATAAGTAACATGTTCATAATGAAAAATTTGGCAAGTACAGAAAAGTAAAAAGAATTGGGGGAGAGACTTGTGCATAATTCCACCAGTCAGAAGGAAAGGCTGATATTAACATCCCACAGTTGTCTGAGTCAGGACATTCTAGCTACGCCATGGGGTATGTTTGCCATGGAAGTGCCTTATGAGCTGCCACAGGGGAGGCTGAGGACTGGCTGGGTCATGCAGTCTGGGTGCAATGCTGCAACAGAAACCGCCCCTCACCCAACCACCACCCAGTTTGAATCAATCCCCTTGTATATCAGTAGAGTTTCACGTAATAGTTCACCTAAAGAAAGGCTCCATCCATGGCAAGACAAAAAGTGTAACCCTTGGTTACCACCATCTTAAACCTCTACCCTAAAGCTAAATATTTAGGTTCTTTCTGTTTTTCTGACAACAGACTGGAAGCCAGAGTGAATGTCTTTGTATAGTGATCTTTGCTCACATTCTGCCTCTGGGATTGAAATTCCAAGGCAAAAGTAACCAGCGTTTTCAAAGTTCTTGATATTTCCAAACTGCCTACACAAAAATCAACCTGTTTACACCCCATCAACGTGCCCATCTAACCAAACCTTGCATGCATTGAGCATAATTTAAAATAATCTTTGTTAATTTGAGAGATTTAAAATGGAGTCCCTCATTGTGCTTGTCACATTTTAAGGAATGTGTGTCCCTTGGGGATCTCTTCCAAAAACCCTTCCACCAGTACAAGCTGTCATCCCGCCAGCCTCTATGTAGAGAACATGGCACCTCCTCGCTGAAATGCTGCTGGAGTTCTCCAGCTGGATTTGTGCTTGGGTTTTCTTCTCACTAGGGTCCCAGGCAAGCAAATGACTGAACTCACAGCAAGCCAGGCATGTGGAATAAACCCCTAGGAAAAATGGCAGAAGCCAGGGTCTAACATACCCGCTTCCCAAATACTCTAGAGCTAGACTCAGAGCTGGAAGGTGTCCTGGAGAGTAGTCATCTTTGAGGCCTTTGGCTACATAAATAACGGCTTTGAGCCCTGGACGGGAAATAACTCTACCATTTAATGATACAACCAGAACCCAAACCTGGTGTCCTGGGAGTCTTAGCCCGCTGACCTCCCCCACTACTAGCCTCCAACCCTGGGATGACGTCAACGCAGCAGAAAAGAGTCCCGACCCATCACCCTTCTGCCTGATCACAGACCCTCCACGCAGGGTCTGCCAACATCATCAATATCTCATAACAATAAACAATGCTTCTTGCCTGAGGGGGCGAGTAGAGACTGAAATCCACCCCAAAGACAGGGCTACAATATAAAAGCAGAAACAAAAACTGGGAGAAATGCTTCTCTTAAAACCGGAAGAGTTCTTAAAACTCAACTTTAGAAGTCAGAATGGGAATGGCCACAAGGGGGAGCGCTATTTTCAAAATACAGAAAATGCTGTCCTAATCCCTGCCGGGCTTTCAGCTGAAGTCTTTAGCTTTAGACCACCAAAGGTCTTGTTGCAAGGATTTACTCACCAAATCCACTGGCTCCCATTCAGATTTTGTGCCAACCTACAGTCTACAGTTTGTATTCACTAGGAGCTAAAGGTCTCAATTTTTGTCCCTATATTATTGTTTTAAAAGTAAATACGGTACAATGGAGAAATACACCCATACATGTGTGTCACATATATACATATAATACATAATGTATGTATGTATATTCAAAACAAAAACACAAGTTAAAAAATGTTTTATCAGCAACAGAATTTTAAATATATTTTAAACATATACAGCATATATTTAATATATACCATGTAAATAGACTATAAAACATATTTAGTATGTTTTAATGTAAAATTATATGTAGTATATATTTAAATATTTTAACTATATAAAATATATATTTATTGTATTTATATATAATCATTATTACATATTTAAAATTCTTTCTGCTATTGAGTGATAAATACATGCTTGAAAACTCAAATTATATTTATAACACCTATTAAATATATTATATATATTTATATGTACAATAATATAGTAAATGTATTTTTATGTATAATAATGATTTAAAATACTGATTTAAAATTCTCTGTTGCTGAGTGATAAACACATGCTTTGTAACTTCTCTGGCTCTGTTTTATTCATTATAGTCCTTAAAAGCCATGAAACAATAATCTTTTTATTGACTCACTCAATTTTTTTATTTTTTATGTATCCCCAGCCCGTATCTGTTAACATATAGCTGAAAATAAAAAAGAAATGGTAGATTAAAATTGAAGAGATAGACAACAGCTGTTGTTCCTAACTTAATTAGGAAAGAAAACCAGAGTAAAATAAGAGAGTCCATTGTAGCTAAAATGAAGAAATTCTTTAAATAGTCTCAACCAAATATGTATATATAAAATCTCTGTTCTAATATTTTTAGTGATAATTCCTAATATAGAGCTGATTAAGGGTGGGAAAAGCACATTTAACGGCCATTATTTATGCTGTTTTGAGGAAAATTCTCTCAGTGTCTAATATTTTAAAAATTGGGTTTTAATTAGATCTTATCAGCAACCCTAAAATGCAACTTTTTTTTTAGCCTCCAGAAGAAAAAACTCACACCATCCCCAAAACCAGGTTTGATGAGTAACCACATGGAAAATATGGAAAGATGTTTCATTAACTACATGGCAGATAGAACTGGGTGGAAGGAAAACCTACTACAGCTGCTCTTAATGGCATATTCAGGCTTTGCTTCAGAAAAGTGAAAACATCTAAAAAAGACTGGAGGAATTTCTAACCACCCTGCAGTCAGCTCTCTCCTCCCAGGACCCAGCACCTGAACTCAGAAACTACCAGAAAATCACACAGGAGTCACTCTTTGTGCTGTGCAGTTACCCTTGGTGCTATCCACCACTCATCCCGTCCCTCTTTTACTCTAGATTCATTCAGAGACAGGAACTTAAAAAGCAAGGAAACAAAAACCACCTGTGCAGAAAGTAGAAGAAACTGCTGGTGGCTCATCACATTTTAGGAAAAACAGCGCACACGAGTAAAGCCGTCTTAGTAAGAAAAGGAGGAAAGAAACACACAGAGCAGCATATTAGAAACTGACGCCTCTCATGCCGTCCTTGGACTCAGGATACAGTACCGGAGCGCAAGCAGATGAGGCAGGAGAAGTTAGAAGTCTGGGAAAACAGAGCTTCCGTAGGCAACTGTCTGAGGAATCAGGATCAGGCTGGGAGGGTGCAGTGCCCGATGTCCTCCACCGAGCACTAGGATAGGTCTCCACACACGAGGACCAGACGGCGACACTCAGCTCACCCTCGCTCTGAACAGGCACTGGCGCTTTCCACATGTCACTTCCTTTAAGGGTGAGTAAATAAGGGAGGAAAAACTCTATGGGGGGCAGGATAATTTTTTAAAGCTACAGAAAATAGGAAAGAGATTTCATCTTGATGGTTTAGAAGACTTTAGAAGACTCTAAAAATAATCTACAGGAGTGTTGGGTTTCAAGGTTCACAGGAGCCCTCAGCTCCCCTGAGAGGACATTTCTCCAGGTTCTTGGTCTATCACTCTCTGAAGAGCGGGAGAGGAGCCCACGGCGTAGTGCGCTCGTAAATACCAGACTCAGAAAGTTTTTGCAGAAAAGTGATTTATTTAGGTAGAGAAAGAGAAAAGGGAGAGGAAGAGAGAAAGCTTCCACGAGAGAGAGAGTGTGGAAGGGAACCCCAGAGGGGAAAGCCAGGAGAGGGGAAGACAGCTTCCACGAAGCGAACGTTCCTGGAAGGGGGTCCAAACATGGAGTCCAAAGGGGTGTGGAAGAAGGGGACTTTTAACCTGGGAGGAAATCCCTCCCTCTCCAAGCCCCCTGGCCAATGAAAGGAGTTCCTTAGAACTTCCGCTGGAGTGATTGACTTTTGACCAGCAAAAATTAAAACAGAAACCTTTAAATCTCCCGGATGGAGAGGCATGGGAGTGGGGCATGGGTGCTGGGAAGTTCTTGCCCTTAAAACTACGCCCCTTGTGGACCCAGAAAGAGAACACATTCCCTCAGGAGGACTGAAGAGCTTCAACACATTGGAATCCTCTATAGGATTTCAAAAGATATAACCTGTATTAAACAAACAAGACACCATAAGGAATAACCATAGTAACTAATAATATAAGGAATAACCAGAACAAAGTTATGACATAAAAGGAATCAGTAAGAATAGTTTAGATTTAATTATAGAAATAAGTCTAAAAAGTTGTTTTAAAGAGACTTTAAGCAAATGAAATGTACATAATACTTAAAAAAAGTTATATACAGTGTATAAGTATATAAGAGAAGATGAAAATTACTAACATGTGATGAACCAATGCCTTTAACAAATATTTATTAAAAACCCATTATGAAGACCGGGCCCAGTGGCTCACATCTGTAATCCCAGCACTTTGGGAGGTCGAGGCAGGAGAATCACTTAAGGTCAGGAGTTTGAGACCAGCCTGGCCAACATGATGAAACGCCATCTCTACTAAAACTATAAAAATTAGCTGGGCGTGGTGGTGCACGCCTGTAATCGCAACTACTTGAGAGGCTGAGGCACAAGAATCACTTGAACCCGGGAGGTGGAGGTTGCCGTGAGCCGAAATTACTAGGGGTGGAGAATACAGAGATGAGTAGAACGAACAAGATGCCACCTTTGAGGCAGCTTACACTGCGGTGAGGTTCACAGATGATGCACTAATAAATAAATAATTCATAACAATAATTGCTATTAAGGAATCAAACAAGGGGCTGATTGGGGGCAGGTAGCACCTACTTAGATAAAGTAGGCAGGAAAGGCTTCTGCAGTATTTCATCCGAGCCAGATATGGAAAGAAAGTAATGCATATTCCTGGCAGAGGAGGCAAATTGCTTTAAGGTGACAAAGAGCTCCACCTCCCCGAAGAACTGAAAAAAGGCCTGTGTGCCTGGTAAATGGCACAGCTGAATTTGGAGACATAGGCAGTGTCAGCTCATGCAGAAGCTTCACAGCTGGGAAAAGTGCTTTGAATTTTTAGTACAAAACAAAGCTACTGAAAGTGTGAGAGTGTGTGTGTGTGTGTGTGTGTGTGTGTGTGTATTCAGTATGTATGTGTATATGCACGTGTATACATCTATACACACACACATGCATACAGTTGACCCTTGAACAAGTGCCAACCCCACCCAGCAGCTGAAAATTCACCCATAACTTTTGACTTCCCTAAACGTAACTCTTGTTGACCGAAAGCTTCAGTACTATTGAGCCCAGTGTTGACTGAAAGTCTTACTGATAACATAAACAGCTGATTAACTCACAGTTTGTGTGTTATATGCATTATATACTATATTCTTACAATGAAGTACGCCAGAGAAAAGAAAATGTTATGGAGAAAATTTAAGGAGTAGGAGGAGAAGGGGTGGGTCTGGCGGTCTCAGGTGGCAGAGGCAGAAGAACCTCCATGTGTAAGCGGACCTGAATAGTTCAAACCCATGTTGTTTGAGGATCAACTGTACATACACATGTTTAAATGTGTGTGTAGGCATCAATTACTCCAACTACTGCATAGAGAACAGACTCGGAGGAGCAATGGGGAGGCAAAAAGGAGGGCGAGATGGTGGCCCCATGAACCAAAGTGATGGCAGTCAAGATGGAGACAAAGTGGTCTTGAGAGAAATATTCCGGAGGTTGAAGCAACTTCAGCCATGGACGGACGAGAGGAAGGCATAAGGGGCAGCAAGGCATCAGGTGTGATTTGGGTCTCTGGCTTGAGCAGCATGGCAGAGGGCTACGAAAGTTGGTCAGAGAGGCTCACAATGCCGTAGCGAAACCGAAACTTCATTGCAGGCAGTGAAGGCAGAACTGCAGCTGCAGAAAACAGAACCGTGATGCCGAAGGCAAAACAGAGAGTCCCCATCACGCAGGGAAACAGGAACAGAGATGACGGCGGGGAGAAAGAAGATGGCAGAGAATGCCAAGCTGCCCTGTGGACCAGATTAGCATTTCTGAAAAAGAAACCAGAGTAACTGAAGGAAAACAACAGTCAGAAATGTAAATGCAGTTCCCAGAAATGAACACCTGCGTCTGAAAGTGCCCACCCTTTGCCACGGAAAATTAGAATCCAAATATGACTGTTTCCTCCAGAAATGCTTGAATTTCCTAAACAAATAATCAAAAAAGTGTTTTAACTTACTTGTAGAGAAAAATGCAAAGTTAGTGTGGCAATTACCAGAAGACAATGGAACTCTGTATTTTGAAGCACAGCAAGTATGACTCGTGAATTCTACAGCAAGCCAATTTTGTCACTCACGTGAGCAAACAACAAAGGGATATTGTCACACCTGCAAGAACCAAGAAACTGTACTATCCACATGTCCTTACCCAACTCTGTCTAACAACAAGGGTGACTCCAGAGCAAAGTTATGACATAAAGGAGTCAGTCAGAATATTTTAGATTTAATTATTAATAATTGCCATGGAGAAAATGAGCGATTATTAATAATTGCTATGGAGAAAATGGGAAGGTCTTAAATAAATAAGGTCTGGGAAGGTCTCTCTAAAGAACTGCAGGTTCCTGACTCTTGCGGGTGGAGGTGAGGTTCTCTGAAAGGATAAAACATTTATACATTGCTCCGGAAGTATTTCATTAGGTCCAGGACTGACTCAGCTGGACTGGATCTCATAACCAGTATTGATCTGGGAATGGAAAGCGAGTTATCCCTTCATTCAGCCTTAGCTGATACACAGGTAGCTGCAGAAGATAGAGCAAGCACCTCCTACATCTCATAATAAAGTAGGGGAACGTTTAGTGACGATTTACAAAACCGTTAGCAAATAACTCAAGTGGATACTTATTCTGTATCTTGTTCTCACAAAGCTGAACAGAATATCTGCATACAAAGCAAGGCAAAGAGCTTTCCTATATGTTGAAAAGTTTGTTTTCACAGTTTCAAGGGAAGCTGGCCTATAGCCATTACACCAGGAGGATTTATTATAAGAAATTACATTACATTTTTTTTGTAGTAGAATGTTGTTTGTTACCTAAGCCAACAAACAGTGGTGAATGCAATATCCACTTAGGTCAGGAGATGAAGAACATTTTTCCATAAAGGGTCAGATAAGTATTTTTGGCTTTCGACACTGCCTCTGTAGCATGGAAGCAACCATAGGAAATACACAAATGAATGGACTTGTCTGTATTCTGTTATTTTCAAAACAAGTAGCAGGCTGGGTTTGGCCAATGGGCCACAGTTTGCTGACCACTGATTTAGTTGATTTTTCCAAACCACTCCCCCTCAGTTTGTGGAATTTATTTCTCTAGCTAATCCATTAATTGCATCCATCAACCTACGTATCCATCCATCTATTTTTCCATCTATCCATCTAGCTATCCCTCTATCCACCTGTCTATCCATCCATCTATCCATTCATCTATTTATCCATGTATTCATCCATCTATCCCTCTATCAATCCATTTGTCCATCTATCCATCCATCCATCCGTTTATCCATCTATCCCTCTATCCATCCATCTATCCATTTATCATCCATCTATCCATTCATTTATCATCTATCTGCCCATCTATCCATCTATCTTTCCATCTATCCATCTATCTGTTTATTATCTATCTATCCATGCATCAATCCATCTGTTTTTCTATCCGTCCATCCATCTATCTCTCTATCTGTCCGTCCATCCAGCCGTCCATCCATCTACTCATTTATCCATCTGTCTCTCTCTCATTCAGAGCAGGGGAATCAAAACTACAGCACAGCCACAAAGCAGCAGGATGGCCTGGAAACTTCCCCAGTCCCATTCTTCTAACTTTCCAAGCAGGTTCTGAAAGAACATGAAGTCCAATCGGTGCCAACTAAATTTTCTTTAAAAGGCAAAGAGCTTAGTCTGGTTTCCCACAGCCTGGGGCCCATGCCCTGAGCCCAAGTCAGCCTGGAAGGAGAATTTAGATGCTTGTAAGAGAGGCCTATGCTTTGCAAGGTCATCCACATCTACGCTTTTGAATTTTTCTTCTAATTTCCTTCTTGCTCTACTGAGCAATCTTCTTAAAAAATTCTCAACTGCCTTGGCTGAGATCAGTGGAAAAGGATACTTTTGGTTTTCAATATTTATACTGAAATAGCTCAGATGATGCAAGCCCTCAGTGAGACCAGGCATGGCGACTGCTGGATTTGGGAGAACCTGGCACATATCCAGATGGAAAATGAGGGGGACATGCAGGTGGGACAAGGGAAGGCCTAGGAGAGGCCACCTGCAACAGCAGCGGCTTGAGCTGAGCTGCTTCCCAACCAGCTTGGCTTTCCCATGCTGGAAGGGCAAGGGCCTCTCCATGGCCCCCAGCATTCCAGGAATGACTTTCCATGCTGGGAGAAATGAGACAGGCATCCACTCAATGTCCTCTGCATGGCATGCAGAGTTCTCTTGGAGGTCGGGTGGGTACAGCTGGTCCCTGGTAAAGGGCAAAGAGGCAGTTAACCTCTATTGCACATAACCATGCTCTGCCCAGAAACTGGTCATCCAGCGCCCACGGGCTCGAGGCTTCCTGCTGACTTGGGCGTCCTATTGTGGCAGCCCCATCCCCCAAGGCCTGTCGTAGCAATGCCTGTGAGCAGACATTCCTAGGCCCTCAACCTTCTGGCTTCCCTCTTTCTCCACATGCATGACTTGCTTTCTAATTCACAACCATATTTTGATAAATGCATCACAGGGTCAAATGAAATCCCCACAACTCTGTGTAACATGTTCGAATTTTTTGTAGATATGCCCAGTCTTAGAGAGAAAACCAAATGTTGAGAATTTCTGGATCATCTCCTCAGCACTAGATGTTCACTAGCAGATTTTAGTCAACCCACACAGAGTCTTTGGAACTGTCATCTATGAATGTTACAGAAATAACAGAAATGGGCTTTCTGCTTCAGGGGCAGCCATCAGGGCCGGTAACCATGGTAATAACCAGAAGCACCCAAGTCACGTGGTGGATTCCTCTGGGCTCTGACACGGGCGTCTTCATCTCTTGCACTCCCCCTCCTGCTTTTATGTTTCTTTTATTGTCCTTTTTCCTCCTACTTGATTCCTTCCTGCACTCCATACTCTGGAATTATTTCCAAAGGACAGGAGCATATCTGTGTCCGCTTGGTCCCCGGAGGCAGGCAGGGGTTTTTCTGCTTTGGTCTAGAACAGTACCCAGCATACCACAGAGCACATTTGATGGATGAATGAATCAATCAATGAATCAATCAATCAATCAATGAGAAGGCTAGCTGCCTGGGTGCATAGTCACCATCATCACATTTAATACTTACCAGGGTTACAGGTCGAAACCCATGGGTTTTCCTGGCCTCACAGAGGCATCAACAATTGACACTTTTGTGCTGGAATCTCATCCCTCCTCCAACAAAAAGCATTCATTGAGATAAAATAAAAATGTCCTTTGTGACTCTACAGTTTCGGCCACCCTTCACTTCTCAGTCACTGTGAGCCAAGACCAGAGTTCTGACTCCTAGGAAGCCTCAGAGCTTGATGCGGCTTCCTGCCTGGGTTTCCAGAAAAAATCTGCGCACGTGGCTGGGAGGAGAGTTGTTTTCTGAAGTTTTGTTTCCTCTGGCTCCACACCTATTCAGTCTGTAAAAGTTGCTCAGCAGAAACCCCACCATCCAGTTCCTGTCTGTGGCTGTCATAAAGGCAGCTGTCCTGAAGGTCGGGGGAGTCCTGCTTCCTCCCCACTTTCTGTTCCTGAGCTCCAGGCCTCCAGGCAGGAGGCCACCCAAACACCATGGTGGCACTTGAGATCAGGTCTCCAGACATGACATTCCCTGAACACCACTTGTGTACAAGCTCTTCTTTCTTTTTCCCTTTTCCCTTTCCCTTTCCTTTCCTTTTTTCATCTTTCTTTCTGTCTTTTTGTCTTTCTTTCTTTTGGCAGGGTCTCCCTTTCTTTCTTTTTTTTTTTTTTCTTCTCGAGGCAGGGTCTCTCTGTGTCTCCCAGGCTGGAGTGCAGTGGTGCGATCTCAGCTCACTGCAACCTTGACCTCCTGGGCTCAAGCAATTCTCCTACCTCAGCCTCCCAAGGGACCACAGGTACGCACCACTATGCCTGGAACTTTTGAATTGTTTGCAGAGATGCAGTCTCAGGCTATCCGTCTGCCTTAGCCTCCCCCAAATGCTAGGGTTACAGGTATAAGCCACCATGTCAAGCAACAAGCTCTTATAGCAGAAAGATGAACACCGCTGGGGACACTGGCCTAGTGATTGGCCAGATACTCCACCAAGCACTTTTCATGAGTTTCTCATTTAACCCTTGAAAGAACGCTCTGAGGAATGACTGTTCTTAGTCCATTTTACAGATGAGGGAACTGACGCTTAGAGAGGTGAAATAACTTGCCCCACACCACACAATTACTCAGCAGGGAAGTCCAAGTGTGAACTCAGAGCTGACACTAAGCTGTGTCTCTTAACATTCACAGAAACTCCGGGGTGAGGGCGACAAGAGCTGAGCTCAGGTGCCTGGCTTCTGCACTCTCAGGAGGAGGCGTCAGCATGGGCACCCTTCAGATCAGGCCCCTCACTCACAAACATTTGGCCCATGGAAACAAGCTGGCAAAAAGGTTGGTTTTCTGCTTCTCTACATTCTGTTATAAGCAGGTGGTGAAGTGACCATATTTAGCATTAATGAATGTGAGTGATCTTGGAAATCTAAATAAAACTTGTTTCTAACTTACACACAACATAAATGAGCGTTTAGTGGTCTTGGGAATCTAAATATAATACGTTCCTAAATTGCGACCAACCAACTTGCAGGGGGCATTTTGGTGTTTAACCTGTTTATTAAACCAGACACTTGCTGAACTTTCCTCTGAAGGAAGAGGAGAGGAATGAGCATTTACTGGGTGCTAATTAAGTGCTACTCACATTACTGGGACGCTTCTTCCTGACCACCAGCCCCAGGAGAAAGGCCCTGCCATCATTTTGCAGGCGAGGAAATGGAGGCTCAGAGGAAAGAATTTACCTTCCCCCCAGGAGCGGCAGAACCAAGAGCCGGCCCCAAGTCCACCCAAAGCCTGGATGTAGCCGTGGGTCCTGAGTGGCGGGCCCTGTCCCCATCCGGGCATCCTGGGCCGGGGCGGAAATCGGCGAGCACCCTCCTGAGCCCTACCCCGAGGACACTGAATCGCATGGTCAGGCTCCCAGCTCAGCGCAGCCCTGACCCTCTGCTCTACGTGTTTAGCAGCCTGGCCCCGGAATCAAAGCCACTGTTGAAGACATTCAGTATGAAGGAGACCACCTCAGGCCAGTGACAGATTCTCTCATGGACCAAACTCGACGGAGGCTCCCTCGAGCCCTCTTCTCAGCTAGGCCTCAACCCTGGCCTAGAAAGCCTTGGACAACATGGCTTCTCACAGCTCAAAGCCTCATCCCTAGGTGACCCCAGCCCACTTAGGTGCCTCCCAAGGACACCTGGGGCTGCCAAACAAGTTTGCCATTTGCTCCAGCCAACACTTGGAGATCAGGCCCCGGGGCCCCAGCCTGTGAGGGAGGCTAGTAACAAACCCAAGTGGGTTTCTCATGGACCAAGCCCCCTCTGCTTTTTGTAAGTTTCCACTTCTCCAACCCCACTGAGCCCTGCTCACCCCCTCCCAGTTCTCTCACTCTCCCTTTAAAACGCCCAGTCTCTACTGCACAAATCAAACTGGAGTTCAGTTCGCGCTGGGCCTTCTCCCTATTGCAATAGCATATTACAATCTGTCTTTACCGCTTAACTAGCATCTGCCTTGGTTTATCTTTCAGACCAATGGCTGGGGCAGGTGGAGCTGCTCCTCGGTGACCATCCCTCTCAGTACTCCCACTGCCCACGCCACCCTGACTGCTGCTCCGCGGCCCACGCCTTAACACCGGCCCTCGGAACCACTCGACTCACCCTCAGTTCCCCGCAGCCTCCTGACTTCCGTCTCTTCCACAGCCCTTCCTTGATGTCCGCTTTTCAATTCCAGAAGGAAAATAGGAGTCACCTGAGTTGGGCTGAGGCATGAAATTGAGAAGTGATTGGGCCTGTTAAGTGTTCCAGGTTACTGAAATAGCCCATCCAAGCCCTGCTCTTTCCTGAGTTTATTAAAGGAATTGGGGGAAAGCTCTGTGCTTTCCAGAGTCTAACAGCTGGGTGCTGCAGAGAAAGGAGATGTTACTGGGATCACTGGGCACCACATGGAAGGTGCTGCTGGGTCCCAGAAGCTTGGGGCAGCTTCTGTGGGGATCAGTGCCCACCAGTGGAGAAGACGACTCCAGTAGGGAAGGAAACAGAGCAACTGGGCTCTCGGTCACCCTTGCCGGGGGAGGAATTCTTCTTCACTTAAGTCTTAGCTGCCCACTCTTCAATACCACTTCAGGTATCTGCAGTGTACAGGGAGCCAGCTGGGAATTTCCACGGGAGCTGGGGAGTTTCCAGATAACACTTCCTCTTGAGATGTGCATGAGGCCTGATAGGTCTAATGCTTTAAAAGTTTTCAGAAAAAGAGTCAGGTGTTCAGTTTTGTTATGGCATGTTTTTTGCTTTGTGATGAATGTATGGAAGTCACACCCCACCATCTAAGCCAGGCTCTTCCCTGTGGATTTGGGCAAGTATTTGAGTCTCAGGACTACAGGGTGCTGGTATAGTCTAGCTCTGTGCCCCCATCAAGATCTCACTTTGAGCTGTAATAATCCCCACATGTCAAGGGTGAGTCCAGATAGAGAAAAGTGAATCATGGGGGCAGTTTCCCCCATGCTGTTCTCATGAGAGTGAGTGAGTTCTCACAAGATCTAATGGTTTTATAAGGGGCTTCCCCCTTCACTCCGAACTCATTCTCTCTCTTGATGCCCCGTGAAGCGTCCCTTCCACCATGATTGTAAGTTTCCTGAGGCCTCCCTACCCATGCAAAACTGAGTCAATCAAACCTCTTTTCTTTATAAATTATCCAGTCTCAGATATTTCTTCATAGCAGCGTGAGAATGGACGAATACAGGTGTTCATCTGTAAGGTAATAGTATTGGAATCATTACATCCAAAGTATCTTTAAACTCTGAAACAATACTTGTTCATTGCACGTTTTCACATTTTCCTGGCACTGTGCAGGGCAAATAATTGCAGCATACAAAGTGAATTATAGAAAACTTTACATGTGGGTCTTGGGGAATTCTTGGACTTTTTCTCCACTTTATGACCCACTTCCATGTGCCATTGTATCTTAAAAAAAATAAAACCAACTCCAAAAGCAGAGGGCAAAGTTGTAACCCATCTCAGCAAAGGTTTATTAAATTCCGTTCATCACAGAAGCTGTTCTTTAAAATTTTTCATCTTTTTCCTTTCTTCCTTCTCAATTTTATAATTTTTTTCTTTTCCTCTTAAGGAAACCTTCTATCATCTCTTCCCTTATGCTGAACTTTTTCATGTCTACAGCTCTTCCAATTATTATTAAAAGGCAAGAGGAAGACAGAAAGAGTTTGTTTACTTTTCTCTGTCATACAGTATATGAATGCATGCCAGGTGCAGTGGCAGAAACCCGTAGTCCCAGCTACTCAGGAGGCAAAGGCAGGAGACTGGCTTGAGCCTAGGAGTTCTGGGCTATAGTGTGCTGTGCCCACTGGGTGTCTGCACTAAGTTTGTCATCAATATGGTGACCTTTTGGGAGTGGGGAGACCACCAGGTAGCGTAACAGGGGTTGAACGTGCCCAGGTTAAAATGTAACAGATAAGAACTCTGTGCTGATAAGTAGTGAGATCAAACCTGTAAATAGCCCCCACACTCCAGCCTGGGCAACATAGTGAGACCCTGTCTCTAGAAAGATAAAATAAAATAAACCTTTTTAAAAAATGAAAGTAAATTCACATGTAATGATGCCTTTCTTGGAGATTGTTTTACTTAAAGAACTGGCAACATAAATCCTTAACCTTTCAACACAGAGTTTCTCTAGTTTGTTTGTTTTTCAGTATTTTAGACCACTGCTTTTCAAATGTTAATGTACATTGGACTCTCCTGCAGATCTTGATAAAATGCAGATGTTGATTCAGTAATTCTGGAGTGGGGCCTACGATTCTGTGTTCCTCAAAGACCCCAGATGATGGCCAGTGCTTCTGGTTCTTAGATTTCACTTTGAATGGCAAGATTTATATTATCTCATTTTTTTCTAACTTTCCCCAAAACACTTCAGTGCAGTTGTTAAAATTATTTTTGTTGTTGCAATTCTCATGTTACATACAGGCAATTCAGGAATCCTGCTTGGCCCATGATTTCACCTCCTCTTAGCTTTGAAGACGGGTTTAGAGTTATCTAGTCAATGATGCTCTGTTGGAGAAGGTGCCACATGGGCACTGTCTTTCTAAGACAAATAGGGGCATGATGACAGGGGACACTATTTAGAACATTTCTATATGGGTCTTTAATGAATCAAGAATCTGGTTACTGTTTAAAAGAGTGTCTTGAATGCGTTTGTCAGAAGAGCCAAGCAGCCTCTGTTTGGAACAGTTCTCAAATGGCATGATTGTAGCATGAGGCAGGGAGAGTATGAATGGCTTCTTTTCAGGAAAAGAAAAAGGGCAAGGGGCTTGAAGTAATGGGGAGCCACAGGGCTAATCTTTCGGCTGAGTCTGCCCAGCTCTCATTAGCATACCCTCCTTATAGGTATGAACTGAAAAGGGAAGTCGGAGGGTTGTGCCTATGGAAGGGACTAGGGGACCTGTGGAACTGAGGACCTGGGATTAGAGCCTGATATTCAGTAAAGGACTCAAAAATCAGTGATCTAAGTACTGACCAGGGAATATTGGAAAAGGAAAAACAGCAACCAGCTGCATTCTTAGATGTTATTAGAAATCAAAGCATGTATAGCTGAGGGGTGTTCTGAGACCCTCTGAATCTGACCTTGTGTTTGCAGATAAAGAAACTAATATTTAGAACGTTGGATGACTTGCTGAAGCTCATAATATTAGGTAAGGCTTTTAGCTGGTTTGGCTTTTGAACTCGTGGTCGCAAGCTCTTTGCAACTAAACAAATTTGTTGTTTCTCGCATTAATTAACACAAACACATTTAATTAGATATAAAAATTGTTGCCATGAATTAATTTCAATTCTGGTTTTGAAATTATGCAAGGCAGTTCCCAGGAAAAATGTCAGCAATAAAGGCCACAGCTTTGTCCCCAGAGCTCAGCTGTGGCACCTGTGGGCAGCTACATAATTTGAAGTTTGAACAAAAGTTATCTGACAAGGAATTTGGAGGAAAGAGACTTTATTCCAGTGAACAGTTTGGAAACTGAGGGGGACACTGTCTCCTTGTATAAGAAAGGTGTGGCCGGGCGTGGTGGCCCACGCCTGTAATCCCAGCTACTCAGGAGGCTGAGGCAGGAGAATCACTTGAACCCAGGAGGCGGAGGTTGCAGTAAGCCAAGAACTTGCCACTGCACTCCAGCCTGGTGACAGAGTAAGACTCCATCTTTAAAAAAGAAAGAAAGAAAAGAAAGGTATTCATTTCAGAGACCAAAGAGAGGGTTTGGCTTTTGTAGAGAAAGTTTCCTCCGAGGTTCTAAATCAGGTCTGTTTATTTAAATAAAGGATTCAAACTTGCTTAGTTCTAATCGGTCTGTGCAGTTGAGTTCTGATTGGTTGACACAGCTGAGCCCTGATTGGCCAAGGTGGATGAGCTCTGATTGGTTGGTTCAGGCAGGCTCTGAAAGTCCAAAGTTAAACAGAGGTGTAGGTTTTCCCAGAACCCAGAGTACATGTGTGACCTCAAGCCAGCAAAGGGCCACTTGGCTCTGTTACAAATTTAGGTCCAGTGAGCAGCTCAGGATCTGTCTTGAAGGATTGGCTCTTTCTGGTGCACAGTTCACGGAAGCATGGTTGGCTTGTTCACACAAGGACACATTTCTTCACAGAGAATCAATTGTATACCCCTGAGCATATTATCTCCCACCGCCCATTAAGTAGATGATAATATCCTTATTTTACAAATAAGGAAACTGAGACTCGGAATAAGGAAATTGTTGCAGGTCACGCATCTGCACTGGGATTCAGCCTCAGTCCTGCGTCTTCCACTCCTGTGCACCTTCCGCCCACTGCCTGGCCTCCAACCTGCTCTTTCCTCTTGGGTGTGCCGGGAGCACTGACCCGGGGCTCTGGGGACAGGACTTGGTTTTCTAAAGTGCTGGGAGAAGAAGTAGAATTCAGAGGGAAATGGGATCTGATGCTTGGCTTACGGGAGAAGCAAGATAAAGGGAGGCCAAAGGCAGGAGAAGCAACGGGAAAGTGTCTGCCGGGTGACCAGTGGTCGCTGCACAGCTGCTCCTCTCTGCTGTTTCAGCGAACGGATCATGCAAGGTACTTTCCAGCAACTGTTTTAGACTTGTTTTTGATGAGCTGAAACAGCAGCAGGTATGTGGGTGGTGGGAGCCCCCTTTTTCACTTGTCTTTCTCTCTTTCCTTGTCGTGGGCTCAGGGGCCATAAGCTACCCATTCAACGGCCAAAGAATGAAGCAGATCTTGGCAACGCTCAGGCTTGTGCTACCCTTTCTGTAACTGCTCGAGGCTTGCCACCCTTTGGCAGACTGGAGTGGAGCGCTTCAGGGGAAAGGCAGTACCCACCATTACCGTGGCATTTCTGCTCGTTGCAAACATCATGCTGAATTTCTGTTTATGTCTGTAGTAACATAATCCACTGGAAAGCAGATTTCTATTGAGAGGGTTTTCTGGTTTTCTTAGTAGGTCAAAAACCAAATTAGATGACCCAGATCATAGGCCCAGATCAGTTTGGAGAAATCCCCCCCCAGTCCTTCAATGACATCCTTAGCAGGAGGTTCTGACGTGGAGGAAATGGACAGCCTGCATTTTCTGGAACTGAGAGGTCACAGGAGGAAAGGAAAGAGAGCGAGATCAAGGATGACTATATCTGGGGTTTCGGTGTACCCCTTCTCTCAGGACAGAACCAGCTCTCAAGCAGGAAGAGAGAGGCTTTAGAAACACCCACATCCGCGAGCCTGGGAACCTTGGTTGTCCACTTTTCTGAGCAAAGGAAGGGGAAGTTTCTGGTCCCAGCGAATTCTAGCTCAGCACCACGTCCAGAATGGTGCAAGTGGATGACAGTTAAACCCAAGGCAGGGCTGTAGAGTGCAGGGGCCTGCCTGTGGCACCCTGGAGTCCTGACAGTTACCCCGAGCCACATGTTGGGCACACAGCCATGCTGAGAATGCCTTGGCACACAGGGATCTCGGATGGCTTCGAACAAGCCTTAGTGAATCAGACATCAGAAAACAGTCGCCAGGTCCTCAGGCTCCACCAGGGCCTGCAGCGCATCCCCCTAAAAGGCCAGAGGAGGCCAGCCACACCTCAGAGGGCAACGGTGCAGGAAGAAGCCCAACCCAGCAGCTTTGTGGTACAGACAGGCGTGTAAATACAGGACACGAAATGGACCTCACTGTCAACTCTGCCGTGAGTTTGCCTAAGCCACACCTCTCCTCTCTAACGAGGGTGAACAAACATCGCCTGCTGTCCTGGCATAATTATTAATAACGCTCTCTTTCTCCCTCAAACACATCTCGGATTGATCTGACATGAGTGGTTAAAAAATAAATAGTATAAAATAAGGTGGATGCTGTGATCCCAAGTCATAAGGAGAGAAAGCTCACGTCTGTGTGTAAGGTTCCTCTACGCAGGAAGCATATTTGGAAGGAGATTGCTAACTGTGGCCACCTGGAGATGGGCTGGGGACACGGGCAGTGCTGTGTTATTTTTATGTGCATTGCATGCCAAACCAGGCACTTGTTTCTAAAAATGAGAAAAATGCCGGTTTTGGAAGATGATTTATAATGGTCACTCTATCCAGAGCGCCGGCCTCACCTTGCAGTGGAGCCAGGGAGGGCAATGGAATCCGAATGGCTGCGCATTTCTGCTGAGGGGCTGAGTGTTTGCTTTAAACAGGAACCATTTCTGTTGTTGCAAACCGACGAAGTTTACCAGCTCATGCTAAACATAGTTTAGTTTGTTTTTCCTATTACCCAGTGGGCATGGGCTCATGGGGAAAATCAGAGCAGCGAAGGAGATGCAGAGTCAACATCTGTGCCCATCTGGGGACAGTGCCAGTGGTTTTGTGAGCATGCCGCAGTTGAATTCTGACTTGTGAGAGGCTGGTTACTCGTCTCTTCCAGTAGACAGAAATCATAGTATTTGTTTGCTGGAGCGTGAGCTGCTTCATTTCTATTTTCAGAGTTTCGCTTTGGGTCCACAATGGGGCCTATCACCAATGCTGGAGGTACCCAGCCAATGAGAGTGCAGGGGCACGTGGCTGTCTCGCAGACGGTGACAGGTGGGGACCCTGCCCCTTCACTCTTGGAGGTCAGGTAACGCTGAGCGGCTGCAGCCCCATGAGCAGTCAGCCCTTTTTAAAAAAGTAAGAACAATGGCCTTTACTTGTTAAACTTTTTTTTTTTTGGTAACACAAGAAAGGATCATTGTGACGCTGAGTCTCCAGTGCCACCAGACTCGGGGTTGCAGGGTAGGCAGGTTCACAGCTGGGCACCCCATTGTGCTGGTCCAGGCACTGGCTCCGTGTCCTGGCCTTGGGTTTGAATCTCAGGGTCGGCTACATGTGTTGGTGTGATTTCAGGGCACACCCACGGAACGTGCTGCTCAGGTGCTGGGCCCAGGGATGCCACGTGCCTCGGTCCTGCCGAGTTATCCTGGCATCGTGCACAGCCTGGGTGGTGGCTTGGAGAGCGGGCAGCACCCCCGATCCCACGGGTGTCTGCGGGCACTAGGCCCCATGTTCGGGTTCTCTGGCATCTCCCAGGCTGAGCATCACCGGACCCAGACCCGTTACAGCCATGCTAAGCTTGCCCGTGAGTGGCGTTGCTGAGGACGGCATGGGGCTTCCTGGGGCAGGAAGCCGGGCAGGAGCCTCTCAAAATCTGGTCCCGGGACTGTTCTCCGCCTCCCTCTGCCGTCCAGACGCCCGCTGCCAGGACCCCTCTGCCAGGCTCCTGATGCTCCCCGGGCCGCGTAGACCCCCACGGCTGCCCAGGAGCTTGGCCAGATCAGCCTGCCGCTTTTCCTCAAACGTCACCGTCGCCAGGGATGCCCCCGCCCCTGCTCCTTCCCTTCTCGGGACAGACACTCTTCCTTAGGTCAAGTAATTCCTGTGCTTTCAAAAACACCACGAGTCTCTTGTCCATCCTAAGCAGGGACAGGGAGATTGCAGTGTGAGAGGCGTCCTCCCGCTGCCTAGGTAGGAGGATCGGTCTGCAGGAGCCTCCCCCGCCGACCCCTGCGGCTGGATGAGTGTGTCATCTGTCGCGTGTGCTGTGACATGGAGGAGGTTGGGAAGCACTCCCCGGTACTGTTTCACAGCAAACGACACCATGGACTGCAAGCTCAAAAGCACGGGCAACAAAACCGAAAACAAACAAATGCTGCCTATGAAACTAAAGAGCTGTGCACAGCCAAAGAAACTATCCGCAGAGTGAGTGGACCACCAACAGAATGGGAGAAAACATTTGCAAACGATTCATCCGACAAGAAACCAATATCCAGACTATGCGAGGAGCTCGAACACCTCAACAACAGCAAAGACAAATAATCCCATTAAAAAGTGCGCAAGAAAAGGAGCAGACTTTTTTCAGAAGAAGACATACAGACGGCCTACAGGTATAGGAAGAGACGCTCGACCTCACTAATCGTCAGGGAAATGCAAATCAAACTACAATGAGACAGCATCTTACCCTGACAGAACGGCTATCATTAAAAAGGCAGAAAATAACAGATGTTGGCAAGGATGTGGAGAAAAAGAACTCACACACTATTGGTGGGAATGCAAATTAGTACAACCTCCATGGAAAAGAGTATGGAGATTTTTCAGACTAAAAATAGAATCACCATTTGATCCAGCAACTCACTATGGGTATCTACACGAAAGAAAAGAAATCAATTTATCAAAAAGATACCTTCACTCATATATATATATATTTTTCTTTTTCTTTTTTATTGTACTTTGGGTTCTGGGGTACATGTGCAGAGCATGCAGGATTGTTGCATAGGTACATACCTGGCAATGTGGTTTGCTGCCTCCATCCCCCCTGTCACCTACATCTGGCATCTCTCCCCATGTTATCCCTCCCCCAACCTCCCCCACCCCCCGCTGTCCCTCCCTTGCCCCCACCAACAGACTCCAGTGTGTGATGCTCCCCTCCCTGTGTCCATGTGTTCTCACTGTTCAACACCCGCCTATTCATTCATATATTTATTGTAACGCTAGTCACAATAGTAAAGATATAGAACCCACCTAAGTGTCCATCAATGGAAGAAGAAAATCCACTAGATAAAGAAAATGGGTTATTTACACAATAGGATACACTTTGACCATCAAAAACAATGAAAGAATGTCTTTTGCAGCAACATGGGTGAAACTGCTGGTTATTATCTTAAGTGAAGCAAGCCAGACACGGAAAGTCAAGTATCTTATGTTTTCACTCATAAATGGGTGTAAAAACTGTGTCCACATGTATATAGAGAGTGGAATGATAGACAGTGGAACCTCAGAAGGGTGTGGGGGCAGGAGGTGGGTAGATAACAAGAAATTGCCTAATGGATGCAATGTATGTGATCTGGGTGATGGGCACCCGAAAACGCTGGCTTGGCTGCTATGCAATCTATGCATGCAACAAAACAGCACTTGTACACTATACATTTATACACATTTCCTTAAAAAGCAAAAGAAATACATCCTCCCAAAAATGACATTGTGTCAAGTGTTACTCTGTAGGTTAGGGCGTCAATAGAAGCAAAATTATACCTAAACCTAATAGCATTCTGAGTCACATGTTCCTGACTTCATGGCAGCAGGTAGACCTCAGACCCTTCCTCCAGCCCTATCAGATAGGTGACCACACAGGTAAGAATGAAGGAAGAGCCAGGGTCTGTAGAAGCTGCTGTTTGGGGGATCCCCTTTGATGGTTGTCTCTTCCCCAATGCTCTGAATTCCTTTTTGCAGGAGGAAGACGTACGTTGGTCAAGTCACCTGCAGTTTAGTCTTGGGAGAAGGAAAGGGGAATTAACATTATGAAGAACCAAAAATAGATGCTACTTGTGTTCTGCATGCTAGACTCTCAATTTAACCTTTTAGCTACTCTGTGATGTCCCGTGTTTCATCAAATCTGAGACACGTTCCCCCCCCAACTCACAATCTGACATCTCTGAAACCAGTAGCCTCCTCCAATCAATGTTTGCCAAGTAACTTTGAGCAAAGTTAAAATAAAACTTCTAAGTATCAGAAACCATTGTATTATTATATTGGCACTGGTACACAAAGCAAGTCAAAGAAATGCAAATCCAAAATAAAAATCCAAGAAGTGCCAGCAGCAAAACTTGCAGTGACTAGATAGAAAGTCCTAGCGGCAATCACACGACACACTTTTAGGCCGTAGGAACCAAATGGCCTTGAGGCGGAGGCAAGGGAAGTGGTGAACCAGATGTGTTCAGCAGCGTTTCTCAAGGAAGAGACAGAAGTTGGCTATTTTCAATCATTGTTCGGCCAGTTGAAGAGCCAGAACCAGAAGTTTTGGTTTCTCAATGGGTTATTTTTAAAATGCTGCATCACCAAAGTTGTTGATAACAATTTTAGGAAAAACTAGCCAAAACTTAGAAATGAGCCAGGGGGAGGGCAGCACACCCTCTCAATGTCGGACAGACCACTTATCATCTAATGGAATGTGCTAGGGTCTTTTGTTGTTGTTTGTTTTTGAGACAGAGTCTCGCTGTGTCCCCCAGACTGGAGTGCAGTGGTGCCATCTTGGCTCATTGCAACCTCCGCCTCCTGGGTTCAAGCGATTCTCCTGCCTCAGCCTCCTAAGTAGCTGGGATTACAGGCATCTGCCACCACGCCCAGCTAATTTTTGTATTTTTAGTAGAGATGGGGTTTCACCATGTTGGCCAGGCTGGTCTCGAACTCCTGACTTCAGGTAATCTGTCCACCTCAGCCTTCCAAAGTGCTAGGATTACAGGGTGAGCCACCATGCTCGCCCAGGAATGCACTGTTGTTTGGTTTGCTACCTATGACTGGGTGAAAGTTCCTGTTTTGTGAAGTTACATGTTCACTTACAGATTTGTCTGCTATATGCAAATGACTTTTGTCTAATGAAAATGATAACCCTAAAGAGACATTTGACTGTACTGTAGGACATTAACCAGTCTTGTTTCTAATCTAGCAACCTTATTCCAACATTTTTCTTGAGAGACAAAGTCTTGCTGTGTCACCAGCTGGAGTGCAGTGGTGTGATCACGGCTCACTGCAACCTTGAGTCACTCCTGGGCTCAAGTGATCCTCTCACTTCAGCTTCCTGAGTAGTTAGGACTACAGGCACATGCCAGCACACCTGGCCCCATATGTTTTCTTCCTTCCCATATAACCCGGTTCCTCTAATCCTCCTCTGAACCAACTTCAGGCTCCTCTGGCTCCCTCATTAATCTCTGACATGTGTTCATTCAAGATTTTCAAGACAGTCTTGTTTCATAACTTTTTGAAAAGCATAGGTATCAAAATCTAAGTAGCAAAGGGATTCAAAAGAGTTAGACTCTGCATGTTAAGAAATTTTAGGAGTACCTTAGCCGATTTATTTTACATTCACTTTCTTTTCAGGTTTGCAAAAAGATGATTTTATAATTAAAAATATAACTAAGTCGAAAAGAGAATGTTCAGGAAATTTACAATAAAAATTCTAAGTAATAAGAAACCATTGTATTATAATTTCGTTGGTGTTGGAACACACGCAAGTCGAGGAAATGCAAATTCAAATGAAGCAGAAAGGGAACTTATCTACAGTCTTGGTGAGGATTGATGAAAATGATAATAATCCAAAACTTCAAACCCAGAGGGGTGGACTACCAGATCATTTGGAGGGCATGGACGTTACTGGAAAGGCGGCCATAATTAGTCTCCTGTGTCCCACCAGTGTCACAGGGGAGGATGGTGTTGTGGCCCCTGCAGACCCATGAGCAACCTGCAAGCACTGAGTCAGGAAACACGGTGGACTTGGGTTGGGTTGATCTAACAGTTTCTTTCTAGGGTAAGTGTCTTGGAATGCCAGAAAGATTTGGAATAGTATGTAAATCAAACCTATAGTATTATTATGATGGTGTTACATTTCAGCATAATCTGTGTTTATTTGGAATTTAATATATTCATAGTGTTTAAGATAACTTGCCCTATGGAAGGGTATAATCAATGAGTCTTACGATTCTAATGTTAAGTGTTTTTCAGTTATTTACATTTGTGATATTATATTGAAAGGATACATTTTTAAAATTTGAAAACAATATGTGGTCGTCTCAGCAACTTAACACACTGCTTTATAGGTTTATTTTATAGATTTTTAAAAGTTATTTAAGTATTTGGGGAAGCTTTCTCAGTCAGATTCCCTTGAAAAAAATCTGAATGTAATAAATTTGTAAAGTAAATGTCAATATTTGAGGGGATTCCCACAGCAAACTTAATTAGCTCCCTTAAATGTCATAAGTGTACTTTTTTCATTTTTTATATTCAGGTTTCTTTTTAAATATTTCCATTTTGAATTGACAGACTTTCCCAAATACCAAACATGATTGTTGAGATTCACTTTCCTAATAAATAAAGTCATAAGATTTAGAAGTTGAACTTTAAAAACTTAAGAATTAACTTCGATAAGTTGAATATTAATTTTTCAAATCAAAATAGTCCCTGAATAATGTTTTCTACCTAAAAGGACTCCCCCAAGAATCACAGACACCCACATTCACTTTTGGGTAGAGAAGGTGGAGGCCAAGGCAGCTCATCACCACTGACCCTTTCAGAGCCTCAGTGGGTAAAATGAGCACGTCCTCATAATCAGAGCTGCTATATTTGGGATCTCTCCTTGCTCCTCCCTTCATGATCTTGCTTTCCTTTCAGTCCTAAAGATTCAAACACGTGGTGTCAGTGTTGCTCAAAAGCACAGACCGATTCCCAGGGTCAGGCTATGAACTGTTTAACTAAATCCATCCCCCCGGAAAAGCTTTTAATATGTATGTTTGCAGACTTCACCACAGAAGGAAAGCAAATTGTTATTGAGACCTTCAAAGCAGGCGTGCAGGTTTCACCAGTTCTTCCGCGTGCCCTGGGCAGGTCTGCAAGTCTGCTGGAACCTGGCACACAGCGGCCCTCCTGCCCAGCCGCCCAGTTCCCGAGCTTCCGCTCCATGCTAGAGTCCACTTGTAAAACAAACAAAGGCTTTGAATTCTTCCTCCCCTTCACCACAGGTAAGCACTTCGTGCAGGTAGAAAAGCAGGAGGAGGAAAAGGTATTGAAACACAGTAGGAAAGAAATGAACGAACGGAAATAGTGAGTTGAACTCATTTCTGACACTTGGCGTCCACCTCCTGCAGCGGAAACACAACTCCCTTCTCTCCTTCAAATCTTCCACTTCTCTACCCTCAAACTCATGCAGGGATTTGAATGTGTTGGGTGATTGGTTTCGTTGCTCATTTTAATTTTTTTAAACCATAACTGCCTTGTGCTTAGAGGCCTGATTCGTTTTCAGCTGTGTTTACAAATCTTGCCCTCTTCCCGGCCTCTCGTCGTTCTGACCTTCTGCCCTCTACCTGCGCATGGCAGGGCACAGATGCCCTCGCGTCCCAGCGCTGCTGCGGCAGGCAGTTAGAAAAAACCTCATTGTCACTTGTAAAAGCAGAAATCAAGCTCTCTCTCTCTCTCCCCTTTACCCACCCACCCCCTTTTTCTATTCTCTCTCCTTTGTCTCTGTTCCTTTTCTGTAATGTCAAATCTATTCCACTGAGCAGTTGCTCTTTGACTAATTCTGCCACTTAATTTTCTAATATTCATTCTTGACTTTCAAAGAGGAAACTTCCATTTTGAGTGACATTTCTCATGACTGAATGAACACGGACCTGTTTCTCAATACGTCAAAGGAAAGGGTATTCACAACTTAGCCTTGCTCTCAGGAGGTGGTGGGGGGCTTTTTACTCCATGGAGGAATGAAGACTCGAGCCGGGAATGCACACCGCTGTCCAGCAAAGCAGAAGGCCTCTGTGCTCAGCAGGTTCTACTCTCTGGTCTGGAAAGATCTCCCAGCAGGTGGAGGCCATTGTCCTTGGCCTGACCCAGCCCCTGCTCAAGCAGTTACAGGGTGTATATAAATGATTCAGCATATATATGTGTGTATATATATATATATGCTGGCATCGTTTTTATTTGTGAGGCCGAGTGGTGCACAGATGTTAACATGCTGTACATTCACTTGGCAGAATGTCTCGGAGACATTTCCACGTCAATGACATGAAGATCTGCAACTGGTACGTGCAATGCCGTAATAAGGAGAAGCTGACCTTTATTGAGCTATTTTCTTATCCCTGGATACATGGGCTGTGTTTAGCTTTTGCTAAGACAGACAATGCGGCACTCCATCTTTACCTTGTGCACATGTGCACATGTCTCTCGGGGGAGATCCCGAATGTGGAATTGTTAGGTCATAAAGGAGAAACATTACTTATTTTAACAGATACCGCCAAACTGCACACCAAAGTAGCTGCAAAATAACACTCACCGGAGAGCAGCTGAGGTCACGGGTACCACCACAGCCTCGCCCATGCTTTATATGAGCAAACTTTTGATTGTTGCCACTTTGATTAAAAATGGAACCTTGTGTTTTATTTGCATTTCCTTAATTTCTAGTGAGGGTAAGCATCTTTTCAAGTATGTTGGTCATACATTCTTTTTCTAGCCATGCGCAGAAAACAGAAACTGGACCCCCTCCTGATACCTTTCTCCTTGTTAGAGAAAGTTTGCCCTGGTTTTACCAGTTTCCTGGAAGTCTATATTTTCTAGGTATAAGTTTACTCATTGAGAAGGAATAGAACCAATCCTTTCACCTCTAGAACAAGAAAGCTAGTAGGTAATATAATACACATAATGAAAATGGTGTGTGCACTAAACTTCAGGTGAACCAGCAAGAGTGTTTTAAGGCACATGCTCTAACTTAGAATCATTCACAGTGGGTCCAAATCCCAGCTCCACCCTCACTGCTGGACATCAGGTTCAATGTTCCAATTTTTAGCTCTTCTCATCTGTAAAATGGCAATTATATGAGTACCTACGTTTAAGGCAGTGGTGAGGATCAACTGAATTGGTCCACCTGTGGATGCTGGCACAGCAGGCATTTTATGCCTAATGTCTCTAATCACTATTTCTCCATCTCAGAATAGAGGCAGATCCCTACAGGTCGAGGACCCTTCCCAAAGTAGCTGGAGGAGACACCTTAGGTCCTACAAATCTCTTCTAAAAGACTCTTGTTATATAGGAGTCCTATATGGTTAAAGGGCTTCTCTTGTTTGTTCTGGATGTGACATCAGGTTTTAAAAAAAAGCTCACTACTGTTCAGGAGCCTGGCAACCATGCATTACCCAACAACGGTTACCATGGCTGCAAGGAGGAATCAGTCAGCAAGTCCCCAGCAGCGTTTATTGAAGAAAGGGAAGTCAATAGCTCCTGGAGTTAACAAGTGACTGTTATTTACAGACAGGAATGGTATTTGCAGACGAGAATGACTGCAAAATGCATAGAAGGACACAGCCATGCCCTTCCACTTAAGTCACAGCACATCTCAACAGCTTCCTGAGAAGCCATCCATGACAGGAAAATATGAGGAAGATCTTCCTTCCACATTGTGGGTGATTTTCTGCCATAAGGTCACTGTGTTCTATAGTTGACTATGTTCTCAGCATTTTAGAGACAGCTTTTCTCATGAAGACTGGCTTAGATTGTTAGATTAATTGCAAGAATTGTAGAAATGGGAGGAAGAATTCGTGAAGGATGCCTCCTGTATTGAGTTGTTTTCATTGACAAATGGTTGTGATCTGGAAAATGGGGGATATCAACAATTACTTAAGGAAAATGAGCTTTATTGGGGCAGATTTGGCTTTGGATTCTGTCTCTGTCTCTTAGAGATTGTATGACAGCTGTGATTTAATATCTGAGTCTCTAATTTCTTGTCTGTAAACTGAATATAACACTTATACTGAATATCATACTTATATTACAAGATGTTCGTGTTATTCTAATCATGCCTTTTTAGTTTCTGTACTTTCTGATGTTTTGACTTCTGGGGCCTTGTTGACCTGAAGAGACTCTCCCTCCCAGGGCCGGTCAGTTCCTAGTGGTAGTAAGGGATTCACCTGCAAGTGTGTCTTTCGTATGCAAGCCACCAATCCAAAACTCATGCTCCCAGTGACACCCTTTATCTAGTTCTCACTTGTAGAGCCATTATCCCCTGCCCTAATCACCCCAGAGCCAGATATTAAACAACTAGAAACAGCCACAATGCCCTAGAGCCCAGTGAAATTATTTAAAATAGGCAATACTACACCTGCTTACCTGTCCGCCTTTCCTCCTCACAACCCATAATAAAGTCTCTTGCCCAGGTCTTCTTCTCATTCCCGCTGCCTCCTGACTGATCCTGGTGCTTCCCCATGTGCCCCTGCATGGCGTGGTATGACCTCTCCTCTTGAACCATCAGTGACACACTCTCTAGGCAATGGCAGTCATCTCCTGACTCCATTTCTCTCACCATACCTGAATAATAATAAAACCTACTGTCTTTGCCTAATTGGGCTGCTATAACAAAATACTATAGACTGAGTGACTTAAACAGTAAATATTTATTTTTCACACTTCTGGAGGTGGGAGAGTTCAAGGTCAAGGCACTGGAAGGCTCAGTGTCTGGTGAGAGCCTGCTTCCTGGATCATGGGCAGCCAGCTTTTCTCCGTGGCTGAAAGAAGCCAAAGCACTCTCTGGGGTCTCTTTTATAAAGGCACTAATTCATTCATGGGGCCTCCATCCTTGTAACATAGGTGGAGCTCCAAAGAATAGCCTCGCCTCCAAACACCATCACACTCGGGGTTAGGATTGGGATACCTGCACTTAGAGGTGACACATACATTCAGTCCACAACACTCATGATTTAAAAACACATGCCCCAATCTCTGGAACCTGTGAATGTTACCTTGTATGGCAAAAGGGACTTCACAGGTATGAAGAAGACACAAATCTTGAGATGGGAGATTATCCTGGGTTAGCCAGGTGGGCCTGGTGTGATCACAAGGATCTTTAGAAGGGGGAGGCAGGAGATCAGCATGAGTAGCAGAGGAGGGTGAGGCTACAAACCAGGGAATGCTGATGGCTTCTAGAAGCTGGAAGAGGTGAGGAATGAATTCTCCCCTGGAGCCTTCAGAAGGAATGAAACCTGCCAGCACCCTAACGGCAGCCTTGCAAGGCCTATTTCTGACACTGACCTCCAGAACTGTAAGGTAATAAACGTGTGTTGTTTTGAGCCACTAAATGTGTGGTCATTTCTTATAGCAACAATAGAAAACTAATATAAGTTTCAACAAATTATGATTATTTTCACTATCAAGTACAATAATATTCAGAATGTGGAAATACTTTTGAAAAGTTAGAGTGTCATGTGAAGATTATTATCACCGAAGTTGTGATCTGTTCTGCTTGCATTTAATTCAAGTCCAAACTTTGTATTTCAATATTTTATTATTATATCCGTGAATAGCAAAGCTATAATTGCATTCTTTTTACCATTTCCAAGAAGACGTATGTCTTAAGGGACAGTTGACTAGAGTCCTTGCCCCATAGGGATGTAGACCACTGGCCTCCTATCACTCATGGGTCTGTGTCACATAAGAGACCCCAACTACTTGATCTTGACTCTTGATTGAAGAATGAATAGAGTAATAAGAAGAGAAAGGAAAATTAGGTACCAAACAGCCAGTGGTAGAGATAGCAAGGAGTGTCCTAATATCTATTTTCCCCATAGTCTATCAAGATTTTTTACCTGGGCACATGGCCACTCAAATACGGACTACATTTCTCAGACTGCCTTCCATGTTGGTGTGATCACTTGACTAAGTTCTGGCCAATAAAATGGAAAGAGAATGGACAAATGCAACTTCAAGGAAATGTCCTTAAAGGGAAATGCTGTGTCCTGCTCCAGTTCTTAGCTTATTCCTGCTGGCGGGATTGCTGATGTGATAGTTGACTCCACCCACAACTTGGAATTCAAATGTCAAAGATGGCAAAGCAACAAAATAGAAGGATTTGGATCCTGAAAATCGTGGAGTCCACGTACCAACAGTTCCGAATTGTCCATGGTTATGTGAAAATAAACACCTATCTTGCCTGAGTAGCTGCTTTTACTCATTTGGTGGTGAGAAAGAACCAGTCATTTGCAATCAAACCGAACTCTTACTATTACAAGATTTAGTACAGGAGTTCCCATGCAGGATAATTACTATTACAGATCTCTAATAAAACAGAACTCCTGGAGAAAATATATAACATCTTTATCAAAAAGAGAGAAAGAGCATAAAAGAAATTTAATTGTATCATAAATAAAAGCATGATTTTCAAATGTTAAAATGAGGATACATAATTTGAAGTCGATGATTACAAGAATTGAGACCTATATTAGTAGCCAGAAAATTCAAGTGGATAAGAATACATAACCCAGAGGAAAAATTCAGACTGAGGAATACTGAGAAAAAGCCCTGGGGATAGATCCAGGAGAGAAATATGTGATTACAGACCTACACTGTCTTCTGTAAAACCACAAAAGCCAGAAGAGTTTTGGAATTTGGATTTTTTTTCCAATTTTTAGAAATTATATTGCATGTAGGCCAGGTGTGGTGGCTCATGCCTGTAATCCCAGCACTTTGGGAGGCTGAGGTGGGCAGATCATGAGGTCAGGAGATTGAGACCATCCCGGCTAACACGGTGAAACCCTGTGTCTACTAAAAATACAAAAATTAGCCGGGTATGGTGGCACGCTCCTGTCTTCCCAGCTACTAGGGAGGCTGAGGCAGGAGAATCATTGAACCCAGGAGGCAGAAGTTGCAGTGAGCCGAGATGGTGCCATTGCACTCCAGCCTGGGCGACAGAGTGGGACTCGGTCTAAAAAAAAAAAAAAAAAGAAAAGAAATTATATTGCATGTTATATATATTACATACTGTGTATACTATATAACATCCCAAGGAGGATATAGGATAGATTCCGAAATCAAACATTTTAATTTTTCAGCAGCAAAACATATAGTTACACTAATACTTTTCATGGCTAAAAATAGCTTCACATCAGTTCAGGTTATGGTTTTCCACCAAATATGTTTGTAAGAAATTTATTTTTTAAAATAACAACAAAATAAAAAAAATACTTGAGATAGTGGATTACGAGCCTGTATTAGGATTTCCAGCAGAAGAAAAAGGATGCACATAGAGGAAAGGTAATAATGAAGGCAGTAAGGGGAAATCATACCCATTTGAATGAAAGCTCATTTGAAAGAGTTTAATACATTTCATGCTGGAGTGATCATATCCTAGATCACACCCAGTTTTTAAAAATTCTGAATTCCAAGGACAAGCTTTTTTAAAAAAAAACTTCTTGATCTTTAGAACAAGTTGCATACAAAGGGAAAATTTAGCTGACATTTGACTTCTTTTCTGCAATTCTAAGAATTGGAAGGAATACTAGGAAACATAGAATACTGAAAGAAAAGGACTACAGTCTAAGAATCGTATATGTAGCAAAGTTATCATTCTCTGTTACAGCAAAAGAAAGGTATTTGCAGATATGCAAGGATTCAGAGACTACAGCACGTAGACACAGAACCTAGGGATGTCACTGGGAAATGACTTGACTAAATAAATCAATCTACCAAGACATCCACTTATGAACAGGATGAAGTAACAGGACCCAGATTTACCCATTCCCTGAAACTGCTGGAAAAAAAAAACTGGACAAAATATATATGACAATGGTTTTCAGATATTTAATATCAAGCATCACAGGCTAGTGCTCCCTGAGAGACTTGAGTCACATGATTGACCCAGGTTAGTGCCAGGAGAGAGTATCCAAGACATAACATAGGGAGGGGAATAAGCAGTCTCCATGAATTAAGCAGACAGCTTGGGAGTTGGAGGAGACCAAGACAGAGTTGGCAGGGTAGAGTACTAGACAAGAGAGAGTTACACAAAGAACACCAAAGACCTGCAGAGGGTCACCCTGGAGACTTCAGCCTAATACTGATCAGAATGTGCCTATGAGGAACTAACCAGGGCTGAAAAGGAACTGCCTAAAAGGAACAAAGGGAGCCCGGGGCCAGAATAGTTTGTATTCCAACTAGCCCATGTTAGATAACCTCATAATTCATAGAGTATTTAAAAGGTTTAGCTTTCATATTGGAGAATAATTAGCCCTGGATTAAAAGGTGTTCTGTTCTCCCTAAAAAAGCTTAAATCAGGCCTCAAAACAATCAAACTGTTTCTAAGCAACTTAATTGCATCCAAGAACAAAATGCAAGAATATCTATAAGAATGTGAATCTATCCAGGATCCAACAAGAAAAATTCACAATGTCTGGCACCCAGCAAAAAATCACCAGATATCCAAAGAAACAAGAAAATATCACTCATCCTGAGGAGAAAAGCCAATTAAGAGAACTAGACAGAGATTATAGTTATAACTATATTCCATATGTTTAAGAAAATAGAAATATTGAACATATTAAGGAGAGAAAAAATATTTTTAAAAATGTAATTTAAACTTTTTGGAATCTATAATTTCTAAAATAAAAATATATTGGATAGGATTAATCACAGTTTAGACATTGAAGAAGAAAAGATTAGTAAACTTAAAGAAAAGCAATATAAACTGCAAATAAACACAGAAAAATGGCTGACAATAAAAATGAACAGAGCATCAGTGAGTTGTGGGACATCTTTAAGTAGTTTCATATATGTGCAATTAATGTCTATAAAGGATCAAAAAAGGACAGAAAATATATTTGAAAAATTAATGGCCAAAAACTTTCAAACTTGATGAAAACTATGAAACTACAGATCCAAGAAGCTCAATAAACCCCAAGCACAAGAAATGTGAAGAAAACTACAAGTCACATCATATTCGAAATTGTTAAAAGCAATGATAAGCAGAAAACCTTAAATGCATCCTGGGGAAAAAAAGACACCTTACATACAGAGGAATAAATATAAGAATAAATCAGACACCTTGTCAGAAAAAGTGCAAGCAGAAGATAGTAGGGCAACATTTTAAAAGCACTAAAAAAAGAAATCTGTCAACCTTCAATTTTATATTCAGCTAAAATATCCTACAAAAAACAAAAGTGAAATAAAAATGGTTTCAGATATACAAAAGCTAAAAGTATCATCACCAGCAGAGCTGTACTATAAGGAAAGTTACAGGATTTTTTAAGGAAGGAACAAAAAGAAGAAAATCTGGATTTGTTCAAAGAAATAAAATAAACCAGAAACAGTAAATGTGTGGTTAAATATAACATTGTTTGTTATTTTTAAAGACTCCTTAAGAGATGATTATTTATTATTATAACAAGCAGCAATGTATTGTGGGGTCTAAGTCATATATAGAAGTAAAATGTATGACAACATTAGAACAAAATCAGGGAAATGGGAAATGGAGTATACCAATGTAAGATTTTTATATTATTTTTGAAGTAGTATAACATTATTTTAAGTTAGACTGTGATTGGTGAAAGATGTAAATTATAAACCTTAGAGAAACACTAAAAGGACTAAAAAGAAAAAAGTAACAAAAGCAAATGAAATATATAGAAAACAATTGAATATGTGATAGATCTAAAACCAATAATATAAACAACAAAATTGAATGTCAAGAGCTAAATACCACCATTAAAGGTCAGAGATTGTCAGATTGAATAAAAGAGCAAGACCCAACTATGCTGCCTATAAGACTTTAAATATAAAGAAACAAGTAGGTGAAAAGAAAATACATGGAAAATTATATAACATGATAATACTAATCAAAAGAAAACTGGAATGACTATTTTATTATTACACAAGGCAAATTTCAGAACAAAGATTATTACTAGACACAGAGGATTATTTTATAATGTTTAAGAGGTCAACTAATCAAGAGGTAATAACAACCCTAGACATTTATGCATCTAACATCAGAACTTCAAAATACATTAAACAAAATGGAGAAAAGAGCAAAGAGAAACAAATTCAAAAGTATCATCAGAGATGTCTACAACTCTCTATCAACAATTGATAGGAGAACTAGAAATAAAATCCGTAAAGATATAGAAGATTAAAATGACAATATCAACCAATTGAACCTAATTGACATGTTTTTAACACTTCACCCAGCAACAACAGGATACATATCCTTTCCAAGTAAACATTGTACCAAGATAGGTCATATTCTGGAACATAAAATAAATCTCAATAAATTTTAAAGTATTAATGTCATACAAGTATGTTCATTGAACTGAATGGAATGTAATTGAATTAGAGGTCAGTATTAGAAATATGTCTAGAAAATCTTTAACAGAAACTAAATAACATACTACTAAATAACCTAAGTTCAAGGAAGAAATCAGAAGGAAAATTAGGAATATTTTTAACAGTATTTGAAACTGAATTAAAATGAAAAGATAATATATTAAAATGTGCTGGATGCTGCAAAAGCAGTACTTAGAGGGAAACGTATAGCACTTAATGCCTATTGTAGAATAGAAGGATCTCAAATCAAGAACTTCACTATCTACCTTAAAAAACTAAACAAACAAAAAGTAAATGAAACCCAAAGCAGAAGAAAAGGAAACAATAAAGGTCAGAGTAGAAATCAATGAAATAGAAAAAGAAAAACAATAGAGAAAATCAATAAAACCAATATCTGCTTCCTTAAAAAGATGAAATTGATAAATCTCTAGCCAGAATGATCAGGAGTAAAAGAAAAAATACAAATTACTGATATTAAAAATGATAATTAGCTCACTACAGAGTCTACCAATATTGAAAAGGCAATTCAGAAATATTATAAACAACTTTGTGCCAATATATTCAACAATTTATATAAAGTTTTAAAATTTCTTGAAAGACACAAATTACCAGAGATCATTCAATAAGTAATAGATAACATAAATAGCCTCTTCTCTAGTAAGTGAATTTGTAATTTAAAAGTTTGTCATAAAGAAAGATCCACGTCCATAAAGTTTCATGGCTTTAGTGGTGAATTCTATCAAATATTTAGGAAAATAAGAATACCAACTTTATCCAAGTTCTTCCAAAAATTTACAGAGAATTAAATACTTTCCAGCTTAATTTCTGAGGCCAGCATTACTCTGATGCTAAAACCAGAAAAGGATATTGCAAGAACACTACAAATATATCCCATAATGATTTGTTAAAATCCTTAATAAATTTTAGCAAACCGAACACAACAATTTATGAAAATGATAATACATTTTGACCAAGTGTGGTTCATCCTAAGTTGCTTTAACACACTTAAAATGTTGTTTTAACTTTCAAAAGTCAATCAGTGTAATTCATCATATAAACAGAGTTAAAAAGAAAATATATGATTATTCAATAAGCAGAGAAAAAGCATTTGACAAAATCCAACATCTATTCCTGGTTTAAAAAAATATCCTCAGCAAATTAGGAATAAAAGAGAAATTTCTCCGCTTTATGGATGTCAATTTGATGCAGACATCTTTGAATAACCTATAGCTCACATTTACTTAATGATTAACAACTGAATGTCTTCCATCTAAGATCAGGAAAAGGAAAAGGTGACCACACTCACCATGTTTATGCAACATTGTACTAGAGGTCCTGTCCAGTGCAATAAGGCAAGAAAAGGACATGAAAGGCATACAGATTAGAATGAGAGAAATAAAATTGTCTTTACTCATAGATGACATAATCATCTACGTTGAAAATCTTAAGGAAGCTACCAAAAAACCCACTATAGTGAATAAGTAAATTTAACAAAGTTGTAGGATAAGAAAGCAATATACAAAACAAATTGTATTTTTATATACTAGCAATGAACTATCTGTAATTGAGGTTTTAAAATACCATTAAACAGCATCCAAAAATATGAAATACTGAGGGGGGAAATCTGACAAAGGACATGCAAGGCCTGTACCTGAAAACTACAGAACATTTCTGAAGGAAATTTAAAAACATGTAAATAAACGAAGGGCTATATCATGTTTTTAGATCAACTTCTTGATTACATGTTTCTCCATACTGATCTATACATCAATACAATTTCAGTTAAAATTACAGCAGGCTTTTTAATACAAAATTGACAAGCTGATGCTAAAATTTACATGGAAATACAAAGGACTTCAAAAATAATAGCTACTTTGAAAAAGTACAAAGTTGGTGGACTACATTACTTAATATCAAGGTTTGTTTAAAATCTACCATCATGAAGAACATGTGGTATTGGCATAAAGATAGAAAAATAGATTCATGGAATAAAATAGAAAGTCCATAAATAGACTCACATATGGTCAGCTGATCTTTAACAAGGGTGCCAAGGCAACTGATTGAGGAGAGGGAAATCTTTTTAGTGAATGGTAGTGGGTAAATTAGCCACATGCAAAAACAAAGTGAATCTTGATTTTTACTCATTCCATACACAACAAATTAACTTGAATTGGATCACAGTGAAACTATGGGATGAGAAAACTAAAATTACAACACTTCTAGAACACAGGAAAAAATCTTAGTGAGTTTAGGTTTATAAAAATCTCTTAACTACAACACAAAAAGCATAGACCATAAAAGAACAGAAAAGCAATGAATTAGAATTCATCAAAGTCCCCTACACACAACATGGATAAATCTCAAAATAATTATGTTGAGTGAAAAAGGCAGACACAAAAAGAGTACAACTGCATGTTTCTATTATATAAAACTCTGTAGAAATAAAAACCAGTCAATAGCACAGAAAGCAGATCAGTGGTTGCTCGGGGATGGGGAGTGAATAGTGGCAAGGGAAGACATCGTAAAGGAGCGCTAGGAAACTTTGGGGTTGATGGATATGTTTACTTTCTCGATTGTGATGATTTTTTTTTTTTTGCAGGTGACTATATAACATTAAATTGTATACTACCTCATATGCTTATTTCCTTTAGAAGGGGGCAAATATAGAACCATGAAAAAACAATAAAGCTCTTTTCATTGTCTAGGGCAAAGACTGGCAAACTACAGCCCTCCAGCCAAAACCTGGCTTACCACTTGTTTTGTAAATATAGTTTTATTGGAACACAGTCATGCCTATTTGGTTACCTATTGCCTACGGTTGCCTTCACAGTACAAGACAGAGTTGAGTAGTTAAGACAGAGACTGTGTGGCCCATGGACCCTCAAGTATTTGCCTACTCTCTGGCTCTTCACAGAAAAAAGATTGCTGACCCCTAATCTAGTAAATTAAAAGAATACTTTTGAATTGAAATACTTGTTTCAAATCCCTTCTTCATTACCATGTGACCTTGGATAAATTATTTAAAGCTTCAGTCTTTTTAATCTATAAAAATGGAGATAATAGAGGTCAGAAGTTCAAGACCAGCTTGGCCAAGAGGGTGAGACCCTGTCTCTACTAAATATACAGAAATTAAGGCTGGACACAGTGGCTCACACCTGTAATCCCAGAACTTTGGGAGGCCAAGGCGGGTGGATCACCTGAGGTCAGGAGTTCGAGACCAGCCTGACCAACGTGGAAAATCCCCATCTCTACTAAAAATACAAAATTAGCTGGATGTGGTGGCTCGCACCTGTAGTCTCAACTACTCAGGAGGCTGAGGCAGGAGAATCACTTGAACCTGGTAGGTGGAGGTTGCAGTGAGCTGAGATCACGCCATTGCACTCCAGCTTGGGCAACAAAAGCAAAATACCCACCTTCGTATGTTCATACGGAAGGTTAAATGAATTAAAACACTGAAAATGCTCTGAACTTTAACTGGCAATATAGAAAGTACTAAAGAAAAAGTGGGTTGGGGTAGCTATTATTATTTAGAAGTGAACATTTCTGAGTTGCTTTGGGGAAAGTCCATGACGCTTAGCATGAATGGAGCTTGCAGGACTGGACGTTGCTCTGGGTGAGTGAGTGGCTGAGTGAGGTGAGTGCCTGTGAAGGCCAGGACATTACTGTGCACCACTGCAGACTTCATAAACACTGCACACTTGGGCTACACTACGTTTACTTTAAACATTATTTCTTCAATAATACATTAACCTTACCTTACTGTGACTTTTTTACTTTATAATATTTTAAATTTTTTAAAAACTTTCTTGCCTCTTTGGTAATAACACTTAGCTTAAAACACAACCATGTTATACACCTATACAAACAATGCTTTTTCTTTGTATTCTTATTTTATAAGCTTTTTAAATTTTTCTTTTTTCTTATTTTTTACTTTTTGAACTTTTTTGTAAAAACTCAGACACAACACAGGGTCAGGGTCAGGATCATCAATATCTCTGTGTTCCACCTCCATATCTCGTCCAGCTGGAAGATCTTCAGGGCAGTAATACTCATGGAGCTGTCATCTCCTATGACAGCAATGCCTCGTTCTAGATACCTCCTGAAGAACCTGCCTGAGGCTGGTTTACAGCAAACTTTTAAAAATATAAGTACAAGGAGCACACTCTAAGATAATGATAAAAAGTATATTATTATTTACATAATCCAGGTGTATCATTATCCACTATCATTATCAACTATCATATACTGTACATAATTGTACGTGCTATACTTTCAGATGACGGCAGCTCATTGGATTTGTTTACACGAACATCACCACAAACACATGAATAACATGTTGCACTATGACATTACAATAGCCCCAACATCACTAGGCAATAAGAATTTTTAAGCTTCACTAAAATCTTATGGGGCCCAGCGTGGTGGCTCACGCCTATAATCCCAGCACTTTGGAAGGCTGAGGCAGGCGAATCACTTGAGGTCAGGAGTTTGAAACCAGCCTGGCCAACTAAAAATACAAAAATTAGCCAGGCGTGGTGTCGTATGCCTGTAATCCCAGCTACTCGAGAAGCTGAAGTGGGAGAATCACTTGAACCCAGGAGGCAGAGGTGGCAGTGAGCAGAGATCATGTCACTGCACTCCAGCCTGGGTGACAGAACAAGACTATCTCAAAAATAAAAATAAAAATCTTATATGACCACTGTCATATATGTGGAATGTCACTCACCAAAATGCCCTTATGCAGTGTGTGACTATTAGATGCTGTATTCTCCCAATAAAGTAAGCTAGAGAGAAGAAAATGTTATTAAGAAAATCATAAGGGAAGATGGGCAAATGGGAACAGCTCTGGAGTGCAGTTCCCAGCGAGAACAAAGCAGAGGGTGAGTGATCACCGCATTTCCAAATGAGTTATTACTGCCCACAGACCAGGAGATTCCTGGGCTGAAAAGCTCCATGAGTCTCCAGCACAGCAGCCAGAGCAGTGGGTCTCCACACAAAAACTCACAGAAATCTGGGGTGGCCGTTTCAACTGGCACCTGGACCGCCTGGGAGACAGAGCCGCCCATTCAACTGAAAAAAAGGGGGCTGAAACATGGGGTCACATGATCTGGCTCAGCAGGTCCCACCCCCACAAAGACCAGCAATCTGAAATGCTCTGGATTGAGAGTTTCACAGCAAGCTCAGCTGAACCCGGAGAGTCCAGCTCTGTTGGGGGAAGGGCATCCGCCATTACCAAGGCAATCCGCCATTACCGAGGCAGTCCACTATTACTGGGGCAGTCTGCCATTACTGAGCCAGACCGCCATTATCGAGTCAGTTCTAACTATACCCCTATAAACAAAACAGCAAGGAAGTCCATGCAGCAGCTGGGCAGAGCCCACAGCAGCTCAGCAACACCTCTGCTGGCAGACTGTGACTAGGCTACCTCCTCACTGGGCAGGACAGCTCTGAAAAAAGGCAGCAGCATGTTTATATGTTCCATAAAAAGGAACTTATAAATAAAGCCCCATCTTTCCAGGGTAGAGCACCTGGGAAAAAAGGTGATTATGAGTTCTGCTGCAGCAGACTTAAACGTACCTGCCCAGCAGCTCTGAACAGAACAGTGGAGCTCACAGCTCAGCACTTGAGCTCCTATAGGGGACAGACTCTCTCCTCAAGCAGCTCCCCGACTCCCGTATTTCCAGTCACCTCATAAAGGAGAGCTAAGGCTGACATCTGGTGGGTATGCTTCTGGCACAAAGATAGCAGAAGAAGAAACTGGCAGCAACCCTCGCTGTTCTGCAGCCCCCACAGGTGATCCGCAGGCAAGCAGGGTCTGGAGTGGACCTCCAGCAGTCCTACAGCAGAGGGGCCTGAATGTTAGAAGGAAAACTAAGAAACAGAAAGAAATAACTTCATCATCAACTGAAAGGACATCCACTCAGAGACCCCATCTGAAAGTCACTAACTACAAAGACCACAGGTAGCTAAATCCACAAAGATGGGAAGAAGCCAGCGCAAAAAGGATGAAAACACCAAAATCAGAACACCTCTCCTCCTCCAAGGGATCACAACTCATCACCAGCAAAGGAACAAAGCTGGATGGAGAATGAGTCTGATGAATTGACAGAAACAGGCTTCAGAAAGGGGGTAATAACAAACTTCTCTGAGCTAAAAGAACATGTTCTAACCCAATGCAAAGAAACTAAGAACCTTGAAAAAAGGTTTGACAAAATGCTTACAAGAATAAACAGCTTAGAGAAGAATATAAATGACTTAATGGAGCTGGAAAACACAACACGAGAACTTCGCGAAGCATACACAAGTTTCAATGGCTGAGTTGACCAAGCAGAAGAAAGAAGATCAACTCAATGAAATAAAATGAGAAGGCAAGATTAGAGAAAAAAGAGTGAAAAGAAATGAACAAAGCCTCCAAGAAATATGGGATTATGTGAAAAGACCTAATCTGCGTTTGATAGGTGTACCTGAATGTGACGGAGAGGATGAATCCAAGCTGGTACACAAGCCGCACGATATGCTGCTGTGGTGTTTTCAGGGTGTTGTCTTGGTTTTTATCTGTTCATTTGTTTGGAGTTGTGGTACCTCTGGTTGCAGAGGTGAAAGACATGTAGCCCTCTACTGAAGGCTGGGCAAGGCCCTTCCTGTGGTTTATTTTTTATGGACTTTTACTCTCCTCACCTCCTCACAGGTAACCATTGGAATGTGTTTATGTAATTTTATTTGTGCCAATTGCTTAAAAATACAATGGCTTTATGTGTGAATTTTTAATTTACCTAATGAGTGTTGTGCCACGCATCTCTTGCTGTTTCTTACCCTTTTCACTCAGCACAGAAACGTTCAGATCCACCCACGCTGCTGTGTGCACAGGGGGCCCGTGGTTTCTAAGCCCTTCTTTGGTGCAGCCACATCTGTGCCTATCTGTTCTCCCCATTTTGAATTTTTAAGGTACAACTGATGGTCGCTTGCCTAGTTAACCAATCCTGTTTCCAGGGATTGGAAAAGAGGAGGTACTGCATCTCCATAGCCCTGAGCCCGGGGGAGGAAAGGGAGAGGTCAAGGAGTGGTCAGCCCAGCCAGGCCAACTCTTTCACCACTAGTCCCCTTGGGCAGCGGCTCAGCCCGGCTCTGCTTTCTCACTTGCAGCAGAGTCAACAATCCCTGCCCACCAACCTCAGGGCTGATAGGATGCTTCCAGGAAATGATAGGAGAGGAAATGGCTGTGAATGACAGGAATGGTCACCCGTGGACCAGCAGCCCGCCCCAGTCCCCTCCCCAGCTGCCCTGCAGCCACCCTGGGTGCTGGAAAGGAAGTGTGTCATCCCTAGCCACAAGGAGGTACTCACTCTCAGGGTCATGCAATGAATTGTTACGTCCTGGGTACACCTCTGTCTCCCTAGTCACACTGCCCTGCTCCCCATTCAGGGGCTGTGACCCTCCTGGCGGCTGTAGGGAGATACATCATCCCCCCCAGGCATGAAACCCATTCCAGCTTCCTCTGGATCTTTGCCAGTGTCTCCCTGTCCCTTCCTCATAAACCCCTGCCACCATTTCTATTCATGAGATAACGTTCTAGCCTGGTATGGGTTAGAACATTAGTACTGTAAAAAAGAGGGGGTTGGGATAGCTATTATTATTTAGAAGTGAACATTTCTCAGTTGCTTTGGGCAAAGTGAATGACACTTACCATGAGTGGGGCTTGCAGACTGGAAGTGGCTCTGGGTGACTCAGTGAGTGAGTGGTGAGTGACTGTGAAGGCCAGGGCACTACTGTGCACCACGGCAGACTTTATCAACACTGCACACTTGGGCTGCACTAAATTTACTTAAATGCCCTCCCCCAAGACCCACATTGGGGATATTCCAGAGAGACTCATGGCAGGCTTTTAGGGTCACCCCAGCATGTGGCGTGGCTCAGTCCATATCCCCTCAACAATAACAGCAGCAGCAGTGGCAACAAGCAGTGAGAACATGAACTCCGTGTTTAAGCCAGAAGACATCAAGAATGCACGCAGCCTAGGTGTGCACCGGCTTCCCAGCTCCCCTCCAGCGAAGACCCCCAGGGGCAGCGCACCAGGCCTCTCTGCTGCAGGAAGAAGGGCCTGAACCAGACTACCCAGCATTGGCCGAACCCTCCTGCGGACAGGCATTGCCCTGGCATCTGTGCTTCCCAGGCCCAGGGATATTTCTAGTCAGCCTCACTGCCCAGGATTACTGATTTCCCTCAGGGCCTGTGTTCCCTAGGAGCCTGTGAGCTTCTGCAAAACTGCCACAAATCACGTTCTTCCACTGCTTCAAACCCTTCAGAGATTCTCCCCTGCCCTCGGGACGAAGTCCAGTTTTCCTCGTTATGGCACCAAAGGCGCTCCCTTTGAAACGGGGGCTTTCCTTTCCTTGCAGCTTCAGCCCTGCCGGTCCCGGTTCTTGCTCTGTGCTGTGTCCAGTTATGTTGTTGAGGTTTCTGAAAGGAACCACACTCTCTCTTGCCTCAGGACTTTCCCCATGCCTTTTCTTCAGCTCCAAACATGCTTTCCCCACCCCTTCTTTTCCACCCCTTGGGTAATTCTTACTTGTCCCTCTGGTTCGGAAGTCGCTCACGGTTCACAGGAAGCCTTTCCGGCTCACCAGCCACAGACAAGGTGCACTGCCCAGGTGAGCACGTGCAGTGTGCATCTGCGTGTCCTTGTGCAGCACGGCCCCCACCCCGCTACACCACAAGCCTTGGGATGATGTGTCCCCTGAAAACTCATATCTTGAAGTCCTGTCCCCTAGGGTGTGGCCTTCTTTGGAGATAGAGTCATTATAGAGCAAATCAGGCTAAAATTAGCTCATTAGAGTGGCCTCTTATCCAAAAACTTGGTGTCCTTCTAAAAGGGATGAACGTGGAGAAAAATGGGGAGAAGGCCAGGTGAGAATGAAGGCAGAGACTAAGGTGAGCATCTACAAGCCAAGAACCCCAGACATCACCAGCAAACCACAGCTGGGAGAAACGCACGGCTGTCAGAAGGAACCAACCTGCCGGCCACCCCATCTGGCACCTCTAGCCTACAGAACTGTGACACAATCAACTACTGTGATTTCAGCTGCCCCATCAGTGAAGCTTTGCTACCCTTGAAAACTAATACGGGCAGCAATCACGTCTTTACTTCTTTACTTTTTTCCACTTCATCTACAGAGCTCACCACAGCAATTGGAACAAAATTGGAGGTCTGTGCATATTTATTGAAAGAAACAATTGTACTCTGGAGAACAAGGAGGAGATGTGGTTCCTGCATGCAAGGCTCTCATGCAATGAGGGCACAGAGCAGGAATGAGATAACTCAAAGTGTGCATCGTGCCAGGTTAGACACACGGACAGTCAGGCCGCTGTGAGTGCGCATCCCTGTAAACCAAAGAGAAAGTTCTAGGCCCTCCCAACCGTCTGAATGGATGGCTTCTCAGCCAAGGCATTCCAAAGTTAACCTGTGAAACCAGTTCAGGCCATGAGGGAAAGGGGAGCCAGACATGCCTCATGATACCCTGCTCCCTTTTGGAATTCCTGATAGAACAGCCTCTTTGAGTCTGAGAAGAAACATTTGCAGCCTATTCACTCTGAAGCCTGCTACTTGGAGGCTTCGTGTGTATGATAAAACCGTGGTCTCTACAACCCCTTACTGTAACCCGGACATCCCTTTCTATTGATTCCAGATCTTTAGATAATAACTCAATCAACTGCCAATCAGGAAATCTTTGAATCCGACTATGAAGCCCCCACTTCCAGTTGTCCCAACTTTCCAGACTGAAACAATGTACATTTCACATGTATTGATTGATGTCTTACAGCTCCCTAAAATGTATAAAACCAAGTTGTAGGCCCACCACCTTGGGCACATGTGGTCAGGACCTCCTGAGGCTGTGTCGTGAGCATGTCCTTAACCTTGGCAAAATACACGCCTAGATTAACTGAGACTTGTCTCAGATACTCTTTGGGTTTACACTCCTTACTCAGATGAGGGCAGGCAATGTCTGGCAGCAATCCCAGGAATCTCCCAAAGCCTGTATCTTCAAGTACGAGCTGGTCAAGCAGAAAAGAGAATTGGAAGAAACAGAGGAAACAAAACCCAGTGGACTATTTGTGGACCCTTGAGTAATCTGCAGGGGAGAGAAGCTGGGACCAGTTGTGAGAGCTCTGGTATGACCTGCCAAGTCTGGGAACCAATGAATGAACTTACTGGGGGGGAGGGGGGAGTCCTAGAAACTTCTCTCAGGCAAACTGAGGATACATTTCAGGGGGTTATGACTCACCACCAGCATGCTCCCTGCTCTTCGTGGAGGGAAATCTTTCTTTGTGAGCCCCTAGCCTCTAGGGCAGGCAGTTCCTGGGCTGAGCCTCACTGGTGAAGCCTTTATGTGCAATGTCGGAACAGCCCACACACCAACTGCTGTTTTGTCATTTTAATGGGCATCCTATTGCCTCAGCAGATGTGCTGCACGACTATTTTTAAGCCCAGACCATCCTCACCCTCCTAGAATCTGCCTCTGATTCTTGGAAGTTGGGGAAAACCACGTTTTTCATCATTCCTCAAAACTACTAGCTTGCAGCAGCAGTTCTGTGACACTGGGGGAAGAAGCTGATGACATCTGTGCCATGTTTCTGTTCTTATTCACATTTCTCTGTTCTCTGAAAGCAAAATAACACAAAGCTATAAAGACCATCAGGGGAGATGACGGTCTTTATCCATCATAGCACAGACAGGATTCCAAAGGATGGAGGCTGCCCCAGATAAAACCCCTCCCCAAAGTGGGCAGTGGGCAGAGCAGAGGCTCCAAGATCCCAGGTGGTTCCCTCTGCGGCATGAGACACACTATGGGGTTTGTGCAAAGAAAAACATTGATTTGGGTCCAGTCTTCTTGGTCTCATTATTTTTACGACCTCTCAGAGGATGTGTGGTTGTGCTGAATGCTATGTTCAGGACAGGAAGGGAAAGCAGAGGATAACATAACTCCCTCCATCTGCAGGACAGAGGAGGAGCACAGGCTAAAGGCCCATCCACCTCTGCACCCATCAGGGGGCTTCTGCATCCTGAGACACCCTTCCTGAATCGCCACTTGGCCCAGCCTGGCACTGAGCCCCATAGATGCCAATTAGATGGATGTGGCCTCTACACTTCACACACTTCAACTGTTTATGGTACTCGCTTGCCTGCAGACCCCAAATGCCAGAGAACTCATTTGCTGACCTTAGCTGATGACAGGGGCTGGAGATGACATTTGCATGAGCCCAGCACAGGCCTCAGTGGGTCAACCTTCTGTGGTCAGGTGCTTCCGAGGCACAGCAGGATAGCCCTGGTGGCTCACTGCAAAGCAGGGCCACCACCCGTGTGGGGGAGAACTAGAAACTGACAGCTTGGAATTTCCCTGCTGTTCTCGGTGGGCTTTGATGGGCTTTGCTCTGACTTCCTCTCTTGGACCTCTGGGCAGTGTCGCTACTGATGCAATGGAAATCAAGCATCCTGTTTCACTCCAGCAGAGGCTGCATTGCAGCAATGAGAGGTGTTTGCCCCATACCCAGAAAGGCAATTCTGGGTCGTGAAGGCCCATAGGTCATCTGCAAGCCAGCCCATCGGGCCCAGGAGTCTGCTGCACTGCAGAAGCTGCTGAAGTATCGCCCACCTCCCAGGACACCTGCAGGAATGTAGGAATTCCACAAATTATGTATTCTAAGCCCCAGGATATTTAAAAGGAAGGGAGAGCGGGAGAATCAATGCTCTTATTATTTGATGAGTTTGTAGGAGAGTGTATGACAGCAGAGGGTTGAGACAGACTTTCAACTTCAATGTAAGGAATATCTATTAAGCACCTACCGTGTGCTGGGTGCCGTGCAGGACGTCTAAAGAACAATTAGCAGCAGCCTCTCAAGGTGTGTAGGGCTGTGTGTGTGTTAGTGGCAGGTATATAACACAAGTTCAGAAGGGAGTGGTGTCATTGCATTAAGGAGAGGAAGCCACCGCCACTGGATTTAGAGTTATGAGATCTGGGTTTGAGTCCTGGTTCTACTTTTCAGCTGTTTCCTTGAGTGTCCTCATCTGTAGAATAGTGATGATAGCTCTTCCAAACAGCACAGGGTTGGGAAGGTTAAAGAGGGAAAAGGGATACAAAAACACGCTGGGAAAAGAAACGCGGTTCCACAGAGAGAGTGGGCACTCGTGTAAATTGTGAGATTTGGGTGATAATGATGCCTCATCATACGCACCTCACTTGTGCAGATCAGACCCCTCGGTGCCAGATGTCCACGGCAGGGGGGCTGTGTGTGGGAGCAGGGGGGATCTCCCTGGACTTTCTGCTCAATTTTGCTCTAAGCCAAAAAATGGCTCTTTAAAAAAAAGTAAATTCAAAAGAAAAAAAAAAAAAACATACACATACATAAATCCATTTGATAAAATTACAACCATTAAAAAAGAAAGAAAAGGAAAATGGAAAATCACTATAGACGTGGTTTAATTGAGTTGATTTGAAAGCTTCGGTAGAAAAGCACAAAGACAATGGTGTAAGAGTTCCCAGTGAAATCACAGCTCACGAGGCGCACTTGAGGGAAACTAGCAGAGGAAGATTTAAGACGCGGTCTCTAGAAGAATGGCTTGTCATGAACTGGTGGAGTAAGAATTGGGGTTAGGTCTTGAGGAGCAGAGCTGCCTTCTAACACCATCCCCCACCCCATCAGTCATCCTGGGCAAGAAGCCAGCCAGGGAGACGCCGAGGCCAGGCCCTGAGAGTGCCCCCAGCCTTGCCCTGAACCTGCACTTACACACCTGTTTCTACCTGTGCCACCGGCATAAATACAAACACGGGGTCGGGGGGGGGGGGGGGTTCAACAACACCAGCGCATTCCCTCACCGTTCTGGAGGCTGGAAGTCTAAACTCAAGGTGTGAGCTGGCGGTGCTCCCTTCAAAGCCCTGAAGGGAGAGTCCTTCCTTTGCTTCTCCCGCGTCCGGTAGCCCCAGGAGGTCCTTGGCTGTTAGCAGCATCGCCCTGATTCGTCTCACGTGGTCTCATTCCCTCTGTGTCTTGTCTCCACATGGCCTTCTCCTCCCTGTGTGCACCTGTGTCCAAATTTCCCCCTCCTCCCCCCTCCTCCTCCTCCTCCTCCTTTCTTCTCCTTCTTCTTCTTCCTCCTCATCCTCCTCTTCCTCCTTCTTCCTTCTTTTTCTTCTTCTTCTTTTTAGAGTGAGGTTCTCGCTCTGTGGCCCAGGCCGAAGTACAATGGTGCAATCATAGCTCACTGCAGCCTCAAACCCCTGGGCTCCAGCAATCCTCCTGCCTCAACCTCCTGAGTAGCTGGAATCGCAGGCATATGCCAGCCACCACACCCTGGTAATTAAAAAAAAATTTTTTTTCTAATTGTAGAGATGCAGTCTTGCTATGTTGCTAGGCTGGTCTCAAACTCCTGGCCTCAAGCAAACCTCCTGTCTTGGCCTCTCAAAATTCTAAGACTACAGGCATGAGCCACCATGCCTAGCCAAATTTCCCTTTTCTTATGAGGACACCAGTCTTTTGGATTAAGGCCCACCTTAGTGATCTCACCTTAATACGGTTACATCTGTAAAGACTCAATTTGCAAATAGGTCACATCCATAGGTCACATCCAGATAGTTCAACACATCTTTTAGGAGGACAAAATTCAACCCATAACAGTGGCTAGGGTAGCCCATCCCCTCACCCTGTCCCCAAGTGCCAGGCAAAGAGGAAAAGCCCGGGTGTAGAGTTCTGAGAACTGCGTTTGTATCTCAGCTCTGTGTCTGACTAGCTGCATGACCTCCGACAAGTTGTCCAAACTGTGAGCCCCAGATTCCACATCTGTAACAGGGATTATGCCTGCAACGCCTTCTCCCCACTGCTGTTGTGAGGATTCCAAGAGATGGTGTTAGTGGATGGCTTTGTAGACACTAAACCTCCAGGCAAACATCTATTGTCATTTCTTCAAACAAAGGGCCCAGCTTCAACCATCTGTGGCTACAAAAAAAGGGGACAAGTTTCCATCAATACTCTAATTCCAGCCAATTGCATGCATTCCCCGTCTGCCGACACAGGATGTTACACCCCTCAAAGCACCTTTCTGTTATTTCTGGGGGTTTCCCCAGGCTACGTCACACAAGTTCTGGAATACGTTCCCCAGCATCTGTCTTATTCCTCACTCCTGAGCGACCAGGACTGCCTTCCCAGCTGTTGGAACTCTCAAGATCACCACTGTTCTGGTGCCATTGGGCGCCCCAACTCAGGCCTTGCAAAAGGGGCACACACTCCCCACCTTCTCCTCTGCGCCTCCTCATCCCCCTCCACATCTGGCTTAAGCTGCGCTATCGCCTTTAACCAGGCCTGGTTTGACGTTTCGGGAGGGATGCTCAAAACAGGGAACCTTGGGGCTGCTTGTGCCGCTATCCAGTCAGGCCCCTCGGGCTTGCCTCCCTGGGGCAAGGCCTGCCCCCACCAGGATGCTGTGAGCCCACCTGCCCCCTGCCCACTGTGCAGGCCAGCCCCCCCAGAGATTCGGTGAGAGAAGGAGCTCCTCCACCCATGGGAAGCAAACTCTGCCTCCCTATTCCTCAGTTCCTGTCCTAGGACAGGCCACTTTCCAGAAGGACTGGCAGTGGGAATTCCCACTCCATTCAGGGAAGTCCCCATCCCATCCCTTACCCATGGGCCTGTAGCATCGCTTCCTGGCCCCAGTCACATAATTCCTCCTGCACGTCATAGTCCAGAGGTTGCAAAGCGGGCACGCAGATCTGTTTCATTTGGGTCACCAGTTTAAAAAATATACATAACTTGTTACCAATATTCCCATTGAGATACTTTACATTAAAAAATCAAAATTTCCATCTTCTCTTGAAAATGACATCGGCCTCTGGATCTGCACGTCAGCCATCACTGGAGCTCTGCAGCAGCGGCTGTAGTTGGAATGCGTGTCCCTCCAAATCTCCTGCGGAAATGTGACCCCTGTTGTTGGAGGTGGGGCCTCGTGGGAGGTGTTTGGGTCATGGGGGGCGGATCCTTCATGAACGTCGTGGTGCCCTCCTCAAGGAAATGAATGCGTTCTCGCTATTCGTTCCCAAGAGAGGCTGGTTGTTAAAAACACCCTGGCGCCTCCCCCACACGGTTGCTTCCTCTTGCCACGCGATCTGCTCACACGGCCTCCCCCTCCACTTTCCACTCTGAGTGGAAGCAGCGCAAGGCCCTCACTAGAAACAGACGCCTGACCATGAACTTTCCAACCATCAGAATCGTGAGCCAAAATAAACCATCTTGTGTATATATACCAGCCTCAGGTATTCCTTTATAGTAACACAAAATGGCTTAAGACACAGCTCCTTCCTCTAACTGGAGCTCACGTTCTCCAATTTGCCGATGCCCACGGTCTCCTTTAGTCCTGCGTGTCGCCTTCCTGGCCCCTGCAGCCATCTGAATTGGTGGGGACATGCTTCTGCCGAGGGCCCCAGAGGTCCACTCCACAGAGCGCTGGGCCAGAGCTCGCCCTGGCGCCATTCTCTCCTCCAGTGTTGGGGGGCGATTCTGTTTGTCCTTCCTGCACAATGTCGCCGGGAGCGTTCCAGCTCTTAGAAACACCTGCACAAAGAAGAATACAGCCTGACAGCAGCAGGGACCGGCAAGTACTGGGTGCCCGCAGGTTGCAGTAGAACTCACTCTCAATCCATGTGGGGCCAGGGATCATTCCTTCCTGCTTTGTGCCACCTCCCGTGGGTACCATAAAAAAAGTGATGGAGACTGGTTCCTCACACAAGCACGTACGACTGACGTCTAGTTAGTGATGAGGACCCAGTCAAGTGGGAACAGTCTGCCCCAAAGGTGAATTTCAGTTTAATCTCTTTTAGGAAGCCCCTGCTTGCAATTTTTAAGGAGTCAATTTTCTAGAAATTTCTCCATAAAATTATTTTTTAACCTTATGATTTGGGCACCTATTAACGTCAGGTCGCATGTTCTGGTGTTTCGATAGACTCCAAGGTGGAGCGTGATAACAGATAGAGACGAAAACTTCAGAGGCAGAGAGTCATAAGCTAAATGATGATGGGAGGCCTGGGGAATTTCCACAGCACTACAACCTCCGACACACTGTGGGCAGAAAACAGAGCATGAAAAACGCAGCACGTATTGAACTTCTCTTTGCATAGAGGCACAGGTGCACTCTCTTTTTGACCTTGAAATATTAAAAGAACCACAAAAAGGTATCTGCTTTGGGAAATCCCTCGTGCCCCCAGTGCTGAGAAGGGGAGGTGGACTCTGTCACAAAGCTCCATCCCTTTAGGTCTATTGACCTCAGCATGGTTGTAGGGAGAGGTGCCTCTCCCTCATTCTGTTTCTAAAATGCTCCCCTCCTTGCTGCCTCACCCCTCCTACCTCCCCAGCTACACAGCCAATGCAGCCTTGACCCATTTAACCGAAATGTTGCCAATGTTATGAGACGGCAAACAGAGAATTCTGAATTTTCTGCCTTAGAAGATACAGCTTTCAGCTGGTGCCTCACGCCTGTAACCCCAGCACTTTGGGAGGCCCAGGCAGGCGGATCACCTGAGGTCAGAAGTTTGAGACCAGCCTGGGCAACATGGTGAAACCCTGTCTCTACTAAAAATGCAAAAATTAGCCTGGCACAGTGGCATGTGCCTGTAGTCCCAGCTACTCAGGAGGCTGAGGCAGGAGAATCGCTTGAACCCGGAAGGCAGAGGTTGCAGTGAGCTGAGAGCACACCACTGCACTCCAGCCTGGCGACAGAGCAAGACTCTGTCTCAAAAAAAAAAAAAAAACACACACAGCTTTCTCATCTTCGGTGTAGGTTCCCCACATTGCCTCCAAGACCCTGGGGCCATACTTAACTCCGACCACCTAGAATCCTCCTTTTAAGCATTTTTTAATTCCTCAAATTTTAGACCCAAGAAGTGAGGCTCGCACCTGCACATATGGACCTGCGCCTTAATATTCAGCCCACAGGGTTTAGCCATGTTGGTCAGACTGGTCTCTAATTTCTGACCTCGGGTGATCCACCCATCTCAGCCTCCCAAAGTGCTGGGATTACAGGTGTGAGTCACCAGGCCCAGCTGTCCTACATGTTTTTTAAGGAGTAAATAATCATTTGTGTAGATTTTAGTTTTTTGTTTTTGTAAAAAAAAAAAGTATATTTGGCCAGGCACAGTGGCGTGTGCCTGTAATCCCAGTACTTTGGGAGGCCGAGGCAGGGGATCATGAGGTCAAGAGATTGAGACCACCCTGGCCAACACAGTGAAACCCGATCTCTACTAAAAACACAAAAATTAGCTGGGCGTGGTGGCGAGGACCTGTAATCCCAGCTACGTGGGAGGCCGAGGCAGGAGAATCACTTGAACCTGGGAGGCAGAGGTTGCAGTGAGCCGAGATCACACCACTGCACTCCAGCCTGGCAACAGAGCGAGACTCCATCTCAAAAAAAAAAAAAAGATATAACATTTAATATGTCAACAAGTTTTTTAGATTTTTTCTTTAACTTTTATTTTAGGTTCAGGGGTGTATATGCAGGTCTGCTATTTAGGTGACTTGCATGTCACAGGAGTTTGGTGTACAGATTATTCTGCTGCCCAGGTAATAAGAATAGTACCTAATAGGTAGTTTTTCCATCCTCACCCTCCTGCCTCCTCCCCACTCTCAAGCAGGCCCTGTTGTCTGCTGTTCTCGTCTTTGTGTCCTTGTGTGCTGAATATTTAGCTCCCACTTCTGCATAAGAGCATGTGGTGTTTGGATTTCTGTTTCTGTGTTAGTTCCTTCACTTAGGATAATGGTCTCCAGCTTCATCCATGCTGCTGCAAAGACATAGTCTCTTTCTTTTCACGGCTGTGTAGTGTTCCATGGCGCATATGTACCACATTTTAGATGATTTATTTTTTAAAAATTCAGTGCCCCAAAAATGTAATCAGCTGCAAACATTTCACCAGGTGGAAGCTTTCTCACCCCCACAAATTTTAGGCCACAGAGACTGTGCTTTTCCCAGAGTCTAGGGAAAAGTTAAAGCCCTCGGCACAAGGTAAATTCATCTAGAAATTCAGGGTAGATACTGATTTTTATTAGGCTCTTGTTCCACTCACAGGAATGTTGTGTGCTTTCAGTTAACAGAGTTACACTAATACGTATATACCACATCCTGTTCAACAGAAATATCCACCTTAACACCCATCAGAAAAAAATGGTCTTTTTAAAATAAATCAGTGACAACTTTCTCAAATAAAAAGTCAGATCAAGAAATAAATTCAGGCCAGGCTTGGTGGCTGACGACTGTAATCCCAGCACTTTGGGAGACGGAGGCAGATAGATCACGAGGTCAGGAGTTTGAGACCAGCCTGACCAACATGGTGAAACCCCATCTCTACTAAAAATTCAAAGATTATCTGGGCGTGGTGGCACATGACCGTAATCCCAGCTATTCAGGAGGTGGAGGCAGGAGAATTGCTTGAACCTGGGAGACGGAGGTTGCAGTGAGCCGAGATCACACCACTGCACTCCAGCCTGGGCAATAGAGTGAGACTCTGTCTAAAAAAAAAAAAGAAAATAAATAAATAAATAAATAAATAAATGTATCCCTACAATGGGATAATATTCAGCCATAAAAAGGAATGAAGTTCTGAGACAGGCTACAGCATGGACGAACCCTGGAAACATGCTGCTAAGTGAAAGGCACCAGACCCAAAAGGACAAACACCGTGTGATTCTGCCCACACAAGGCACCTCGAACTGGCAACTTCATAAAGGCAGAAAGTAGAAGAGAGGTTACCAGGGTCTGAGGGGAGAGAGAGTTGCTGTTCAGCAGGTAGAGTTTCTGTTTAGAATGATGAAAACATTGAAAACATTTTTGAAATAGATGGTGGCAGTGGTTATGCACCGTTGTGAATATAATTAGTACCAGTATAGGGTACCCCTAAAAATGATTCAAATGGCAAATTTTATGTCTATTTCTTCACAATAAAAAAGTACAAATATTAAAATAAATAAAAACTTGGAACACCTGGGGGGCAGAGAGTTCCGCCTGGGGGTCTTTGGCTGAAAGGACAGACCAGACATGTTCCCAAGACTTTTTCATCCCAGACCACTTGTAAGTGCCTCTCCTCTGGCTCCACGCCCCTCCCCCACCATTCCACTGATCTCACGGCTCTGCTTCTGATCTCAAGAAAAGCTTCCAGAATCACAGAAACACATTCTGGGAAATGAGCTTTCTTAAAGCCTTTGCTTTTGGTTTTAATCAAACAAATTAAATATCTTGAAAGCAAAACTGCTATTTAAAGCAGCCTAAAATATAACTGCAACTTTAGGAAAACTTAATTACACATGCTATCAATTACTGGCCCATAGTCAATAAATTTCTATTTTCCTTTTGTCTCATTTCAGAAAGTAAGAACAAAGTGGCTTTGCTTAAATTCAAAAAACTAATCTCTCTTCTCATCTCATCTACCTCCTGGTATTAGATTGTCTTCCAGAATTAACCAAGAGGTCCCTAAAGCTGGCTCCAGAGACAGGATCCTCTGAGAATGTCTCTACTTTTTAAAACCACCCACATCAGGCTGGCCTTTTAAGTTTACAGAGACACTGGCCAGGCAACAGTGCAGACGCCATCTCAAAAAAAAAAAAAAAAAGTTTTCAGAGACAGAAAATCCCTTAGAAATTTTATTTGAAAACAAAGACCTTAAACTGGTGACTACACACTTCACATAAGATGTGGCGGCAGGGGCGGGGTGGGGGCGGCGTTGCTTCAGGTTAACATGCATGGCTTGAATTTGACTCAAGGTCACCAACTAACCCATGTTGAGAAGAACTTTGATGTGATAAAAACAAGTGACTGTGAAATTTGCTACCAGAAAATGTTGATGTTAATTTTCTGTCAACTTGGCTGGGCCACAGAGTGCAGATATGTGGCTTAACATGAATCTGGATGTTTCCGTGAGGGTCTTTTGGATGAGATTAACCTTTAAATTGAGGGACTTGGAGTAAAGCAGATTGCCCTCCCCCATGTGGTGGGCCCCATCTAATCAGTTGAAGATGTGAAAGGAAAATATCATGGACCCCAAAAATCACTAAGCTAATGGGAGAAGTCAAGTTGGGAACTGCTTAGGGCAAACCTGCCTCCCATTCTATTCAAAGTCACCCCTCTGCTCACTGAGATAAATGCAGATCTGATTGCTTCTTTTGGAAGGCTAATCAGAAACTCAGAAGAATGTAACCCTTTGTCTCTCACCTACCTGTGACCTGGAAGCCCCCTCCCTGCTCCGAGGTGTCCTGCATTTCCAGGCCAAATCAATGTTCATATTACATATGTTGATTGATGTCTCGGGTCTCCCTAAAATGTATAAAACTAAGCTGTGCTCTAAGCACCCTGGGCATGTGCCACCAGGACCTCCTGAGGCTGTGTCACAGGCATGCGTTCTCAACCTTGCAAAATAAACTTTCTTTTTTTTTTTTTAAGATGGAGTCTTGCTGTGTCACCCAGGCTGGAGTGCAATGGCATGATCTTGGCTCACTGCAAGTTCTGCCTCCCGGGTTCAAGTGATTCTCCTGTCTCAGCCTCCCAAGTAGCTGGGATTACAGGCACCCACCACCATGCCTGGCTAATTTTTATAGCAAAATAAACTTTCTAAATTTACTTAGATCTGTCTCAAATGTTGGGGGTTCACAAAGGTCTGTATAGAACAAAAGACTGACCTCCCCCAAGCAAGAAGGACTTTGGCAGCAGACAGCCTTCAGACCTGGACTGCTTGATCGGCTCCTCCCTGAGTCTTCAGCCTGCTGGCTCACCCTACAGACAGTGGACCTGCCAGCCTCCGTAATCACATGAGCCAATTCCTTAAAATAAATCTCTCTATATACCTAAATACACATTCTATTGGTTCTGTTTCCCTGGAAAACCCTGTCTAATACAAAGATCTAGGAACAAGTCCTAAGTCCTCTGCTACATATTTGCAGAATGATTTGAGTAAACCAATGAATCTCTCTGAGGCTAAATGTCTTCATCTGTGAAATGGAGATTTTTACATTACCTGGAAGTGTTCTGGGGTAATGTATGTAAAGAACATGAGATATAAATAAACAGTAGCTTTTATGAGGGAATGCCACAGACACAAAACTAAAGAAACCATTTCTCTACCCCTTAAATAGCTTATAGCCTTGGGAAAGAGCTAAATAACAGTGGAAGCAACGTGAACTAAAACAAGTAGGACTGCAGATTCACGGTCTTGGAGACGATGGGAACTAGAACATGCCCCTCCAAAATACACCACTTTGGCATAAGAATTGTTTTGAGCTGAAGGCAATTAGCTGTCTGCCATCCCCTATTCTATCTAAAAACAGGACATAAATTTCCATTTGTAACGGTGTCTCCCCTTTCCCATACCAGGAAGACAAATATTCCAGAGACAACTCTTAGCACCTGAGGCGACTCTTATCTGCCTGAGAAATGTTATTAAACAACACTTGTTTATTACACATTTTCTCCCTTCTCCTTCCTGTAACTTACCTCTCATCTCAGAAGCCCAAATTCCACTTTCCTTTGTCCAGCCTAAGATAGTATATAAGCTCCGAATTCTAACGCCTCTTCGAGTCACAGTTCATTGTGAACTCCTGTGCTAGCACACATGATTATACCTGTTTTTCTCTCTTGTTAGTCTTTTTTGTGTCAATTTAATTCACAGGGTCCCCAAACCACTGAACGTAAGAGAGTAGAGAAAAAAATGTGTTTCCTCCCCTACAAGTATGAATAAAAATATAGGAGATATTGCAATTAAGGTTTGGCCTCTGAACCAATAGTCCCGATCTCTAATCTCAAACCTATCTTTTTCCTCCTGAACTGATGGAATATTGACCTAGAGATGATGAAGGCAAAGTTATTTAGGAAGGTAATGCTGGCAGCCAGTTGGGTGGAATAGCTAGAAAAGTTCCTTTAAGAGTGAAAGAATAGGTCAGGAGCGGTGGCTCACGCCTGTAATCCCAGCACTTTGGGAGGCTGAGGCAGGCAGATCACCTAAGGTCAGGAGTTCGAGACCAGCCTGGCCAACATGGCAAAACCTCATCTCTACTAAAAACACAAAAAGTAGCTGGGCATGGTAGCACATGCCTGTAGTCCCAGTACTAGGGAGGCTGAGGCAGGAGAATTGCTTGAACCCAGGAGTCAGAGGTTGCAGTGAGCCAAGATTGCACCACTGCACTCCAGCCTAGGCCACAGAGCAAGACTCTGACTCAAAACAAAACAAAACAAAAAGTGAAAGAATCCTATTTATGGGTAGATTATCATCAGTTTTCCAGTTTTGCCAGATGTTGAAATTGGGTGTATTGAATAAAATGCATGAGACTGAAAGCCTGCGTAGCTCCTTTCAAATCCCAGCTCTGTTTCCTAGCAGCTGCCACTGGAGAAGTTATTATCCTCCAAGCTTCATTTTATTCATCTGTACAGTACAGTGACTAGCACATAAAAGGAACACAGCAAATGCTTTGGTGTCACTGAACATGCAGATAAATGAATGATTAACAGTCAATGAATTGAAAATAGTTTACCAAACCCAGGCTTGGAAGATTCAAAACAGAAGCAGTGACACTGACAGAGTTTTATGTTTTAATGGATGACAGTCAATAGAAAAAAGGGGATTGATTCTGGAAAAGTGGAAAGAGCTTCAGAAACACTGGGAAGCTCCTGGCTTTGGGCGCTTGATCTTGTTGAAATAGTTAAGCCTCAACATACTTTCTCAACCTCATTTTTAGTGAAGGAAGGAAGTTATATTAAAGAGAGCAAGAGGAAAACCATGCCTCAATAGCCAGAGTCAATCCAGTTTCCACCACACTCAGGTGACCAGTTGGTCAAGGCAATGGGACACAGATGGTCCTGATGTCAGGATTTTTCTGTCCTGACCTGAGATGCTTCTGGGTGAACCCATCAAACAAGATGCTTCCTCAGACTGAAGTTCAACCACGTGGACCTCAGAGAACAAATAACATAGTGTTTATTGTTCCAGCTAGTACCCAGGGAGGAGTCGCCTGTGTGCACGCCTTTGCACGCATAGCCATGGGGATTTTCCCAGCTCTAGTTCACGCAAATGAACACAGAAGGGATCACAAAAGCCTGAAGAATGTGTATTCTTTTCTTCTGTTTCCTGCACAGGTACTAGTGTATTGAAAGCGAGAGCAAGGGGCAGCCTGCTAGCCAAAGAGGCAATGAATGAGAGCAGCATGTATGCCCTGGCCCCTGTCCTAGAGCACAGTATGGAGAGGGGATTTCTCCACCACTCTCTCAATTCCCAGCTTCAGCCCAGCTGTCCCATCCTCCGTCCTGAGGGGTCTTCTTAGTTGAGTCATAAGGGCAAACTCCAGGATGTCTCCAGAGCTAGGAAGAAGTTGTGTAATATCAGCATTTTTTAAGTACTTTTAGAAACCAGTGACATTCATTTGACAAAAAATTTAAGGTACAGTGACTCCTTTCACTTGCTGCTGTGGACTTTTCAGCAAAAGGTAATCTAGGGTCCCTCCACAACCTCCTCGTGGCGTCAAAGTTAAAAAATAAGAGCCATGCAAGGATTACACCTATAAAATTAATTTTAAAATTAGATTGAGAGCAAAAACATTTATTGAGCATGTACTATGCTCCAGGTACCTGCATAAGCACTTTCATGTATTCCTCTGATGAAACTGTCCTGTAAGGTGTGAGATATTACCTGCGTTTTACAAAAGACAGCTCTATGCTCAGAATGGTTAAGTAATGACAGGGTTCAGGATATGCCACCCCAAAATGTGGTAACTTGACACAATGAACATCTTAAGCTGAAAGAATCTGAGACGGCACGTGCAGGAAACTTTCTCACCTTTCCCCTTGCCTTTCTTCCTGAATCAGGTCATAAACCCTAGGAAGGATCTTCTGACCTTCTCGTGGAGCAGGTCATCATAAGACCCTCCTGTGAGCAGTGCCCTCCCTAGACCTGCAGAAAGGAAACATCCTTATTTTTGAAGACAGGACCACAGAGAAGAAGCTGAACGAACAGGCCTTGCTCACTTTCCCCCCAGTTTATTACCGTCAGATCACACTCTTTCCCCAATCACCTTTCCATGCACCTGGCCACCCTTCATCAAACCCTCTATACAAAGGAAGCCAGGCTGAGCTGTTTCTTTGGGTCTTCATTTCCTTATGAAGGCTCCCGTGTCACGTAAAACTTAGATAAGATTAACTGAACGTTTATGCTTCTCTCTTCTTAATCTGTCTTTTCTTGTATGGGCCTCAGCCCTGAACCTGGGATGGGTGAGGAAGATACATTTCCTCCCATACAGTGACTAAATAAGGGTCTTCTCGTCCAGAGTTTCCGATTCCAAATCCAGGAGTCTTTCCACTATATCAAACCTAATGATAAATATTCAATCTTGTATAAAAGAAGGGTCCCTGTAGTTTAACGCGTCCACAGAACCGCCTTGGCTCACCCAGTAGTACTGCTCCGACCTGGGGAAGCATAAGGCCTTTATAAGCACAACTTGACTGCACTCCACTGGCATAAACCCCAGTCAGACCATCAACCCCCCCTCCCCATCCCCATCCTCTGGCCGTTCGAGAAAGGGATCTGCCCTCCTAAGGGAATGTTCATTTTGCCACCAACAGGGAGCAAAGGCCCTTTCTGAAAACACTGTTTGCTGTCCAGTAACACCTCTGCGGAATCTTTTAACACATGGCAATTCTGTGGCAGGGTATCTGTGTTGTTTTTGTTTTCACAGAGTGGTCACAAAGCTGAGTTCAAGGTGAGAAGCGAAAAAAGTGAAATGGATGGTAGCTTTTCTTCACATGACTTTTCACTGCAGTGACCCGGCACGGTCCGCCCTCTGCGCCTGCTCCGTGGTACACGCTTGCCACGACACACACTCGTGGTATTCACTCGTGCATGTCAGGAAGGCAGAAGTGTCACATGGACAAGTGAGTGTCAACCAGAGATGCACCTCCTCTACACATCGTGCTGTTAATGCCCAAACTCGCTCATCCCACCCCTCAGGTTTCACTCTCAGCTCACCACTTGGTTCATATTAAGATTCAGCGGGAAATATTGTTTTCACAGGGTCTGGAATTTTAATGAGTCTAAGGATTCCTGATGGTTTTATTGACTTTATTTGTGGGGTTCTCAAAAGGAATCTCACAGTGTCATTAACAGCAAGGAGTAAGCATTTTCTTACTTACAAAACCAAAGTTATATGTGTGGGACAAAGATGTAGGCAGGGGCCGGGCGTGGTGGCTCACGCCTGTAATCCCAGCACTTTGGGAGGCTGAGGCAGCGGATCACCTGAAGTCAGGAGTTTGAGACCAGCCTGACTATTCAAGACCAACATGATGAAACTCCGTCTCTACTAAAAATGCAAAAATTAGCCGGCATGGTGGTGCACGCCTGTAATCCCAGCTACTCAGGAAGCTGAGGCAGGAGAATCACTTGAACCAAGGAGGCAGAGGTTGCAGTGAGCCCAGATTGTGCCATTGCACTCCAGCCTGGGTGACAAGACGGGGAGAGCAAAACTCCATCTCAAAAAAAAAAAAGAAAAAGCGAGACTTGGAGCAGAAAGAAAGCAGTACTCACACCACACTGGGCAGTGGTGCTTAAAAGAAAGCAAAAACACAAACAATTGAAAAACCAGCCTCAGTGCAAAAAGCAGCTGGAATGGAGGACGTTTTCTATGCTTTTTGAAACTAAAGAAAAACAGCTTGCATTCAGGCCAGGTAGAAACTGTAGCCTTGGGGGTCTTGTTGACTGCAAGAATTTCAGCCTTGCCTTAAGTGTTACTCAAAAGGTGAACGTTACCATATAAACACAGACAGACACATTTTTAAAATGGTTCCTGGAGTTGCAGGGAGCTCCCTTTCATTCACCCCTAGCTCAATGCCATACAGTTAGTGTTCAATGTCATTCTAAGAAAAGAACTGAGGCGGTTTATTATTAATGGTGAAGAACCAATATGCAGAAATACAAAGGGTCATAACAGATAGTAAAGAACATTTCTGCTACAACAAGAGTCCTTAACCATGCTTTGCTCCAGCCTCAGGGCTTCTGAAAACGTCCCTAAACTGAGAAACACAAACACTTGTGTGTGGGCCCATAATAGAGGCAGGTGAGGGCCACAGGTCTCCTTAACTTCATTACCAGGTGCTATGTTACAAAGAAAGTGAGTCTCAGACTGAATGCAGCCATAAAATAAACATTTAGAAGCCAGCAGGCTCAAAAACGTGGTACAACCAGTTCTGTAAACTCAACCAAGTACTGGGGCCTTGTTCTGCTGGCACACTGACAGGACCCTTGCATAACAGGTCACTTAAGGCAGATGCGACAGTATTTAAACAGCACGACTTAGCTTCCAGTCTAGTCAGGGTCAGGTGCAGGAACCTTCGTATGAGCTGCGGATACAAGACCTGATTCAAATCCTGAATCAGAGACAACATCTGAAAGGGCATAGGTTACCCACCAGGCTTTCTAGGTCACAATACCCCGTGTGTGCAAGGAGATAGAATCTGATACAGTGCTTCCAGTCAGTCCATAACATTTGGAACAGCTCTTACTTCACCAATGAAAATCACTTCTAAAATCCATTATGCCAGATAGCAGAGCTGTTCGTGTTCTTTGAGAACAGAGGAAGTTCTTATAGCTGAGTCCAGAGCAGCAGCTTCTTAGTAGTCTTTCGGGCCGGGCGTGGTGGCTCACGCCTGTGATCCCAGCACTTTGGGAGGCTGAGGCGGGCAGATCACCTGAGGCCGGGAGTTTGAGACCAGCCCGACCAACATGGAGAAACCCCGTCTCTACTAAAAATACAAAATTAGCCGGGCATGGTGGTGCATGCCTGTAGTCCCACCTACTTGGGAGGCTGAGGCAGGAGAATTGCTTGAAACCGGCAAACAGAAGTTGCAGTGAGCCGGGATTGCGCCACCGCACTCCAGCCTGGCGGTAGAGACTCTGTCTCAAAAAAAAAAAAAAAAAAAAAAAAAACCCATAGATAGATACCACTACCTATGCCGACATTTTTAAACATCAATTGAGACAGTATAACATTTTCGTTAGGATCTTTGATTGTTTCTTGCCGGAGCCCCGACTGGGGATCCAGGCCTGTGCCTGGGCTCAAGGCTTAGGAAAGTCCTCTCTCTCTTCCTGCCCTTACGGACTGGAGTCTTTGTCAGATCTGTCCATCTTCTAACAGTTATGGCCTTCTCTTCTTGCCTGTGCTTTCCATCAACCTTATGAAGCAGGTGACGGTTACCAGGGTTAGAGTTCAGTTCTTTCAAGGGCTTATCAGGGGAATTAAGCAGAACATTTTTTATTTTTTTGTTTCAAGCTGTCACTTCCAAGGCCAGCATGCTATCTTGATAGCTCGTAAATGCTCTGCTCTTCTTTGATTTGCTATGAAAGGCACACACTATTAACTCTATTTATGCCAGCCAAAATACCATCATAAGTACTACATATGGAGGGTCCTCGACAAAGACAGCCTCAGTGCCCAAACTTTAGAAGGGCCCTCTCAGCCCTCTTTTTAACAGGCCTCATCTTGGACTCCAGCCTGCCTAGTCCAGTTTTAGCAAGGATCCCTGCTCAGCCAATTTAGTGAGAATCCCCCCAACCTTGACCTCTAATCACTCTGGTCTGCCTTTGGCAAAAATCCTGTTAAAGTCAGGTTAGCAAGAATTCCCCTCCCCTTGATATTTTCTTGGTAATTACTTCTCTTAATAATTTTCTACCCATCAACCTCCCCCGGCCCCATCCGATCCTTGATATGACCTAAATAACTTCAATATCATGCTGCTGGACTGAGGGAGGATTTTCAGAACTCTAGCTGAGGAGCTGACAGATTCATGAAGCTGCTAACCCATGATCAAGCAAAACAAGAATCAATTACATAAGACTGAATCAACTAAAGAAGGATTACAATTGTATGGCTTTTTGTTTAGAACATTGCTTGTTCTTTAATGTTCTATTTTCTGGGCATAAGGAACCCCCTTTTCTTTTCTCCAAAGTTAGCTATAATATGTAACAATTTAGTAGATATAGTTCTATAACAAAAATGAAACATTTATCTTTTTTCCTGACTAACCCTTCCACAATTCAGAAACTATTACTGAGTATTTTTATGTTCATGGTTGTATTAGTGTGTTCTCAGATTGCCGTAAAGAAACACCTGAGACTGGGTAATTTTTATAAAGAAAACAAGTTTAACTGGCTCACGGTTCTGCAGGCTGTACAGGAAGCGTGGCAGCTTCTGCTCCTCGGGAGACCTCAGGAAACTTCCGGTCATGGTGGAAGGCAAAAGGGGAGCGAGGTGCGTCATATATCCAGAGCAGAAGGAAGACACAGAGAGAGTGGAGAGGTGAGAGGTGCTGCACACTTTAAACAACCAGATCTCACAATAACTCCCTGACCACCACAAGAGCAGCACCACGGGGACAGTGCTAACCCATTCATGAGAAGCTGTCCCCCATAATCCAGTCACCTCCCCCCAGGCCTCACCTCCAACACTGGGAGATTACAACTGAACATGAGATTTGAGTGCAGACCAGATCCAAAGCATATCAATGATGATAGAACATTTGATATGGGTTCAGTAAGAATCTGTCCTTTTTGTAACAGAACATAATTTTAAAAGTCGATTAATCAAGGCTTTGACTAAAATGCCTTATTTGAGAATAAGACATAAAATCACATATGAAAAGACAGTTTTGAGGAACTAAGGTTGACTTTACGGAGCCAGTGTGTATGAAGCCCTTCTAGGAAAACCCGCCTGGCACCTGGCTTACAGAGTTCCCAGTCTTACAGGTGAGTAAGGAAAGTGACTTTCTGGCAGGCCCAAGAAACTCAGGATATTTTTAGGACTTCAAAAGAGAGGAACTCACCCAAATCTCTAGGCATTGCAGATAAGGTCTGGTGGTGCTTAACTTGGCTTTATAGCCTCAAGAATATCATCCACACAGTGGCCCAAATTTACTACTGTGAAAGAATTTTGGGGCTAAGATAGAGGGAGGGGGGAACCCAGGTGGAGCCCCAAGCCCTCCCTGAGTTGGGGAGACAGAGCTAAGGGTTGGAAAACCAGAGCAGTGAGAACTCACAAGCAGGTTCCCAGAGAGGAGAGATTTGTACACACAGTTCCAGGGTTCTGCAGAGGGACCTCCTTAAGTATTCTGCTGAGTATGACTGTGCATGCGTGGCAGAAAACTACCCAAGGCCAAAAGAACCACCTAAATGGATGAGAAGAAACAATGTCTCATACTCAGACACAGCTAGAAATGGTACCATTCTTGCCAGCCACATTTAAGCCCATGATTCATGAAGCAATGGATAGAGCACACAGAAGGGTCTTAACTTAGTAGTGGGGAATAATTATGTCTAAACTGAGCACTGCTGATTTTTTAGTATCACCTAAAACATCTTGAAAGCAAGACTTTAAATATTCAAGTGTTGCCAGGTATCTTAACTGTATCACAGCACAAAGCTGAAGAACATTTATGAGATTCCAAAGATACCCAAGACCCAACAAGATAGAATTACAGTGGCTGGCATCAAATAAAAAATTACTCATCATGAAAAAAAGGAGGCCAACATTAGCCATAATGAAGAGAATCATCAATAAATTGAAATCAAACCATAACTGACACAGACAATAGAATAAACAGAAAAAGACATTAAAACAGTTACTATAGATGTATTCTATATGTTCAAAAGGTCAGAGACATGGGAGGCTTAGAAAAGACTCAGATCATCTACAGATGGAAACTACACTATTAAGATAAAAATAGACTATATAGGATTACTAGCAGATTAGCTATTGAAGAAGGAAAAAAAAGTGAAATTGAAATCATAGCAAAAGATGCTACTTAAAAGGAAACACAGAGGGAAAAAAATTTTTTAATGAACACAGCATCAGTGAGCTATGAGGCAATTTCAAGTGACCTAATAGATAGGCAGTTGGAGTTGCTGAAAAAGAAGAGAGAGGGTGCCATGGAAAAATATTCCAACAGATAATGGCCAAAATTTTTTCTAAATTTAATGAAAACTTTAAAACCACAGGTCCAACAAACTAAAAAAAACAGCATAGGAAACACAAATAAAACTTTTAGCAACACACATCATAATCAAATTTTTGAAGACCAAAAAGTGTCTCAAAAAGAGATATTATGAACAAAGGGATGAAAATGAGGATGACATCAGATTTTTAAAATCAGAGATATGCAAGAGGAAAGATAGTGCAGAAAAAAAACACAACCCTATCAATCCAGAATTCTATATCCAGTGAAAATACCTTCCAAAAACAAAGCTGAAGTAATCACATTTTGGGACATATGAAAACCGGAAGAATTTTCATCAGAGGACTCACAGTATAAGAAATGTTAAAGTCCTAGCCGGAGGCGGTGGCTCACACCTGTAACCCCAGCACTTTGGGAGGCCGAGGCGGGCGGATCACGAGGTCAAGAGATCGAGACCACCCTGGCCAACATGGTGAAACCCCGTCTCTACTAAAAATACAAAAAAATTAGCTGGGCTTGGTGGCCTGTGCCTGTAGTCCCAGCTACTCGGGAGGCTGAGGCAGGAGAATTCCTTGAACCCGGGAGGCAGAGGTTGCAATGAGCCGAGGTCGCCCCACTGCACTCCAGCCTGGCGCCTGGTGACGGAGTGAGACTCTGTCTCAAAAAAAAAAAAAGAAAAGAAGAGGAAAGGAAGTCCTTTACTCCAAAGGAAAATACCATTCAGAAATAACTATTAAACATATTATAGTTAATTTCCCCTAAATAAAACATCAGGCCAAAATGGCTTCAATGATGATTTCTAGTAAATATTTAAGGAGTAAATAACAACAATTCTACATGAACTTACCCAAAAAATTGAAGCAGAGGGAATAGTTTCCAAATTATTTTATTAGATTAATATTCCGAGGAGAGAGATCCAAGATGGCGATTAGCAGCAGCTCAGGATTGTAGCTCCCACTGAAAGCGCAGAGAGTGAGTGGACGCCACATTTTCAGACGAATTTTTATTGCCCACGGACCAAGAGATTCCTGGCGGAGGAGCCCCACGGGTCGCCAGCGCGACTCTTTTGGTGGGCGCGGCCGCTTTGCAGGCGCCCCGGCGCGGCGGTTCTCAGTCCGGAATATACGGGACTGAGTGCCCTTTGGTTGGCGTTGGAGCTCCGGGAAGGCAAAGTCTCCCATTCAGCTGATTGAAAAGCGGACTGAAGTGGGGAGACTAGACCGAGAGATTCCCCGGGCAGAAAAGCGCCACGAATCTTAACGCCACTGTTTCAGCCGGCGTAGTGGGTCGCCGCAGGGGAAGGCTGGTCCCCCCGCTACACACACACAAAAAACAGCAGTTGGCACTGCTGAGGATTGAGAGTTTCACAGCAAGTACAGCTGAACCCGGGAAGGTCCAGCTCTGTGGGGGAGGGGCGTCCGCCGAAGGAAAACCAAGAAACAGAAAAAACTTTACCACCACCAAGCTGGACGTCCACTCAGAGACCTAATCTGAAAGTCAGCAATTACACTGACGACAGGTGGATAAATCAACAAAGATGGGAAGAAACCAGCGCAAAAAGGCTGAAAACACCGGAAATTAGAATGCCTTTCCTCCTGCAGAGGATTGCAGTGCCTCATCACCAATTGAACAAGGCCTGATCGAGAATGAATGTGAGGAATCAACGGAATCAGGCTTCAGAAGGTGGATAATGAGAAACTTCTGTGAGCTAAAAGAACATGTTCTAGCCCAATGCAAGGAAACTAAGAACCTTGAAAAAAGGTTTTACGAAATGTTGATGAGAATGGACAATTTAGAAAGGAATATAAGTGAATTAATGGAGCTAAAAAACACAATACAAGAACTTCGAGAAGTATGCACAAGTCTAAACAGTCGAATTGATCAAGCAGAAGAAAGGATTTCAGAGGTCGAAGACCAACTTAATGAAATAAAACGAGAAGACAAGATTAGAGAAAAAAGGGTAAAAAGGAATGAGCAAAGTCTCCAAGAAATATGGGACTATGTGAAAAGACCTAATCTACGTTTGATAGGTGTACCTGAATGTGACGAGGAGAATGAATCCAAGCTGGAAAATATTTTTCAGGATATTATCCAGGAAAACTTTCCTAACCTAGCAAGGCAGGACAATACTCAACTCCAGGTAATACAGAGAACACCACAGAGATATTCCTCAAAAAGAGCAACCCCAAGGCACATAATCATTAGATTCACCAGGGTTGAAACGAAGGAGAAAATACTAAGGGCAGCCAGAGAGAGAAAGGACAGGTTACCCACAAGGGGAAGCCTATCAGACTCACAGCAGATCTCTCAGCAGAAACCCTACAAGCCAGAAGAGAGTGGGGGCCAATATTCAACATCCTTAAAGAAAATAACTTTCAACCCAGAATTTCATATCCAGCCAAATTAAGTTTCATAAGTGAAGGAAAAATAAAATTTTTTACGAACAAGCAAGTACTCAGAGATTTCATTACCACCAGGCCTGCTTTACAAGAGCTTCTGAAAGAAGCACTATGTACAGAAAGGAACAACCAGTATCAGCCATTCTAAAAAACCCATCGGTAAGCTGCATCCAGACCCATCTCACATGCAAGGATATACAGAGACTCAAAACAAAAGGATGGAGGAAGATTTGCCAACCGAATGGAGAGAAAAAAAAAAACAAAAACAGGAGTTACAATTCTCATCTCTGATAAAATAGACTTTAAAGTAATAGACAACAAAAGAGACAAGAAGGACATTGTATAATGGTAGAGGGATCAATGTAATGGGAAGAGTTAACGATCCTAAGTCTATGCACACACAATATAGGAGCACCCAGATACATAGGGCAAGTTCTTGGTGACTTACAAAGAGACTTGGACTCCCACACAATAATAGTGGGAGACTTTAACACTACATTGTCAAATAGTGGATAGATCAGTGAAACAGAAGGTTAACAAGGATATCCGGGACTTGAACTTATACCTCGAACAAGTAAACTTAATAAACATTTACAGAACTCTCTACTCCAAATCCACGAAACATACATTTTTTTTTTCAGTAACACATCACATTTATTCTAAAAGAGACCACATGGTTGGGAGTAAATCACTCCCCCAGCAATTACATAGTATCTCATAAGTTCAAATGAAATATTGGTTGGCTGTTTGTTTGTTATTTTCCTCCCTTATTCCTTCCTGTCTCCATCGTATAACACAATTATTAGTATAAAAGAGCTTTTTAATACCCATTTTTAGACTGCATTCTAGCCTGGGCAATAGAGCAAGATTCCCGTTCTCTCTCCCTCTTTTCTTCTTCTGTTTCCCTTTCTTTTATTCTCTTTTTTCTTTCTTTCTCTCTTTTCTTTTCTTTCTTAAAAAAAAAAGAAGAAAAAATAGATTAATATTCCCTTGACATCAAAACCAAACAAAGACATTGCAAAGGAAAGAAAACAACCAACCAGTATTCATCATAAACATAGTTGCAAATATTTTAAACAAAAATTTTAGCAAATTACATCCAACAATATATAAAAAGGATAATATATCATGACTAAGTAGAGTTTATACCAGGAATTCAAAGTTGGTTTAACATTTAACATTCAATCCATGTAATTCACCACATTAACAAACTGAAAAAGAGAAAATATGTGATCATCCTTATGAATATAGCAAAAACATTTGACAAAATGCAATATCCATTTCTGTTTAAAAAAAAAAAAACAAAAAAACTCTCCTTACAGAAAGAAGGAAATTTTCTCAACCTTATAAAAGGTATTCTACAAATAGCTAAAATTAATACCATACATAATGATAAAAGACTGGATATTTTCCCCAGAGATCCAGAATAAGACAAGGATATCTGTTATCTTTATTTGTAGAAAACATGATTATCTATGTAAACTAGCCAGTGGAATTCACATGAAAAACTACTAGAACTAATAAACAAATTTAGCAAAATTATAGACAAAATTAATTGCATTTCTATATACTGGCAATAACCCATTGGCAATTGAAATGGAAAGAAATAATACCTTCTACAATTAGATCAAAAATATTAAATACCTAAGAATTAATCTGACTCTGAAAGATCTATATACTGAAAATCATAAAACATTTTTGAGAAAAATTAAAGAAGACCTAAACAAATAAAGAAATATACTCTGTTCATGAAAGGAAGACTCAATATTGTTAAGATGTCAGTTCTCCCCAAATTGGTCTACAAATCCAGTGCAGTCTCAATCAAAATCTCAGTAGGGTTTTTTTTTTAAAGAAATTTATAAGCTGATTCTAAAACTTTTATGGAGATGCAAGGATCTAAAATAGCCAAAACAGTTTTCAGAAAAAAGAACAAAGCTGGAGGCCTAATATGATGTTATTTTAAAACTTATATAAAGGAGCAGTAATTAAACCAGTGAAATTTTGGCATAAATTTAGAAAAATAGATTGGTGAAGCAGAAGAGAGAGTCCAGAAACAAAACTACACATTTAGGTGTTGGTGAATGCCAGGAATTCAGCCTAGGTCTGACAGCTCACCACACAGAAAGCCAGTTATTGAGACAACAAGTACTGCCAGGAAGAAAGACTTCATTGCTGGTGATGCCAGCCAGGATATGGGAGACAACTCTAAAATCTGTCTCTGTAACCAAATAAAGTTAGGAGTTTATGTAGGAGTTGCTCAACAGGCAGCAGGTAGTTCGATAAGGTTTCTGGAACCTTGCTGTTTGGATGCAGTGATCTGGAAAGCTTCAGTTTCCTCATATTATCTGGGAGACCTGACAGTTGGTTTCCTGAGAAAGGAACTCAGATAAGACAAATGTCAGTTTCTCAAGCTTTAAGACCAGGAGATCCCATTTCAATGTTTATTAAAAAAAAAAAAACTGTAAACAGTTTTTTCCATCAGTTCTATGGGAAAATTTGGCTAGTTTCATTTGCATGATCAACTTTTTACAAAGATGTAAAAGCAAGTCAGTGGAGAAAAGACAGTGATTTCTATCCTTCTATCATCACAACAATGATGTGTTGGCACAATTGGTAATCTATATGCCAAAGAAAAAAAACTCAGTCCTTACCGTTTGCAATAACTCAAAATGGATCATATACCTAAATGCAAAACCTAAAACTACACGTTGTAGAAGAAAACTCTTGTGACCTTGGGTTAGTTATCCTAAATACTATGCTAAAAGCATGACTTATTAAAATCGTAAATTGATACATCTGAGTTCATCAAAATTTAAAACATCTGCTCTTCAGAAGACATTGTTAAGAGAGAAAAGTCATAGACTAAATGAAAATATTTGCAAACCATAGCTCTGATAAAAGGCTTGTGTCCAGAACATATAACACACTCTCAAAATTCAATAATAAGAAAACAAACCCAATTTTTAGATAGGCAAAATATTCTAACAGACACTCTACCAAAGAAGATATACAAGTTGCAAATAATTACATTAAAATATGCTTAGCAGTATTTGTCATTATGGTACTGTTACCAGAAAGGGGTCCTGATCAAGACCTTAAGACAAGGATCTTAGACCTTGCATAAAAAAGAATTTAGGACAAGTCCACAGAGTAAACTAAAACCAAGTTTATTAAGATAGCAAAGGAGTAGTCAAGGTGCGGTGGCTCACGCCTGTAATCCCAGCCCTTTGGGAGGCCAAAGCAGTCAGATCATTTGAGGTCAGGAGTTCAAGACCAGCCTGGGCATATGGTGAAACCCTATCTCTACTGAAAATACAAAATCAGACAGGCGTGGTGGCATGTGCCTGTTGTCCCAGCTACTCAGAAGGCTGAGGCAGGAAAATAGTTTGAACATGGGAAGCGGAGGTTGCAGTGAGTCAAGACTGCACCATTGCAGTCCAACCTGGGGTGTCACAACAAGACTCTGTCTCAAAACAAACAAAAATCAAAACAAAAAACAAAGAAAGTAAAGGACTAAAGGAATGGCTGCTCCACACACAGAGCAGCAGCATGAGATACTCAGCGGCTTATACTTACTGTTACTTCTTGATTTTATACTAAACAACCAGTGAATTATTCATGAGTTTTCCAGGAAAGAGGTGGGCAATTCCTGGAACTGAAGTTTCCTCCCCTTTTCACACCATATAGGGTAACTTCCTGATGTTGCCGTGGCATTTGTAAACTGTCATGGTGCTGGGAGGAGAGTCTTTTAGCATGCTAATGCATTATAATTAGCATACAATGAGCAGCGAGGAGGACCAGAAGTCCCTTTCATCACTATCTTCCTTTTGGTGGGTTTAGCCTCCTGTTTTATCAGCAAGGTCTTTGTGACTTGTATCTTGTGCTGAACTCCTATCTCGTCCTGTGACTAAGAATGGCTTCACCTCCTGGGAGTGCTGCCCAGCAGGTCTCAGCTTTATTTTACCCAGCCCCTGTTCAAGATGGAGTCACTCTGTTTCCAAAGCCTCTGACAGTCATGTGAATTAAAACCACAATGAGACACCATTACATGTTTTAGGATGGTCAGAGTTAAAAAGACTGAACACACCAAGTTTTGACAAGAAGGAATTGACACCCTCATACATTGCTGGTGAGAATGTAAAATACTACAATCATTTTGTAAAAGTTTGGTAGTTTCTTCAAAATTTAGATATACACTTATTTTATGATCCCAGATATTTACCTACGAGAAATGGAAGCTTATAGCCACACAAAGACTTGTAGATGCATGTTCACAGAAGCTTTGTTTTTAATAACCCAAAACAGAAAATAGCCCTAATGTCCTTCAATGGTTGAATGGTCAAACAAACTGTGTTATATACATACAATGGAATACTACTTGGCAATATAAAAAAATAAATTATTGGTACACAGGACAGCACAGCTGAATCTCAAAATAATTATGCTAAGTGGGAGAAGCTAAAGAAAAAGAGTTCTTTTTTTTTTTTCCTTGGAGACAGTCTTGCTCTGTCACCCAGGCTGGAGTACAGTGGCATGATCGCGGCTCAGTGCAACCTCTGTCTCCCAAGTTCAAGTGATTCTCCCTCTCAGCCTCCCAAGTAGCTGGGATTACAGGTCTCCACCAAAACACCCAGCTAATCTTTGTATTTTTAGTAGAGACAGGGTTTCACCATGTTGGCCAGGCTAGTCTCGAACTTCTGATCTCAGGTGATCCTCCCGCCTCAGCCACCCAAAGTGCTGGGATTACAGGCATAAGCCACTGTGCTTGGCCAGAGAAAAAGAGTTTCTAATGTATGTTGTCAGTTATATAAAATTCTATGAAATGCAAACAAATTGATAGTAGCAGAAATCAGATCAGGGGTTGCCTGGGAAAAGGAGAGATGTGGGCAGGAGAGAGGGAGGAATTACCAAGGGGCACAAGGAAACTTTCGTGTGTGATAGCTATGATCACTACCTCACTATCTTAATAGTGGTGATGGCTTCATAGGTGTACCTAATACAACCAAACTTATCAATTCGAACACTTGACATACATGCACTTTTTTTATTGTTATGTCAATTATATTTCAATTACTCTCTAAAATATTCACCACTTCCTGCTCAACACACTATTTCTCCAGTTCGAAAAGTCCCTTCTATGGTCACCAACCTGCCAACCTGGTTATTGGATGACAAACTCGGTATTCCAGTTCACAGCTTGATTATTGCCTCTTCTAAGCACCTATTACAAAAGGTCAGGCATCTCCAGATGCTAAAGTGAGTACGGAAACTAGACGAGAAGGGATGAGGAAGGGCGGCAACAAGGACCTGTGGAAAGTGAGTGCGACAGATGTGGGTTCAAGACAAACTACTTACAGCTGTGTGATCTGAGAAAGCTTCTTAACCCCTCAAAATCTATTACATAGGGGTATTTGGTCATAAGCATCAGAAACTGATTTGAGCTAACTTGAGCCAAAAAAGAACTTACGAAAGAAATGAGAGTGCTCATGAGACGTAAGCTGAATGAATGCTACATATTGCTGCATAACAGACTTAGTGGCTTAGGACAATGATTTCTTATCGCTCGTAATTCTGTGGGTTAGCTGGGCAGCTTCCCCTTCTAGTTTTGCCTGGTCTGCTCATGCAGCTGCATTCAGGGAAAGCAGTTGGGCTAGAAGGCCAATGACGGTCATACTCACATCTCTGGAATGTGGTACTGGCTGCTGGCTGGGGCGTCTCTTCTTCTTCTTCTGGCTTCTCATCCTCCAATGCAGGCCAGACCTGCTCACTTCAGGGACTTTAAAGGACAATGTTCCAAATGGTTGAAGGCAGAATTCACCAGACCTCTTGTGTCTGGCCTCTGGAACTCACATATCTCTTCTGGCTCATTTTGTAAGCCAGAGTAATTCACAAGACCATCTTAAATTCTGGGGAGTGAAGAAATAGACTGTGGCACCAGATAAAAAGGATGGCTTAGTCACATGGCAAAAGGTATGCTAAAGAGAGGGGTGCATAGCCACTGTTAAATAAAATTTGGGGGGAGGCCATTGTTTTGGACTGAATTCCTGCACTGGGTCCCAACAACAGGCCAACCCAAAATGGAGTCACTCATGTTAAGTGCCATGTAATCAAACTGAAACTTTAAAAAACAGGAAAATCCCGAGACAGGCCAGGTTGCCAAAAAACAAAAGGAGTCCGGTCAACCTAAATCGGCATGATAAAGGAATTTCCCCTCTGCTTTAATCTACACAAGGAACGTAACCTAAAGTAACCAAGATAACCTGAAATAACCAAGTAAGCGGATATTAACCAATATGCTTTTTGTGCTATGCTGTTTCCTTGTTCCTGCTCAAACTACCTTACAAAATCCTACCATTCTGTCCCCTCCCAATGGAGCTCTTGTCTATTTTATTGACTAAGTGCTGCCCAGTTTATGAATTGCTAATAAAAGCCAATTAGGCTGGGTGCAGTGACTCACACCTGAAATCCCAACACTTTGGGAGGCAGAGGCGAGTGGATCGCTTCTGCCTAGGAGTTCGAGACCCGCCTGGGCAATATAGTGAAACCCCATCTATAAAAACAAAACAAAACAAAAAATCAGCTGGGCATGCTGGCACACGCTTATAGTCCCAGCTACTCAGGGGGTTGAGGTGGGAGGATCACTTGGGCCTGGGGGAGTCAAGGCTGCAGTGAGCCGAGATCTTGCCACTGCACTGCAGCCTGGGTGACAGACCAAGACTCTGTCTAAAGATAGATAGGTAGGTAGGTAGGTAGGTAGGTAGGTAGATAGATTACTATCACTGATAATTAAATGAAATAACATACTTGAAATGCCTAATATATAAAAGACATTTGTTGAGAGGGCACCTACTATGAATGTCATTATTGTTATGAACAGGGATATCTCAAAAGAAAGTCTCTTGTTCAAGAATATTTGTCATGGTGACCTCTTTGGTGGAGGCTGCAGGGTATATGACAAGGAACTGAGTTTTGTTGTCAAACTTTTGGGAGAAAGACTTGCTTATTCTTTCCTCTTATAAGCCCACAATTGCAACCGGGGTAAGGAATTAAACAAAATGAGATTGTATTTGATCTGCCTTAAAATTTGTGTTTATAAATGTGTATACTGGCCAGTGTCCAGTCAGCAGACCAGAAACTACTCTAGGAATTTCAAGTAGAAGAAAGTTAACCTAGGAAATGGTCTGAAAACGTGTTGAAGGGCTGGAGAAGAATAAAAGCGGGAAGCTGGGATCATACGGAGATTAGTAACTGCAGGAAGCGGCTACCATCCTAAGGCTGACTGAGCAAAAGGAAAAATGGTGTGATCCAGACGGAGTCTGTGATTGCTCCATGGCTGAGGCTGCTGTGATACCCGCTGCTCCTGGAAACCTTTCAGGAAGTCAGGAAGCTAAACTCCCACCAAGGGCTGCCTGTCACGGACGCTGATGCTGCGGGATCCAGAGCCTGCAAGAGCACCCCCTGCCCCCCACTGCTGTTGAAAGTCCACCTGAACAGAAACTCACTCGTCACCTACTGTCGCTGCTATGCTGCCACTGCCAGAGACTTCAACAGAAGGAGAAATAAAATGAGCTTCTTTCTCCCTTTACCCTTCTTCCAAGCTCCCACCAGTGTCTCCCATTGGCAGAGGCTATTGGGAAATGAGCCGGCTGGGGATTCTGGGAAATGTAGTTTGCAGGCTTCCAGCTCCTACAGAGAAGGACAGGGAGAGTGGGGTAGGGTTGAGAGCCAACAGGCAAATAGGCAGCACCGTGTGAAATGCAGACGTTTCACATAGTGCTGCTGCGTGTGTGCGTCTCCAGATGCTTTCCGTTTGGGTCCCTTTGAAGCAAAGCGAATGTATGTTGAATGTTTCAAAATTCTTAATGGAATACTGTCACATCACATTTAACCATCTGACAATCAAATCCTGCTTCCTTCTGGCCATTTACTCCTTTCCTCCTTAGGTTTGGCATCGGATGTGTAAATTCTGGCAAAAAAAAAAACTTTGCATTTCACACTCCACTTTGCAGAATACCAGTGGAATCTTTCTAGTCTCCTGCCTCTCGTCCACTTGAAAGTGCTTCATTAAATACCTGATGGGTTGTATATATTGTATGGGGCATCTTATGCAAAGGGATACATAAATTCCTTGTATTCCCTGAAATAATCTCAAAAGATGCTCCTGGTTTTTTCTTCAAAATTGTCCACAAGTTTTTATTTTATCTACCATTACACACATAGTCTGCTACATCTGTGATAATGCAAAAGGCTATTCTATTAAACCAGCAATGACTGTCCCTTATGAAATGAGGTCACTTCCTTAGGTTTATCGAGGGTGATTGTTCCTTCATGGGCTCAAATCATGCTGCTGTCTCCAAGAACAGCCCTGGGAAGGGGTGATTGGGAGGATGTGATAGCTCAGAACCACTCTGACAAATGAGGCATGGTCCGAGCTCAGGAGGAAACTGTGTTCCTATCCCAGAACTGATTTCTCAGGTAAAATCAGGTGACAAAACGAGGGTAGGCGTAAAGACAGAAAGTGTAGGGAGGCTTGTTTTGCAAGGGACAGTCCCGCAGCCTTGCCATGGAGCCTCCTGTCTGCCTCTGCACCTGGCCGAGTCACCCAGTGACTCGTAGGCCCCTCCCATGGCAGTGACAGATGCATGAGGCAGAGGTAGGGAAAGATGCAGGTGTGGTCACCGGTCCAGGAGAGGATTCAAGAGATGCAGCTGCCTGTGAGGCCATCACAGGTATGGGGATGGCATATTTCAAAGAAGTTTAAAGATGGAAATGAACATTTATCAAGTTCCTGTGATGGGACAGGCATGCTCTATCACTTTTCATTTTAATCCTGACAGTAACTTTATAACCTCATCTCCTGTTTAGAAACAGGAAAACAGATGATCTTGCGTCTGGCAAGCCACTTAGCCAGGACGCAATGCCCTGTCTCCGACACCCACATGCCCCTAAGGCAAATCCCGGCACTAGCTCCTCCTACGGCAAGCGGGAGGGACAAGTAAGCTTCACTGATCAGCTGTCATGTGCCAGGCATTGCATTCTGTGTCTGACATATGTCACCTACTTCAGACTTTCCCAGCACCCTGAATCATAGGTCCTGGTGTTCCCATTTTATAGGGTAGGGACATAAAGTCGACTGTTATAAATGTGTACAGGTAGAGGGCTTGAACCGGGGCTTACTTATTCCAAAGCCAGATCTTTCTGTGGCATCAGCAGCTTCCTGGTCTATTTTGGGAGTTGAGATGTAAGCACCAAAGATCAGGAAGGGGGCTGGGCAGAACAGGCCAAGAGCCAGATGATTGGTTTGGACACTGTGTGTGGAAACAGGAGAGCCCTGGGGACTGGGGCGACTGTGCACTCGTCACAGCTGTCTTGCTCTTTGTGGCCCCTTCCCTGCCAGTGTCTCCCCAGGCGTTAAGAGAGGCTTGAGTCACTTTCATCTTTTTCTCCAGAACTCAGCATAAGTTTGAATCTGAGGTCCCAGCCAAATGTTTCTGGGCCCACAGTGGGCCCTCTTACTGCCCCCACCCAAACCTGTGGGACCCCATGTAGCAAACTCCTTTCAGCACAAGCAAAGCCAACCTTCTCAGGAGGTTGTCAATACAGAGGTCAGGGCCACAGCCTGCTCTTTAACTGGTATCCCCGAAGACCCTTTACATCACTTGCATCCAGGGGAGGGTCTATAATTATCTTCCGACTAATTGAAAAAACACATTAACCTTTTAAAACCAAATCCCCAGGGTTTTAGAAAAGCGTAACCACTGAGGTCAATCTCATGGGCTTACATTGGGATTTGTGAGCAACATTTTAAGTAACTAGAAAGCATTAAGAAGTTAGTGGCGTCGAACAAAATGTAAGAAGTAGACTATAAACATATGACCATTTTCTTTTTTATTTTATTTTATTTTTTTTCTGAGATGTAGTCTTGCTGTGTCGCCCAGGCTGGAGTGCAGTGGTGCAATCTCGACTCACTGCAACCTCCATCTTCCAGGTTCAAACGATTCTCCTGCCTTAGCCTCCCAAGTAGCTGGAATTACAGGCACCCACCACCACACCCGACTAATTTTTTGTATTTTTAGTAGAGACAAGGTTTCACCATGTTGGCCAGGCTGGTCTCAAACTCCTGACCTTGTGATCCGCCCCCTCTGTCCTCCCAGAGTGCTAAGATTACAGGCATAAGCCACTGTGCCCAGCCAATCAATATATGACCATTTTCTAAAGTCTCTTTCTTTTAAATAAATTTGGTGTCATGAAAAAGTATTTCCTGCCTACCACCTGTAGTCATGTTCTCACTCCAGAATGCACCCTGCTTTCCTCTGAAGAAGAAAAAGAAGACAAAAAAGGGAAATCATGTACTGTTGGGAAATTGCTGGCTGAAAACTTTTTCTAACTCAACATTTTGTCCTCTTAGCCTAGTTCTGTGAAAAAAGCTCAGTGGTCAGACCAGTACACATTTCCGCCAAACAGAGCTCAGAAATGGAGGGGAGAGAGATATACCAACACAGAGAGAATCTTAGATCGTAAAATAAGCTATTCTAGCCAAGTTTTTCATTCTAGGTGAATATCGCCTATAGAAAAAATGTTTTTAAACATGATTTTGTGAAAACCCGCTACTGGGAAGCCGCTGACACCAAGAGATGTCCTCTTGGTGGGGAATTTAATGCTGTTTTTGGTATTTCATATCCATTACATTTTCAACAGGTGATCAGGAAAGCAGTGCTGGTGCTGGTGTGATTTCTCCACTTTACAACAGGTACATACAGGGCATCCAATAAGAGTTTGAAACATACATCCCCATTGATAATTTCTTTCTTTCTTTCTTTTTTTTGGGGTTTTTTTTTTTTTGAAACGGAGTTTTGCTCTTGTTGCCCAGGCTGGAGTGCAATGGTGCAATATCGGCTCACTGCAATCTCCGCCTCCTGGGTTCAAGTGATTCTCCTGCCTCAGCCTCCTGAGTAGCTGGGACTGTAGGCATGGGCCACTACACCTGGCGAATTCTGTATTTTTAGTAGAGACAAGGTTTCTCCATGTTGGTCAGGCTGGTCTCAAACTCCTGAGCTCAAAATGATCCACCCACCTCAGCCTCCCAAAGTGCTAGGATTACAGGCGTGGGCCACTGCACCGGCCCCCAGTGATAATTTCTTAGGAGATTGTCAAGGCTGTTTTGTAACTCTCAGTGGTTGCCATAGGCATTTTCACAATGTTGCTTCCCTGTCTTCCATTTCAGTTCCTCTTTCAGCTGTGGAACAGCTAACGCTGCTGCAGAAATGACCTTCTCCCATGTTCTGGAGTCTTAAGTTCCCAATGGGATTGGTCAGGGCCAGTGCCTGACACCCTGCGTCTGGCGGGAAAGCCTGTGTCAGTCACTTCTCAGTGGTGTCAGATTTCTCTTAACTCAAGAACACACCCAGAAACCTGGGTGATACCGACTCTCCCTCCTCCAGCTTGTGCTTGGCCCAGGCAGAGAGGAAGGAAGTCACAACTTAAAAATAAAAGTCACACATAAGCTTTTGGCCAACATTTACATCTTAACAACCTGAAGTCCCACGGCGTCCTACGCTGAGCTTTGTCCATGACATTCAGTGTTCAGACACCTCAGACCATCTCTTGCGGGATCCTCCTGGGAGGGTTGCCCCAGCAAAGCCATCAGTGCTGCTCTCTGCTGGGAAAAGTGCCCCCCGTGCCGGACTGGAGCCCCACGCGCATGCTCGTATGTGCGGCTGCTGTGTCCATCGCCTCGCGGTAAACTCCCCCAGGCTTTATCAAACGGCCTTGGTTTTAGAATTTGCCCTTTGGGACTCTAATGGTAGAGGAAAGAGCTTGTCATCAGATCAAAGAAACTGTCATCAAAGTCCCTGCTCTTCTGCAAAATTAACAAAGCAAAGGCCTCCTCCCCCTGGAGCCTGCCTCACCTGGCAGAGGTGTGCCTGGCAAGGTCTAGACCAGCTGGGACCCAGAGCAGACAGCGGGAGGTTCTAGGGCCCCCTCAGCGACAGGAAGTGCATGTGAGCACCTGGAAACCGATGCTCGTCTCCCAGACTGCCCTTCGGTAAAACATCGCTTCGAACTCTGGATGTGCAGCTTTATTTTCATTTATTAGATCATTTCTTGGTAATAGCTCAGACACGTACTCATGGCTGACTCCTTTCTAATTCTCTAACTGGCCTCAGTGCCTCCCAAAGCCTAGTCCCGGATGGTAAGGCTCTGTGTCCCAGCAGGCAGGGTGAGGCCAGGGCAGTTGTCTGGGTCTATTAAGAAACCTCCATCGGTAGTCCTGCGCCTCATTTGATAAACTGGTTTTCCGCATGTAGACTGCAAGTAATCACTGCATACAAACTAAATGAACCCTGACGCCTAGCCCTAGATAAGTAATGCTTCAAAAACTATTACTCTAGGCCTCTCCATCGACTCAGTCCCTTCCCAGCCATCTCCCCCATCCCACCCCCCGGCTAAAGTGAATGTGTGTTTATTTGCTGGCTGAAATTCTTTCTATCCAAGTTTCACAATGCTCCCTGCCTCTGTGTCAGAAGTCGTATGGTTACACAGACAATCTTATCTTTTGGCAGCAATTTCTAAAACAAATGTTAAGTCCTTTTCTTTTCTCTCCCCTGCCCACCCCCACACTGTACTGTATAAGCTTTCAAGCTTGCTTTTAGAGCTTTGTCCTTGAGCACACGCTACATGGAAAAACACCGCCTGAGAGGGTGGCTGATCTACTGGGATGACTGGAGTTCAGTGGATCAGGGAGATGGGGGCATTAAGTGAAGATCAAGGTCCACTACGCTTCATGCCACTCCTTTAGAACACAAAGGCCAATATCATTCTTGCCACACCAGCTTAAAATCTGATACCTTCGAAGCAGGTTGGGTGTGGTAGCACAGGACTGGCTGAACCCAGTGCAAGCAAATATTCACACCCGCAAGCCGGCTTGGCAGAGCAGGGCTGAAAGCGGGACACAGAGAAAGTCACCTCAACCGTTCTGTACTCCTCTTGCCTTTAACAAGTCCCCGTTTTAACAAAGTTTCATCCCTCCTCTTTCTAAAACCTCCGAATGACACATAATTGCCCTTGATAGAGCTCTTTCCCGTGTAATTGGAATGTAATTCACTTACGTAGTCAATCTGATCAGTACTTACTAATCCATCGCCTATAACTCAGTTTTCATTATTATTTCTTGAATGAGTGAGTGAAAAAATTGCATATTCATATCGTTCCCAAGTCTCTCTCTGAGCCTCTTTGTGATGGGGATGGAGGAAGCAGTGGCCTGTATTTCCTTCCTAGTTCCCCTTCCTGCAACGCTTTCCTCTTAGATTTCTGTGAATGCTGAAGACACTTCCTTGTGCAGAAATGCAGGGGCTTCCCATCCTCTGTGGAAAAACCACATTGACAAGCCGCCCAGCACCGCACCTTCTTATTCCCAGTTGCGTGACCTCAGTTTCCCTGACCGTCTCTGTGACTCTCCTTGCAGCCCTCTTGAGGACTTGTTTCTCCACCCCACGGCTGCTCTACCAGGCATAGGCTAGACCTGGACACCAGCAGTCACCGGGCTTGCTTTCGAGGGCAGCAGCAGCAGGAGGAAGTCTGATGCTGTGATGAATGTGCTCCTTTTGGAGCAGAGCCCAAGGCCAACCTGGGTCCAGGAGGAAGAGACAAAGCAGGACAGGTGTGGTGGAGGACGAGGACAGGGGGACACAGAAGCGCTTTCTGCTGGAGTGTACAGTGAGGGAGTGTGGGAACCACACTTGGGGCTCTGCAGTGGCAGCTGGAGAAAGGGGTCTCCTCGAATGCAGAGGATGCGCTGGAAGGCAGAAGGGGGAAAGAGACTCAGAGAGAAACCGGGAAGGACAGGAGGGAGAAGCAGGGGGAAAGGGTGAGGTGAGAGAAAAGAATTACCTACACAAGACGGCCACTTGGATGAAGGAGGAGGAATAGAGAGCCCCGAAGGTGAGAAATAGGTTTAAATTCATGGCACACATTCATCCGTGGGAGGCACGGATCTCTGTGGGTGCCAGGGTGTGTGTGCACCAAAGGCCCACCTAACCTATAGTGGTATGTTGATGAGGCCTTTCCCTCTCAATGTCCTGTAATAGCCAGAAGCATTGTAATTACTTAAAGGACAGTGGCTAGAAAACCTGAGAAAGCACACATTCTCTGGAGTGCTCTGCTGTATTTCCTATATTTTTATTTCCTCCAAGAGTGACAATCCCTCAATAGCTCAGGAGGCTGTTTTGAAGGGGGACTTAGGGGCCAAGTGGCTTGAAGGCCAGGAGAGGAAGCTGCAGTGTCTCTAGGTGTGAGCCTAGGGCTGGCCCAGCCTTCTGGAGAGGGGCTTCTCAAGGCCCAAGCCCAGGACCATGAGAACAGCAGCTACGGGTGTGAAGGACAGCTACTCTGGCCAATAGGACCACCCCAGGTGGGGTATCTGGGCGAAACACAGCCCACCAGGGACACCCATGTCAGATCAGGCTGCCATATTGTCTTCCTTCCACCTGGAAAGTGATGCTGTGAGCTCCAGTCTGACTTATTTTCCAGGCTCATTTCAAGCCCACCTCTAGCAAGAGGCTTCCTCGACCTGCTCCCACCCTCACTTGAACCCACAGCCCTGTAATGGTGTCTACCAATTACAGTTTGCTGTTCATCAACTTTTCCAAGCACATTCATATTTTGATGCCATGAGCACTAGGGTTTTCAGAATTAAATAGAAAACTTTAGCACTGTATGAAAACTTTTATATATATATATATATATATATATATATATATATATATATATAATTGCACTTTAGGTTCTGGGTACATGTGCAGATCATGCAGGATTGTTGCACAGGTACATACTTGGCAATGTGGTTTGCTGCCTCCATTCCCCGCCATCACCTATATCTGGCATTTCTCCCAATGTTATTCCTCCCCCAACCTCCCTACCCACTGCTGTGCCTCCCCTAGTCCTCCCCAACAGACCCCAGTGTGTGATGCTCCCCTCCCCTGTGTCCACATGTTCTCATTGTTCAATATCCGCCTATGAGTGAGAACATGCAGTGTTTGATTTTCTGTTCTTGTGTGAGTTTGCTGAGAATAATGGTTTCCAGATTCACCCATGTCCCTACAAAGGACACAAGCTCATCGTTTTTATGGTTGCATAGTATTCCATGCTGTATATGTGTCACATTTTCCCTGTCCAGTCTATCATCGATGGGCATTTGGGTTGGTTCCAGGTCTTTGCTATTGTAAACAGAGCATGAAAACTTTAAGAAAAAATTCGGACTACTGGCAGAGTGTCTTCCATTAGTGCAAGTGGGACCTGGCTTTATAACTTTAAGTTGGACTTTTTTTTTTTAATCTGGGGGAAGTTTTAAGTGAAGATAAAGAATCTGCAAAGACATATCCCCTAGTGTTTAAAAAGAAATGCTTGGCCAAACAGGCTACGTTTGGATTGTATTCTTTATTTTAATAAAACAGGTCACTCTCAGAAAGAAATGTTATAAGGAAAATGTAGCACATGTACACCATGGAATACTATACAGCCATAAAAAAGAATGCTATCACATCCTCTGCAGCAACATGCGTGCACCTGGAGGCCATTATTCTAAGCAAAATAACTCAGAAACAGAAAACCAATACTGCATGTTTTCACTTATAAGTAGGAGCTAAATATTGGGTACACATGGTTAAAAAACAGGAACATTAGACACTGGGGAATGTAAGAGGTGGGAGAAGGAGAGAGAGTGAAGGGTTAGGAACGACTGTCTATTGGATACTATGCTCACTAGCTGGGTGACAGATTCATTCCTACCTCCAACCTCAGCATCATGCAATTATAGCTTTGTAATAAACCTGCCCATGTATCTGCTAGTTCTAAAATAAAAGTTGAAAAGAAAAGAACACTCCATTCTCAAGGAGGAAACCAGAGCCCAGGGTATAAAACCGCAAAGGCTGTCCAGCGGGAGGGAGGTGTGACACAGCGGAGAGTGAGCTGTATTGATTATATTGGCATTTCATTAGCGCCGTTACTGTTTTTGGTGACAGTAACGAGGATCTGGTTATAAGTTCCCTAAGTTCTGAATGATCTGCCCACCTCCCTTTGCCCATGAGCTAATTATTTTTCAGTGTTCATTTTCCAGAAATGAGAGTGTCTGTGGGAGATGAGGCGGATGCACATATGAGCTTGCAGTAGAAACGCTAATATGTGGCGATTTCTGGCTTATTGACCCATGACACTTTTTCTGGATCTTGTCTCATTTAACTTTGCTGTTTGTATTAGTTTCCAAATGTCACTATCGCAAATGTCCATGAACTTAATGGCTTAAAACAACCCAACTCTGTTATCCTACAGTCTGAAGGTCAGAAGTCCAAGTTAGGTCTTGCTGGACTAAAATCGGGGTGTAGGCAGGGCTGTGTTCCCTCTCGCCTTGGCCAGCTTCTAGAGACGCTCTCATTCTTTGGCTCAAGGCCCGTCTCGTCTTCCAAAGACAGCTATGTCCGGTCAAGTCTTTTTCACATCACACAGCTCCAACTGTCTTGACTCCCTTTTCCACTTATCAGGACCCTCTTGACGACACTGGGCCCAGCTGGGTAATCTAGGATCATCTTCCCATCTCGGATCTTTAACTTAATCTCATCTGCAAAATCCCTTTTGTCATGTAAGGTAACAGTCACAGGCTCGGGGATGAGGATGTGGCCATTTTAGGGGTGTCATTACCCTGCCTGCTGCGCTATGGTTATTTCCCTTTCTATGTGTTCCTGCTTTGGCACCCCCCAGCAGATAGGAAGCTCCCTTGGGGGAGAAGGGTACTGCTTCTTTGTCTTTCTATTCCCTAGAACAACTGCCCAATCCAGATTCTCAGAAGGTATTTTGCCATTAGCTTTCCTGTCATTAGCTTGAATAACACAGAACTGTATTTCTAGGTAGGAGTTGTGTTGAGCCGACCATGATATCTTAGCCTCTTGCTAGTCAGTAGGATACAAAGATGATTCAATATTGCCCCAGTTTTCAATAAATTTGCCAGGTTGGGCACGGTGGCCCACACTTATAATCCCAGCATTTTAAGAGGCCAAAGCAAGAGGATTACTTGAGCCCAGAAGTCCAAGACCACCCTGGGCAGCACAGTGAGACCTCGTCTCTAGAAAAAAATGTAAAAACTTAGCTAGGCATGGTGGTGCCGGCCTGAAGTCCCAGCCACTTGGGAGGCTGAAGTGGGAGGGTCACTTGAGCCCAGCCGTTCGAGGCTGCAGTGAGCCATGATCATGCCACTGCACTCCAGTCTGGGCGACAGAGTGAGACCCTGTCTCAAAATAAATAAATAAATAAATTTGCCTTGCAAAATGTTCAAGATGGCTGGACAGCACCCACAGGGTCGGCTCTCTGACACAGGAATGACAACTAAAGATAAAAATGTGACACTTGATTGAGCATAATTTTATGGAGCAAAGAGATAGCTAGAATGAGTGGAGAATGCAACCAGGGAGAAACAGAGCCAAAGTGGGTTTATTCTCTCCAAATTTTGAATAAAGACATGGGAAAATCAAAGTAGTAAGAAGAGGTCAAAATGAAGTGTGTAAAGATGTAAGAGTCTATTCGTGAGAATGAACCCAAGATAGCAAAATACATTTATGCCAAAGCACACCAGAAGAGCAAAGGAGAGCTTACCTTATTTGGAGTGACACAAAGAAAATTGAAAAATGCAGGGAAGCTACTGGAGGCTGGGGTGGGAGGAGACACAGAAAAAAGCAGCTTTCCTGGTCTTTTGCTTTTGTTGATCAATTTTCCAGGATTAGCTAAAATGCAGCCAGATTTAATCCCAGTAAGAAAAGACTTAACCCCTCTCTGGATGCCTGGAGCACTTTGTTTATACAGTACAAAGGCTGACCACATGTGACTTCAAATTTTGCCATGGAAATCCCCTTATACCCCCTGAAAACAAATTCAGGTGTGGTAGACGGCATTTTCCAAAGATGAAAATGTCACACTATCGCCTACTCATGTGCTTCCAGAACTTTGCCACTATCCCGTCAAGATGTAGAGTCTAGTTCTCTTTCCCTTTCCTCCCCCAGTCACGGCAGGCGTGGGACTCACTCACAACCAGTAGAAGGCAGTAGAATGGATGCTGCCTAGCTTCCAGATCCTCAAAGGCGGCTGAGCTTTTGTCTTGCTGGGGCATTTGCTCTCAGAGCCCTGGGCTTCCATGAGAAGTCCCAGCACCTGAGGTGGCAATGCTGTGAATGAAACCACAGTGCCTGCGGGGGACCCAGACGGACGCTGCAGTCAGCCAGCCTGATCCTCCAGTGCTCCAGGCCAGGGCCAGACACGTGAGGGAAGGAGTCTTTAGATGATAACACACCCCCAACTGCTGTGTCACCCCCAGCTGTCAAGGACCCAGATATCATCCAGCAAAGACAAGCCACTCCTGCTGTCTAAATTCCAAACCCACAGACTCTGACAGCATAAATAAAATGACCATTTTAAGCCACTATTAAGTGGTGACTTCTTATGCAGTAACAGTAACAAGGAAACCAGGTATGAGCAGTACACATATTTTCATTGAATTGATATTGTTTGGGAAGTTTCCCTGGATAAGAGCTCTGATTATAGCTGGGCGCAGTGGCTCACGCCTGTAATCTCAGCACTTTGGGAGGCCAAGGTGGGCGGATCACCCGGTCAGGAGATCAAGACCATCCTGGCTAACATGGTGAAACCCCATCTCTACTAAAAATACAAAAAATTAGCCTGGCATGGTAGCACGTGCCTGTAGTCCCAGCTGCTCGGCAGGCTGAGGTAGGAGAATGCCTTGAACATGGGAGGCGGAGGTTGCAGTGAGCTGAGATCATGCTACTGCACTCCAGCCTGGGCAACAGAGTGAGACTCCACCTCAAAAAAAAAGAAAAAACAAAAACAAAAGCAAAAAAACAGAGAAACCAATGCTGAGGACAATTAGAGGATAATCAGTGGCTTCTCCAGGGTATCAGCTACAGTGATGGGTGAGAGGAACACAAGGGTCAATTCTGAGAGTGCCGGTCGGACGCAGTGGCTCACACCTGTAACCCCTCATTTTGTGAGGTCGAGGTGGGTAGATTGCTTCAGTCCAGGAGTTCAAGACCAGCCTGGACAATATGGCAAAACCCCATCTCTACCAAAAATACAAAAATGAACTGAGAGTAGTTGTGCTCACTTATAGCCCCAGCTACTCAGGAGGCTGACACGGGAGGATCACTTGAGCCTGGGAGGCCAAGGCCAAATGAGCCATGATCCCACCACTACACCCCAGCCTGGGTGACAGAGTGAGACCCTGTCTCAAAAAAAAAAAAAAAAAAAAAAAAACGGTTATCTTATTTGAAGGAAGAAAAAAATATTTTTGGAAGGGAATCACTTCTCTAAAAAAGAAAAGTAGCTGCATATTTGTGCCTAGAGATAACTGAGAATAGGGACCCCTCACCCCGTGCTGTGTCCTCCAGGCTGAGTTGCCCACAGGTGCAGTGGGGTCCGCCACCCAGCTTAGGCAGGAGTGGCCTCTGAAGGGGTAAAACAGCAAAGAAGGCTTATCAAGCAGGATATGGGTTTCTAAGTAGTGCTGCAAAAGGCCTTTCCGTTGTTTTTTATGTAAGTCTGTTCATGCCACATTGTGGGTAAAGCATAGACACACACACACACACACATACACACACACACACACACACACACACACACACTCTGCACAGCTGACAGTGGACAGGACTTCCTGGTGACTGGGTAAAGTCATTGTTGCTGGGAAGAGAAGGGAAATGCATGTTTCCGGTGAGTTTTGCCTTATGTGGATAAAATGTGAGGAACTTGGCAAATTTCCCAGTGCAAGAAGTCTATGGGACTGCCTGAAAAATGAAGGGAGGACAATCTCGACCAGTTACTGAAGTGAAAGTGAACTGTTCTTTTCTGGGGACCCTTTCTTTAGAGAAAGAGTTGAAATGAAAACCACAGCACAGCCGATTCTTAATATTATCTGGCCACTTTAGTAGCCTATAGGCGTTGTTCAAGATGGTTAGAAATCCCAGGGGTTGTTATCAGGACTATTTTTTTCTTTGTTTAAGACATCTAACCAATTTTGCACAAACTGGAATGGGGAATAGAAAGGCCTTGGTGTTTCTTGTCCAATTAAATACATCTATCAAGAAATAATTATGGAGCAGTGAACTCCCAGAATGTTTACTTGGATATTGAAATTCCAAGAAAGAGCCTTTAAAAATTTGTAGTAGGCTGGGCACGATGGCTCACACCTATAATCCCAGCACTTTGGGAGGCCGAGGCGGGTGGATCACTTGAGTCCAGGAGTTTGAAACTAGCCTGGACAACATGGTGAAACCGTGTCTCTACAAAAAGTTTAAAAATTAGCCAGGCATGGTGGCATGCCCCTGTAGTCCCAGATGCTCAGGAGGCTGAGGTGGGAGGATCATTTATGCCAGGGGAGGTCAAGGCTGCAGTGAATAATCAACTGCACTGCAGCCTGGGCGACAAAAGGAAGCTGTCTCAAAAAAATAATAACAAATAAATAAGAAGAATGTGTAGTAAATGGATGTCTCTTTTTGTATTGTTGGGGTTTATTCTGCATTATAAACTACTCAGCCTGAAGGCCCCAAACCTCCTGTCCTGAAATGTGTCACCAGGTACTGAGTGTTGGCGCAAAAGTAACTTGGTCTTACTTGGGGTAATCTCCTACTAGACACCCCTCAGTTATCTGGTCACTACATAGCTAAATCTCCAGCATGCCTGGACTGACATTGTGGAGAAAGTGAATCACAAATCACCTTGAATTAAGGTAATGTGGCTTCTACGACACACAAGCCCCCAAACCTCAGCGGTAAAGCACAATGGAAATTCACTTCCTGTTCATGCAGGAATTGGCACAAGGCAAGGATGAGGGAAGCGCCATACAGTCCTGTGCAGCCCACGCCAAGAGAGGCTCTGCCGTCCTACAGGCACGTCCCCCAGCACTGCAGCCAACAGATAGGATCAGAGAGCAAAAAATGGGTGGGGAGGGTTTTGTGGGCCAGGCATGAGTGTCCACAGGGCAACAGAGTGGGACTCCGTCAAAAAACAAAAAAAAGAAAAACAAAAGAAAAGTGAGTGTGCATTGTACATGACTGTGCATATCAACAACATATAATCTGGCCACACCCACCCCTCTTCAGCCATGCCAAGGGTAAGCTGCAGAGACACACAGGTGTTTTGGATTCTTGTAAGTGTTCATGTCATCATCAGCACAAGGTCCACTTCTCTTCACCTCACCTATATCTGCTGCTTCACAGTTAACAAAGCAGGGAAGTGTTCCTTGTCTTTCTCCAGATAGCTTATAAAGGCAGCATGAATTCACAGAGTAACCAACTCGTCACTAAGACAGCCTTTTTGCCAGGCCACCGGAGCATTTGAAAAGATAGTTACTATGGCTAAGAGTCATATCACTGAGCAGAATCTCCTACAGTGAAACATTTTGATGTGTGTCTTTGAATTCTTTAAGCAAAGGCAGAGCAGTTTGATATTGGCAATCACAACAAAGAAAAGCACATTGTACATTCCCTTACTGCCATTTTAAAATAGTAACTTCATTTATCGGAGTGCTTCACACTGCCAGGCACTATAGTGGATGCTTTACACACACTGTCTTATTCAGTCCTCACACTGATCCTACAAAGACTATCATTTTATTATTTCCCTTTTGCAGAAGAAAACAAAAACAAAGAGTCAGATTAAATAAGCACACGGCACGTAACAGCAGAACTTGAGCCCAGGTTTGTTTGAATGCCTCTAAAGCCCATGCTTTTCTCCTTTGTACCAGATAGCTAGAGGCCCCAAAGCTGTTTACAAAAAAATGCCAGCCCAAAGGAAACCCCAGCACGAAGTGGGGAGCCCATCCAGTGCCACATGGCAGCGCTGCTCTTGTGCCATTACAAGAAAGGGAACACAGTGTTCCGGAACTGCACAAGGACTGTGAACAAAACAAATGGGAGCTCTCAGACTTGGTGCTAATCCCTTGCTGGGGGTTGATTTCAGAAAAAGCCTGTTGCGCAGCATTTGACTAGGTAGCTTGGCCCCCCAAAATATTAAAAGAAAGTGCTGAGAACAATGCCTGTTTTGTGAGTGTGTATTCATTTAAGGCAGTTTATCTCTTCCTATGCCAGCGCTTTCCTTCTGCATATCAGATCTCAAATGCTTGCTTAGTTATTTAAGAATTCCAAGGAAACCTGAAATGAGCTTTTATAAGGATAATTCCAAAGCTGACATGTGTTGATAAAAGTAATTTCACAAGGTTTGATAGAATGGAAGATTTGCAATTGCGTTAGGAGGCAGTAATGGGATGGAATTACTGGAAGGACCCCTGCTAGCATGCCCCTCATACATAATAAATAAATAGAGCAAGGCCATGAACCAATGACTTCTGATAAAAATGCTCACATGTAAAAATAGACATATTTTTATAATATTTTATTTGTAACCAAGGCCTTAGGAACGTATAGGTGCAAATGAGTTCATAAGATATGCCATTGGCCAGGCACGGTGGCTCACACCTGTAATCCCAGCACTTAGGGAGGCCAAGGCAGATGGATTGCCTGAAGTCAGGAGTTCGAGACCCACCTGGCTAACATGGTGAAACTCCATCTCTACTAAAAATACAAAAAAATTACCTGGGCATGGTGGCAGGTGCCTGTAATTCCGGCTACTCGGGAGGCTGAGGAGAATCACTTGAACTCAGGAGGCAGAAGTTGCAGTGAGCCAAGATCACGCCATTGCACTCTAGCCTGGCCAACAGAGGAAGACCCTCGTCTCAAAAAAAAAAAAAAAAAAAGATATGCTATCTATTGGCTGTTTGCAGTCTATCAAGTCCTATGTGTATTATTTTATTTAGTCCTGACAATATCTTGTGAGTTTGTAGAGAAATGGAATCTCACGGCCATGCTACAGATAAGGATATTGAAATCCAGAGAGGTTAAATCCACAGAGGTAGTAAGTAGCTGAGCTTAGATTCAAACCCAAGTTCTGCTTCCAAAGACAGGCTCTTCTCACTTCTCTGAATAACGGACTTCACATTTCCTAGCACAGCTGAGAAACCGCCGAACTTCAGCCCCACTCGGAAGTTCCTATTCCTCCCCTCCGAGGCATCTGAGGAATCCTTGGGAGTAGCAAAAAATAATTATATGTACACAGAGGCTATTTATTTGTTTACACACATAGCCCTTCCTTATCCTACGTTGCTCACATGCCAAAGTCCCCCAGAACCTGCTCTCCGCAGTGTGAGATAGTACATACTCTCATCAGCCTGTAAGCTACCTCTTTTGAGCTTCAAGAATTTTCCCCATAAATTCCCACACATCATAGGATTCTTAGCTTTTACTGAGTTCCTTCACACTCTTTGTGACCTGGAAGCTTTCCATTTTTCAGACCTAAAGATACTGCTGTGAAAAGGTAAACATGTAAAAACATCGGTTCTCCATTTGAAGGTCCATTCAATCGCACTGGTTTCTCTCTCTGCTCCCCTGACTTCATGGGGGCAACTGGCCCATGTCAGGAGCAGGGACTCATTGATTTTCTGTTTTAAGTGCTACCCCTTTTCTGTTTTCCTTGTCCTCCCAATGATACCCACAGGCTGTGTTAGGATTCCTTCCAGTGCATGTCTTCAGGGCATAACATGAGTCACAGGGCAAATTATGTTAGAGGCAGAGTCTGGGCTGCTTGGCTCATTTTCCTCATTCACCTAACTTCATGTTGCAGGGCAAAGGGAATCCAGCATCATTTTGCCCTTTCTCGGGATCTTGAAAGTCTTTCTACAGTTCAGCATCATTATTCAATTCAAGAAAGATTTTGACACTATAGACTTTAAAAATTCATGGAACGATTCTATTCCACAGTTATCTCTGAAAATGTTACACAAAATCAACTTCTGGTGTTCCCCCGCTCCCAAGAAACAGCTTCAATATTTCTTTGTCATGGATGCATAAAATTGCTTGAAAACCTAATACCCAGAATCTACAAAGAACTAAAGCAGATCTACAAGAAAAAAACAAACAAATCCATTCGAAAGTGGGCAAAAGATAGGAAGAGATGCTTTTCAAAAGAAGACATTTACAAGGCCAACAAACATATGAAAAAATGCTCATCATCACTGGTCATCAGAGAAATGCAAACCAAAACCACATTGAGATACCATCTCACGCCAGTTAGAATGGCAATCATTAAAAAACCGAGACAACAGATGCTGGAGAGGATGTGGAGAAATAGAAACGCTTTTACACTGTTGGTGGGAGTGTAAATTAGTTCAACCATTGTGGAAGACAGTGTGGCCATTCCTCAAGGACCTAGAAATAGAAATTCCATTTGACCCAGCAATCCCATTACTACACCCAAAGGATTATAAATCGTTCTGTTATAAAGACACATGCACGCATATGTTCACTGCGGCACTGTTTACAATAGCAAAGACCTGGAACCAACCCAAATGTCCATCAATGATAGACTTGGACAAGAAAATGTGGCACATATACACCATGGAATACTATGCAGCCATAAAAAACGATGAGTTCATGTCCTTTGTAGAGACATGGATGAATCTGGAAACCGTCATTCTCAGCAAACTGACACAAGAACAGAAAACCAAATACAGCATGTTCTTGCTCGCAGGCGGGGGTTGAACAATGAGAACACATGGACACAGGGAGGAGAGCATCACACACTGGGCTCTGTTGTGGGGGGGCTAAGGGAGGGACAGCGAGCGGGGGTGGGGGAGGTTGAGGATGGATAACACGGGGAGAAATGCCAGATGGGGGGGATGGAGGCAGCAAACTACCTTGCCATGTGTGTACCTATGCAAAAATCCTGCACGATCTGCACATGTACGCCAGAACCTAAAGTACAATTTAAAAGAAAAAATATATATATGTGTATATATATATGTATGTATGTATAAAGAAATTGCTTGAAAATAGAAAGGAAGTGTTATTTCCATTGCTCCAAAACCCCAGGATAATTTTTGTTTTAATAGGCATCGTAAAGTCTGGGAACTCATGCTACTGTCTCCCCCTGTTAGCCACAAACCCATTCATCAGCCCTTTCCCCACTGAAGAATGAATGAGGTGTGACGCCTGGTCCAAGCAGCTTATCTCCAACTACATCAAAGCTCATTCATGTTTTGAATTCCAAAAGAGTAAATCCAAAGAAAACCTAGCATAAACTTTTTGCCCTGGTCAATAACTATCTATCAAGTGAGACATCAGTGCAGGTTGCCTTCTTCCCAGGTGAGGTCCTCAGTATTGGAAAGTAGAGGAGGGAATGATAGAAATTCCAGGCAGGTTTGGGTGGATTAAAGAAGGAGACAGGAGGAGATTCAGGATTTGTGGGATCCCAAAGCTTACCAAATTTGGGGCATCCTGTTAAATGCAAAAAAAGTAAGGTTATAAATATAAAATTATATATGCGTGTTAATATTTAGAATAAGAAAAGAACACAATACAATAAATAATTTTTTCAACTGGCAAATAACACAAACATGAAGTCCAAAAAAATAAGATTTTTCTTTAAATAACTGCTTTAAATATCTCTATCATACTTTTTCCATATGTTTATTAGCTACCTGTTTTATAACTTTTTAAATAAAAAGAATAGAAATATAATTGCTTCTCAAGCTTTTGATTAAGACCAAGTATGGAGAATGGAAATATAATGCAGCCTTTTCTCCAGCATATTTGGTCAAAATTTTTTATTATCAAGAAGCTTGGAAAAGTTTCTTCTGGCTTCAGAATTCATTCTTAATCATGTCCTATAAATATCTGGGTTGTTATCAAGTTTGGAGAAACCTCTGTGGTCTTTCTTTCAGACAGGAGCTTTTGTACACGTATTCATTATTTATAGTAATATTACAGATTTGTTTCCAGTAAATATAGAAATTCTGACAATTCTAGTTCATGCGATTCCTATCACAAGCTAAAGATATAAATATGGTGAACTTATAATTGTATACTTTGCATTACCAAATATATTAGTCTGTTCTCACATTGCTATAAAGAAATAGTTGAGACTGGGTAATTTATAAAGAAAATATATTTAATTGGCTCACCGTTCCATAGGCTGTACAGGAAGCATGATGCTGGCATCTGCTCAATTTCTGGGGAGGCCACAGGCAACTAACAATCAGGGCAGAGGGTGAGGGGGGGAATAGCAGGCATGTCACATGGCCCGAGCAGGAGCAAGAGAGCAAGGGGGAGGTAGAACACACGTTTAAATGACCAGATCGCACAAGAAGTCGTTCACTATCACGAGGACAGTACCGGGAGGGATGGCGCTAAACCATTCACAAGCTGCCATCAAGACGCAATCACCTCCCCACCAAGCCCCACCTCCAACACTGGGGATTACATTTCAGTGTGAGATTTGGGTGAGGATCCAAACTATATCCCCAAGGTTATTCTGAACTGGAGACAACTACACTTTTGAATGAGCGTCATTAAGAATCGAGTCCTCTACCATCAGTTTGATCCTGTGATAGCTGGAAGAATTTGCCACAGACGAGCTGCTGGTCCACATGCTTCAAACATTGCTTTTCCTCGCCTCCTCACACGCTTCCAGAGCTGGTATCAATCGCTCTGTGTTCTCTGACTCTGCACATTTTTGTCTTGGCATCAGGGAAATCAGCCCAGTGGGCTCAGGGAGTATTCCTGGAAGTCATTCATCAGGATGGCTATTCATAACTCAGCTATATGTGAAATTGTCTGAAAACCACATAAATAGGTCCCATTTAACCAAAGCTAAATATATCTCTAACTGGTAACTCCACTAAAGCAAATATGGAAAACACCCCGGGCCACTCCCAAGACCCACGCAAGAAAAACAGAAACAGAGCAGAAGCCAGAGTGGAAATAACCAGTAGGCTCCATTGTTTAAGGGTCTTACTTTTGCAAATTGTATAAATATATGACCACCGGAACACATTCTAAGGCTCTTTCCAGGGCATTACATTTTGTTATTTTAAGCCACCAAGTTTGTGGTAACTTCTTACAACAGCCCTGGAAAAATAATAGACCTGCAAAACTTGTTCCCACTGCAACTGAAATGAAAGCAGGAAAAATGAGCAGCATGACTTGTCCATGCTCGGAGAGCTAAGGATGTGGGATTTAATTCTTAAGGCTAAGGAAGTGATTTAGAAGCGGTTTCATGTTTCACTTACCTACTGTTGCATAACAAACCATGCAACAACTATTTTATCCTTACACTCCCAGATTCTGTAGGTCAGGAATTTGGAAAGAGAACTGAAGGCATGGCTTTTCTCTGTGATGTCTGGGGCCTCCGCTGTGATGAAGCCCCTGGCTGGGGCTAGGATGGATGGGGCTGGATGACCCATTGATCAGGCATCTTCTTGGCTCCTATGTCCAGTCCTTGAGATGGGCTGGCTGGAGGCTGGGCTGAGTTGGGGGCTGGTGACCAGCGCACCTACCTGTGGTCACGGTAGCATTGCGGCCTCAGGCTCTTGGGACCGCTCACAGGGACACTCAGGACCCCAAGGGCAAATGGTCCCAGTCCAGACTGCCTTCCATGACTTAGCCTCGGAAGTCATATGGTGTCACTTCTGCCATTCTCTATTGGCAGACCCAGATTCCAGGGCAGGGAACACAGCCCCTGCCTCTTGTTGGGAAAAGAGCCACAGAATTTGTGACCATGTTTCAACCTGCCACATTGCATGTTGTTCTTTCACCCTTTCCTTACAACTCATCCTGAAACTGCGGGAACAAGAGCAGCTCTGCCTGAAAATCAGCACAGCGCCGCGAGCCCAGTCCACAGAAGTTCAGCCATGATGGCACATCAATAATTTACATCATAATTAATAGACCACAATGCAATGAATTAATATATACTTCCTAATTTAAGGCACTATTTCATTGGGATTTCTGTTAGGTAGATGGTCTCTAACTTATTATTTTTTGACGTTATGGTGATGCAGAAGTGACACGCATTCAGTAGAAACCATACTTGGAATGAATGTTGCCGTCTGCTCTTTCCCGGGCTACTACAGGCGGTTTGATACTCCCTCTCCATGCTGCGCAGCGGCAGTGCAGGGCAGCTCCCCGGTCCACCGTGATCGTCAGGGTGAATGACTGATACTCTACGTTGTCCTGTGTTGCTGGGTTGATTTTGCCCAGCTGAGGTTCACGTAGGTGTCGTGAGCATGTGTAAGGGAGGTGAGCTAAACTGTGATGATTATCGACAAGTTTGTCTGAATGGGATCCCATTGTAAGTTAGGAGCATCTGTATTTGTCACAGCAAGCCCACGTATAATGCTGCATCCCAAGACTTTTTGGAACCAGACTTTGGGAAATATATTAATATCATGTCTTTGTGAGTTATTGTGTAGCCAGAACACTGCTGTGTGGTTTTATGTCCTTCCTTTAGCTTTCAACCTTTGATGAAAGCCTGTTAAATATTACAGTGTGGTCACAGCCAGACTGTAACGAATTAGTGAAAGCCGGGCCCATGTGGAAGCTTTGAGAACAGAGAAGGAAGTGTGGTACCCTCTTGCCTCAGGCTTGTAGCAATGGTGGGGTCTAGAGGAGGCCAGGTGTCTAGTGATGTGACCCTTGGGAGGGTCATTCGTTGTGTGACCAGAAAGTCAGGATGGGCAGCCCTGAGAGACCTTCCACTGAGCTCATGTAAGAGGAACCTTTGGGAGACAGTCATAAAGGTAAAACAAATAGCTATGAAGGTGCCCAGTGTCTCTCAATAATCTAGCCAGAGGCCATGCCCTCAGGACCTGGCTCGGCTATACCCTGATGAGGTAAGAAAGGGCTGCAACCTAGGCTGTCCCCACCGCCCAGACCCGGCACACTGGTGTGGGGCTGCATGCACCTGGCAGAAGTGGTTACTCACTGCCACTTCTCAAAGGTGTTATGTGAACTAGGGCAGCCCAAATAACACTGTAGTTGGTTATACATTAACAAGTACAATTCTGAAGCATAGGTAACAAAATGAGTGCAAGTTGGGGGTGACAAGGTCTCAAGCCCATTCGGGGTTACTGTTGGGGCAGATTTGAGTGGAGGATGGTCACAGAAGCTTGGGTAGAGGGCAGGACCAGGTGACAAGACTCCTGTCACAGAAGTGGGAGGGGGAGACACAGATAGATAGATGATAGAGAGATATTGTCTTGGTCTATTCCTGTTGCTATAAAGGAATACCTGAAACTGGATAATTTCTAAACAAAAGAGGTGCATTGGCTCACAGTTCTGCAGGCTGTACATGAAACATGGCGCTGGAGCAGTAGGGGAAGGGTGGCCGGTGTGCGCGTATCACGTGGTGTGAGAGGAGAGAAGGAGGGGAGGGTGCTGCTAGACTCTTTTTAGCAACCAGATCTCTCAGGAGCTAGTAGACTAAGAAGTTGCTCACTCCCACAAGGATGGCACCAAGATGGCCATGAGGGATCCGACCCCACAATCCCAACACCTCCCACCGGGCCCTACCTCCAACACTGGGGATCAAGCTTCAGTGTGAGATTTGGAGGGGTCAGACATCCAAACTGTATCAGATATTGAGTGCCTTCAGCCAGTATCAGCAGCACAGGGTGTCCTGGGTGAGCACACGCACCTGCACGCCACAGAACCTGAGAGCTCACTGTGTGAGTGTGGGCAGACGGCAAGGCCCGTGCTGGCCTTCTGGAAACCAAGATCAGAGGACTTCATACACCGATAGACCCTCAAAACTCCCCAGACCCCTATGGCTGAGAGTCAAAGCCATACAAATCTGTGACTACTAGTAGGCTCTTATTTCAACTCACCCTCCCTCCCTCCCCCAACCATCACCACCAATATCATAACCCAGGAAACCTGAATTACATCTGGAGTTCTGATGGAAGTCCTTATCAGAACTATCAGAAACTTTTCTTGGGTCAAGGTCATGCTAACTTCAGACCAGTATCCCCCAGGAACTCCCATAGTGCCTGATGTATAACGGCTGGTCAGTCTTTGTTTGTTGAAAGAACGAAGGACCGGGAGTTTCAGGACACAGTCCCTGTAAAATTGGGAGCATCGTGTTCCCACTGACTGATTTCTGGCTTGATTTTAGTGTGGGCCACCCAGTTTCATGCTGCTGCAGGACTGAAGTGCTCCCGGAGGCCTGAGACATAGGAGAGCTTCCACCACCTCGACAGTCATGCTGGGACACCTGAGCACTCTTGACTTGACTCAGCCGCTGCCTGGCCCAGCCAGTCTCTTCAGTTAAGGAGCTGGGTGTGGGAAGTTTGATGAAACAGGTAAGAGAACCAAGGAGAGGAGAGGGGGCGCAGAAATCTGAACACCACAGGCTCCATTTGTCTCTTCTAGCCTTGGGTACAATTCAGTTTGGAGCTAAGTGTCGTCTGGATGATCTCCTCTCTAATTCCCTTATTTCATGAATGACGTGTCAAAGGAGAAGTAACGGTTCGGGAGTTTTGCTGTTAGGCTTGGCCCTACACTTCTAGTTTCATCTGCAAGTTCCAAAAAACCCAACTGTGATCTCCATAATTGCCAATTAAAGGTCTTCTTCCCATTAAGCCAGGAATCACAAAGTTCTTTTTTTGACATTTATTCTTGGTAGTTGGCTAAATGAAGAGCTAACATTTAAGTGAACAGACATAAATCCCTGTTGATTTACTGTATATGAATTCAATAAATGGTTGTAAGCAATAGCTATGCTCAGCTCAATGCATCAAGGGATTTTTTAAAAGGTCTAGAATAGCAGGGTTTTCCACTAACTATTTAGTTAGAAAAATGGAGCAGAACCCTTTGGGAAAATACAGAAAAATGCTAGTCAGGGTCTGACCATGAGTCCCATGAGTGGCCCAGTCATGGATACCGGTGGGCTAGGCTGGTCCCCCAAACACTGGTGGGACCTTGACCGCAGCCGATGCCCACCCCAGGCTCTTGATATCATCGCGAGAAGAAATTCAAGGATGAGTCAGCAAATAGTGAAAGTGGCCGGGCGCGGTGGCTCACGCCTGTCATCCCAGCACTTTGGGAGGCTGAGACGAGTGGATCACGATGTCAGGAATTCAAGACCAGACTGGCCAACATGGTGAAACCCTGTCATTACTAAAAAATACAAAAATTAGCTGGGCATGGTGGCTCGTGCCTGTAATCACAGCTGCTTGGGAGGCTGAGGCAGGAGAATTGCTTGAACCAGGACCCAGGAGGCGAAAGTTGCAGTGAGCTGAGATCGCGCCACTGCACTCCAGCCTGGGCTACAGAGCGAGACACCATCCCCACCCAAAAAAACAGTGAAAGTACAGAGATCTGTTGCAAAGTGAAAAGTACACACTCAAGAAAGGGGAGTGCAGGCGTACTCAAGAGAAACTTGTGTGCAAGGGAGTTTGGGGCTGCTATTTTTATGAGTTGCTTTAACCAAGGGATGGAATATTCATGAAAATTCCTGGAAAAAGGTGGAGATTTCTCAGAAATGTGGTGCCACCCACTTTTACACCAAATATGGGTGTTCTTGGAACTGTCATGGTGCTAGTGGGTATGTGATTTGTATGTTAATGAATGAATAATGAGGTCCTAGGAGAAACCTCGGTGATCCAGCAGCATGTCGGGTCCAGTCAGTCTTAGCCAGCTTGGCCCACACCCCAGGTTTTCAGGGTCCTGTCAGTCCCTAGGTCCTGTGGCTGTTTCAACAGTTTCCTTTTGCTAGTCATGTGAAATGGCTGCCTAGTATTTTGTGCTTCTCTGCAACCACCGTGTATTATTCCTGCCTCATTTCTGACAGAAGAGGCAGAAGGAAGACTGGAAAAGCTGGGCAGATTAGGAGGAAAAAGGGAAGGCATTCCAAGCAGGTAGAACAGCATGAGCAAAGTCTTGAAGGTAGCATGGTTGATAACCCCAAAATGTTTCTGTTATGAATAGAAACCAGAAGGAGGTATGAAATGAATTAGTTGGAAACAGATGAAACGCTCTCTAAAAGAATGTGTACTTCATCATGTTAGGGAGGAAAAACTTTTCTTCTGTCCCATAAGTTTAATGGCTGGGGCCTGTAAATTTAACTGATGAAAGACAGGTTATCAGGAGAAAAGGAATACAAATTTATTTATATTTTCACATGCATAGGAGTTCACAGAATACACGTGAAATGCAAAGTGATTAAGCTCAGGGACTTATATACCATTTTAACAACAGAAAGGGGTTTTGACTTATGTGCCTTTTTTTTTTTTTTTTTGAGATGGAGTCTTGCTTTGTTGCCCAGGCTGGAGTACAGTGGCATGATCTCAGCTCACTGCAACCTCCACCTCCAGGATCTAAGCAATTCTTCTGCCTCAGTTTCCCAAGTAGCTGGGACTACAGGCATGTGCCACCACACCAAGCTAATCTTTTGTATTTTTAGTAGAGGCAGGTTTTCACCGTGTTAGCCAGGATGGTCTCGATCTTGACCTCATGATCCGCCCGCCTCAGCCTCCCAAAGTGCTGGGATTACAGGTGTGAGCCACCATTCCTGGCCGACTTATATACCATTTTAACAAAGGAAAGGGATGATACATTCTGGGAACGTGACTAGAAAATACATGGGGGAGATTAATGGAAGAAACTTTTTTTAAAATATATTTTATTGCATTTTAGGTTTTGGGGTACATGTGAAGAACATGCAAGATTGTTGCAGGTACACACATGGCAGTGTTGTTTGCTGCCTTCCTCCCCATCACCTATATCTGGCATCTCTCCCCCATGTTATCCCCTCCCAGCTCCCCCACCAAAAGCTTGTCTATGCAGACTCATCTCAATGCTGACCCTCCATCTTTGATGGTAAGAGCTACTCTACACTTCCTGGCATGAGAGTCAAGGAACACCTTCCGCAAAGGGAATGCTATGCCCTGGTTTCCGGTAGAAAAAGAGCACATGATTCATCCTGCATCTGCTGATTTTCAATTGTTTTCAGCCCAAAATAAACCATACGTCAAAGTGGCATATGTTGGGATGGCATATTCTGGACCCCTTCAATCGTGTGTATTTGCCAAAATATCTTTAGTGAAACTCTAGCCTTGTAATCTTTACTTGACCATGGAAAAAGAATTCCCAACTATCTGCTCATCAGGCAATTCAAAAAGCTCTGAGTTGTGCTGCAGTAGAGAAATCTGTTTAACTTGCTTTCAGCCCTATTAAACATGAAAAGATCGACATCATGAGTAATTAGGGAAGTGTAAATTGAAAATACAAACACATGAGAATGGCTAACACTAAAAAGAAAGAACTGGCAATACCAGGTGTGAATGAGGATGCCGAGACCTGAGCTCTCCTGCATTGCTGGTTGGAGTGCTGTGGGGAATTCACCAGGAAACTCATGGTAGACAAGGGTAAGGTTTGCTATGCAGATTTAAGTCAGCACCTGCTTCATTGATGAGCGTCTCCAGTGACTTCCACGCATCCTTCTTGCCCTGATACTGACAGGGAGACACTCTTGCAAGTGGAGATTTCCTTTATAGATGTAGATTTCCCCTACACAGGGATCTGTTTTCAGATAGAACTCTTGTGTCTCCAGTTTCTCAAAATACTCAGCTCAAAAATAATCCTCATGCCCAAGAAGCATATTTTGGGGTGGCATATTCTGGTCTTCCATAGTCATATTTTAAGATGGCATGTTTTGGTCTAAATGGTCAGAGAAGACCTCACTGAGAAATTGAAATTTAAGCAAAAACTTGAAGGAGATGAGGAAGAAAGCCATGTGGCTATTCATGGGAAGAATGATCTGGGCAAAGGGAAAAGAGGTGCAAAGGCCCTGAGGCAGGTACATGCCTGACTTTTCCAAATGAAAATCCCTAGAACAGGGGGCTGGACACCTAGATTCCTGTCCTAGCTCTACAGATTATTTCTGCCATATGAGCCCATTTTCCTCGTCTGTTAAATTAAGGCATTCAGCAAGGAGGTAACCAAGATGTCTTCCAGCTTGGTACTTAGATTCTAAATGCCCTCTCCTTGTGAGACTGCCATTTGCATTTCTGCCCGTATGACCCGCTGGTCATGCTCACAAACCCAAGATTCACCCTTTCTCCAGCCACTCAAAATAAGTGGAAAGAAACTGGCCTTTGCTGATCTTTTTATCTGCGTTGACTCTGTTATGGTAATACCATCTCATCAGCACCTTTTTAAAAGAAATCCAATAATCTCGCTGAGTTGAAATTACCCCATCCCTTCAACCCTCAATTGCTAAAGTCAAGCAGCCTGACAGACATTCTTTTTCCCCAATTCTAAGATGCCATCCATTATAAGATACTCTATCAATTTAATAGCAGCATTTCAGTGGGAGAAGGAAAAACAAGAAGGAAGGAAGATGGATTAGAAAGAAGAAGGGGGAGAGGAAAAGGAAGGGGGGAGAGAGAGAGGGAGAGAAGGAGAGAGAGAGAGAGAGAGGCATATCTTACTGTGTGTCTTCTTAAATGACTTTAAAATTCATGTATCCATGCCAGTATATGCTGCTTTCATTACCAAAGTTTAACTCTGGCTTGTTTCATTATCAGAGACTAAATATTCTTCCACATGATTTTGGACACCCACAGTTACTCACAGCAGTATGGAGAATGCCACTTTCAACCATGCTAATGAGCTTGGCCTCTTCAGCACACTTAAGACTTGACAATCTAATTTAGGGCATCATAGAGAATCCTAGTAGTTTATTGGCATTTCCTCTTCGGCTAAACTTATAATTTTGTTTTTCCTTATTTTAAAGATAAACATTAAGCAGCTTCTTTTGAAAATCACTAGAAGCTTTTAAAGATTTTGGAGCCCGAATAATAGCTTTTTTTAATGATGCGTGAAGTAGTCATACCAATTTCCCCTTGCTTTGAAAATTGTATCATTGACTCTGTGCAGTGGGGCAATGTGTAATGCCTGGCATGTGCCAGGCAATCTTTTGCACACACAGTGACTTTTGCTCCAGTACAGTAAAGCAGTTATCTTTGTGAAAGACACTTTCAGTGGCAAATAGGGACGTGAATCTAAGTTAACAGTGTGCTGTGCCGCCAATGAAAATAACAAAACAGAAGTGACAGATACTTCCGCGAAGATGGCTAAGGTGGTGTGCCCACAGGTGAGGCAGGCCACATTGGCACGTCACTCCTCTGCACAGCTGCTGGAAAATTTTTTTGACGGGGCATACATTACACATCCCAATTTCATAAATGCTAACATGTGAAAAAATAAAATGAGTCTTCAACTAGAGGAAATATGGCAGTTTTCAACAATCTCAAGGCCTTGGGAGTTTCAGATACCTTGCAAAGCTGGGGCCAAGTCCGTCAGCTAAAAATTTGTGTATTCTCCTTCCCTTTCTGTCCTTACAACTCCATCTCCAACCCTAACCCTGGAGATAAGAGAGTTCAAATCCCAGCTTGGAGGGAAAACCAGTCTAAAAAGGAAGAAGACCATCGTTAAGCTTATTTGAAGCTTCCTGCCTGAACTGCCATTAGGTTAATTTCTTCTAGCTCAGACGTCACTTTCTGAAGGCTTACAGGAAAATGCATATTTTCATGGCTGTGCTAAGAGATGGAGGCTTTCTTTCCCAGACCTTGAACTTCCTCTGAATCGGTAATGACGTGGCTACTGTGAAACACCAACTTGAATCTAATCAAGGAATTCAAAATTAATCCTATCCAAGAATGTGCAGCTTTGTGTGCTCATGTGTGTGGTTATTTTGCTTTGGGCGGGAGGTTTCCCCCTTCTTTTTAATAGTTATAAAGCAAACAACCTTTCCATTGTGGTTAAAAGTCCTCACGCAAAAGCCCGCCTTTTCTGTTTTACCAGGAAGAGCTGTGCCTTGTCACCTCTGAAACAATTCCCAGCCAGACCTTTAAAATAAAGAGTAAATCCCCTCAATCCAGAAATTCTGGAAATAAATAACAAGAACGTATGCAGGAGGGCAAAGCCAAGCCGGGCCAAGATGCAAATATCTCTGGAAGAAATTTACTCAAAGCTCTGGAAGAAAGAGTCACTGCGTCTGGGTTCAGTGTCCCTCTGGCTCACAGCCCCAGGGTGAGAGTGAACACGCCCGGAGTGTGTCTCAGGCGGTCAGATGCCCCCTGCTGGCACTCGCAGCCCCGCACACACACTGGAACCAGAAGATGAAGCAAACAGGACCTCAGGCCTCTGCCCCTCAGGGCCTTGCCCTCCCTTCTGGAGCCACTCTGGTCACTGGACAGTGAAGAACCCACCCCTGGCTGGCATGGTGGCTCATGCCTATAGTCCCAGCACTTTGGGAGGCGGAGGCAGGTGGACCGCTTAAGCCCAGGAGTTCAAGACCAGTCTGGCCGACATGGTGAAACCCTGTCTTTACAAAAAATTCAAAAATTAGCCAGGCATGGTGGCGTGCAACTGTAATCCCAGCTACTCGGTTGGTTGAAGTGGGAAGATTGCTTGAACTTGGGAGGCGAAGGTTGCAGTAAGCTGAGATCGTGCCACTGCACTCCAGCCTGGGTGACAGAGTCAGACCCTATCCTCCGCCCCGCCCCCCCCCACCAAAAAAACCCAAGAATACTGCCCCACCACCACCGAGACAGCTAGAAACCTTTTCCTCTCATTTCTGGCCACGAAATCCTCCACGTGTAAACCCTCTCTCAGCACAAAGGCTTTCGGATAAACCTGACTTACCCAGCATGACTGCTTTGACGGGAAAAGGAACGTCGCTGCACGGCACACAGAAGGCTTCAGCTTTTCCCACCCACCGTCAGGCCCATCAGTACCCGCAGCCCTTCCCCGGGAGCCACTACTGCAAGTGGAAAAATGCGTTTGGAAGAGCAGATGTCTGATCTAAATAAGGAGCCATCACTGCTTCACAGTGACATGTAAATGCACCTTTTATATCTGCTTATGTTAAATAACCCATCTTCCAACACAGTCTTCTTAAAGTAATGACTGACTTTTGAAATAGATGCTGATACTTCTTTAGCAGATTTTGTCCACAGGTTCTCTTGTGATCAGTGACACAGCCACGGTCCCTGTTGGATGGCAAATGTCTTCAAATATTTTGTGCAAATTACATATGTATCATGAATTTCCTGAGTGTCAAAAGACAGAAATACTTTTTTCATTGGGCATGCATGCAGTTTTTAAAAGCTCATTTTGGCAAATTTATTTATCGTAAAAGAAAAAAGGGATTACTAAATAATGAAAGAAATGGTGTGGGTACGTTCTGTGTTAATCAGGGTTCTCTAGGGACAGAACTAATAGGACATACATATATATATGAACGGGAGTTTATTAAGGAGCATTAACTTACATAATCACAGCATCCCACAATAGGCTGTCTGCAAGCTGAGGAGCAAGGAAGCCAGTCCAAGTCCCAAAGCTGAAGAACTTGGAGTCCGATGTTCCAGGGCAGGAAGCATCTAGCATGGCAGAAAGATGTACGCTGGGAGGCTAAGCCAGTCTAGTCATTTCATGTTTTTCTGCCTGCTTTTATCCTAGCCATGCTGGCAGCTGATTAGACGGCGCCCACCCCGGATGAAGGGTGGGTCTGCCTTTCCCAGCCACTGACTCAAATGTTGATGTTATTTGGCAACACCCTCACAGACACACCCAGAAACAATACTTTGCATCCTTCAAGCCAATCAAGTTGACACTCAATATTAACCATCACATACACTTTATAAAAAATGACAAAACCGTTGTAGCTCAGCAGCAGGACTTTGTGTATGCTCTGTGGAAGAACTGCTCAGCTTTTCTTTCTGCACGTATTTCATATGCAATTAACCTATCATTTCTCATGTTTCCCACTGACCCTGCCGCACAGCCATGTGACAACATTATACATCTCACAGGCCGTAGCACAGAACACACAGCCCAACTGACTGGCACACCAAATGGCTTACAGGAACAGAAGCATCAAACATTAATACCTCTCCAACCAGGCCTGCAGACTTGAAGGAGTTATCTATCCCTTGATACTTGTGTCTGAAAGCACATTTTATTTGCAATCATCCCACATCCTGTGCTTAAAAAGGAGATATTCGTTATGCTGCATCTGGAAAAGGTCAGGGAAAAGAACAGTGTCACTTGTCAACTTTTGGATTTAATCACACATGGAGAGAGAACTGTTTTTCCTGCACATGCGCCTCACGCTATACTAGAAAGACAACAGCAGAAGCTAGAGTAAAAGCAGAGGTCTACCAAGCCTATCCAGGTTAATCTAATGCAACCATAAATACAAATATATGATCAATTTTCTTTTAAGATAGGGTCTCACTCTGTTGCCCCAGGCTAATCATGCAATACATGATCACAGATCACTGCATGATCAACCTCCCGGGCTCAAGCTACCCTCCTACCTCAGCCTCCCAGAGCTGGGACTGCAGATGCACACCACCACACCTGGCTTCATTTTGTATATTTTTGTAGAGACAGTGTCCCACTATGTTGGCAGTCTTGAACTCCTAGGCTTAAGTGATCCTCCCGCTTTGGCCTCCCAAAGTGCTGGGATTATAGATGTAAACCACCATACCTGGACTTATATGATGAAATTTTCAAAATGATCCATGTATATTTGAAAAGAAAATACATTCTCTATTATTAGGGCATAATGCTGAATATGCATAAGGTCTACTTTATTATTAAGTTATTTAAACAACTTTATTTTCTTCCCATTCAATCTGTCTTGTACTGGCTGGGATGTTAAAATCTCCTATTATTAATGTGTTTAATATTCTATTTCTATTCTCACCTTGTGTGATTTCTGTTTTATATTGGTGGTTGCTATTTGGTGCATAGATATTCATAATTATTGTACCTCTACTGTGAAACCTGGTTTTCAGTATTGCATAGTATATTTCATTGTCTCATTTAAGGCTTTTTGGCCTTCATTAACAGAGGTGATATGGTTCGGCTCTGTGTCTCCATCCAAATCTCATCTCAAACTGCAATCTCCATAATCCCCACTGTTGAGGAAGGGACCTGGTGGGTGGAGATTAGATCATGGGGGTGGTTTCTCCATGCTGTTTTCCAGATAGTGAGTTCTCACAAGAGCTGATGGTTTTATAAGTGTTTGACAGTTCTGTCTTCACAGGCTTCTCTCATCTGCCGCCATGTAAGACATGCCTGCTTCCTCTTCTGTCATGATTGTAAGTTTCCTGGGGCTTCCCCCAACCATGTGGAACTGTATAAGCCTCTTTCCTCTATAAAATACCCAGTCTTGGGTATTTCTTTATAGCAGTATGAAAATGGGCTAATATAAGGAGTGACTGGGACCTGAAGTGCCAGTTTTACATTCCCAGCCATTCTCTCTCAAGGTATCCACACCCCTTGAAGCAAGCAGGTGCTTCACGGGTTCAGGGAACAGTCAAGACACTGTACCAAGAACAGCTCCTACCACCTTCAGAGTCTAATTGGCCCCGGCTTGTCACTCTGGCTAGATTCTTTTCCTGGGATCCATTCCCTGCATGCTCTTCTAGTTCTTTTCCCAGGAGCCTCCTCAGCCCCTATGTTAATCTATTTATGCAAACAGATAACACAGAAGGTATGGCCCTGCCCTCACGCCTGGCACAGGTTAGACTCTGACAAAGCACCTGCCATGCAAGCTCCCTCGTCTTGTCCTGAGCGTGGTAAGATTGCAGCATAGGGTAGAAAGAAGCACCTGCCATGCAAGCTCCCTCGTCTCGTCCTGAGCGTGGGTAAGATTGCAGCATAGGGTAGAAAGATAGTAAGAAGGCACAAAAGCGTAATGTTTGTGGCTCTTGTTTTAGGAATATGTTGAAATATTCCCAGTTTCAAAATTGCTGGGTCAAAATGCCATGAATCCCAGGATCCAGTGGGAATTATAACGCAAAGTGGTCCGCAAGGGAAACCGTATCAATGGCCAGAATGAAGCAAATTAGAATCACTTCAGTCATCAAAAGTTAATGTAATTCCTCCCTGTGGCTTTATAACGCTTAAAAAGTTTATATGGATCTATATTGTTTACAAAATAAAACTGGCCAGCCATGGTGGCTCACACCTACGATCCCAGCACTTTGTGAGGCTGAGGCAGGTGGATCACTTGCGCTCAGGAGTTTGAGATAAGTCTGAGCCACACGGTGAAACTCTGTCTCTACCGAAAACACCAAAAAAATAAGCTGGGCATGGCGGCATGCACCTGTAATTCCAGCTACTACTCAGGAGGCTGAGGTGGGAAGATGGCTTGAGCCCAGGAGGCAGAGGGTGCAGTGAGCCTGCACTCCAGCCTGGGTGACAGAACAAGACCTGTCTCGAAAAACAAAAATTAAATTAAATTAATTGCCAGCAGGTTCATATCCCCTTCAACTTCTACCAGAAAGGAATAAATTCTCAGCTCCTTCTAAGCCACATGACAACAGAATTAGGCTTGCTCAGAAAAGGATAGGTCAGAGAAGGAAAGATTAATTTTAGCTACATAGAAATTGGGGTCCTATGTCTGAGCTCTGAGATCCTCAGTGGTCAAATCTTGAATTAATGTAAGTCTAGGAGAGGATGGGTCATTTGGAAGCAGTGCTCCAAAGTATGGATCTTAGCTCTTTTATATGCAGATGGTATGGCTGACATGACTGAATGCCTACAATACACTGCATGCTTTCATAGCATTATCTAATGCTCACCTTGCAAGTAAGGTGTTAATATCCCCATTTTATATGTGAAGAAACTTTTTCTCATAGATACAAAGAGATCTGCCCAAAATCATCAGCAAGTAAGAGGAGACTGAACCCAGGTTTATGTGATTTCAAAAATTTATTCTCTTCCCACTACATAGGTTGCTTTCCCATCTACACTGCAACGCATGGGATGCAGATTTCATCCTCTGGATATTCTTACCTTGGATTTTTCACTCCCTCTGGTATTCCTGGCAGGTTTCCTGAGGTGTGACAGACGTCCCGAAGAGGCACTCAGCACCCATTCTCACCTCCTTCTGGAGTGCCTTCCTCTACTGCAGAGGCAGGAACTCTGAGAGCCATTTTTCCAGTCTTATTTGCAGCTGGGGTTCTAACTGTGAATTAGGTTCAACCAATTGTACGCACTTGGCAAAGATTTGGAAGTCAGAATGGAGGCAGAAGCCATTTCCTACCGACTGGCTGTAACCACGGGCAAGCATGACTGTGGCAACACTGGGGCTTTCTGAAGCCATGTCTCAAAGCTCAGCCACTGATTTCATGGCTGTCAAGAGACAGTTAAAGTGGTGGTGACAGAACTTTCTAATGAACAGACTTCAGCTAAAGCAACGTGTCTTCAGTCACTATTTCCAGCAACAGACTCCTGATTTCCTACCTTCATAGCGGCGGCAGATGTGGAAATACCCGCCAGCCGGCTCCTCCAGCCTTCCCAACAACCTTGTAAACACCTGCTTCTCTCTAGACAATGCCTTTCTGCTTAAAATAGCTGGCGTGGTTTTTGCTTCCTGAAACTGAGCCCCACTGATACATGCTATTTTCCTTCTTTCCCTCTCTAACTGCTGGTTTTCGCAACCGCCAACCCTGCAATCAATCCTTTAAGCTCTAGAATGAGCGATCTGAGTATCTTCATCACTCCATAGCCTGCTGTTTTTCTTCATAGCATTGATTGGCACCCAAAGATGATTTTTATTATTTGTTGATTGTCCACCTTACTAGAATTTAAGCTCCATTAGAACAAACTGTTTTCTTCACTTCTGTAACAACTCTGACATTTAGAACAGTACTAGAAAGTAGTAGTTATTCAGTACATAGGGTTGAATGAACAAAATCTACTGTCCTTTAACAAAACACACTTAATTAATGCATTGATAGGCTCATCGATAAGGTGTTATCCTCAATAATACCTCCTCATGAAACAGTTACCTGGGTTTTAAAAATCCTCCAAAAACACAAAATGTCATTTGTGCTGTGTAACTCAGCATTACATTTAGGTGACATCCCCTCCCCCATTTTCCTAAGACTTTCCTGGTTTTAGCACTAAAAGTCCCACTTCCCGAGAATCCCCCTCAGTTCTGGGCAAACAAAGATGATTGGTTACCCTAATTAAATATGTTCGTTGCTGAGAAAGGGACTGTAATTGCATTACTTTAGATCAATTTTGCAAATAAAAGTTTGAAAACACAAATCTGCCTGTGGTCCCCCTTCCCAGGGATGCACAGGATCCCTGGGACCACCACGTAAAATCCAAGCAACGGCTTTGGGCTGCATGTTACATTTTTTACTAAAATTTCTGTTGCTTGTACCCTGAGTATTTTAGAGCTGCAGCCTGTGACATCTTTTCTGCAGCTCAGTTACATTAAAAGCATGAGCTTCCCAGAGAAAAGATACTGCAGGATAAAAATGTGCTCTCGAATCACAGCACTGGGGAGTCTCTTTGGGAGGCAGCAGGGTGAACTCTGCACAGAATATAGATCAAAGTTAATTCTGGGGGATGAATAAAGGCTTAGTCATCACCTTCCCGCCGTTAAGGAACTCACTCCCATCACGCTGCTAACATTATCCTGAAACTTCAGGCAGTGAGTTCCGGTACAATGTGTGGATTCGAAACGCCAATGCCTTTGAACTGGCACACTGGAGAAAATTTGGAGAGTAAGAGTATTCTCAGATACATGATCCAAGCTGCTAGAACATTTTGGATATCTTCTCCCTGATAATTCACGTGAAGAGATGTTTGGGTGTTTTGGTTTCAGAATGTGCTTCTCAACCAAAAGTGAAACTTAAAGATGCTATCGCCCTGGAACTTTTTTTGCACCTGCAAAAAACGGTCGTGTCTTTAAAATTAACTGTTTTCGTGACACAGGCTGTTGCCCGTGATATCGGTGTTTCTCCGGCCACGCATGTAAGGGGTCAAACTGGGCAGCAGTTGCACAATCCCAGCACACGACATACCATGACACCAGCAATCTCTGAACGTGTTTATAAAGCAGATATGGGGAAACTGAGCAAACCGCCAAAGGGCAGTGTGCTTACAGGAACGGAAGCATACACACTGCTTTTCTTCTGAAGAAACCTGATCAGACTCCAGAACATGCTCTTTTCAGACTACGTGAACTCTGAAATGTCCTACATCTTGGTCCTTCCACAGCACAACTCAGGTTCTTGGACAGACTTCACATTTTTGCTAAAACCAGCTATTAGTCCTGACCACTTCCTTCCTTCCAGGCACTATTTTCGGAAGCAGAGACACACACAGTGCCTCTGCACCTGTTGTTCGTGTGGCCACAGAAGAAAACCTCTACAAAACCCTCATTTGTCTGCACAGCAGGACCAGTGGTGCCCAAGCCCGGAGAATGGGGATGGTACCAGTGTCCCGTGGGGCCCGTGGCGACCAGAGGCCAGGCAGCCTCAGGAAAAAGCATCTCCCCCTGACCCTTATCAACTTCCTGCATCTCCTGACCTGAAGCTTCACACAGCCAGGCTCTCCTCTCCAGGCCTGTGGTTGGACACATTCCTAAGGGGGCAAAGCCAAGGGTCCCAGCCCTGTTCTCTTGACACCGGGATGGTGGGGTTAAGGGGAGGAGGAGATCCTGAGATGACAACCCAGTAGTACCCAACCTTGATTCACATGTTGAGGTGCAAATGAGATTGAGAAACAGCCTCAAGAAGCTGACAGTGTGCTGGGAGGCAGAAACACCCAACTGGAATCCCCTTGGGAGGGGTCCGCTGCAGCCTGGGGGCAGAGGGAAGTCAGGGTCATGTCCTGCAGGCTCTGATCACCCTGGCCCCAGGCATGCTCCAGGATGGACTTTCAGGGTGAAGTAGGCGGCTGAGCAGCACCACGTAAAAGCCAGTTTCTGCCTCCAAACCGACACTGGTACTCAGACCTTAGCTGTTTGAGCCCTGATTGCCAGGAACTCATCTTGGCTACCCGTGTGTAAACCTTTCCCTAGCTTTTGTCTTTTATCAAGAGAAATCTGGTAGAATAGTGGGGTTCTTTTTTTTTTCACCTTTTATCTGGTCTTATTTGTCCAACGCTACAATAGCAGGGGACCTTTAAAACCTAATGAATTCAAGGTTACAGAGTGGCCTCAAGGAGAAGGGAAAGTCTCATGTTCCATCTCTCTGCATTAGGAGCAGGAGGCCATTTGTGGCTCACTGCCTTTTCATTCACGTGCAAAATACTTCCAAAAGCACAAGTTTGAAAACTCAGACTCCTGAAACCAAATCACTCATCTTCTTCACTTCTAAAAGCTCTGTCTCAGTCGTGGTTACATGATAGTACGGTACACTTTGCATTTGGGTGGGGAAAGGATATTGTTTTAGGGTTTTGATGTCCAAAAAATCTGTATTCCACAGCCATGTATATTTCTTCCTTTTTACAAATCCTTTTAAATAGACTAAATACCACCTTTGGCAGTGGTTCATCAAAACACAGACAAAACAGTACAGTTGAGGGTGGATTTATTTAGGTATGCACATGGCATTCCAGAAGCCCCTTTCGTCAAGGTGTGTGGATGTGCTGAGTGCTTGCAACCTCAAGGCCGGACAGAAGCACCTGTCCTTGAACTCACAGTTCACAGCTGTGCAGTGAGCCTGCTATCAAGGGCGTGACCCACGTACTGGCTGCAGAGAATGGAAACTATTATTTCAAAGGCAGTTACACTGAACTTGAACTCGCTATTAAATGCACACGTGCACACACACACACACACACCCAAGCCCATCATAAAAGCATATCAGCTCACACAAACACCAACCAAAAGCATGTGTCCCTGGTGCTTCCTCCAAGTGACAAGGTCAGAGACTTGAGTCCACAAGCTGCCCCGTCACCTTTGCTTTTCTTCCTCATGTCAAGCACAGGCATCCTGAGACTAGCTTGTTTTCCTACATTGCTGACAAGTATCACTTAGAAACAATACAGGCTTTCTCAGAAGTATTTTAAACATGATTCTGTTTTTCATGGCCTTATTAGCTTTGGAATATCATCTCTGGTATTTAAATGGTGCACTTCAAAATCCTGAATTTTCTTCCACTTGATGGCGTTCTGGAAGTCTGGTTATACTACAGAAGCGGGGGAGGGCAGCAGGAATGGCATTTGGGACCTGAGATGCAGGAAGAAGCCCTGAGTCTGTGCTGGGAGGAAGGAAGGGGGAGGAGGCCTGAGCTACCTTAAACCCTTTGATAACCAGGCCATGGACTCAGGGCGACCTTCGGTCACTGCTTTGTTAATTTATTTGAAAACAGATTGACTCAGTAAAAGGTTTTAGATATAAGTCTCAAAGAACCGAACTCCCCCATTTAGGACCTAGGGGAAGAGCAGGTCTTAACTGAAAAGCAGAGTGCCAAGGAGCCAGGAAGCACCCCTTCCTCCCGATAACTCCCCTTCCACGAAGAAACTGAGCCAGCCAACCAAGGAAGGCCTCCCTCCCAGGAGCAGCCCCGCCTCCGCGTGCCGCATTTCAACGACAACCCATCAGCCAGGAAAATGCTTCAGTTGATTTCCATTCAGGGCTGGATAACTTTATGACCGTTAATTTTATCTGCAGCCTCACATGGAGATAGGCATAAAAATAGCCCTTTGTCCTTTCATTCAAGGAACCTCTTCAAATATTAACTTAGCAATCTCTTCCACAACCCCTCAGAGGTAGTAGGCAGGCAGCTAAGTTTTCATATTCTGATTTTACAGAATAAGATATCGGGGATACAGGGGGAGGTTACTGCTGTGGCTTTCTCAAGGTCAAGTCTACACCTTCAACACCAAGCGGATGATAAAGACTTGGTGTTCTTGGAATAACCCCTTTTATTCCACAAGACAGACCCCAAGTTTTGAGGGCAGGGCCTATGTGCAAGGCCTCGGGTCCTAGAAAGAAGAGTGATGGACGTGGAATCGGAACCCAACACATATATCCTGTTATGGAAAACGTCTTATCCATGCACCCCTCTACGTGACATAAACACAGAACGTCAGTCATACGTGTAAGCCTAAGGATGAACGCAGGAAGAGACGCAGAGGCGGGTGAATCTTACTCATAGCAGAGAAGGAAAACAGCGGAGTGGCTAAAATACCTCCCTCCTCCTCAGGCAATGCTCCCAAGCAAAAGAATGCCGATGTCTGTATATGCTTACAAGAGAAACAGACCCCTTCACAGCACAGAGACTTGGGCACAACCTGTGCCCTTGCTTCTTGGTGCCTCTGTGAGCTGAGTAAAGGCCTCTTCACGTTAAGTCTTCATTTCCTCCACATGGAATGGAGATGAATGCCCATTCTACAGCACCGCGGTGATGAATGAAGTAGGGAACTCATGCAAAACACTCAGCACAGGCCCTGCTCAGGTGAGCGCTCAAGAGAAGCCGTCATCTGCAGCTTCGTGGTAGGAACCTCCAGGGTTTCTTGCGGTCAACCGAGGGAAAACATTTTGGTCCCCAAGAAGCAACAATACTTTGTCAGTCCTCTTCCGTGATTGTGCTCTTTTAAAGCAGACACAGACAAAGCCAGGAGTGATGCCCATTAAAAATTTAACTATATATCAGATTCATTTATTATCAATCCACAGGATAATCTGATTGCTACATGAGCTCATAAAAGCTTTTTTCACCTTTACAAAATTTAAAAAAAAATGTGCCACAAGGATGTAATAACAACTGCTGATAAACAAGAAAAGGAATCTTAAAATTATAAATTTGCTGTAGAAAAGATAAAAAACAATTATATTTTATTTAGAATTTTACCTTGAATAAAATATTCCCCTGTATAAAAAATAAAAAAGCTTGCTCTGGTTAGAATTAGAGTATTTTCGTCTTCAAATCTGGGAATTTGCATAATATTTCCATGATAGTTTTTTCCTTTGTACCGCGTGGCATTCAAGCATAGCAGATTAGAAGGATTTTTTTTAAAGCAGTCTTAAAATGGGACATCTGTAGAGAAGTTCATTTCCTTCTTCTCCTCCGGATGTGGAATGGAAGCTTTGAGGGAAGGAAAAGTAGGAAAAGAGCGAGATGGGAAGGGATGGGAAGGGATGGGATGGGATGAGATGGGATGGGATGGGGCGGGATGAGATGGGACGGGACAGGACGGGACGGGAAGGGATGGGATGGGATGGGATGGGAGGAGAGGCTGGGTAATGGGCAGAGAATGTGCTGTGAAATAGAGCAAGATCACAAGAAGGCCTATCTGTAAGTGCTTTAAGATAAGGTGCAGAAGCAGACCGCAATGTCGCTAGTGCTGCCCTATGTACATATTCACAAGAATAAAAAATTCCAGCTAGTTCACATTATCTCGTCCATTCTGAGGCATCCACTCCACCTTGCTGGCCTTGACCGCAGGCAATGCAGCACCTCCACTGCCCTTCTTGGTCCTTGAACTTGAGCGATAGCCCTGGGAGATCCAGCAGGCTCTAGAAACACACGTCTACCAATGGGCTGGAGTCCTGAGTTAAAAAGAGCTCCAGTACTGGAGTCGGACACAGCAATCAATGTTCTATTATCAAGGCTTTTTCCCTTAGATTTGTCTAAAATAGGTGTCAGAGAGAAAAAAATAAAATACAAACAACAAACAAAGCCAAGAAACCCCAACAACCACCGGGGGAGAGTCGAGAGGCTTAACAGCTCTTGACACGGGCCTGGGTGATATCCGATGTTTTCTTGATGACGCTGGCCCGGGTCTCCCGGTCTGGCCGACTGCTGCTGGATGCTTGAGTCACGGAGGAAGAAAGGGGAGGTCTTGAAAAGGGGGCCAGGAGCTGTTGTAAGGCACCGGACGGCTCTCATCTTTGATGGTGACCTGGAGGTCCGGTTTGCTGGAAGTGACGAAGCTCGCCATCCCCGGGCAGCTGGTAGGGGCCTCGAATCCCCATGTTGCTGAGGTACTGTTTGCCTTCAATATTCCTCTTCCGCCAGTGTGGCCGCCCCTTTAAAGAAAGTAGTTAAGATATGCATTTCCTTCTCCTTCTATTGGAAGGCTTTTTAGAAAATGCATCACTGGCCAGGTGTGGTGTGGTTCATGCCTGTAATCCCAGCACTTTGGGAGGCTGAGCCTGGAGGATCACTTAAGCTCAGGAGTTTGAGACCAGCCTGAGCAAAGTAGTGAGTCCTCATCTCTACAAAAAATAAGAATTAGCTAGGCATGGAGGTGCATACCTATAGCCCCAGCCACTCGGGAAGCTGAGGCGGGAGGACACTTGAGCCCAGGACACCAAGGCTTCAGTGAGCTGTGATCGCACCAGTGCACTCCAGCCTGGGCAACAGAATGAGCCCTTGTCTCAAAACAACAACCCACAAATAAAATGGAAAAATTAAAAATGTGCCACTGTTCCCATGTGTTGGTGCTTTAACTGAATTTTTTGAGAACTGCAGAATGAACAAAGGCTTAGCATCTCTACATGCCTCAACAGAACTCTATTACACCCAGGTAGTCATACTCCAGGTAATGGTTTTTCTTCCCTTCTGTTTTAAAAATCAATTCCCCTTTGCTACTTCCCAGAAACAGTATCCAGACTATTCTACAAAGGCAGGAAAAGAAGGCAGCAGCTTGGGTTCTGGTCCTGCTACTTTCTGGCTGCTCAGCCCAATCATTCGACAGGTTTCAGGCCACCACAGTCAGGGTGACACAGTGACTCAGTCCCTCAGTGCTGGCCCAATCAACCAGAGCCAACCTGCATCTTCAGAGAAAAGGCAGTGAGGAACTTAGTGACAGGCAATGAATGCCCCTTGATCGCTTTCAAGTGGGGGTGGCTTAGAGCTCCACAGAGCACAGCATCAGCAGCCTCAAGGCTGGCTTCATTCAGAGAAGGGGCTAGAGCTGCGACCTCGAAAAATCGGGCAAGGGTGTATGTGATCGTGACATCTGTCTTTTCAGAATGCCTGCACTTTATCTGAAAGGGTTTAGTACATGGGAAACCACTAATTCAAAAACCATGAGCTTCTCTCTCTCCTTCTCCCTCCCTCTCTCTCATTCACCCAAGCACAGACCCCCAGCAGGTGTCCGGCAGGAATGCTTTCCATCTCCATTCCAGCCACTTCCTGCCATTGTGCACACCCCATCTATGGGAGAAAGATGGGGAGGGGCCCACTCGGAATCAAGATGGGGCACAACCAGCTTTGGGCACGGGTCACGGAGGGAGGGAACCCACGCACACGTGGAAGAAGCTTTTGCTTAGCATTTTCTGATGTGTACTTCTGGTCACTGCTTTTGGCTGGGAAGGCTGTTCTGTTTTTGCTGGTGAAATCGGATGTTTAAGTGTTAAGAGTATCAGCATTTCCTGGCCTCCACTTCAAGTCCCTTTTCCTGCCATCACAGCTTCTCTACCTGATGGTAACATTTAACTCCCTTTCCTCCCATTCAGTTCCAACACTGAATTTTATAACCCCAAACCTAAACGTATGGTAAATTTTAGGTGATGTGTATTTCATCACACAAGAAAATCCCAAAGTGAAGCTTGTGATCTAAAGGAAAGGTGCGTAACCAGCAGCAAGGAAAGCCCAGAGCTGGTCTGGAGGCTTTTCCTCGGTAGCGTCTCAGGTGGGCAGGCGGGCGGGCGGGGTGGCAGCTCACCTCAGCGCTCTCTTCATCGCTGGGCACACTGTCAGTCGTTTCACTTTCTGTTCGCAGAGAGAAAACACAGGGCCATGATTCCTGTCCATCAAGCTGCCCCCAGCCTCGGGCAGTGTTTATAAAAAGCGGACTGAGTAACTAAATGCATCACCTGTCTCCTTTTGTAAAGTCAAACATTCTACATGGGAGAAGCTAGAGTGAATATCAACTCTGTAATCTTCAGAGAAAGCAGGCTTGAGAGCTACGAGGAGCCTCCCCTGGCCAGGACTGGGCTGGGCTGTGTCTACAATGGGCATACCTCCCATAAGGGGGTGCTGACCCCTGGTGCCCTCCTCACTGCAGCTCTGTCCACGATGCCCACACAGGTCCTCTCTTCCAACCCAGGCCAACCGATTCATTTAAGTCCCAATTCAGAGTTGACTGTTTCTGAGAAGTTCTCCTACATCATCCCCCCTCCTGCTCAGACCGTTTCTTTACCTCTCATCCCTTTAGGACTTAGATCCTGGATTTCTAGAGTTGCATCTGCCATATGGGTTACTGCAGGTGGACAGATCTGGGGTGCTCCCCCACGATCCTCACCTCCTGGGGTTCACTTTCTTTGGGACTGCCTCCCTTGAGTACGGGTGGAATGTATGTCTGCTTCTAACTAATAAGGTACAGTCAAGGGGATGGGGTGGATGTGATCCTGTGTCCGTGATCATGTTACATGACACAGAAACCTGTTGGGAGAGGAAACGCTCTCCCTCACAAGGCTTGCTGAAGCAAGCAGCCATGCTGGAAAGGCTCCTATGGCAAAGAACTAAGGACTACTTCCAGCCAACAGCCAGCAAGAGACTGAGGCCCTTGGTCCAACAACCTGCAAGAAAATGAAATTCTGCCAAAACCATGTGAGTTGGAAATGAACCCTTCCCCAGTTGAGCCCAGATGAGACAGCAGCCCTAGCCAACACTTCCATGGCAGGTTTGCAAGACTCTGCAGCAGAGGACCAGCTAAGCCATGCCTGGATTCTTGACTCATGGAAACTGTCAGATCCAAATGTGTGTTGTTTCAAGCCTCTAAGTTTGTGGCTGCACAGTTATGGCAGTCAATCAGTTACCATCCCCATTTGGCCTGCCCGCTGTGAGACACTGGGCAAGTTTCTCAACTTTATTGAGCTACAGTTTTCTCCCCTGTAAATGAGGGCATGGCCACCTGCTAAGAGGATTACATGAAGAGGGAGTGAGAGGGTAAATGGAAAAGGCCTAGCAAGGACCTAGCACACAGCACACACACTGTATATCAGCACTGCTTAACACTGGGTGGGCACAACAGGCTGGATTAATGGAATCAAAGTATAGTGATTACACACGACCTATGCTTTAAAACAGGTTTTTAAAAGTAAAACCATTTTGATTTTGTAAAATAAAATATCAACGGTGTGCAACGTTTTCAGTGCCCATAACCAGTGAGAAATGAAATCACAGAGGACAGAGCTTGTGCAATATTTAGGCATTTAGAGATCACTTAGCTTGAGCCATTCCTTTTACAGACAAGGCCTAAAGAGTAACTGCAACAGCTTCTCTTCCTGATGGAAACATTTAACTGCCTTTCCTCCCATTCAGTTCCGACACTGAATTTTATAACCCATACCCAAAAGTATGGTAAATTTTAGGTAATGTATATTTCACAACACAAGAAAATCCAAAAGCGAAGCTCGTGTTCTAAAGGTAGTGAACATTGAGGGAGCCCTATGGGTCAGTGCCACGCCAGAGGCTTTGCATGCAGGTCTCACAGGGATCCTGAGTCGGGAAGCAGCTGCTCTCTTCCCCCATTATGCAGAAGAGCTGTTATGCTCTAGTACTTTCCAGCCCTCCACCCCGTCCTTGGTCAGGGGCTGGCCTCTGTCTCGTATCTTCCTGGTGGCAGAGCTGGGATGAGATGGGTCCAGCCCAGACAGAGCCCTTTCTTCCACTGACAGCATCAGCCCCAAACCAGGCTCTCTCAATTAAAAGCTAAAGGACAAGGGGACAAACTGTGCCAACGGTGCATTCCTTAAACAAAGAAAGCAAGAATGTTGACTGCTCTGGTCCCAGCCTGGAGTCTCTGGGCCTGCTTCTCAGCCACCGTCCTCCAGTGACTTCACACAGGTCTGGGTGTTCACGGAGGGCTGACCATAAGCAGGTAGAAGACAGATCTCTCCACTTCTCGGACTGGGCATGTTCCCCAAAACATCCCGCGCTGGGAGCCTCCGATGCCCAGAGAGGCCCTCAGCCTCAGCTGATGGTGATCCCAGCTATGAAGAAGAGCTGCGATCTAAAGGAAAGGTACGTAACATTGCTGGGCACAAGAACTGTTTCCACGCAGAAACGCATGAAAAACAACAGAAAAAGAAAATTTCCCTCCTCACAAAACCCTCGTGCTAGCTCAGTATCCCAAGGAGGCAGGAATTCGGATGGCCACGCCCAAGAAGAAAAAGGAGGAACTGAGATGTTGAGAAACTTGCCAAAGTTGCCAACTGAGCCAGCACAGAGTAGAGAAAACGAAACTGTTCTTCTGATTCCAGGGTCTGTGTCCTGCACGCAGCAGCTCTGCTGCCCTGCTGTTCCGGCCTCTCACGAAATTTCAGGATCTGCTTTCCATTGTATGCTTTGTGCTCCAAAGCCAAGGTCTGTCTTCCTTTCACACATGTTCAGGTGCCCTTCTCTCCTAATCACCTTACATAAATGTCATTGTCTTTTTTTCCTTTCCCCTCCAAATACAAAGAACCGCCACAAGCATGCTTTGGGGGCTGCGATTCCAGCACAGCCCGAGTCTCAGGTGCAGGAGGGGCTGGAGGTCAGATCCCGGGGTAAGGCTCCGGGTAAGACCTTGCACAGCCCATACACGGACGGGAATGCTAACCTCCTTTCAGTACCCAGTTTTCAGCTTCAGGGAAATAGCTGCAGATAAGAAAAGATGCCCATGCTCTGAACTTATGTTTTCAGCTGACAAATGCGGGTTGAAGAGCGGCATGTCTAGATGAAGTTCCACAGCTCCTGAAGTAGTTAGGAAGACGCGCCATAATAGGAAACTGATGGTTTTCATAAGGGGCCTTGAGTACTTTAGCTTAGGGGCAGAGAACCCTGAACCTCCCACTGAGGGCAGCGATTCTCTCTGCGACCCCAGAATCGGTGGCTCAAAGTGTTCTGCTGGGTGCACTGTGCCCCGTTTCCTCTGAGTCCCCTGGTTTCACTCCACCATTGCCACGTCCACGCTGACTGGTTACACGAGGAAGCTGACTGCAGCCGTGCCTCCAGGTCAGTGTTACTCCCAAACTATCAACATAAGTCATTTCACTTTCCCTTTTGATTAGTTTGGATTTGTTTTTGTTTTTTACTTATGTTGAAAATGACGGAATAAAGAAGTCTGGAGTTGCTGCATTTGCAACTCCCCAACAAGCTGAATAAGCTGAAGGTGTTTGCACAGTACCCACAGGCACATGAGTAATTCACTTAACCTTTCTGGTCTCAGTCTGCCTGAAAGCATCTGGGGTGGGACAGAAGGGGAGGACTTGGATCAGACGATCTCAAAGGCTCTTCCAGTTCTAGGGTGACGCTGCTTATTAGTTCACTATTCCAGTCGAGATTTGAATGCCTCTCTGAGTATATACATATTGTCTAACCATCTCAGGAACGCTGCGGGAAGGGAGATGATACATTTTACTTGAAAGACTTTTTGCACTCTGACATCCTGCTACACTTTCTGGAAGGCTCTTGTTCAACAAGTTTGATTAAAGAAGATTGACAAGGATTTCTTTCTATTGATCCTATTCTCAATTACTTTCACCAAAGTAAATTATTTTCAAATCAGAGTCCTCTTAATCTCAAAGCTATTGTGTCTTTGCTCCATCCAACAAAATGCAAGCCTGGTGTGGTTTCCTGAAGGACTCAAAGTCTTTACTGATGGCTACTGGTCAGTTGGTGGTCTATACTCTCTCTTTATAGCCAGTGAGTCTCCTCTCAGATGATGCTTTACTGATGGCTGCTGGTCAGCAGGTGATCTCCACTCTCTCATTACAGCCAGTGAGTCCTTCAGATGATGCTTTCTTCTCAAGTCTGCTCTCCAGCCCTCTACCCATCCTCCCCCATAATTCTACTGTGGCTTTCTTTTACTAAACCATCAATTGCCTAATAAAATCCTGGTGTCACAGATCAGGCAAGGGACCACTTTAGAATGGACCTTTAAATATGACATGGCTTTCTGCCAGAGCTTCCCAAAGTGGCACTTTGAAACGTCCCTCCCTAGTATGAAAGTTTTACGAATCACACTAGAATTTTATGTTGTCTTAAAACATCCAATGCAAGTACTGTCTCTTCTCTTTCTCACCATAATACTTAGACCATAGAGGAGAAGGCAGACTTGCAAAACTCAGTGTGTCTTTGTAATACTACTGGGATTATAGTTCAATGATCAGCAGGGGGGGAAAGCTAGCCAACAGCAGCCACTAAATAGTAGTTTCCCAAACACATGAATAAAGGTGGTCAGAGGAGGTTGAAATTTAGATGAAAAGCCCAAACAAAGGAACTCTGTCATCAGGCAAACAGCCGACTCTATTGGAGAATATAAAGCAGGAAAGGTGAATACAATCAGAAAGCTGCCTTTCCTGGCAGAATGTTATACAGTTTCTGACTGAGGAACTAAAATTAGCCACAGTCAGTAACAGGGAAATTTCTTACATCACTGTGAGCTCTAGAAAAGCAGCAGCGATGGAATATTTTGACTTCATCCGGTCAACCTCCCTCCCCCAAGGTTCTGGAGAACCAGACAATGAAAACAATGGAAAGAACCAAAGGCCAGGCTGAAAAGCCAGGCTCCAGCAAAACCTCCTGTTGACTGCCATCCTGGCACTGAAATCCTTTCAAATCCAGCAAATGTCCTGGAGAGAGTAATGAAATTTTCATTTCTCTCCGCATGGATCTGCTGTTCTCCAGATTCTTTTGCTTGAGCAACGCCACCGCTGGCGGAACAGCAAGAAGAGGTCTTTCCAGAATCCCCAGAAAGACCTCAGAAAAGTCTTACTCAACAGATAAACATACAAGTCTATTCTAAAGCTCCAACCCCCCCCCAAAAAAGAAGAGAAAAAGAAAACCACATGGAGTGCAACGAGGCCTGCGGCCGCAGGATCCAAATGAAAGTCACGAGTTTTTAGCCGTAACTATGTAACTATAAGCAAAGTGGCTGAGTGTTGCACGCTTCAGTTAGCTCTACTGTAAAATTAAGGCATAAACATTCTGCTCTGCCGCCTTTGGTGAGTCCTTGTGAAAATCAAATGAGATCACGGGATGCGGCTGTGTTCTGAATGGCAGAGCCCGTGCAGCTGTCCAGGGCAGAACACGGTGGGGGATAAGGACAGGCCTTGGCATCGACTGAACATGGGTACTAGCTGTGCTTCCAGTTGTTCCTCCGTTAGACACACTGCTTTACCCATGGCAGCCTTAGATCCATACACACACACACACACACACACACACACACACATACACACATATATACTTTTTTTTTTTTTTTTTTTTTTTTTTTTTAATGACAGGATCTCGCCCTGTCATCCAGGCTGGAGTGCAATGGTGCAATCAGGGCTCACTGAAGCCTTGAACTCCTGGGCTCAGGTGATGCTACTGCTGCAGCCTCCCGAGTAGCTGGGACTACAGGCACATGCCACCATACCCAGCTAACTTTTTCTATTTTTTGCAGAAGTGGTGTCTCACTGTGTCACCCAGGCTGGTCTCCAATTCCTGGGCTCAAGTGATCCTCCCACCTCAGCCTTCCAGTGCTGGGATTACAGATGTGAGCCACTGCGCCTGGCCAGATTTGTCACTTTTTAAAAGGCGATAATGACGGCGCCCAGGCTGACAAGGTTACTCTAATTATAATTACACAAGTCAGCTGTATCATACCAGGCGTGGCAGCTATTGCCTGTAACCCCAGCACTTTGGGAGGCCAAGGTGAGCAGATTGCTTGAGCCCAGGAGTTCTAGACCAGCCTGGGCAACATGGCAGAACCCTATTTCTATTAAAAACAACAACAACGAATAGTCAACTGTACCCAAGTACTGAGCACGGTTCCGACGGCACAATAAACTTGCAACAAATAGTAGTTCTTGTGATGGTATATTGGCAAGGACCAAATAGGGACTGGCACATATAACAGTTCAAAATGCGGGCTGGGCACGGTGGCTCACACCTGTAATCCTAGCACTTTGGGAGAGCCAGGCAGGCGATTGCCTGAGGACAGGAGGTCAAGACCAGTCTGGCCAACATGGTGAAACCCCGTTTCTACTAAAATACAAAAAAATTAGCCATGCGTGGTGGCACATGCCTGTAATCCCAGCTACTTGGGAGGCTGAGGTAGGGGAATTGCTTGAACCAGGGAGGTGGAGGTTGTAGTGAGCGGAGATTGCGTCACTGCACTCCAGCCTGGGTGACTAAGTGAGACTCCATCTCAAAAAAAAAAAAAGTTCAAAATGCATTTGCTGAATAAATCACCGACGACAAGGTTATCCTGTTTGACAGATCATAACCCTTCTGTAGCCAAGGTTTATTCTCACATTCCACTCACGTTCCCAGTGTCAATGTACACCAGGACCTAGGCTAAGTGAAATAAGCCAGTCACAAAACGGCAAGCGCTATGATCCCACTCATACGAGGGGCCTAGAATAGGCAAATTCATTGAGACAGAAAATAGGTAAGAGGTTGCCAAGGGCTAGGGTAGAGGAGGGAAAAGGGGACTTCGTGTTTAATGGGGACAGAGTGTCAGTTTTGCAAGATGAAAAACGTTCTGAAGAGGGATGCTGGTGACAGCTGCACAACATTCATGCACCTAATGCTACTAAACTGTGCGCTTACAAACGGCTAAAACGGTGATTTTCATGTTAATGTATTTTACCACAATTTTTAAAAGTGAAAAAAAAAAAAAAGAAAGTTGGCGTTCAGGGAAAATGAGATTAGATTTAGTGGCTGATAATTCACAAGCAACTGGTCTTTTGAGTCAACTCTAATTCCAGTGCTGGTCTGAGCCAGTCTTGGGGGGTGGCACCTACTGGAGGACACCCCATTTGGCAGCAGGTAAAGAGCACTGGGAAGAATCCTTGAGCTGTTTACTAGAGTTGAACTGCAGTTTCCCATCATGGGGACTCTGCTTTTTATTTTCAATATCTGCAAGCAATAACACTGACTCAGAAATTATCTTTCCTAATTACCAGTGATTTTTACAAAATTTATTGGAGATCATCAGGAAGAGAGGAGAAGATGAAGAAGTAACGCCAGTGAACAAGAGGGGCCATCCTTTTACTCTGTAAGAATGGAAGAACCCACTGGATCTGTTCCTCCTCCTGTGACTCTGGCCGGGCCAACTCCTGTCCTTACGTGGCCAAGTCCCTCGGGAATTGGAAATGGGCTCAGTCACCTGGCCTAATTAGAACTTATACCAGACAGAAAAAGAAAGAGAAAATATGTGGAAGGGACCAGTAAGCTTAGCAGAATGGAATGGGTCCAACAGTGAGCTTGGGATCTGAAGGTTGAGGTCAAGTCCTGGCCCATACACTTCCGACTGCATGACCTTCAATTCAGCAAGCCCCTTCCCTTCCAGAAATGAAGGAAAGGGAAGAGATCATCTCTAAGGTCCTATCCAGCCTGCTCTAACTGAGAATCCATTAAAACACTGTGCCAAGTTTCTGACAACTTGGGCAAATAAATTAGATCTGATGAACCGCTGCCCCAGAGAAATCTTATCTGTTAACCATACATAAAAATGTTATGGGAGGCGGGGCGCCATGGTTCACGTCTGTAATCCCAGCCCTTTGGGAGGCCAAGGCGGTTGGATCACCAGAGGTCAGGAGTTCGAGACAGGTCTGGCCAACATGGTAAAACCCGGTCTCTACTAAAAATACAAAACTTAGCTGGCATGGTAGTGTGCGCCTGTAATCCCAGCTACTTAGGAGGCTGAGGCAAGAGAATCACTTGAACCCAGGAGACAGAGGTTGCTGTGAGCTGAGATCATCCCACTGCACTCCAGTCTGGGCTACAGAGCAAGACTCTGTCTCAAGGAAAAAAAAAAAAACAATATGGATGACTTAGTAAAGAAAAGCTGTGACCCCGATCCTGTCCTCTAACTGAGAACGAAAGTGTCCAAGAAGATGTTGATCAAGAAATTAAAGCACGAAAAATTCCAAGAAGAACAACTCCTAGGACAGAGGAGAGACGCTCCATGGGGTGGTGAGAGGGGAGACCCTAGACCAGAGGACTGCGCAGCCAGTTCCCACGCATCCTGGAGCCTCCTCCTGCCACTTACCTGCATAGGAAGACACGGGGGAGATCTGCAGAGGGTAGAGCTCGCTCATGCTGACCGGCTGCTCATCGCTCTCAGTGGTCACCTCTACAACTTGGCAAATGTCTGGCGGATTGGTGACAATCTCTTGATCCTCGATGTTGCTGTCCAGATGGGACTGTCCTACGACTTCAGAGAAGAAAAGAGTCATCATGCCAAGTCTCTTGACCTAACAATTCTAGCACACTTTCTCAAGAAAGAAGGACTTTCCCAACAGAGCCAGATCGCCAGGCTCCCCTCACCACCTGTCCCTTGCCATGGGGCTGAAGAACAAGCCTGAGCTCTGTAGCCCTGGGGTGGTGTCTCCAGGGGAAGAGCAGGCCAACACCTGGCTCCCCAGGTCCGTCTCCAGCATGCCCGCCAATGGCATGCACAGGTGGCCATGTCCTATCCAGCTCAGCAGAATTCCACACTCAACCTTGTCATAGCCAAGGCCTCAGGACCAGAGGCAGCATCCAGCCCCAGCCCCAGGGGCAGACACGACAGGACTTTGAACCTGACCTATTACTGCTCCCTGCTTTTGCTCGAAAAGAAGGTGCTGTGCTTATTTTCTGGGTTCTATGATCCAGACAGACATTATCAAACCTTACTAAGGAGGAAGGACCATGAAAATCCACCCAACTATGTGGCATCTAGCTGTGGGGAGCTCTGCTCACACTCCCAGCTCTCTTCCTGCCCTGCAGGCAACATGTCCAACTGGCTGAAATCTCAGCACAATGGAATACAGTCAGCTCTCCAATTCCAGCAAACATTAGTAGCATCAGCTCCCAGAACACTGATAAGATGGAATCTGACCACCCTGGCTCTGAAACCTGCCTCAATTTGTTTTATTATGTTATTTATTTTGAGATCATTGTTAACTCACATACAGTTGTAAGAAATAATACAGAGATCCTGTGTGCCTTTTACTCATTTTTTTCCAATGGTTATATCTTGCAAAGCTAGAATACAATATCACAACCAGGGTATTGACATCGATAACAATCCACCCATCTTATTCTGATTTCCTCAGTTTCACTTGCACTCTTTTGTGTGAGTGTGTGCCTGCACTAGGACTAAGCACCATTTTATCACAAATGAAGTTTCGTGTACCTACCACCACTGTCAAATACCACGCAGTTCCATCACCACCAATCTCTCTCATGTTACTCTTTGTAACAGTAGCCACCTTCCTTCAGTACCTCCCTATCCATCTCTTTGTCCATAACCCCTGAGCAACTATTAATCTGTTCCCTATTTCTATAACTTGTTAATTTCAAGGATGTTACATTAATGGACTCATACAGTAACCTTTAAGGATCGGCTTTTTTTTTTTTTTTTTTGAGACAGAGTCTCGTTCTGTTGCCAGGCTGGAGTGCAGTGACCCAATCTTGGCTCACTACAACCTCCATCTTCTGGATTTAAGCGATTCTCAAGCCTCAGCCTCCCAAGTAGCTGAGATTATAGGCATGCGCCACCACACCCAGCTAATTTTTGTATTTTTAGTAGAGACGGCGTTTCACCATGTTGGCCAGGCTGGTCTCGATCTCCTGACCTCGTGATCCGCCTACCTCGGCCCCCCACAAAGTGCTGGGATTACAGGAATAAGCCACCGTGCCCGGCCGGGGTTGGCTTTTTTTTAACTCAGCATAATTCGCTGCAGAGTCACCCTAGTTGTTGTGTGCTCAGTCACTGGTTCATTTTCTATTGCTGAGTAGTATTCCACAGTATGGATGTGCCAACGTGTTTATTCTCCCACGGGAGGATGTCTGGGCTGATACCGGCCTTTGATTATTACAAATAAGGCTGCTATGAATGTTTGTGTTCAGGTTGTTTATGAACGTCAGTTTCCATTTCTCTGGAATAAATGCCCAAGAACGCAACTGCTGAGTCATATGATGATTTCATGTTTAATTTTATAAGAAATTGCCAAACTGCTTCCCGGAGTGACCGTGCCATTTTACATTCCCACCAGCAATGTCTGAGTAATCAGATTTCTTCACAGCCTCAGCAGCATTTCGCGTTGTCACTGTTTATTTATTTTGGCCATTCTCATAGGTAAGTAATGATATTTCACTGCAATTTTAATCTGAAGGTCCCTAAGGTCCTGCCCTAATTTTAAACAGAACTGATCTCATATGGCTGTTTGTTGGAGGAAATGTCACTGAAAACTAGCTTCAATAAATAAAGGTAAAGAAATAATTCCCAAGGTCCTCAAAGCACTTTGCCACCATCATCAACGTTTCACTCATAACTGTATATGTTATTTTAACATTTTAACTCATAAAAATGACAGAGAACGCATCGTTATCCTGTTTTAGACGAAGAAACTCAGGCACAGAGAGGGAGAGTGACTTGTCCAAACTCACACAGCCTGGAGTATGTGCGGTGTTCTATGTTCCTGTCATTTGCTCACCAATCAGCAAAGTATTCAGGTTAGTCAGGAAGGGGCCGCATTCCAGTCTCCTTGAGACGCCAGGCGTCATGGAGAAGCTCCTGTTATAATCACTCCAAGTATTTTATTTTCTGAAGTATTTTTGTTTATAAACAAGTTCCTGTTTTAATTGCTTTTTGTGGAGTGATAAGCACATTATCTGATTTCTACGCAGGGAAGGTTCTAGAGGGCAGTGGCAATTCATAGGTTCCTTAATAAAGAAAGGAAAGACACAAAAAAGGCTCAGAAAGGGAATTTGGGCCTGTGATAAAAGAGTCCAAAAGCCACAGCATACTGAATGCAACGGAAACCGGATCCTGTTTAGGTTTTCCCGGCAGGGATAAAATTAAAGAAAAGGCAGGCAGGCTATATATGGCAGGCAGATTCCCAGGCCCGTTTATTTTATCCTTTGGACTATCCTATTTGAGGGTGAGGACATCAATTATGCAGGTCACTGGACACAGACTGACGCTGACTGACACAGACCTCCCTCATCTCAAGCTTCTTCTGCCTTTTCCCAGCAAGTAAAATACAATGGCAGGAAAACGAGATAATGTCTTTCCCTACCCCAGGTCCTAAGAAGCAGCTGCCGGGTGGAAGGAGAAACCGAATGGGTGTGTGAGTTTGAGGAGGGAGGGCACAGTGATACCTTGCATACTAAGGCAATGAAGGTCTTAGATAAATTTAAGTCAAAGCCATTTAAACTTCCAATTCTTCAAAACCCATCTCTCCTTTGCATGTAGCTCCTAATAGAAAGACAGTGAGCTAGCTGGGGGCTACCAACAATGCCAGCTGCTCCAGTATCCCCCCTAGTTAGATCCCTTTGTTCCAACCAGAAATTCTTTCTCTCACTGCTTTCCCCCACTGACGTCCAAGTCATTCAACTAACAAAGATTCATAGAACACCTGTCTGCACCAGACTTTGCCACCCAGGGCCAGGAGGAGCAGCCGAAGGTCACTGCAGCCAAGAACCCAGTGTGTAAGAAGCTCATATTCATGGCTACAGGCCAGCGACTAACCACCTAGAGAGTAAGTTCAAGGCCATGAACACATGAAAAGGAAGAAAAGAAAAGAGGGGGCCGTGTGATGGAAGCTGGAGAAGTGCAGTGGTTTTTTCCAGTTTGAGGAATCAAAGGCTTCAACGAGGCAGGGGCCTAGGGGTGGGGCTGAGAAACAGGCAGCACTCACGATGCCCCTGCCTTCTGGAGCCCCTTCCTCACCCCCCCAGCACGGATCAACATCTCTCCCCTGGGTGCCTCTCACTCACTGTCCCCATCGCTCAGCCGGAATTACAATGGGAGGCGACCTTGTGACACTTCTGGACTTCCGGCCTCGTGTTGCCGGTTGACTCTATATACCCGGAAGGAACTCTGAATGGGTCAACAGCAACTCTCCTCAACCAAAGTATGAACACGCTCACAGCTCCCATCGGATAGGTGCTCAGGGACTCTCCGCTGAATAAATGGACACGTGAAGGGGCCGAGGCTCACTGACTGAAGCCAGAGTTGAGTCCTGCAGGGGTTTGTGACAATCTGCAAATACGGGACGTGACAATTAATGTTTTCTAGAAAATGTCAAGACTTCTGGCAAGTGGACTCTTGAAACCTACAGGAAGTGATAAAGACAGCAGGTGGTGGGTGCTAGGACTGGGGGCCAGGGAGGAAACGTGTTGGGGTGATGAAAACGTTGTCTTGAGTATGGTGGTAGTTACACCAGTGAGTGCATCTGTCAACATTTATAGAACTATATTCGCCCCTTAAAAAAGGGGTGAATTTTACCGTATTTCACTTAATATACATGACTTGGGGGGGGAAAGTAGATAAGCATGTCCATGAAGATTTTAGGTGTATCCTGAATGCGGGGTGCCCAGGACGGAAAATCCGTCTTTGTTTTCTGGGCAAGGATCTGGATACCAAGTTAATATGTTACCTATCAGGCCAAATTCCCCCATAGGAGTGTGTTGTTTTACGCCTTGGTGAAGGACAATGGCTTCTCTCCATCCAAACATTGTGGGTACTTTAGAAACTTTCCAACTCTTGAGTGAATGCCCATCAGAGAAGCAGGGAAATCCCCGGTATCGAAATGCTCTCTAGATGAGCGTCGGCACTATCACTAACCAGTCTCTCTCTGTTTCTCTCTCTCTCTCTCACATGCCATGTGAACTGATTTCCCTGAACCACCAAGCAACAAAACAGACAGCAACACTGACTCTTGACAGCTGAAAAGACACATGAATAGCAAACTTACCTGCTACAGCAAATAAGATCAGAAGTGGCACTCCTCTGGGTACAAAGAGTCGTGACTGATATTAATGACAAAACCTAACTTTCTGAGAACTCATCTTTGCGTCTCCCTACCACCTCCCAAGACCTCACAACCCATGAGGAAGGCACAATAGTGATCCCCCAATCTAGACATGCTGAAACAACCGTACCAGACAGAACTAGGTAAATAATTCAAGGTCAGACAGCCAACTAGCAGCAGAACCAGGATTCAAGGTTAGCCTTACCTGACGCCAAATTTCAACTCTGTACTATGGTGTCCCTAACAGAGAGAGTTATTGAAGTCAAAACTGAGCTACTGTTGGCTTTCTTAGCCCCTCTTAGGATAAAAACTTTTGAATGTCACCTTAGTGAGTCTTCGGGCTCGTAACTAATAGTGACATTTCTTTTCAACAGTTCTCTATTGCGTGCCAGGGAAATTCTCAAACAGAAGAACTAGAAATCCACTAAGTTTATCCAGTTTATTAAAGTCAGCACATCTGAAAAGAGTCACCCACAGGAATGCAATTTGATCGGAATCTAGCTGCTAGAATTATAACATTATTTACGGCTGGTTACTGATGAACCGGTTTGATTCCTTAACAGGTCATCTTACTTTATTAGCAATTGTTGACTTAATGTAGGTCTCCACCTGAGAAAGCAGCTTGCTCCTACACCTCAGAGAAAGTGCTTAAAAGCAGATTATTAGAAACAGAGGGGTCCTTGGAGGTGGTTTGGTCCTATCATTTCGCAGTTGAAAAAAGCTAAAACCCAGAGGTCAGGTAAATTGCTAAGGTCACCCAGGTAGCTGCAGAGTCAAGAATGAAACTTATTAGCGGGCATATAAAATCAGGCCATCAGCAGGGCATCAGATAGGGAAATTTCCCCCGACCCCATCTGAAAGTTTCAGCAGTTAAACTTCACACCAGCCCTGATGACACAGCACAGATGGAGGCTATTTCTCTTAATCAAATATATTTTGATATGATTTTGGTAATATCATAATCATAACATATCATTCTACCCCCTTCTAGCCCCAGAGAAGTTTATCTGTACATTTCATTTGATCCTCACAACAACTCTGTGAATTGGGCAGGAAAAGTATGATTATCCATTTTCTATATAATTTTAAATTTTAAATATTTCCATTTTATAAATAATTGTACATGATCTCCAATCTATATAGAAACTGAATTTCAAAAGATTAAGGAGTTTCCCCAAAGTCACATGGTCAATAAGAAACTTCAGAACTAGGTCTAGAACCTACGTGTTTTGACTTCTAACCTCGTGCTCTTTTGGTATAAAATGCAGCCATGATTTGGCTTAGGCACTCGAGAGCCATGGTGGGAGCAGTGAGTCAGAGGCAGAGGTCTGTAGGTGCCTGGGCTGGGCTGCCCCGACTTCAGACCGCACGCACCTCACCAGGGTGACAGAGTGCAGGAGGAGGCAAGAGTGGGGGGGGGCAGCGTGCACCCTACAGCCCATGAACAAACAGCATCTCAGGCTACCACGCAGAGGGCAGCACAGCATGTATCCCAGTAAATACTCGGTAGAGCCAACCAGTGTCTCAGGGGTCAATGCTATGGGAGTGGAAATGTGGATGAGATGGGACGAGCTGGAGCCACACTTCCTGCTGGAACTGCCACAGGTCCCCCTCCTCACTGTGCCTGGGGGACAGAGCCTCTGCAGCCGCGTCACAGTAAGGAGACCCACCACCAACCTCACTGTCTCTACGAGCAGCCATACGGAGCTTAACTTGTTCCGAGTAATTCAAGTTCAAAGACAGGTATAAAAGCGGTAGGCAGGGCCCAGGTCATGCCAGACCCAGGGCCCTGGGGGAACTCAAGTCTTTCTCTCAGGGGCAGTGGTGACATGATGACAGTGGCGTTCTTTATCCTGGGAGAAGAATCCATGGAGGGCAGAATGGAAGCAGAGCCCAGGTGACAGCCACAGCAGGACCACACGCAGTATCAGAAACAGAAGGGGATGGGCTTGAGAAGAATGGTGAGAGAAGACTGGAGGAGCTGACAGGTAGTAATAAATGAGGTAGCGGCAGCAAGGGATGGGGGAAGGAGAAAATAACATATAGCCTCACAAAAAGATGACAGCTTTCTTCAATAAATAAAAGCTTCTTAAGGCTGAAAACACAGCAGGCCAACTCCACTGCCCAGGTGTCCCAGTTGGCACCTGGTGACTGAGGAGTGGCCCCACAGTCTCACTTCAGTGCCCAGGCGCTCCAGGTCCAATAGAGGCAAGAATAAAGTCTGTCATGGCTTCTGTGTCTGGGTAGATTGCGACGTAATGGTTCACACCTCACATGGCGTTTCATCTTGCTAACTGCGTTCCAGGGGTGTAGATAAAACTGAATGCCTTGTCTTCTCCTAAGGGGTGAATAGCTCAGCTTCCAGGAAGAAGGCATGGGGCACGGCTGACAGCATGAGTGATCTCTTAGAGGGGGTGCCCTCCATCTAAAGATTCGCCCCAGAGCTACTTTTTATCTTACAAAGTGTCTATCTGAAGCACAAGAAAGTATGGCAAAAAGAAGGGGGAAACAAAGGACGTGGGAAGAGACGAAGACCCGGTTCCGCAGCCTGTGTCACCTCCGGCCAGCCTGAAACCACAACAAGTGCTGGGGCCAGAGTCTGCCAACCTTGCGTTTGACTGGGAGGCCCTCAGGGGGGACCCTAACGCTGGTCTGTGAGCTGGGAATCCGCTCTCCCGCGTCTTCGGGACCCCACGTTGGTACTTGGGTTGACAGGCTTGCCTTAAAAAGCTGCTTGAGCTTCACTGTAGATAAAGACAGGCAAATCTGGAAACAATCACCAAAAAGAGAATGTCCTCTAAGGGGCACTTCGGACAGCCCAAAATTAAGACAAAAATCCCAACGCCACGACTTCCTAATTGCCAAATGCCTAGTCACTACAGACTTTTGCAATCTTTGCTTTATTGAAGGGTGGGGCTGTCTTTTATCAAGAAACACAACAGGGTTCTAGGGCACTGCCTCGGCCAGTCAGACAGGATGTCCGCACCTGCAAACTCTCCACACTGCCCGGGAGATGGTTTCAATACAAATGGCACTGCTAACCTCGGCAAGAGGCCAGCGGAGTCGTCAGGACAATCCAGCATGTTGCTGGCTTCTTCTGTTTCCTAAAAGCAGAAGTCACCACACATACAACAAAAATTCAATGCTAAAACAAAGTAAAAATAGCCAGGACTTTTTCTCTCCCTCCTTCTCCTTAAAGGGAAAGCAGGGTGAGGTCTTTTGGGCACTACACCTGTGCATTTGTCCACACAAGTGAGAAGGAATTACACCTATCTTCAGTGTAAAGACCCTGCCCTCCTCGGGGATGGGCACAGCCAGCTACATCTGGAAGTTGTTCAACTATTACAAAGGAGGGAAAGCATTGCTCCTCTGAGACCTCCAATCTAAATTTGGTTCCTTGGTTTTTCTCTCTCCTTTCTTTTCTTTTGCAGTATTTACCACAAATGGTAATGCTGCAGCTATCCGTGGGTGTCTTTGTTTACTATCTGTGTCCCTCCACAAAAAGAGAAATCGGGCCTCCTCCATCTATTTCCTGCTCCTCCTAGTGAGCCTGATATACAGAAGGTGCTCAAAATTATCTGCTGAATTAGAGTGGGCCCTTTGGCAACATGTCTCTGTGCCTCAGTTTCTCTGTCTGCCAGGAAGCGGCTGCTGAGAGGACTCATCTTTCCTCTCCTTGATTAAGTTAAATAAATACTCTTTGTCCATGTGACCAAATAGTGAAAGACTGGGATCGCTAGCCACGAGCCGCTGGGAAACGAACGTTTCTCCTGGGGAGGTCACCCCAGCCTTCTTCCACTGAGACTGACCCGTCTAATCATCTGATCCTCAAAGCCTTCATTTCTCAGCCTGGAAATCTGGGGGCTGGAACTTGCATTCTGAGATGATTCCAGGACCTCCTCCCACTGACTGTGTTATTTGAAGTTCGCTGTTGTACAAATGTGAGGCCCTGGGGGCCCGCTCGTCTGTATGAAAAACGAGACGTGAAACCACTTTACCTATGATGTTCACTGTGCTGTCCACTTCGTTTTTTATAGCTGAAGTCAGGACCGCGTACTCGGGAGGAAGGTCACTTACTCCATTGCTAAGCCCCAGAGATGACTCAACTGGTTCTTGCTAGGAAGAAGAAAAGAAAACAGAGTTGAGAACACTTCCTTTCCCTCCCTTCTCTTAGCTGAAATCCGACCCTCTGCCTACTTTCCTTAATGCTGGTGTCCTTCCTGTTCAGCGGCTGAGTGCTTCGTTCCCTGCTTCTTTACACTAGCCCGTGTGAAAGCACATTTCCGCACAGGGTACACTGCTGGGTATGCAGCTCCTATTCCACTTCAAGGAAACGGCGCCGGCCCACCTGGCTTGCCTTTAGGATGCCTCCACCTGCAGACAATAGCTGTGGGGTCGCTGTCTCTGTAAAATGTGCACTGCGGGATTCTACATTCTCCCCCCTCGTGCTCAAAAGAATCAACGCCTGGCTTTCTCCCCAGGAAGGAATCAGGCCACCTCTTTCATAATTATTTCTTAGGAAAAGCTCTGCCTCAATGATTGGCCCAAGAACAGGAGCCCAGAGGAAGTTGTGGATAAACTCCCTGCAGGTAAGTTTTGCCATGGCCTGTGGCCACCTGAGCGCCCTGCACTGGATGCCTGGCTGGGCACAAGGGCCTAACCCTGGCCTGAGCCCAGCCGGCCAGCCCCACACAGTGGCCTTACATAAATGCCCTTCAGGTGGCTGAATATCCCATCCAACCCAAGACGCTGCACGTGCACACTGATGAAATAATGAGAACAAATTCTTTTCCCTTATTGGAGCTCTTAACGTATGCTTTTTTCCAAGTGAATCAGAACCCTCCATTCCCTTTGAGGGTACTAAGCATCTCTGCCAAAGCCAGCCCTGAGGTGCCTGCTGACATTCAGCACTCAAGGGAAGCTTGCATCAGCTGCTATGATAGCAATCAAGTCAGACAAAAGCCACACATGACAACACCCAAGGAATCCAAAGCGGAAGAAGAGGGTGGAGAGCAGAGGGAACACAGGACTGGAAGGAGAGGTTCATGCAAGTAGATGCGACTGTGCTTGGAAAGGTCAAGAGCGGTCGGCTCTGAAACACGGTGGGTGTTCTTATCAGCTTATTTATACACTACTTGAAATCAATCCCCCAAAATCCTCAAAAAGTCACTAACGGAAGGAGGGGAAATAACCTCCCCCTTCCTAATCCCACCTGGCAAACTCCCACCTTAGTAACATGACTTCAAAGGCATCCCTTCACTGCGGAGCTCAGTTTTTAAAGAAACCATACACTGCCTGGCTTACCAGATGTCCCGAAGGTCGGATGTAAGGGCAGGCCCAGAACATCCCTCCCTACGAGGCCCGACTTCTACTCCTTTCTCCCCCAGCATCCTGCACTCTTCTCTTTTACAAGTTCTAAATAAGAAGTCTGCCCCTTCTTGGGCCAAGAATGGTGGCTCACCCTGGAATCTCAGCACTTCGGAAGGCGGAGGCTGGAGGATCATTTCAGCCCAGGAGCTCAAGACCAGCCTGGGCCACAGAGCAAGACCCTGACTCGACAAAAAATAAAAGCATTATCGGGGTGTGGTGGTGCATGCCTCGTCCCGGATACTTGGGAGACTGAGGTGGTGGGAGGGTCTCTGGTGCCCAGGAGTTCGAGGATGCAGTGAGCTATGATCATGACACTGTACTCTAGCCTGGGTGACAGAGTAAGATCCTGATTCTTGAAGAAAAAAAAAAAAAAAGTCCGCCCTTTCTGGAAAAAAAACCACTTGCCTGTGACTTGAGTGAGTCACCAGGTTTTCTCTTCTTTTACAGCCAAACTTCCCACCCAGCATCTGCCTTTCCGGACTTCGCCTCTCCACCTGGGCCCCCACTAGTACCTGTGGTCTCACTTCCCTCTACCTGCAGAATCAAGCTCCCAGCGAGGTCTTCAGAGATGGGGCTTTAGAATCAGAAGGGCCTGGGGCAAAGCCTGGTGCCTCCACTCCTCACTAGTTGCGGGTCCTTATTCAACCTCTGCAAGCCACCCTAGGGCACTGCGGACAGCTGTAAACTGAGGACGGTAATAGGACCCACGTGGTAGGGATAAGGAGAAGATTAAATAAGCCAACTACGTACATGGCAATTATTAATAAATAAGTACTCACCATCACCAAAGGTCACCAGCTAAACTCTGCTCTCCCAAATGCAATGGCCTCTTCTCAAATCCCTTCCCCGGCAACCCCATCCTCTGACCTCTGATGGGGGAGGACCATGCGGTCCCTCCGCGGTGGCCTGAGCTGTCAGACACTGCTGCAATTCTCTGTCTCTCTGACGTCAGCCTCCTTTCTCAGTGGCACCCTCAGTGACACCTGGTGGGTCTCCCCACCCCAAGTTATGCCCCACACTTCACTATCCCCACCTTCGTTTCCTCAACTCCTTCGAAAAGGACTGAACACAGGCCCCTGAAGAAGTCCCGAGAGAACAGCTCATTTGTATGGGTTTCTGTTGCTGTCTGACCTTATTTTTTTTTTTATTCATTCTGTTTCTGGGTTTCCTATAAAAGTAATGAGGCAGTCAGGCTTGCATATATTTAAAAACCTAAATTAATTCTGATTTCTCCATTGAAGATCTCTAAGTGTTACACATGATCTACAGTTTAATTAGCGACAAGTGATACTTTTATCACTGAGAAAATGATGACTCAGACACTAAATTAATTTTCCAAGATCACGCTACTTTTAGCCTGCAGAGCCACGGCAACCGGAGTCTGTCTTTGGTCATGAACTAGGTTCAATTCCAGGAGCTTTCTGTCTTAAGAAGCCCTTGTATCTTGCCCTAATTCCGGTGGAGACCAAGACAGTCTTGAAGACCGTTCCACTCTCTCCATTCTTACCCTGTATCCTGCACTGGCCACTTCTATAATGGCACCATATATTCCACCAGTGGAAGCTGGGGAGACACTACTCCCCAACACTATGTTACTCCCCCTCACCCCCATTTCAAAAGAAATCCTGTCATTTCTTTCTTTCTTTTTTTTTTTGAGACGGAGTCTTGCTCCGTCGCCCAGGCTGGAGTGCAGTGGTGTGATGTCAGCTCACTAGCTCACTGCAGCCTCTGCCTCCCGGGTTCAAGCAATTCTCCTGCCTCAGCCTTCCTAGAAGCTAAGACTACAGGCACATGCCACCACGCCCAGGTAATTTTTGTATTTTTAGTAGAGACGAGGTTTCACCGTGTTAGCCAGGATGGTCTCGAACTCCTGACCTCGTGATCCACCCACCTCAGCCTCCCAAAGTGCTGGGATAATAGGCGTGAGCCACCGAGCCCGGCCAAAACCCTGTCATTTCAAAGCCATCAGTGCAATCAACTCATACCGTCGCTCAGGACAGACAGTACAAGCAATGGCACAGTGAAACGGAATCAGCACCTCCCCAAACGCCTCCATGCAGAACAGGCCCAGGAGAGAAGGTTCTTCACTAAACTGGGTCAAGGTGTCTGAAATGATTAGAACTAGGAATATCTAAATCTAAGCTATATTAAAATCTAAGGATCTGAAATGAAGAAAAGGAGTGTGGAGTTCTCCATGTAAAACGCACATCGAGATCCTGCAGACCCTGACGGCCTTCACCCGAAGCCTCTCCGACCCCCGATGCCCCACGCCACTCCTGCCCTGGCTCGACTGCCGCCTGCTTTGCTGCACCGAATCCTGGCCTGGTTCATCCTGGCCAAGATTCCCTATCTCTTCTTTCTGTTCCCTTTCTCACTTTAGATATAGGCTCTTCTGTAAATCGACTAACCCGTAGCTTTCTTGGCTTTTAATTTTCTCACCTTGCTCCACAGAGAGCCCCCAACACACACACAAAAAAAGACTGTGCTTGGGGCAGACTCCTCCATGGTGCTTGAACTGCACCAAACACTGATGCTCAAAAACCTTTACAATAATTATGGAAGCCAAGGTTCGGTGTACGAGGATGCGTGAACTCCGCCCACCGTGCGTCAACTCCGCCCACCGTGCGTCAACTCCCCCCCACCGTCATGAACTCCGCCCACCGCACGTGAACTCCGCCCACCGCGCGTCGACTCCGCCCACCGCGCGTGGACTCCGCCCACCGCGCGTGAACTCCCCCCCACCGCGCGTGAACTCCGCCCACCGTGCGTCGACTCCGCCCACCGTGCGTGAACTCCCCCCCCACCGCGCGTGAACTCCGCCCATCGCGCGTGAACTCCGCCCACCGTGCGTGAACTCCGCCCACCGCACCGTGAACTCCGCCCACCGCACGTGAACTCCGCCCACCGCGCGTGAACTCCCCCCACCGCACGTGAACTCCGCCCACCGCACGTGAACTCCGCCCACCGCGCATGAACTCCCCCACCGCACGTGAACTCCGCCCACCGCACGTGAACTCCGCCCACCGTGCGTCAACTCCGCCCACCGTGCGTGAACTCCCCCCACCGTGCATGAACTCCGCCCACCGCACGTGGACTCCGCCCACCGCGCGTGGACTCCGCCCACCGTGCGTGAGACTCCCCACCGCACGTGAACTCCGCCCATCGCGCGTGAACTCCGCCCACCGTGCATGAACTCCGCCCACCGCACGTGAACTCCGCCCACCGCACGTGAACTCCCCCCCCACCGCGCGTGAACTCCGCCAAGCATCGACGCTCAAGGACCTTTGCTATAATTACAGAATCCAAGGTTTGGCCTACAGTTTAAGGGATTTTAAGCAAAAGCAAACTGGCACGAGAGAGTTCAGGGGCAGGAGCAGGCTTCTTGAGACATGGAAAATCATACACCTTCGGCTGGTCTTGAAGGTACACTTGCTGAATGGGCTTGGGGATGGACCGGCGTTGGAGGACAGCAAAGGGACTCCCCCTCTGCTCTGAGCCCATGCTGTTTCAACGCTGAGCTAATGCCCCTTGTCCCTGAAGCCCCACATAATGGGCCACAAGCCCACCTCCCACCTTCCCAAATGCTCTAATTCATCTGTGTAAAGCCAGTCTCTTTGAAGCTAAATTTAAGGACATCAAATGTAAGGGCATCTCTAGGTCTCTGCTAGCAGAACATGTAAGCTGACAGCTGGACTTCACAAGTCCGAGGGAACTGGACCTTGGCAAGTGCACACACCCAGCACAGAGGCTGCAATGCCACCGAGAACAGAAGCTCTCGTGAGCCGGGCTGGGGCCTCCTGCCCGGTCCCACAGCCACCTTCCTTCCTTGGAAAGAGGCCATCGTCGTTCTCGTCCCCCCTTCTGTCACTGCCACTTCCCTCTGGACGTTTTTCCTTGGCTCGCTTTTCTCTGCCTCTTCTCCATGGGCCTTTGTCTGCAACTCACATAGTTTCTCTCTTGGAGAAGGCATCAGTTTCCAAAGCCACCAACGCCATTCTCAAGTAAATGAACACACGTCTGCTGGTTGGGGCACTCACCCGAGCGCTATGCCCTCCAACTTTCAAGCTGTCATTTGCTCTCAGGGTTCTCTGTCACGTCACAGGCGGCATGTCCAAAGTGAAACACCCTCTCCACAAAACGACCTCCATTCCCAACATCCCCCTCTGAAGGTGAGAAACACAGGGGCCTCCTCTTTAGGTCGCTCTTATCTGCATCCTCCAAACCCTCTTTCACTTTCTGGAGAAACGTCTCCTCCCCCTCCAGGCCAGTGGCACCAGCTCCCACCCCTGCCCTGGACTCCTTCCCATCCCAGCAAGAAAGGCCTCCCTTACGTATCAATTCTTCCCGCTCTGAGTGCTCCAAGGAGTTCAACTGTGCCATGTCATACAACCGTCCCTCAAGCTTTTCAAACAGGGCTCAGAGCTCCCCCTCCTGAGCCACCACATGGGAAGGGAGGATCCCGGTCAGGCACAATTAGCCCGATAACCTGCTTCACCCAGGGCAGCCCTCGTGTTATCTGTTTTTCAAGTGAGTTGCTGGCATGTGTTTTCATTTTATTAAAGTTTAAAAACTGAAGACCTCTTCCAACCAGTGAGAGGATCAGCAGTAGCGGCCCTGCCAGGGAGTGCACCGTGCTTTAATACAGCTCATGTCACTGTTAGAGCCAACAGGTCTGTGAGAAAGAGCAGCTGAATGCCTGCCTCTCTGCTTACCCGCAGGTCTGCGCTCAGAACAAATACAGACCAGGCCTAATGTTTACCAGGCGACTTTAGCAGCCCTTCCCAATTCTGTCGCCTTCGCGACACTAACGCTTTGATCAGGAAGTACTGTACAGTTGTCAAGGCATGTATATTTCAGCTGCAAACAACCCTCTGAAGCAGGAAGTACCCATTTCTACCCGCCCCACCTCCACGCCTGTATTTCCCATTGTTCCCTCACACAGACTCCTGCTCTAATTAAGCCAGTTTCCTGTCTCTCATCCAGGAAAGACAAACCAACTCTAACCTCCAAGGCCTTCACTCCTGCGGCCCTTAGTGCTGGGGAAGGACCACAGTTTGATCCTGTCCATCCCTCAAGGCCTGGCTTAGGCCGCAGAGGCTATGAGGCACCAAGTGGACACACTTGGATTCAAATCTCAGCTCTGTAAAGCAGTGCAGCCTTGGGAAAATCAATCAGCCTCTCTGTGCATCCATTTCGTAAATGTATAAAAGGGAGATGAACCTGCCCATCACAGGGAGAACTCAATGAGATAATAATCATAGCTGGGAACTTGGAATCAGCTCAAAAATATCAACCAGCGCCCCTCTGTTTTAACTACTTCTGTCCTTACTGTTCTTGGCCTTGTCTGAAGTCCCACAGAGCAAACCGTCCATGCTATTTTCTGAAACATATATATGCACTGATGATGTAGAATCCAGGATTGCTCACTGTTGTTTTTCTTTCTTTTTTGAGGTGGGGAAGGGTCTTGCTCTGTTGCCCAGGCTGGAGTGCAGTGGTGCAATCGCGGCTCACTGCAGCCTCGAACCCCTGTGCTCAAGTAATCCTCCTACCTCAGCCTCCTGAGTAGCTGGGACTATAGGCGTGCACCACTGTACCCAGCTGTTTTTCTTGTTCTTATTTCCTTAGATATCCAGTTCCTGCCGCACAGGTGGGGCTTACCTCCAGGAAAACATGGCTCACTGAGCGTGGAGGGATGTACTCACAAAGGAAATGTCAGAGAACGCTTAGGCAGTTTCTGCACCTACCACATGGCCAATGGGCCTTGGGTCTTCCAGTCTGGGGGAAACTATTTGTTGGGTACATACAGCATGGAGATAAATCATGAGTGACCCCAAGAAAATTCTAACACTGGCCTACATGCTGTAAACACTGTTTGCTAATTAAAACTTCAACTTGAACTGAAGATTGGGAAAAGTTTGCTTCAACAGCAAATTTTTATACCTGGTTATCACATTAAAGACAAATTTTCTCAGTAGAAGAAATCTACAGTCTATCCAGTTACATATTTGAGTAGACTAAGTAGGTTTAGTATATTTGCACAGGATATATTAACTCAGTGCTTGGGTGTTTTTTTGTTTTTTTTTTTGGAGATGGAGTTTCACTGTGTCACCCCAGCTGGAGTGCAGTGGCACAATGTTGGCTCACTGCAACCTCCGCCTCCCAGGTTCAAGCGATTCTTCTGCCTCAGCTTCCCAAGTAGCTGGGACGACAGGCGTGCACCACGACGCCTGGCTAATTTTTTTGTATTTTTAATAGAGACAGGGTTTCTCCGTATTGGCCAGGCTGGTCTCGAACTCCTGATCTCATGACCCGCCCACCTCGGCCTCCCGAAGTGCTGGGATTACAGGTGTGAGTCACTGCACCTGGCCAGTGCTTGGGTATGTTGACATACAATTAAAAAGTAATATATTAACAGCTAAGAACTTTCCTCTGACTGTCCAATTCCAGATGCTCTGGGAGTTCACGTTTCAAACACTCCACAGAAACACTGAGTCCACACAATGGCTTGAACAGCCAGGAAGTTCAGAACTCCGGAAGCCCACTGGCTACTTCCCAGCTTCCCTGCTACATTGCAAAGCACAATGCAAGCAGATTTAAATTCAAGTTAGACTGTGCTTAGGTCTGGTGAATCACCTGCCTTCTGCTGAAAGGAATCGTCCTTTGGAGGGGAAAGTTTCAGGTACGAGCCATCTCTTCGTGGCACAAGGATTTCATAAAAACACACTTGGCTAAGGTGGATCTCCCTCACGGCTGCACCTAAGATCTCTCACTTACTTCCCTGGGCTGGCATGGTCAAGCCCACCCAGGACTGTGCCTTCCACAGCTTGCTCATTTTAGTGGCCACGTGAAGACACCGCCAGTGCTGATGCGGCCGCAGAGATCTCGGACGAAGGGACCACCACATGGCATGGACTCTAAGATGCACAGTTCCTCACACTGCCACATCCCTGAAAGAGGATGTGCCTTACAACCCATTACGTGTCATGGTTTCGTCGGAAGCAGTTTCTCTAAGACATACGTGAAATAACGGTGCATCTTAGTATCATTGGCATCTGGCGTTCGATGGAACACAGTGGATACACGTGAGCGAAGTGTGCAGAAAAGGCGACATCTGTTCCTCCATTCTTATTTCTCCATTAACTGCGATTATGAAATGAAATCTGCATCCTAAGGGAAAACCCCTCACTCGCACCCCCACGTGTCCTACTTCTTTATGCATCTGTTTAATTAACAAATGCTGATGCATCCCGTCAGTTACCAAATTCCTATCAGAGGTCTGTTCTGGGCCAGGCACTGAGCTAGACGATAGGAAAATAGTAGTAAATACGCTTCGGTCACACCTAAAATTGTAGCAAATTCTTCAAAATCACACATTTGTGAGGAAGCTATACTTTTCTGACTAAACAACACGAATCAAAATGTAGGCCTTAAAAATACAAACTCAACCAGGCTCACACTTGTAATTCCAACATTTTGAAAAGCCAAGGCAGGAAGATTACTTCAGGTCAGAAGTTTGAGACCAGCCTAGGCAACAGAGTGAGACCTCGCCTCTATAAAAAAAAAAAAAACAACATTTTTACTTATCCATTCTTGGTGACGAACACCTGTAGACCCGACTACTAGAAGGAGACGGAGGCGGAGAGGATCATCTGAGCCCAGGAGGCTGAGGCTTCAGGGAGCCATGATCGCGTCACTGCACTCTAGCCTGGGTGACAAAGACCTTGTCTCGAAAAACAAAACAAAAACTAAGAAATGATATGGCTAATGGCTAAGTTTGTTCAATTGTAAAAAATGAATAAATAAATGTTTTAAGAGGTAATATCGGAGAAACATACATACTTAAAAAATACTTGGCTGGGCACGGTGGCTCATGCCTGTAATTCCAACACTCTGGGAGGCCAAGGCAGGTGGATCATGAGGTCAAAAGATCGAGACCATCCTGGCCAACATGATGAAACCCCATCGCTACTAAAAATACAAAAATTAGCCGGATGTGGCGGCATGCGCCTGTAGTCCCTGTTACTCGGGAGGCTGAGGCAGGAGAATCGTCTGAACCCGGGAGGCGGAGGTTACAGTGAGCTGAGATCATCGTACCACTGCACTCCAGCCTGGCAACAGAGTGAGACTACATCTCAAGAGGAAAAAAGAAAAAGAAAACATAATACTTAAAGGACATTTAAAAATCACATGTGGATTTTATATGGGTCTCAATTTAAGTAAACAAACCACATGAAACTTATGTATGGAGCAACTGAAACTCTCAACACTGGCAGGATATTCACTGATATGGAGAAATTACTATTAATTTTTTCAGGTACAATAATGACATCATGGTATTTTTACAGAGCACTTAACTTTTAAATACATATACTGAACTATTATGGAAGAGGTACGGAATTTGCTTCAAACATTATATTAAGCTGAACTACAAAAAATTGTTTTGGGGCCAGGCACGGTGGCTCACGCCTGTAATCCCAACACTTTGGGAGGCTTAGGCAGGCAAGTCACCTAAGGTCAGGAGTTCAAGACCAGCCTGGCCAACATGGTGAAACCCGTCTCTACTAAAAAGACAAAAATTAGCTGGGTGTGGGGGTGAGCACCTGTAATCCCAGCTACTCAGGAGGCTGAGGCAGGAGAATTGCTTGAACCGGGGAGGCAGAGGTTGCAGTGAACCGAGATCGCACCACTACACTCCAGCCTGGGTAACAGCGTGAGACTCCAACTCAAAAATATTTATGTGTGTATATATATTGAAAGTGAAAACTGAAAGTATCACTGCAAAAATACCCTGCCTAAAATATTTATTTTTCCATTGTACAAGTAACTGTCTCTGAAACTTTAACAATTTATCTAAGTCCTCACAATCTACCTACCTTCATGAGTCTAACTTTATAGCAGAAGCATATTATTTGGTTTTTTTTTTCTCTAAAGTAGTGGCTTGTTTTTAAACATTGCGCTGTCTGAATGGTCTGCTTTTTTTTTTCTTTAACATTTATTCTAGATTATAAATCAGTATAATTAGCATCTCCTTCAAGTTTAGTTCTGAGTATCCAGGTGACCTTGGGTGCATGTCATTCAACTCTCTTAAGCCTCCATCTCTTCATCTGCAAAGAGAGGCCAGCGAGCCAGACAGTCTCTCTGAGGTTCCTGGGTCTGTGACTGCAGTGTCTGCTCTCTGCTCAGCAAGTGAAGCTGGTCCCCGGTTTTGTGGGGAATATTTGGCTCTTCTCTCCCTATTTACCAAGGGCCGCCTAATCTATCCATGAAGATCCTTAAACTGCAGGGGAGTTCAGACTACACAGCCTAGTGAGAAGCTCACACACACAGACATCCCATGGAAAACCTTTGTGAGGTATGAGAGAGAATTCAGTGGGCAGAAGGCAGCCATTGAGGGCTGTGCTGATAGAGTGCTGAGGCTGACCACGGTGTCCCCCAGCAAAGGGCCTGTGACGAAATGTGTATAAAACACAGTTCATACATTTTATAGAGGTATATAACATTTCACACATGTTAGAGTATATTTAATAGCCTGAAAATACAGTTAAGAGTATGAGACATAAGCTAGTGTGGAGCTTAGCTGGCACGAAGTGACCGCTGGCAGAGGCTATGGTGGCCAGATGGAGGTCTCAGCCTGCCTAGCACACTGTGTGAATCTGTGACTTCATTCATATATTTCCCAGAGAGACGGGATGAGGCGGGGCCCCGTGTACCTATGTCTGCAAGTGGATACATGCCGAAGAGCAAACATGTAAAGCACAGAAGACACGCAGGCAAAGGAAGAAGATGACACAGTCCACAGAGGTCCTGCGACTCATTTTTATAAGGCAGAATATGAGTCATTAATAAGATCCCACTGTGACTTTCCCTCTGAACCACCCAAGATTACCTTGATGTGCTTAACTCTGTCTTCTTTTTCTGTCTTTGGTTTCTTTCCTGTGGCAAAAAAAAATGTAGTTTTGGATTAATTCATGAAGGACCTCCAGAGAAACATTTCCCTTAAGTTAAATAATTCTTTCTGAAACTCTCTATGAACCTGTTGTTAGTCTGCACATGGTTAAAATTCCAGGCATCTTCTACTACCTTGGGCGACTTGAAAGTCTTAGTTCCAAGCCCGGTAGGGGCGGAACGATCCCCCCACAGCATGAACACGCTACTCTCCCTGCGAAGTGACTGCAGACGTAGAAATGGAGAAATCACGAAGGCACGGTGACGCACACCGAGTGATCTCTCTCCCGTCTGTAAAGACCTTTACCTTTCTTAGAAGGCCGTTCCGAGAGGGGTAGCATTCGGTAGACCCTGAAAGCATTGTTTCCTTTCTTTATGCTTTTATCCTTAACTTCTTCAATATCAGGCAAGGAGTTCATGGCACATCTGAAATTCGCCTTCCATGTTTTGGGATCAGGTTTATCCACTCCTGGTTGATGCTTTCCTAACAGCATAGACAAAGGTTAAGAAAAAAGAGGGAAAACATTAGATACAGAGGAAGAAATTTCTGGAAACATGGTATGGCTGGCCAGGCAGTACAAGGAAACCTTTTCACTCCAGGCTATATCTCCAGTGACAAATCGTCCTGGTGTGCCTGGGGGTGAGAAGGTTCTTGGGATGTGGGAATTTTGTTTTTAAAACCTGAACAGTTCCAGGCAAACTGGGAGAAGCTGGTCACCCTGGTTCTACCACACAGCTTGAGGAAACTATAAATGCTGGAAGAACGGAGCATCAACGTAAGAACCACAGAAGACTGAGAGGCTGCAAAGTGAACAGGCAGAGGGAACCTGAGTGCCTCTTTTCCATCTAACACTCCAACATCCCATACAAGTTCCACTCCTGTAAATAGCTCCCTACGTAAATGTAATAAATCAATTTCTTTCTCACTGCCTTTTGGGGGAGGTAAATTTCATCAAAGTTTGTAGCATCAGAACAAACAATGAGTTTATATTCTCCCGGTAACACCTAGAGAACTTCTTAGAATACATTTGTAGGAAATTTAAGGACTAAGATTCTATGGGATTAATGCAACATCAATTCGGAGAGGTGTGATTTGTACCCCATGTGTCCTGGAAGTGCCTAGGGACAAGTCACAGGTTTTTCAGAGCCATCTTCATGAGGTCATAAGCCGGGATATTTTATGTCATGAAAAGAAAACTAAGCGTGAGTGCCTGCCTCCGTAAACGTCGCAGGGAGTTTAGTACCTGTGTGGATTGCCCAGTTTCTAAAGAGTGGTGCATCTTTCTCCACGTCCCACCCGTGTCTAGCCGCGTGCATCCAGGGGATCTGAAAAATCTTCTTTTCCTGAAAAAAAAAAAAAAAAAAGGTAAAGAAGAACTGTGGTCATGGGTTTTGGCCCACCATTGCAAAGGGTTCTGAAGGTCTGGCCAGCAAGATTTCCCACCAAGCATCACCGCATGTGTTGACTGTTGACACGAAGATCTACTGTAAACCAAACCCACTTCCCCCACTGGATCCCAAATCTTGAGAGCCTACCCCGGGTGACAGTCAGTCTCATGGAGTCCTGCAGAGCAGGAATGTTTTCCAAGGTCCAAGGTGATGATTTGGGATATGCCAATGTGTTCCGTTATTTGTGCCTCTTTTCTATTTTTTTAATATATGTTTTTGCAGACAGAGTCTCGCCTGTTGCCCAGGCTGGAGTGCAATGGCGTGATCTCAGCTCACTACAACCTCCATCTCCCAGGTTCAAGGGATTCTCCCACCTCAGCCTACTGAGTAGCTGGGGGTTCAAGGCGCCACCACGCCTGGCTAATTTTTGTATTTTTAGTAGAGACGAGGTTTCACTAAATTGGCCAGGCTGGTCTCGAACTCCTGACCTCAAGTGATCTGCCTGCCTTGGGCTCCCAAACTGCTGGGATTACAGGGGTGAGCCACCGCACCCAGCCCTGTGCGTTTTTTTTTTTTTTTATAAAACCACAGAAAAATGGCCACCGACTGAAACTTCTAATGCTTATTCTTATAATTTATTCTCATCATTTGGTAAATAGTAACTCCAGTTATCTTAGAAAAAATTAAAAGTCAGGCAACTTTCCAAAATTATACCTTTATGCTACTAAAGAGAAGTCGGGTATATCTGAGGCCACTGTCACAGAAACCAAGTATCTCCAACAGAAACAGAAAGTAACGTCCGAATCCCTCTGGATCTACTGTCTGCAGGAACTAGCAGGAAGCGCAAACAAAGAGGCAGAGGCTATGAGATGACACAACTTCTGGAGCAACATTTCTCCATACAATCCTTATACCTGACTATCTCTACATCTCTCTGGCAGCCAGAGACGTAACTCAAAACCGCCTCAAGCAACCCTGAAAAACACAGGATTGGAAACCTGTGGTTTAGAAACAAAGCCATACTCTTAGTGAAGCTACCAGTGAGGAACCTGGCCCAACCAGCTCTTGTGGTGGGACCGGCAGGTACTAAGTTCGCAGTGGCACTGCGCGTTTCACTACCCATGTCCACATGGACCTCAGTTTTGTTTTCCTCCCACAGCCTACTGAGTGAGGTATATGTCACAATTTCCATTTTATAGCTGAGGAAACCAAGAAACAGACTTTTAACTATTTAGCCAAGGAACTTACAGGGTAGTGGGTGTCTAAGTTCAAAACCCAGGTCATGTGACTCCATACACTTTTACTTAATCACCCACCCATTGTCTCCCAGCTTTTAGATTTGGAAGATTCCCTGTCCTGTGACAGACCAGTTGAGGCTTGGATTCTGTGGAGATTAAAGCCCAGGAGACTGTATTCTTAGGTATGCGGGGTCCCTGCACTATACTCTCAGGAAGGAATGAAATGTCAGGAGGGAGTTTCCACCACTTCAGTCTCACACAATGAAACGCAGAAAGCGTCCCAGCTGTCCCAAAGAGACTCAGTGCCTCTCCACAGAACCAATCACAAAGCCAGGACTAAGAATATTTCAGAACATTGGAGAGTTTCCCAAAACCTGTTAAAAGGAAAATTCTACCATATTCTAAAAAGTCAGTTATTAAAGGAGAACTAACGAGAGACTTTTTCATCAACTCCTCGGTGTTCATTGTGTATCATCCACAGAGGTAGCAGGGCTTCAGATTAGCCAATTTCAAAAGGATGGTGATCAGAAAGGGGCTGCGTGACATTTTATGCTTTAATGTAGATGAAAATCAGAGAGCAAAATCACTAAATGACGTTTCCTGATGTGCATGAAAATGAATATAGGTGAAAACTGATTACAGTGAAAGAACTTTTCCTAAAGTGCATGTCCAGAATTTAAAGCTTTATGCTTAAATGCAGAGATTCTTAAGAATTTCCTGTGGTACTTTTTTTCTAGGTCAAAGGAGTTCTAGCGTGACACAATCTGAAGTCTATCTTGCAAGACACAAAACTGATACAGATAAAGTGGATCTTTTTAAGCAGCTGCATGCATGCATACACACACGCATGCACACACGCAGGCACACACATGCACACACACGCACACACGCATGCACACACACACACAGGCGCACACCCATGCACACACAGGTGCGCACACACACACACACACATACACACACACACACCCCCAAACCTAGTCCCACAGTAACCATGCGAAAGTCATCCAGCTACAAAAGCACTGACTGAACCTAGCAATATCCACCATGCATCCTCTTGAAATGTGCAACAGGCCTGAGTGGGCTGGCATAGTTCGGATGTGTGTCCCCTTGAAGTCTGTTAAAATGTGATTGCTAGTGCTGGAGGTGGGGCCTGGTGGGCGGTGTCTGGGTCATGGGGCAGGATCCCTCATGAAAGACTTGGTGTCGTTCTCGTGGTAATGAGTAAGTTCTCTCTCTATTAGTTCCTGTGAGAGCTGTTTATTCAAAAGAGCTTCTCACCTGCACCCTTCTCCGTTCCTCCCTCTCTTGCCATGCAATGCCCTTTGCCTTCCATCCCGAGGCCTGACCAGAAGCAGATGCCAATGTCATGTTTCTTGTACAGCCTAGAACCCTGAGCCAAAGAAACCTCTTTTCTTTATAAATTACCCAGCCCCAGGTAGCCCTTCATAGCAACGCGAAACAGACTACTCCATAGACCTGTCTCCAAAAAAAGATACACAAATAACAAACGTTGATGAGGATGTGGAGAAACCGGAATCCTCATACATTGCTGTGGGTATGTAAAACAGTGCAGGCACTCTGGAGAAAAAGTTGGCCGTTCCTCAAGAAAGTGAAACACAGAATTACCTGATGACCCAGTAATTTTACACCTGGATGTATGCCCAAAGAATTCTACACAAACATTCAAACCAAAACTTATCCACAAATGTTCATAGCAGTACTATTCACAAAAGCCAAAGGACAGAAACAACCCAAGTGTCCATCAGCTGACGAACGGATAAACAAAATGTGGTATATCCATACAATGGAATATTATTCAGCCACAAAAAGGAATGGAGTTCTGACACTTGCTACCATGTGGATGAACCGTGAAAACATTATGCTGGGTGAAAGAAGCCAGACACAAAAGGCCAAATATTGAATGATTCTATTTACATGAAATATCCAAAAATGGCAAATCCATAGAGACAGAGAGCAGATTAGTGGTGCCACAAGCTAGGGGAGAGGGAAGTGGGAAGTGACTGCTTAATGGGTTCAGCATTTCCTTTTGGAGGGATAAAAAGTTCTGGAACTGGACAGTGGTGATGCCTGCATGGCATTGTGACTGCCACTTTAAAATGCTAAACATTTTTTAAACTACATGTAACTTTTAACTAGTTTTTCATATTGCAGGGAAAAAAAAGACTATGAAACTTATCAGGAATATCTTTAAAATCGCTTCACAGATTCTTTTTGAAGAAGACCATATTAAAAGTTAAAAGAAAGTGAGATTCATTTTGAAACTGAAAGAGATTCTGATCAGTAAACACTCTGGTCACAAGTCGTGTGTTCCATGGGACATGGTGGTGTTGCTATGTGTCTGTGTGGACCCTGTGATATGAGCATGTGTCAGATGTCTCATCCCTGAGTTACCAGTCCTGCACACGTGGTGGTGGTACACGCTGCGTATGGATGGACGCCCTGCGTATGTGCAGAACTCTGCCCATCTGAAGGAAGGCAGGAGAGATGAGTGCTGCTTGACTTCAGAAAAGCATCTGAGATTATGTTGAGCAATGCAGAACAAGGGTTTGGCCCCACATGGAAACTGGTTCTGTTATCTTCTCTCCCTCGTCTTCCCCCTGACATTTTTAAGATGTTCTAATGAGTGTGCTATTTTTGTTTGGACCCCTTACGCCGGTCAGAGATAGCCTGATGTTTACACAAACACAAGTGTACTTTCAAAGTGGAAAAAAAGAAAGGTCTGATGATTCCCCTGCCTTGGTGCACGGATCCAGGACAATGTCCAAAAGGAAATAAAAACATCAACAACCCACCACTGGAGGGCTCAGGCAGAGCTACCAGAGAAACTGGGACCCTGAATGTGGCTGCCTCCTTCCTTCCTCAAGAAATGGCCCAGGGAACCACAAGCAGGCACGTGCTCAAACCCAAAACTAACCTAGTCTCAACAAGTCAATGGCAAGAAGGAAAAAAACAGAGGGTACTACCCACAGTCTGCAGAGACTTAGAGTCATAAAACCAAACACAACCTGTGGACTGTCTTTGAATTCTGATTTGAACAAATCAACCATAAAAAGGTATTTTGGGAATACTCAAGGCATTTTGAATATGAATGGAGCAGTGATGATATTAAATGGTATTAATTGTCCAATTAATAATGATATTGTGGATATGTAAGAAAATGTCCTTATGTCTTACAATATACACTGTCAAGAAGTTGCTTTAAAATACCACAAAGATACACACACGCGCGCACGCACACACACGCACACACACATGCACGCACACAAAGATAAGGCAAAATATTCATCTATTCATACACCTAGACGCAGGCATATGGAAATCTGCTATCCTATTTTTTTTCAGTCATCGGGCTACTCATACCATGCACATTCACAAATACTCATCATCAAGGGAGAACGGCGCCAGCCAAGGCCTCGTCGTGAGCTGGTTATAACGCCCTTTCCAACCTTCCTTGCTGTTCCTTCAGAGGAATCCAAGGGACCCCATTCCATTCCCACCCTCCTTCAAACTTATTAAAAGTGGGTGATATGGTTTGAATATTTGCCCCCTACAAAATTTATATTGAAATTTAATCCCCAATGGGCAGTGCTGAGAGGTGGGTCCTTTAAGAGGTGATTGAGTCATGAGGGCCTTGCCCTTATGAATGGATTAATCCAGCCAGGGATTAAGGGATTAATAGGTTGTTATGGGGGTGGGGCTGTGGCTTTTAAGGGGAAGAGAGACCTTTGTTAGCAGTGAGCACGCTCGTCCCCCACACCATGTGATGCCCCGCACTCCCTCAGGACTCTGCAGACGCTCCCCAGCAGCAAGAAGGCCCTCACCAGATGCAGCCCCTCAACCTTGGACTTCTCAGCCTCCATAACTGTAAGAAATACATTCGTTTCCTTTATAAATTATCCAGAGTCAGGTATTCTGTTATAAGCAGCAGAGAACACACTAAGACAACAGGGGATGGAAACAAATTTCAGGCATTAATTAACCCACTCTCTCTCTCACTAAGAATGCAGTAGGTTGAATGGACTTTCTGAGAGCCATGTGACAACTGCTGGTGCTCATAAATCTGATTATTTCAACAGAACAAAAACACAGCTACCAATGTTGCTCCCCCTTCAAGTCCACGGCATTCATTTATGTATCCCCAGAACAATTTTTACAGAGTGCCTCCCCACTTACCAGGCACTAGGCCTGGCCCTGCACACGCAGTAATGACGAAGACAGCCAAGGTACCATCCCAGCCTGGAGCGCTTCACAATAAACATGAACACATCCTAACGCCGACTGAAGCAGAAGTGAGTCCCCGCAGCCCCGTGAACAGTTTCTTCTAAGAGTTACAGCAGCCTTCAGTGGCAAAAGGATCTTGGAATGACCTCAAACCTCTTAAAATATAAACAGCCATTCCCGGGCAGAATGCTTGTGAATGGGAGGGAGAGAGCAGTAGGCGCTCGGTTAAGTATTTATATGGACAGATGAATGCCAACAAGTCTAAGTTAGCAGAAACCTATAATAAGATGCCCTGTGGGCGTGCAGGTATGGAGAGAGAAGAGATCCTGACGCCAGCTGAGGCCTGCAGTGACAGTGATGGCAGTGCCCACGTGCACAAGCAGTGCCACGTGCCCACTCTGGCTAGGCCTCAGTAGGATGCAGCTTGACAGGGCCTTGAGACCACAGTGCAGGCCTTGGCCTCTATGCCAGGGCGGTGCTGAGAGGTGGCACTGGCTGGCAGCCACGAGCACGCTCTTCTTCATCAGCCTGGCTGGTGTTCAGCTCTGGTGGAGGAGCCCCGTGACATGACACAGAGGCCTCCTTTCCCTCCGTGCCTCGGGAAGAGAACTCTCGAGCCAAGAGCCAGATGAGTGATGCTCAGCAGGTAAGGGCTGCCTGGAAGGGGCCAAGTGTTCATCTGCATAAAGAAAAATCCATTTGTCTTCTGGTCCTATCTCTCTCAGAAAAACATGGACACAATAGATGGAAGAAAACGCATCTCAGCAGACAGTCCCAGTAAGGAAGTCGGCCTCAGAGGGTGCATCGATCTCCTAAGACTGTCGTGAAAAATGGTACAAACTGGGTGACTCACAGCAACAGAAACGCATTCCATCACAGTCCTGGAGGCCGGAAGTCCAAAATCAAGGTGTCCACAGGGCTCACTCCTTTCGAAGGCTCTGGGAAGGCTCCTTCCTCGTCTTTTTGGAGTCCCTGGGCTGTGGCTGCCTCTCTCCCGTCTGCCTCAGTCCTCACACGCCCCTCGGTGTGTGTCTCGTCCTCTTCTGTCCCTAATAAAGGCACTCCTCATTGGAGTTAGGGCCCACCCTGAATGGTCCCATCTCAAGGGCCGTCACTGCATCTGCAAAAACGCTTTTTCCAAATGAGGTGACATCCGCAGGTTCTGAGGGTTAGGATGTGGATAGAGCTTCTGGGGGGGCCACAGCTCCATCTATTACAGCGCCGAGAAGGGACTCATGATTAGTCTGAACCAATCACGGCGGACAGCGTATCAGGCGCCTGCTCAGCAGGGGAGGTGTGAGACACTGCCTGTTCTCCACTGCATCAAGCCAACCCAAACCGGTGGAGGTGTTTTTTAAAAGGGGAAAGCGAAAACAGACAGCTTACTTCTCTTCAGAATGCAGGAACATTTGCTTTCATCTCCCTCCCACATCAAACAGTAATACTACCTTGTTCCTCAAAACAGAATCCTACTTAACCTCTCTGTGCCTCAGTTTCCTTGTCTGTAAAATGGAAAATATTAACAGTACCTACCCCATGGTGGCGGAACGTGAGTTAATGCACCTACCTTGCTTAGAGAGAACCTGCACACAGTAAGAGCTGAGTACACGTCAGTTTTCATTCAGTATCATTTGCTACCCTGGTTTACTCTGGTCCCCCCCTTCCTTAAACCTCTGTGGCACCCTTGCTAACTGAGCTGACCAAGGAGCAACTCCATTTCTGGTCGGTTTCTTTGGAAAAAGCTGGTTACATATGTAAATCTAAAACACTACAGACAGAAAACCCTAGAAAAACACATTGTTTGCGTAAGACCTTGAGATATGCGACAGGTCACAGGAAATAAGCAGATGGCTTCTTCATTTCTATTTACTTAGTGCCCCACCTTGTTTCAGAAAGGCTCAGACAGACATATTCAACACAGTAACATTAAATTCACAATCAGGCTGGGCGCTGTAGCTCATGCCTTTACCCAGCACTTTGGGAGACCAAGCCAGAGCAGACCACTTGAGTCCTGGAGTTCCAGACCAGTCTGGGTAACGTAGTGAAACCCCGTCTCTACAAAAAATATAAAAATTATCCAGGAGCGTGCCTGTGGTCCCAGCTACTTGGGAGGCAAAGGTAAGAGGACCGCTTGAGCCTGGAGCCAGAGGCTACAGTGAGCTGAGATCACGCCACTGCACTCCAGCCTGGGTGATGGAGGGAGACCTTGTCTCAAAAAAAAAAAAAAAAAAAAAAAAAAAAAAGTGGATAAAAGGAAAAGAAAAAAAATAAGATTTGAAAGATATCTGAAAAGACTCAATAAGGCCAGGAGTGATATTAGTCTAAAAAAATTATACTGCAATATCCTGTTCACTTGCTGGAAGCAGCTCCAATCTGCAATCTGGCTCTAAGCTCTGGCACCTGATACAAAGATAGAGCCTAGCCAGCTAAATTATTCATTGTGTCCTTAAGATTAAAAAAGAAAGAGGAGGGAGTGGGGGAAGAGGAAAAAGGCATTGACTCAGAACTGTTCCTGGTAGAAGAGAAACTTCTCTCCTGGGCCTCCTTAAAGAAGGCATGATATATATATTCAGTTGCTTTTCTAGATTATATAGTTCTAGAAGGTTTTCATTGTTACCTACATTATCTCTTTCTGATTCACCCCTAATAGCTAGGATCAATTAAATTAAGAGTATTTCGGTTAACAAAGTAAGGGAGTGTTTATGCATGGAGGGGTAGGTTGTAAATGATTATCTGCTTTCTTAGGACAGGTGGGCACACAGATAGGCCTTCATTACAGAGGTAAAAAGGAGGCTTTTGTAAAAGACAAAAACAAGCTTGCTTTAAATAGAGAACATTGAAAAGAAAATGCTCCATTCCCAATATAAAAGTCTGGAGTTTCCATGTCCTCTAGTCCTAAATGGTCAGGAGAAGCAAAAAAAGGAATTTGGAGAAGGAAGAGGGTAAGAATCCTCAAAGGAGCTTTCCACAGGCAGTCGGCCAAAATACCACAGGTGAGCAGTCACTGGAGGCTCCAGGCTGCGGCCACAGTCGCAGAGGATGCAAATGCTTTTGAGACCAGGTTCAGTGGCTCACACCTGTAATCCTCGAACTTTGGGAGGCAGAGGTGGGAGGATCACTTCACCCCAGGAGTTCAAGACCAGCCTGGGCAACATGGTGACACTCAGGCTCTATTAAAAAAAACACAAAAATTAGCCAGGCATGGTGGCATGTGTACCTGGAGTTCCGGCTACTCTGGAGTCTGGGGTGGGAGGACCACTTGAATCCAAGAGGTGGAGGCTGCAGACAGTCACGATTGCAGCACTGCACTCAAGCTTGGGCAATATAGTGAGACCCTGTCTCTAAAAGAAAACAAAGTCTTTCGGGTGATAACTTGATGTTTTATGATCATTTGGGGTTGGCTGATTTTTATCATGAATGAGCCTAAAACTTTGAATACAATTTTACTTTTGGCAGTCCGCATGGGCGTGTTTCCGCCACGACCTCTCTCACACGTACACCCACCCTGATGCACTCACCTTGTTAAGCCACTTGAGCCCTGGGATCGTGTTGGAGTTTATCTGCTCCTCCAGCCACGGGCGCATGCGCATCCTTTCCACCGGCATGGTGCCTTTGCAGGAGAGAAACACAGCGTCAGGCGTTGGTGCCGCTCACTGCGGTGTCTGCGCTGCAGAGTTCTACACCCCGCCTGACCCTTTCCTTCTCTCCCTTCCTGGGGCTGGGGACTCGGAGGTGGGGGTTGGTGTACTCAGGGGCTGTGCCCTAGAGCCACCTGTGCAAGCTCAGCCCTCGCACTGGCCAGGGGGCAATCTGGGGACACAGGACGGTCCAGGCCTGCCCTCCGCTGGCAGGGTCCTATGAGCACTGGAGGCCAGGACCTGCACTCCTCCCCCCGACTTTGCCTAGAGGGAGGCTTTATCCCCCGCTACCCTGGCCTGTTTTGAGGCATGGGTTGCTCAGAGGCCCAGTGTTTACAATGCGTTTGGGGATCCTTCTTCCAACAGCCACGGAGTGGGCAGAGCAAAGCAGCTGTGGGAAAGTGTTATGACAGCCAAGCCACTCACTCTGAGAATCTCGGTCCTACCAACGCTTACAACCCCCATGTTAACACTGAAGCTCTAACGGAACCCGTTCATTTGGCATTCCCAAAGTTTTCCACCAACTACCCGTCCCTCCCGACTTTCCTTCCAGAGCTCCCCCACGCCCTGCACGCGTATCTCTTTTGCTTTTACCAGAGTACAATCTCTCACCCAAGTATCTTTCTTCAACGCCAGCCTCCCCCTCTGACCTGACATCATCCTCTTTTCCTTTAACTTACTTTCCCTTTGAAAGTCATTCTCTTGGTCTGACCGCCCTTCCTCCTCCAGTCCACACAATGCTCCCAGCGGCTTCCAGATTCCTAAGATAGACTTCCCCTTATCAATCAGAACAGACCCAGAGGCAAGTCACTAACAAAGTACCTTCCACACCGTCCCCCACTCATCTTCACCCTATCTGTGCCTGCATTTACATGTAATCTGGGGTCCAAAAGCAAAGACGGTGGGATACAGGCCTCCATTTTTTAAAAATTATTTTTTGAAACTGAGTTTTCCTCTTGTTGCCCAGGCTGGAGCGCAGTGGTGTGATCTTGGCTCACTGCAACCTCCGCCTCCCAGGTTCAAGCGATTCTCCTGCCTCAACCTGCTAAGCAGCTGGGATTACAGATGCGCACCACCACGCCCGGCTAATTTTTTGTATTTTTAGTAGAGATGGGGTTTCACCATATTGGCCAGGCTGGTCTCGAACTCCTGACCTCAGATGATCCACCCGCCTAGGCCTCTCAAAGTGCTGGGATTACAGGCGTGAGGCACCATGCCTGGCCCGCCTCCATTCTATAGGACCTCACGGACAGTGTGACACGGTAATCCTCTTTCAATCCTGATTTGTCTCTTCCTTCTTCAGTTCATTTCCTCCAAAACTGAGCTCTGAAAATTCTCTTCATTGGAATTTGGGCTGATGTCTCAATCCTTTCCAGCTTGCCATGGACTTCCTCTCTCCTCTATTCCCTGCGCCCAAAACATGCCCGAGTACAAGCATCCTTCCATGGCCCGCTGGGCTTCAGCCTGCGCCTGCAGGAGCCCCCAGCCTTTTCCTTGCAGGCCTCCTGCAGGCTGGCCCACTGGCTGCTGCAGACACCTCCTGCTCCGTGCTCATCCCATGCCCTCTGCTCTTCATTCCCTGGCCTCGCCAGGCCTATCCACCCTCTGAAACCCAGCCTCCTCCTCCTCCTCCACAAGGGCTTCCCAGACCACTCCCACCTAAAGCAGTCACTCTGCCTCCAGCTCCTACGACACTCACTCAGCTTACACTCCTCTTCTGAAAAACCAAACATTGCTTTAGGGCAGTCGGGTCTTTCGTCTTAGCCCCTTTTTTACCTGTACACTTCTCAGCAGTGTACACCCCACTCTCTCTTCCTAACCAAATTTAAGTTCTACCGGAGGAAGAGGATCACCTTTTTTGGGGGGGGCAGGGTCTCACTCTGTCACCCATACAGGAGTGCAGTGGCATGATCATGGCTCACTGCAGCCTCAATCTCCTGGGCTCAAGCGATTTTCCCACCTCAGCCTCCCGAGTAGCTGGGACTACAGGTGTGAGCCATCATGCCCAGCTAATGATTTAAAATTTTTGCAGATATGGGGTCTCCCTATGTTGCCCAGGCTGGTCTCAAACTCCTGGGCTCAAGCAATCCTCCCACCTTGGCCTCCCAAAGTGCTGAGATTACAGACGTGAGCTCCCATGCTCTGCCCTCTTTCTAGGTCTTTTGCTAGTCCTACAAAGTCCAAATGTTGCCTTCCACATAGGAAACACTGGCTACAAGGCCCAGGCCAGCTCTGAAGATCACCTAGGTGAGGTGCCATCAGAGGGTGGCCTCATCTGCTCATATGGAGGCTCCAGCCACCATTCTATGAGACAGAAACAGGAACCTTCGAGGTATTTCACAAGGACGTGGAGTGGCCGCAAGGAGTTGCAGAGACTGCTGCTCTGGGTTTCAATCCATTCATTTGTTCCATTCATTCATTTGTTCATCCACCCAAAGATCATGTATTGAGAATGATGCTCCAGGAACGGGGAAAGATGACATTCCCTGCCGGAACTCCCAATCTAACAGGACACTGGAAAGAAAGGACTTACCATGAGCCATGAAAAGTCCTGGGTACAAGATGATAAAGAGTTTCAGGGCTAGGTGCAATGGCTCACCCCTGTAATCCCAAAACTTTGGGAGTCAAGGCGGGTGCATCACGAGGTCAGGAGTTCAAGACCAGCTTGGACAAGATGGTGAAACTCCCTATCTACTAAAAATTCAGAAAGTTAGCCAGGCATGGTGGCGGGTGCCTATAATCCCAGTTACTTGGGAGGCTGAGGCAGAGAGTTGCTTGAACCCAGGAGGCGGAGGTTGCAGTGAGCCGAGATCGTGCCATCACACTCCAGCCTGGGAAACAGAGCGAGACTCTGTCTCAACAACAAGACAAAAAGAGTTTCAGAAGAGTCTGGGGGAGCACTGGGGAAAGCTGTGCACAGAGGAGTGCGCTGGTGACCCCACAAAGGCTCACCCTGCAAGAGACGGATGCCAGTTCTCCCAACTGCCTGACGCTCAGAACTGCTGTGCGTGGTCCCTAGCACTGCAGCTGAGCCTGAGTTGAGCAATACGGAAACGCGAGAGGCGTGTGTAAGTGGCCTGCTTCCAGCTAATACTCAGAATAATACCGTATCTCCTCCATTATCTTTCTCACAAATAACCCAGGTGGCAAAAAGAATAGTCGCACCTAAAACAGTTCAAAAAGCCATATGGTATGGTTCCTATCAGGTGCCCTCCTACCAGCCCGCAGTGGTCCCTGTTCTTATGTTAGTGATGGCTTTTCAAGTTCACGCAGATGGGAATCACTCTGAAAGAGAATGAAGATCAGTTTTAAACTGAAACAGTAGTTGGAAAAGTCCATTGTCAGGTAAAGCAAAGCACCAAGACGAGAAACCCAACTTTCTGTCTTTAAAACTAAAGCCTGTGTGGGAAGCCATGCTCCATCCACACCGTTCGCAGATTCTGTATCTGTGAATTTGCCTACTCACTAAAATATAACCATAACCCCCAAGTCAATACGCAGACGCGTTTGCGGTCACTCGCGGACGTGTGCTGACTTCGAGCCATCTGACGCACGTGTTCCCAGCTGAGGCTGAACAAGGCCACACTCTGCCTTCCCTCTCTTGCTCTCCTATGGCAAACAAGTGTCCTTTTCACAGTCTACGGAGTGCGACATTTTTCTTCACATCGCTGTGCGTTTTGTTGGTGACTCTGCTGTTTCAAAGGGCCCCCAGGCATTGCGCCAAAGTGCCTTCCCGGGTTCCTAAGAACCAGAAGGCGGTGATGTGCCTTACAGGGAAACACGTATATCAGATAAGCTTTGCTCAGGCGTGCATTATAGCGCTGTGAGTTCAATGCTAATCAAGCAACAAGAAATATTACGGAGGGTGTCTTTAAACAGAAACACATAAGACAAGGATATACAATGATCAGTTGACAAAATGTTGTGACCTGACGCTCACAGGAACCTGATGTCCTTATAAGGAGCGAAGTGTGAGCAGGGACAACAGAATGCCGCCACATGAAGACACAGACACACAGGGAGGATGGGCACGTGAAGCTGGGGATAAAGAGACTGCCGTGAGGCTGCTGCAGCCGACCACGACTGCAGCCACCAGAAGCTGGAAGAGGCAAGGATGGATTCTCCCCGAGAGCCTTGAGGCACAGCAGAGCACCGCTGATACCTCGATTTGACACTTCTGGCCTCCAGAATTGTGATGGGATAAATTTCTGTTGTGTTAAAGCTACTTCTTCTGGCAGCTCTGAGCAGCTAGCAGAGAAGGGAGAGCTGCAAAGTCCCCGAGGCAAGGTGGCCCCTGTGGAAGGCAGTCAGTGACACGGAGGGCCCAGAGACCTGGCTGACCCAGAAGACCATGCCTAGGATTTTGGTCATGACCATGACCCAAGACTGAAGAAGACACCAAAGGATTTCAGCAAGAGAATGATATGGTCAGTTTGGTCAATAGTAAAGGAAAGAGCTGACTGCGAAATCCGGACCAGCCCTCCACCAACTTGAATGCACACAGGAATCCCAAGTCCGTGGATTCTAGGCGACCCGTGTTCTGCGTCTCTGACAAGCCCCTAGGTCCTTGGGTCACACTCTGAGAAGCAAAGCTCTAGAGTCCCCTTATTTTCCATGCTCAGTCTCCCGGCTGTCCCGTGCTCCTGCAGTCTGCTCATTTTGGCCGTTTCGACAGACTCCTCTGTTGGTCCACACTGCCAGGCTTGCCGGCTGGGTCCCTTCCTCACTTCCGCACCGTGCCTGTCCGGTAAGGAGGCGGCTCTGCCACACCTCAAACTTATTAGAGAAGTTCATAATCTTAAATCGGAACTGTCATTAATTGTAAGTAAACTTTTAGAAAAAGTAAAAATTCGAAAAAGTATTTTATCAGAGTAAAAAAAAAAACTTAAAAAGGGCCATACTTACTTCAGGTTTTGTTTGTTTACAGTCTGTTTGTAGCTAGGACATCTCCAATGAGAACCAAAGAAAAGCTCACGCAGTCATACGAAGGCCCCTCTCCTTCGTGACTTGATTTTTCCCCCGACCCACCTCCCACACCCTGGGCAGGCAGCGGATTAGCAGTGTGCCTGCCACCAGACACAGCGCAAAAACTTTGCCATTTGACATAGATTGCTCATGACTACCAGAGGGTGAGAATACATTTTTACTTCTGTGAAAAACAGCAAACGCAGAAGCTACCTCAAGCCTAGCACCAGAAATGGATCATTTAGTGGGCCACTAAAAATAGTTTCATTGTGTTTCCAGAGATTAAAAGACAGACGACAGGCACAGAGGGTCAGAGGACTGAGGACTGCAAAGAAAGATGCTTACTTGGTACGTGTCACCTAGCTTCCGTTACTGAAAGTCAAGGTGACACACTGGGCTTTCTGAAAGGCAAGCTTCCCACAGGCACAAACAGCCAGGCCATGTGAACCTTGAACAGAGTTAGAGAAGGCAGGTAACTAAGTGCGTGACACAGAGAGCGACTGTGTTTGTCTAAGAGAACCAAAATGCACAGAAATCGGGACAGCTGTCGCAGCCCTGACTCTGCCATTGCTGGTGTGTGTCCTTGTGCTAATCACTCCATCTTTCTGGTCCACACTTTGAACATCTAGAAAAATGGGACATTTTAGGCCGGGTGCAGTGGCTCATGCCTGTAATCCCAGTACTTTAGGAGGCTGAGGCGGGCGGATCACGAGGTCAAGAGATCGAGACCATCCTGGCCAACATGATGAAACCCCGTCTCTACTAAAGATACAAAAATTAGCTGGGTGTGTTGGTGTGTGCCTGTAGTCCCAGCTACTCGGGAGGCTGAGACGGGAGAATGGTTTGAACCCGGGAGGCAGAGGTTGCAATGAGCCGAGATCGTGCCACTCCAGCCTGGCAACAGAGTAAGACTCCATCTCATAAAAAAAAGAAAGAAAGAAAAGAAGAGAAAAATGGGACGTTTTAAACTGATGATTTCTGCAGTTATCCATGATAGGATAAATTGTAATCTCTTTTGTAAGCTTCTTTTCTTGTACATCAGGTTGTTTATGGTTCTACAAACCTAATATACGAGCAACTTGTACTTCAAAGTAAGTAAAAGCGTTCAACCATCTACCCTGGAGCCGGACAAAAGGCACTTTGTAAAATCCCCTGTCATTACACCTTTGAGATTTGAGGTTGGGACTGGCTTCAAAAACGTGGCATCTGGCTATAAGTCAATTCAGCTTACGGTGGTTACTGAACTATCACTGGTGCCAGGCCTGCTATATAAAGGCATGCAAGCTATTCACTGTGATTCGTAAGACATGAATGATCCCCCATGAAGCTGACAGTACTATGGCCATGATTGGTGCTATGGACAGTGAGGTTGAATTTTCACCTAAATAACTGAATTTTGGTTCTTGGAATAGTAATAGCAATGGTTACCATTTACAGAGCACTTACTACATGCCAGGTATTAACACTAGGGTCTTCTTGCTAGGTGTGGTGGTACACACCTGCAGTTTCAGCTACTTGGGAGGCTGAGGTGGGAGAATCAATTGAGCCCAGGAGTTCGAGACTGCAGTGAGCCATGATCACACCACTGCACTCCAGCCTGGGTGGCAGAGAGATCCCCTCTCTAACAATAAAAAAATTAAAAACCTACGGTTTTCTACAAGTTTTGTCTTTAACTCTTATAAGCCTAGGATGTAGGGACTTTATTATCCTTTATTACCTGCTAGTAAGTGCAGACCCAAAACTCTCATTTGAATTCAGGCCTATTTAATATGAAAAGCCCAGGCTTATGCCTCATGATGACCTCTTAATTGTGCTACTTACCGAGACTTCCCAAACGTCTCTCTACCTTGCACACCACTGACACAGTCATCTTCCTAAAATACCACTTTAATCATGTGAATTCTCTGTTCCAGAGACTTCGAAATGTGCCTGCTGGATTTAAGGTAATAAATTCCTTAGTTGAGAGGGGGTGGTGCTTCTGGTAATGGTGCAATAGGTAATTCAGACCTGACTCCCATGCTGAATAACTAAGACACGTGCACAAAATATATTTTTAAAATCCATTTAAATGCATCAGAGAGCTAACAAAATAGTTAAAAATTAGGGGGGCAAGATCTGGGAGAAAAATAAACCCAGGAAGGTGAACCTGACATTTAGGGCTGCTGCAATCCTAGTTCAGGGGCACCTGCTCATTTCTGAAGAGGACATTGTGGGACTTTGAAACTGAGCAGAGCTTTTGACACATTCAGGTGACTGAGGCCACAAAAACTGAAGATCAGGACCCAGCTAGGAAAAGGGGTTCCTGGAAACACCCCCACAAGCTTTGTAAGTAATACAACTAAGTAGAAATAAACCAGTATCAAAGGCTGAGGCCCAGCTTTGAATCATCTCAACCCCTGATCAAACGCAAATGACCTGGAACTACCGAATGTAAACATAAATCATATCTTGAGGAACATAACATTATCCTAGGATTTATATTATGTCTGGAGCTCTTCACGTAGTATTGCCAGCATTAATATAGCTAGGAATATGAAGATAAAATCCAACAAAATAGAAAACCAAGGGAAAGAGCAGACAATAGAGACAGACGCACAGGGACACACACACACAGGTCTCATAAAGAGATAATGGACATACAGATACCAACGTGTTCATATGCAGTCTTTAAATATCTATGCTGCTATGTTAAACAGAGACAATATGGAAAATATTGACAGAAAACTGAACACTATAAAAAAAGAAATTCTAGAAGTAAAGGATACATCATTACAATTAAGAGGAACTCAATGGATGGTTTTAACAATAGAGTAGACACCGCTGGAAAAAATAACCAGCGAATCAAAAGGCAGATCAGAAGAAATACACAGAATGTAGCACTGAGAGACGAAAGTGGAAAAATCCGCAGCGGAAACACTGCAAAGGTCTCAAACGTGAGCAATTCAGTGTTCCATAAAGACGAGGAAAAATGAGGCAGAAGCAATATTTGAAGAGATAATGACCAATTCTGTTCCAAACTCAGATTTAAGAATTGCTACAAACCCCAAATGGACAAATGCAAATAAAACCATACCCAGGCACATTGTAGTACACTTACTGAAAGCCAAAAACATAAAGAAAAATCATAAAACAGCTAGGAAAAGAAACACATTCATCACCTTTTAAACACACGCACACACACCACAAATCTGTAAACAGCTTACAGTGACTCCTCAGCAGACGCAGTGGAGGACACAAGACAGTGGAGAGATGTCTTTAAAGCACTGAAAGAAAACAGCTGCCATTTAAAAATGTTATACCCAGAGAATACTTCAAGAATGAAGATAAAGGCATTTTCACTCAGATTAAAACTAGAGACTTCTCCACCTGTGGAGCCACAGTTCATGAGTTCACGGTGGCAGAGTCGTGGGAGACGGTTCAACACGGGGCAAGAGTGAGGACAAAGGGATGGGAACTGAGTCGCTAACAGGGCTTCGATCCGAGTGTCGCAGAGGCTGACCCCTGCAGGGCTCTACTCCTTTTCTTTTGCAGCTGTATCATTTCTAAAAGTGGCTCTTGTCACCTGATTCCTACATAGCCATGTGCCCTCCCCTCTTTTTTTTTTTTTTTAAACAGAGTCTCGCTCTGTCGCCAGGCTGGAGAGCAGTGGCACGATCTTGGCTCACTGCAACCTCTGCCTCCTGCGTTCAAGGAGTAGCTGGGACTACAGGCGTGCACTACCACAGCCAGCTAATTTTTGTATTTTCAGTAGACACAGGTTTTCACCATGTTGACTAGGATGGTCTCAATCTCATAAACTCATGATCCACCCACCTGGGCCTCCCAAAGTGCCGGGATTACAGACGTGAGCCGCCGCACCAGGCCATGCCCTCCACTCTTATCAAGCTACAGATGTTTTACCCTTCCAACAAAAGCGAGCTCCAATGTGTCCTCACGTATTAAACCTTCTCTCACAATGCTCACCACCAGCACCGGCACTCTTGTCCTGTGGCACGTGTTCTCTTGGTACCCAGTCACGCAAGTGGATCAGCAAATATTCATATTATTACAAGGAACTGTGCTGAGTGCTGTGGGGATTCAAAGACGGATAAGACACGATCACTACCCTCAAGGAACGAATAAGTTAACTGAGGATGTGAGAGATCAATCACATAAAGCCAACTAATAATCCTATAATTATAATAATAAAAGATTATGCAATAAAGATCACAAGGTAGTGTCTTATTAATTGCCAACTAAGTTAGCTAGTTCCTAAGGAATACATAAATCATTACTAAATGGGCTTGTAAGGGAAAGCTTTATGGTAAAGGAAGATTTATTGGATAGGGAGGTGCTGTCTAGGCACGGAGAAGGTGGCAAGCGAGCCGGGCGAGGTAAAAGGTTGGTATCAGCAGCCGAAGCAGGACTGAAGATGTGTTTGCTGATGTGGGCAGAGCAAACGTCTTATGCACCAACACGGGCGTCTTCGTAAGCGTCACGGGTGTGTGAGAAGCAAACACTGCGTATTTCACATCAATCATCTTTAACTCTCGTAACAGCTCCAACCAGTTAAATACGAACATCCCCATTTTATTGTTTTATTTTTGAGACAGGGCCTCACTCTGTCACCCAGACTAGAGTGCAGTGGTGCAGTCCTAGCTCACTGCAGTCTTGACTTCCCTGGGATCACGAGATCCTCTCACCTCAGCCTCTCAAGTACCCAGGATGTATCCACCAGGCCTAGCTAATTTTTACAATATTTTTGTAGAAGCAGGGGTCTCACTACCTATGTTGCCCAGGTTGTTCTCAAACTCCTAGCCTCAAGCGATCCTCCTACTTCGACCTCCCAAAGTGCTAAGGTTAGAGGCATAAGCCACCATGCCCAGCCTATTATCCTCATTTTAGAGATGAGGAAAAGCATAGCCAAAAAAGGCAGCCCCCACGAAAAATAAAAAGGAGAAATAAGAAAGAAAAGAAAATGTCCAAGTCACCACTCCTCTAGACGAGGCGCCAGGGGGATCTGGGATGCCCAGCTAGAACCTGCGCTTGTTTATGCAGGCTGCTAATGACTTCTGAGTGCATGACTTGGGAGAAGCCATGCTTCAGCTTCGTGAGCCATGCAGCACTCCACACAGAGCCAGCTGGAGGAAAGGAGGTGGGCTAGAAACTACCGCTGTGGCTCAGGACTGTGGTGATGGGAATGTCCAAAAACCACAGCAAACACGCGATGATGCATGCACAGGAACCTAACAGCAGTGTTTAGTAGTAACTTTTCCTGGGCACACAACAGTCTTTTCCCAAATGCAAGTTCCTCTTGCAAGTTCCTCATAACGACTTCTGTGTGCTTTCTCAGCAAAAGGAAGAATTTCCGTGAAAGTTATGTGACTTGAGAGAAAGCTGGAGTTCGAAACTGGATCATCATGATCATCTCCATCATTATCACCATTCCAGCCCCTCCTAGGAGCCTGACCCTCAGCCAAATGCCTTTCATGCTTATTTCATTTAATCTGCCACAAGAGGCAGAGTAGCTAATCTCCTCCATTCTACAGACGAGGAAATGAAGCTCCTTACAAGGCTCCACTTACAGCCATTAAATGGTAAAGCAAACATTCAGATCTAGATCTGACTCCAAAGAATATTCCAGAAACCTCTAGACCAGTGTTTTGCAAGTCTCTGGTAACAACCCATCGGAGGGTCGTGGAATAGTTTTACTGCATTAAGATTAGCACCTTTAATTTAATTTTAATTTACAATATGATAGGATGGAAAACAAGAGAGTACCCAAAAAAGTGAAGTAAGCATTGTTTTATGAAACGTCTGCTCCCATTTAATGTCACAGCGCATTATATTAGACTGGTACTGGGGTTGAAGGGTATAAAAAGCATTGCACTGGGCTGGACTGCCTCCCGAGGGTGTGCGTGCAGGTGTGTGTGAGCACTTGGACGGCGGAGAGAGGGAGGGGGCATTGTGGGAAGCAGAATGCAGGAAAGGAGGATATGTGAAAACAAGGAGAAGCAGACCCTAAGAGCTCTCCTGACTGCTAAAAGGTGGAAATAAAATGTACAAGAGGAGCTTCAGGGCATGTGCTCGGCAGGAAAACAGCATGTTCAGAGCAAAGAGAACAGGACCTTGTATATTACAGAGGTGCCCTGGGACCTTCCTATGTGGCCATGCTTATTCCCTCTCTGCCTGCACCATCCGAATCCCTCTCCAGACTCTGGTGGGGACCTTGAAGTCAGCCACTGCCAGTCCTGAAATCAGAAAGACGTTTCACGTTTGGATGGAGGGCCAGACACAGAAAAAAGCATGCCTCTCAGCATACACAGTATCTGTACCAATGCACAGCTGATTCTTCTAAGCTTTCTTGAACTATAGAAAAGTTACTAAGCAATGGAAATCAACTATAGCATATCCATTGTAACACTGATACAGTCCTCGTTTCATGCATTTATTGTTTTATTTTCTTGAACTAAAAAAGATACATGTCATAGATTTCTTTAAGAATGGGAGTCTCCAGCCGGGTTTCCCCATTTGGTTTTAAGCAATTCAACCACGAATTCTCCAACTATGCAGATTTTTCAGGATGAATGGTGGGGCAGGACTGCTACTCCAAATACATCACAACCCGTCTTTATTCGTTTCTGTTCTGTTCATACCGCTATCCCACAACTGCCTTGCAATGGTATCACCTTAAAACTTAAAAAAAGCGGGGGGTGGGGGGGGACTTAAAAAAAAATCCCTGTCCCCCACTCTAATGAAATAAGAACCGAGAATTTTTTTTATTATCCTAGAGTAATTTTGATAAGCAATTAAGTATGAAAATCACTGTTATTTAGTATCCATCAACCCAAAGGAATCCAGATTCCAGATGTTTAATAAACATCTCCAGTTGAGTCATGGGAAAACAGGAGGCCAGTGGTGAATAGGTTTCATCATTAATGGAATATAAACCTATATGAAATTAAAAGTCTAAAATGCTTTTAAATACCACAAAACTAGTTTCCCAGGCTGAAAGTCATCAAGATTATACTTTTACATATTTGACATGCTATGCACAATTTTCCTGTTAGGTGCGTTTCCTATAATCCTTTGGAAGTTACTCTCATAGCTATAGGTACTTTATAAAATTTACCTTGTGTCTGACCACAGACTCCTCTGGAACCTGAAACAGTGCGATTTTTATGTTGTGATGCCTCACAATACCACGTGAGGCATCACAACCATAAAGGAACAAACTGACTTAGGCCTCTATGTGTGTGAAAAAAGCCACCTGTCTATCACTGGTTCTTGGTTCTGCAGATGACCCAGTGGTCATTTTAGAAAACAGTTCTCAATGCAGCCGAACAAGAACAGCAGATCTTCATCCAGAGATCAAGCCTTAAAAATACATGCAACGTGTTACGTTCACCCACGTGTGTGCGCTTTTGTGAGAAAGGCCCCCACAAGCTCTCAAAGGGCAGTTCCCTAGGCAGATGTAAGAGACACAGGGCAGGAACATGAATGGGAAAGCAGCTAGACCTCTCTGCTGACACTTTCTTGGCTTTTCCTGGCTCAGCAGCCGCTGCCCTGGCCCTCCCCACCCTTTGCCACGTGAGCCGCTAAGGGGTGCGGTCTCCATCCATCGGACCATCCCTGTCACCCACGGCCTCCTTCCATGCTCCCGCTGCAGCCCGTTTAGAGGCTGCTCCGCTCTGCCCTGAGCTGCTGCAGCATCCCCGTCCTGGCCACCCTCCCTCCAACCCACTTCCACATTCCACACGGTGGAGGCCTATACTTATTGCGTGTCTGCTGGACAAGAGTACAAGACTATGTAGACCTATATATTAACATGGGCAGCAACGTTAACATGGGATTCCAACTCCAGAGGCCTCCCATCCTGCTCCCTAGAATGCCCATTCCCTGGCCCCATTCTCCTTCCCACGGAGTGGCCTGACCACTTTCCCCACTACAAATGGGCCTCATGCCTCCCTCTTGTTTGCCCACACTGCAAACATTCGTGACAGGCTGGAGAACCTCACAACAGATGGATGACTCATTGCCTCATCTGAGCTCTCGGAGCCTCTGCACATCTTTTTTGCTCCTGTTCCATTTTCCATGGGTGCAATTTCAGATCCCCCCGGGCCTCCTGCTTCACAGAGGAAAGGGATCTACGAGGCTCTTCTTTCTGAATGTCTACCTCCCTTCCTCTTCACACTCATCTGAGTGTGACCTTTTTCCCTTTCTTAGACTGGATGGGCAGGAATGCCACTCTGTAACAGCCAAGATGTGGATGTCTGAGGAGAGATACTGAGAGTGTTGGGGCCTACTGAGTCTGAGATCTATGGGCTATCTAAAAAGGGGTGTCGGCTGGGCTATTAGAGGTATGAGGCTGGAGCTCAGGAGAAAGGCCAGCCTGGAAACGTCCAGCCATGCCTTTGGAAGACGGTTCAAATACCATATCTTCCACAATGCCTCACGTGACCAACACAAGACACATACATGCCCCCTTCCCTTGAAGGCATAAAACTCACTGCCTCTAACAGTGAGTCAGCACACATCTTACATTGTCCTAAAGTCACCAGTTCATTGTTACGTGCTTTAATCCACTGAGACCAATGCTCCTTTTGAGCTGGAAATCCATTTACTATGTAGGCCTAAATAGTCGTGTACTCTGCACCCAGCAAACACCCAGTGAGTGTAGACCAGCACTATCCAGTAGCCATTTTGCAATAGTTAACTTGTTATTTATCAGGGCAGTCAACAAGGCAGCTCTTGAACACCTGAAACGTGGCTACCATGAATGAGGAAAGCTCTGTCATCAAAGATGGAACCAGTTTCAAGGCCAGTTCTAATCGTTCCAAATCACAGTCAGTGGTCAGGTGTCTGGAAAGAAAACACCTGCTTGTGACACCCCTGTAGAGTTGCTGACACTGAACCTGCTCTGTTTTGAGAAAAACTTAGTTTTAAAATGCCTGATGCACACTCTGCAAGCTTAATCACCTTAGGAACACAACCTGTTGGTAAGCAGGGGAGCTTCTGTGTGAGTAACTGCCTGATCCAAGTCTAGACCTGCAAACCCTTGAAAATGATACCAGCTGGCAAGCAGGGAGTGTCCCACGTACCGGGATATTGTCAATATCCTCCACCATGAGGGTACTGACAATAGCTAAGGAGTATTAAGTGCTTAACAGTGTTAGGTAAGTTCTAAGCACGTTAGGAGGATAAGCGCACCTGATTCACAGCATCCCAAGAAGGTGGGTACTACTGTGGTCCCCATTTTAGAGATTAAGAAACTGAGGCACATAAGGTTAAGTAACTTCCCAAGGTCACAGAGTTACTGAGTGGTAGAACTCATATTTGAAATGGAGTCTTAGGCCCTTTGGATGTGAGGCTTACACAGGGAGGACAAACTGGGGTTCACATCAAGAGGTAGAGAGGGCCCCATACCTCCGTCGGGCCGGGCATCTGCACTGGAAGCCTGTGTGGAAGGGGGACACAGCCAGGGCCACAAGATCCCCGCAGCCTGGCAAGCACCGTTCCAGCTCTGAGCTGGCCCTGGTGCACAGGAAGCAGTTTCCCAGCCTCCTTCATGCAGCCCCTTTAAAGTCACACTTAATACTGCCCCATTTAATACTTTCCTGGCGAGTGGGCATCAACAAAACATGCTGCGTTTCCTGGTCAACCAGAGCTTTCCTTTGTAGTCTGGACTAGGAAAACACTCCCATACTCCAAAGTAAAGATACTCGCCCACCTCCACCCCTTCACCTCCATGCTGTCTTTAAGAAAACAACAAGAGAGGCCCAGAGGGGCTTTTTCCTTCCTTTGCATCACTTGGGTGTATTCTCCAGTTGTTTCATTTTAGTTGCTGCTTCTGCCATAAAGCAGGGTCACCCTGTTGCTTACAGGGTCTTTGAAAGGCAGAAGGGGAGGAAAGTGTGCCCTGCCCAGCCCATTACTGATTAACCTGGAGAACTACTTCAGGAGCACAAGTAAGTCCCATAGAAGGCAAATGCTCCACTATCTTAACATTAATTTCACATTGGCATTTATTTAAGGTACTGAAAACCACTGACGTACTAAGCATCTTCAATATTTGTCAATTTCCACCTCCTGCCATTTCAGCGCATATGAAGGGCAAACACCTCACTACGGGGACATTTTGCTTCCCCACTCTAAAAATGACCTCATTTTTAGTATCAGGACCTCTACAAAGTACAAAACCCCTGTGCCCAAAAACTCTTTACTCCATCCTACTTAAATCTCTCAGCCCTGTTTGCTCTTTACCACTTGATACCAAGTACTTCTCTCTCTGTCTTCAGAAGATAACTTTGTGTGTGGGGTGGGGGTGTTGTTTTGTTTTGTTTTGTTTGAAAGAGAGTCTTGCTCTGTCACCCAGGCTGGAGTGCGGTGGCTCGATCTCAGATCACTGCAACCTCTGCCTCCCAGGTTCAAGTGATTCTCCTGCCTCAGCCTCCCGAGTAGCTGGGATTACAGGTGCACACCACCACACGCAGCTCATTTTTGTATTTTCGGTAGAGATGAGGTTTCATCATGTTGGCCAGGCTGGTCTCAAACCCCTGACCTCAGGTGATCTGCCCACCTCAGCCTCCCAAAGTGCTAGGATTACAGGTTTTGTTTCTGCTTTTAGTTTTAAATTCAGCGGGTGCATGTGCAGGTTTGTTACATGGGTATACTGCATGAAACTGGGGTTTGGGCTCCTATGATCCCACTTTCCACGTAGTCAACATAGTACCCCATAGGTAGTGTTTCAACCCTTGCCCCACTTCCACTCTCTCCCCTTTGGAATCCTCAGTGTTTCTTGTTCCATCTTCATGTCCATGTGCACTCAGGGTTTAGCTCCCTCTTATACGTGAGAACATGGGGTAGTATTTGGTTTTCTGATTCTGTGTGAATTCACTTAAGATAATGGCCACCAGCTCCATACTTGCTATTGTGAAGGCTATGATTTCATTCTTTTCATGGCTGCATAGTATTCCACAGTGTATATATACCATATTTTCTTTATCCAGTCCACTGCTGGTGAGGACCGAGGCTGAGCCCATGCCTTTGCTATTGTGAATACTGTTGCAGTAAACACAGAAGTCCAGGTATCTTTTGGTCGAACGATTTCTTTTCCTTTGGGTACATACCCATTAACGGAATTGCTGAGTGAAATGGCAGTTCTGTTTTTAGTTCTTTGGGAAATCCAGGAGATAGTTTTAAATCTACCCATCCAAGAAAGCTTTCCCCAGCCATTGTAGACTTATCTGTGACCACAACTCCTGCTGAGACGACAGCCCTAGGAAATGGGTTGTTGTTTATGGTGATCAATCGTGTCTGGCCCTCAGTTCAGCAATTTGACAACATGCAACTCCCTAATGAGTGATGAGGCCCTTCACAGGCCTATCCTTCTTCATCATGGAGTAGGATGGCAGCTGCAATGCAGGACTCAGGATGGCACCCGAGGTCTGACAGCCACATGACTCCAGGACAGCGCAGCCACCTAAGGGTGGGGCAGAGACACGGAAGACCTCAGTGGCTCCCATATCCATGACAAGTGGGCAGGAGCCGGCCTTCGCTAGTGGTGCTTTTTTTTTTACCACTAGACTGTATATGAGATGAGGATAGGAACATGTGACCTTAAATGAGAAATCAACATGCCATTTCCCTAAACATGCCGAAATCCCCTAGTGTTGGCTGCCGTCTCCTCAACTGCAGAAGCCGTGCAGGTCTCCATCCGGCAGCTACAGCCACTTCCCAGGGCACTGCTTCAGGAACCAAACACAGAAGGTGACGAAGCCCAAGACCCTTAGGCCTCAGTTTCTTCTCTGTAAAACGGGATAACTTCCGCAGGGTTTGTGGTAAGGATGAAATAAGATATGTAAAGTGCCTCTCCTAGTACCTGATCGATCAGTAGTTGATATCTAACAACCGATAGTTTCTGCAGACACAAATTTATGGTCAGTGATGTTCAAAGAGCGTTATCTATAACAGCAAAACCAACCCAAATACCAGACGATAGGAAGATGTTCAAAGAAAATGTAATCGAGTCAAATAATAGAGTATTGGGACTACAGCAGATCCTCTTATCTCGACAAAGGGACGATTTGTGTCCCAGGCAGAAGAAGTGGGATGTTACATTCCATCATGCTACTTGGAATAGTGCACAATTTAAAACTCATAATTATTTATTTCTGAAATTTCCCATTTAATATTTTCAGACCTCAGTTGACCACGGGTAACTGTAGCCACCAAAAGCAAAACCACGGATAAGGGAGGACTATGTTTATTTAATTTATTTAATTTGTGCAGGAATGCACAGAACAGAATGCGAAAAGGGTGGAGGGGCAGGTGGTTTTAACCACCAGGGCAACCGAGGACCACGCACAAACTTGCACGGGGGCGGCCCCACGGCCGGCTAGTCCACGTGCGGACGCACTGCTCTCTTCCCCCACAGCACCAATGACAGTTAAGAGTTCTCCGTTCACTCACACTTACAGAACTCAGAGCATGCCCCGGGCTGACAACATGCACCAAGAGACAGTTGTTTGACCTCGAACTGAGCCTCTGGGGGACGGGGGTGTGCCCCAGCCGCGGGCTGGCACGGCACAGAAGGTGACCATGTGTCTTGAACAGCCCGATGTCATCACACTAAGTGCCATCCTGTGCTGACTCTTAAGTCCTGAGTCTTCCAAGCCTGTGCTGATGTGAGCAGGGTGTCCTAATGTTTTAAGTGGGAAAACAAGAACAATAGGCCAGGTGCAGTGGCTCACGCCTATAATCCCAGCACTTTGGGAGGCCAAGGCAGGCGGATCACGTGAGCTCAAGCGTTCCAGACCAGCCTGGCCAACATGGTGAAAGCCCTCTCTACTAAAAATACATAAATTAGCTGGGTGTGGTGGTAGATGCCTGTAATCCCAGCTACTTGGGATGCTGAGGCAGGAGAATCACTTGAACCCTGGAGGAAGAAGTTACAGTGAGCTGAGACAGCGCCACTGCACTCCAGCCTGGGCGACCGAGCGAGACTCCAGCTCAAAAAAAAAGAAATTAAGAACAATATGGTAATAGGGAATATTCTTCTCAAAACAGCTGAGTTTCCTTCTACCCTTCCTTCCTCTAGCCTTCCTTTATGAATGATTTACTCCAAAAGTCCATTTGATGCAATGCAGCAGAGAAGATGTCCTGGGTGAAAAGGGCCCTCTGCCAACATTTGCGTCCACCTAGAGCCTGTGAATGTGACCTTTTCTTAATATGGAGTCTGTGCAGATATAATCAAGTTAAATGAGGTCATACCGGATTAGAATGGGCCCTAAATCCAATATGACTGGTGTCCTTATAAGAAGAGAGAAACTTGGACACAGACACACACAGTAGAAAGGAGACTGTGGTATGAAGGCAGAGGCAGGCATTAGAGGGACTCCTCCGACAGCCAAAGAAGGCCGAGGATTGCTAGCAGCCACCAGAAGCTAGGAGAGAGGCATGGGGCAGATTCTCACTCAGGGTCCTCAATAGGAACCAACCCAGCCCATACGTTAATTGCAAACTTCTGGCCTTCAAAACCGTGAGAGAAGACATTTCCATTGTGCCATCCTTCCCAGTTTGTGGCAATTTATTATGGCAGCCACAGGAAATTAACAGAATAGAGACTAGGGGTGGAGGTGCAGGTGCAGCCAACGTAGGTTTTGGCAGAAAGAGGGCACCTGTTAGGGTGGCTGGGGCAGCAGCAGCCTGGCACACAGAATACAAACGCCCATGTGGGCAGTGAGGATAGACGCAGGAGGGGAGACCACCGCCCTGTGTAGGGCTGGGAGCCGGAGCAGGGAGGTGAGGGGGGCATCGGGGCATCGTCACTGCGGCGGGACAGCCATGGGGACACAAGATCGTACGCACACAGGCAGCTGAGTAGATTATATTATATACCAGGGTAATGGGAGCCAGCCTTTTGACTACCGGGAGGAGGAAGTTACAAATACAGAAGGAAAGAAAACTATAATAACGCAGACTGTTGGACCAGAATAAGAGGGCTTGATTTGAATTCGTGGCTTTTCAGCTCTCAATAAAAACAGAGATAAATACAGAGGTATAAAAGCATGCACATGTGTAAGTAGATATGTAACTAGTACACATCCTCTCCAACCTTGCCACTAAAAGGGCCCAGGAACAGCAAGACCCCAATAGCAATGAGCACAAGCAGTGCCCAGATCTTGGCTTCCAAACACCATCCTCCACCAAAAGGAATCAGGGCTCCTGGGAGAAATGGCTGACTCCAGAGCTGGGGCAGGAAAAAGCAAAAGATAAGCCCAGCCTGGAACAAGAAAGTAAGGAAGGGTTCAAAAGATGACAGCAACATGTCAAAAAAAGACAGAGGCCAGGCCCGGTGGCTCTGGCCTATAATCCCAGAACTTTGGGAGGCCAAGGCTGGTAGATTGCCTGAGGTCAGAAATTCGAGATCAGCCTGGCCAACACAGTGAAACCCTATCTCTACAATTATTTGTGAAAATACAAAAAATTAGCTGGATATCATCGTGGTCACCTGTAATCCCAGCCACCTGGGAGGCTGAGGCAGGAGAATCACTTGAACCCAGGAGGCAGAGGTTGCAGTGAGCCAAGGTCACGCCACTGCACTCCAGCCTGGGCAACAAGAGTGAAACTCCACCTCAAAAAAAAAAAAAAAAAGACACAGAAGCCAACCTGATGGGGCTCCTACTGGGCACATCTAAGACATCTGAGCACCCAACTACACGACTGAAATGTATTTCTATCATTGAACAAAACAGGAATCCATGAATAAATAAATAGGGGAATGAGAAAGCTTTCCCATAATGTAGAATGCCAACAGATAAACGTAGAAAGAATGATGGACTTAGAAGATCGACCTTTGGTAGCTAACAAAGCAGTAATTACTCAGCCACGAAACACCAACAGATGCTAACCAGTGGGAAAAAGGTTGGTGAAAAGTGTGGTACTTAAATAGCCTCAAAATACCTCCCACAGAATATTTTTATTGCAAAGGGAAGAGACTAACTTTACCATGGAGAGCCTGACTGACAGCTCCTTAATTAAAAGATCAAATGAACGTTACCTATTAAGGGACAAATCAAAGGCAAAGATCACCTGTAAGGATGCAAGAAGAAAGCCTCCCCCATGATATTCTTGTAAGAAATGCACAGCCTGAAACGTCAACAGACCCAAACTGATAGACATTCTCTAAGATAATTGCCTTGTCATTGTCAAAAGTGTCGAGTTAATGGAAGTCAAGAATCATGAAGGAGGCAGGGTATCAAAATTCAGCGCCTAGCTCTGCATCAGATTCTCCTGCTGCAAGGGAAATGACTGAGACATTCCAACAGGAATAGGGGTCTGTGGGTGAGAGGGGGACTCCTGCTCCAACGCTACTTTCCTGATTCTGACGGCCATGCTGTGGTCCTAATGGAGAGTGTCTTTGTTACAGAAAAGACACATCCGAGTATTCGGAGTGATGGGATGTGAGTACGGGCAAGTTACCCTCCACAGGTGCAGAAAAATAATTATTTGTACTGTTGTTACAACTGTGGTGGAAGTCTGAAATTAGCTCAAAAGAAACAGACTTGGCGAGAAAGACAATACCAGAGTAGGTAAGTGATTTCCAGCACAGAGGGAAGGAGGACAGCCTTTCTGCAAATACAACAAACTCTAGAAAACCCCCTTTGTGGTGCTTGAATTAAGCTGCTGGCGGTTTATTCTTCATCCGTGCACCAGGACGGTATTAATAAGCACATGCATCAATCTCTTTATCTACCCATCCGTAAGGGGCAGCTTCATCAAGCCACAGTGAGCTGAACAGGGGGCCTGTAAGCTTCATTTCCTGGAGAAGATGAGGAGTGATGGTCCATAATTCATTTAAATTGTTCGGTTGTGTAAAGAGGAAAAATAAGACCACCAAAGAGCTCTCCCGCATATTTGAGAGAAGACTTCTCAGATTTAGGCATCAAAGATTTACCTCCAGTCAAACTTCTGTGCTAATTTAATAGAAGTTATTTATATTTTAAAGCACAGAACTGGTTTCCAGGTACACCGCCTCACCTCAAAGTTAAAGGGAAGCAAAGAAAAACCGCCAGAAGTGTCATTGCTGGGCCACTGATGGATTTGCAAATTTTAGATGTTTGTCCTCCAGAGGCCCCCCCGCCACCAATTCCACAGGACGTTTCAGTGTTCCCAGCGCCCCAAAGCTGGCATTCCCAGAACAGTTTCGTTTTCTCTCATGACAACAGTTCCCACTCCCACAGCCTTTCCCAGCACTTGGCTCAGAGAAGACCCACTGTGAGTAAGGGCTTTGCTTTTTGTTTCCCCTTCACGTTTCCTCGACGTGTGCGAGGCGGAAGCCTGAATAACCTTCAGTTCCACTTGCTCGTTCTTGGCTGAACACCGCAGCCACTCCCCCTGGCCTGAGACTCTGGAGAAGAGCACACGGCAGTGTCCAAGAACAGTCCCACACTCAGAACAGAAAACGAAAGTAGGGGTGAAGAGCCGCTCCTTCCTTCCGCAAAGCCTGGACCAGCTGGCCATTCAGACTGCCCTCCTCGGCCCCCAACCCCGACCCAGCCAGAGCACCCCCTCCAAAAGCACAAACAGGATCTCGTCATTCCACTGCCTAAAGTCTGTCCTTACCCCACAAGCCTCCAGCGAGGGTCTGTCCCAAGACTCTGCGCCTGTCGCCCCTCGGCCTCAAGATCATCCCCCTCTCACAGGCTAACTCTCATTCATTTGTCAGTTTGGCTTCAAAGTCACTTGACAGCAAGCCTTCTACATCTCCCCAGGCCAGGCCCCCAGATCCATAGGTGAGAACCCCCATGAGGACCAAAACCAATTCTGTTTTGTTCGTCATGCTATTCCCAGGGCCCAGAGTATGGCAAAAGCCAATGCCCACTAAATACTAGCTGACTAAGTAATAAACTTGCTATATATGCCTGGCATAGTGATAGGCAAGGCAGAGAAGACTGGGACACAGGCAGTCACACTAAGGAAAAGGATGAGCTGCCATAAAAGCAGTGTGCACCAGCGTGTGGGAAATGCTGTCCAGGCAGGCAGTGGGGGGATACCTTACCAATAATTTTATTTTAGGTTTTCAAGAGACGATCTGCAATCTTGTTTGCTATATACATGGAAATTCACTGGAAACGTGTCCGATGTTCACCAGTACCGCCTTGGCCATTACCAAGAACTATGGTACGTGGTCAGTGTGGTGACCATGGCCAAAATGGAGCATTTCCGAGTGTGAATGGGGTCTCATTAATACTTATACCTGAAACAGACACAAAGAGGGACTGTCCCTGCAAACACCAGGACGTGACAAGCCTCTGGTTGTAGGGGCTAGGTGCACTGATGCAGGCTCACCACCTTCTATTCAAAATCTTGTGTCCAGATAAAGTCTTCAGAATGCAAAAGTGTGTGGACTTTAACAAGATAATACAGTAAATATACTATATACCACAAGGAACATAACACCCCCAAAAATATCAAGTGCAGAACCCCTTAATCCAACACAGTATCATTTCTGCAGCAAAACACGAACATTCACACTGACTGGGATAAATAAAAGCTATGAAGAGCTTCATGTCAGTTCAGGGCAGCCTGTCCTGCCAGATGAGTCATGATAAGAACTTCCAGTTTCAGAGCACTTTGGGTTGCAAATCAGGGCTCTGGGGCCTGCAGTAGATTTCAAGTTATTTCAATCCTTGGAATATATTATTGTTATCATGCAATACAGAAAAATCAGCATCATTTTCCTTAAACTGTATTTATATTGCAAATTAATCTGGCACACATGATGTTTAATGTAGTGAATAATAGCACTGTTTAGTTCTGAAATGAAAAAGTGTAATGCAAACAAAAATACTTTTCCTGAATATTTTTATAAAATTGGAAATCTTCAGTAGCCATTGAAAATTATTATTTCGTTTAAATCGGGTTTACTTAACGATCTGTATGTGCTTTACCTTACCAATCGAATACATAAAATACTTATCTCTAAAATAAGAAAAGCTTTAAATATTTAGATTCTAAATTTCTTTAAAATCATCTCCCTAAGTTTCCTTTATGACGGCATTTGTAATATCATTGTTCTTTCTCCATGACATTCTAAAGATTTGCTTTAAAAACTAAAGTTATTGGCGGGGCACGGGTGGCTCACGCCTGTACTTCCAGCACTTTGGGACGTCAAGGCCAGTGGATGACAAGGTCAGGAGTTCGAGACTAGCCTGGCCAATATAGTGAAACCCCATCTCTACTAAAAATACAAAAGTTAGCTGGGCATGGTGGCGCATGCCTGTAATCCCAGCTACTTGGGAGGCTGAGGCAGGAGAATCGTTTGAACCCAGAAGGCGGAGGCTGCAGTGAGCCAAGATCGCACCACTGTACTCAAGCCTGGGTGACAGGGTGAGACTCCATCTCAAAAACAAAAAACTCTGCGGAAGCTTTGATGCAAAACCAAAAGAACAGATACCTAGAGGCACAAATTCAAACATACAGGAGGAACTGTCTGGCAAGTTTACCTTCTCCATTTCTTTATCACATAATTTTGAATGAAAAGGCAAATGTGGCCGGGCGCGGTGGCTCACGCCTATAATCCCAGCACTTTGGGAGGCTGAGGCGGGTGGATCACGAGGTCAAGAGATCGAGACCATCCTGGTCAACATGGTGAAACCCCGTCTCTACTAAAAATACAAAAATTAGCTGGTCATGGTGGCACGCGCCTGTAGTCCCAGCTACTCGGGAGGCTGAGGCAGGAGAATTGCTTGAACCCAGGAGGCGGAGGTTGCCGTGAGCCGAGATCGTGCCATTGCACTCCAGCCTGGGTAACAAGAGTGAAACTCCGTCTCAAAAAAAAAAAAGAAAAGGCAAATGTATCATGCAACGTGAGAAGTATAAAATGCACTGAATTGTTTAGGTTCCATGGCACTTGGGTAGAAATTCAGCTCAGAGAGGCACATTCTTCCTTATGAAAGAGTGAAGAAAGGAAAAACACTAAAGGTAATCCCAGAGACCTTCCTACCCTAAGGGCCAAGGTACTTAAATCAGCTTCTACATTTGCAGACACTGAATTGTTTATAGATTTATACATGCAAAAGTCCAAAGTTGCTTCACAGAAATGCTCTCCTGATGCCTCAGGAGATAATAGTGGTGGTGGGGACTGTGAGAGCATTGACTATTTACTAAGCACCCATGGTGCACCCAGCATTAAGCTCTATACATTATCTCATTTAACCCTCACGGTAACTCCATGGGGTTGGTCTCGTTACTGTCCTCATTTTAAGAGGGTGCTCTGGTTTAGCGCATGCCAAAGCTGATTCAAGGTCCTCAAACTCCATTATCCTGAGAACTGAGGATCCAAAAATGGGCTTCGTCTTCAGGGGTATTCTCAGTAACAGAAAAACCCTGGGAAGTAGTATTTTTCTACATGCGCTGTTGGTCCTCAAACATAAATGGTAGGAAACTGGTGTGCTTCCCCAGCTGGCCTTGGTCACCACACTAGTTCCTACGGTTGTCTCCTTCTGTCAGGAATGAGAACATTGAAGTCCTCCAGGCCCCCAGATCAGAAAGAAAACACAAAGCCAGAATGTTCCCCGGGGCCCTTCCCAACACTTTCTGCTTGCTCAGTCTTTGTTCGGAGCGAAAGACAATTAAAAATACACATCACCCACAAACAGGGATGGAACAAGAAGATAAGTGAGCAGCTGTCTGGGACTTTTCCTAAAGAGGAAGTCTTTTGACCCTATATGACCCCTAGGCCTTCACCGATGAAAACAGGCACATTTTTTGCAATCCATCGAACCAAATGTAGCAGCAAAGACGAGCATGGGTTTAAAGCCTGAAATCCCTACACAAGCTCTGTAAAACCTTCACCCCTCTATTTGGATACTCTCCTCAGGTGATGTGGGGACCCAGGCCAAGCCCAAGCCCCCCAGCACCTCAGTCATGGGAAATGATGCCAGCAGAGGTGACAAGGGCAAAGACAGCATCACAGGGGCACAGGAGAGCTGAGGAAAGGGGCTAGCACTCCAAAGTGACCATTGCTGCTTTCCAAATTACACCATTGCACAAAGAATGTAAAGCTCACAGGCTCTGCCCCAAGAAAAGCATTCTGCACCGATCCCACCTGATGAATCAAGGAGGAGAGTGAAAGACGAGGCCATATTCATATCTGGGGGCTCCCAGAAGGCAGGAGTCTCATCACAGCCTCCCTTTGCTCATGTTCTCATGCTGGCTGCCACAGAAGTGCAGAGCCGGCCAAGAGCATGGACCGTGGAGCTCTGCTGCACTGCCTGCTCTCACCCCCAGCTCTATCATTTAGCTGTGACTTTGGGCAGGTTACTGACCTTCTCGGTTCTCATCAGGCTTTGTGAGGATTAAATAAAGAGCATGTAAAATAAGGCAGTGTGGTGGCTCACACCTGTAATGCCAGCACTTTGGGAGGCCAAGGCAGGAGGATCACTTGAGCCCAGGAAGTAGAGGCTGCACTGAACCATGATCATGCCACTACACTCCAGTGCGGGCAACAGAGCAAGACCCTGTCTCAAAAAAAAAAAAAAAAAAAAAAAAGGAAAGAGAGAGGAAGGGGAGGGGAGGGGAGGGAAGATGTAAAATACCTAGAATAGTGTTTTGCATCTTACATGCACTATGGGTGGGAGTATAAATAGATACAAAATTTCCAAACAGCAGCTTGGCCATAGGTATCAAAAATTAAAAAAACATACCCTTGGACCCAGCCATGTCACTTTCAGGAATGCTTCCCAAGTAATCTAATCATGTATGAAACCTGCTTCCTTAAAATTTAAAAAAAAATCTGCAATGATCATTAAATTGGCTGCAGATACAAATGTAATTTTCTTTTCTGTAAAAAACAGATAACATGAGAAAACTGTGAATTGCAGATAAATTACTTTCCAGATACATTTAAATTAGAAAATCTAAGAGTATTTTTTACTCCATTATTTTTTTAAAAGAGTATTTTCTTGAAAAATGTATGCAAGGCAATTAAGACCTAAAAGGATAGACTGACTTTTTAAAGTATTTTATAAATTTAAACTCATGCTGGGACCCTCAGGTGTGTTTGGACCTGGATCGCAGCATCTAGACGGCATCTGCCTCTGCAATTCAGCAAAGCAAGAATCATGCACAGATTTCGAAGCATATGGACTCAAGCACATACTGCATTTTCAAAGCTTCTTTCCATATGGAAAATGGGAAAAGAAGTGATCCTATATTTCCCTTAATCAGCATGTCCTCTGAGCACTGCCTTTGCAGTGAAGGCACTCGGGAAGGCACAGCTCCCCCTCCTCGGAGTGCAGTGGGGAGTTACCTTTAAGATTGTGTCAGCCCGAAGTATGCAAGCCAGAAAAGATCTCTCAGTCCTCTGGTACGGACACAGGGAAAGTAACAGTATAGAGAACAAGTTCAGTAAGAGGAGGCACGTGGGAAAGGGCAGACATCAAAGTGGGTAACTCAGCCACGCCGGCTTGAGGAGGAGGAGCGTGGCAGAAAAGGCAGGATCTGAATTAGCTGTTTGTGTCACCCAGTCACCTTCGACTTCCTTTTTAAGCTCCACAGACCTCAAAAGGCGTGTTTTGCCCCATCAGAACATAGAAAACATGAGGGGGACAAGAGAGAGGAGATGTCAGTGTGTTCAGTATTTGGGAAAAGTCAAATAACAGAAACTTCTAAAGAGCCAGCATACTGGAACTGGAGCCCAAGAAAACCTATTTGGGGCCGGGCACGGTGGCTCACGCCTATGATCCCAGCACTTTGGGAGGCCCAGGCGGGCGGATCACAAGGTCAGGAGTTTGAGACCAGCCTGGCCAGCATGGCGAAACCCCGTCTCTACTAAAAATACAAAAATTAACGGAGTGTGGTGGCATGCGCCTGTAATTCCAGCTACTCGGGAGGCTGAGGCAGGAGAATCGCCAGAACACAGGAGGTGGAGGCTGCAGTGGGCCAAGACTGTGTTGCTGCACTCCAGCCTGGTGACAGAGGGAAACGGAGACCTACTTGCATAGAGGAAGAAAACTGCTACTGATTTCAAACACATCACTAGCAGACTACCTTGAAAATCAGCATTTTCCCAAAAACCAGTTTCCTGAAAATAACTTACTCTGAAAGGTTGATTTTGAAGGGCACTATCTTTTCCCCTAGATGAGAATAAATTATTTCCCCCACACTCCATATCCACAGGCTGGCCCTAGAGGGTCTGATTCTTGCTGCCACTTTTCCTTTGAGGATTTCCTTGGAGCTGTCCCCTCTGCCAGGAAGCGCTCCATAAAGGTCAGAAGTTATTATTGGTGTTATTCTTATTATTAATTATTATGGAGATATCCAATTTAACTCTCTATGTTCAAATCGGGTCAACCTCCAACACACAAACTATAAACTTACGCACCACAGTTTCCACTAGTTTGATTGGGTTCCTGGGATAAACCGTCCCGATTACCGATGAATTCCAACTGGAAAAAGAGAGCCAAAACTGCTACCCACTCTAAGTACAGGAATACCTCCAAAGCACGAATGCGTGTCTGTCCTGCAAGCTGCAGAACTGTCTTCAAATATTTTTGGAAGATACCTGCTGCCTCTCACCGATTCCCAAATGGTAGCCAAGGCTGGACGGTTGGATGTGGCACCCATCAGATGGTCACCGTTTCCCGCTCTGTGCCAACCCCTCCCGGGACCGCAATGGTTTGTTTTCTTCCCCCGCTTCTTGTTGAAACAATATGGTGTCAGGAGCTCAGGTCAGGCGTCAAGCACACCTGAGTTAGAACCTCACTGCTCGCAACCCTTAACTTCTCCAACACATAGTTTCATCATCACTAAACAGAGATCTTAATAGCAACTTAGCAGAGCTACCGTGAGAAGAAATAGATAAAGGATAGTTTATGTTACGAGGAAAAGTAGGAGGTTAGATTTCACTGGTCTCCCCTAAGACTTCCCCAAAGAAATTTTAAACAGTAAGGCCTGTGCTCCACTTAACTGCAGTGACTAAGCCAGGGGTGTTCACCGGGAGCCAGACCATATCCAGCGTCTACCTTCTGTAATAACAGAAGCACATTCTCCCACCCTGCACACTGGTGGCCAGATTAATCTCCCCAAATGGCTCCTGACCTTGCAGAAAATCCTTCCACGGTTCCACAATGCCCACTAAATAAAATCTGGGCTGCTGGCTACAGAATTCATCCCCATCCCACCTTTCTAACCTCTTATTGGAACCTCTTACCCCACTGATTCCCTCCACCTTCTTCTAACTTCCTATCCCACTGATTCCTTCTTCTTACTCCTCCTTCTCCCCTCCTCCTTTTTCTTTTCTTCCTCTCCCTTTTTTTTTTTTTTTTTTTTTGTAGAAACAGAAGTCTCCCCATGTTGCCCAGGCTGGTCTCGAACTCCTGGCCTCAAATGATCCTCCCATCTCATCTCAGCCTCCCAAAGTCCTGGGATGACAGGCATAAGCCACTGCACTCTTCCACCTTCTGATGCACCAAAGCTTACAGCTTCAGGTACTTGGCAACAGGCTTATCTCTGTTTAAAATCCTGTGAGGAGTCCCATGTCACTCATCCCAAAATAATCAAGCACAGTAGCTTGCACAAAATGGCATGCAGTAATTCTCATTGATAAGAAAGTGGACGAATCCCTCCTGGAAAACTCGCTGAGGGCAAGGGGTGAGGAGATAAGGCAGATGATATCAACTATACCTTGCGATGGATAAACTTAGGAACAAATGATAAGCAAAGGAAACAAAATGACTACAGAAAGCATGAAACCTAAAAAAGAAAACTGTTACTATCTATATGCGTTTTCCCGGCGAATCCAGCTGAGGATGTTAATACACTTTTGAATTACATTAGTTCAACTTTTCCTTCCAAAAACCTCACCAAGCCAACCACATGAAAATCACTGTGTGGCAAGCATTATCTAAAGCTCTGTGGAGTACGCCACCATGATCTGGCCTCAAAGGGCTTACCCTGCAAAGACAAGGCAGGCACATCAGCATTAAAGCAAGTTTTCAAGCAAGCTGGCATCCCGGAGGTGAGACTGGGAGCACGTGGGGATGAGCACACTGGAGCAGGCACCTGCCCTGTAGCAGCGCACCCACCATCACTCATCACAGGCGTCTGACACATTTGGTTTGGGTTCGCTCTTTGCATCAGACTCACCCCATTTGTTTATTTGCCTCACAATAATGGGACTCTGCACTTTAAATAGATGAATTTTTTCCGGCCGGGCACGGTGGCTCACGCCTGTAATCCCAACACTTTGGAAGGCCAAGGCGGGTGGATCATGAGGTCAGGAGATCGAGACCATCCTGGCCAATACGGTGAAACAAACCCCGTCTCTACTAAAAATAGAAAAATTAGCTGAGCCTGGTGGCGCACGCCTGTAATCCCAACAACTCGGGAGGCTGAGGCAGGAGAATCGCTTGAACCTGGAAGGCGGAGGTTGCGGTGAGCTGAGATGGCACCACTGCACTCCAGCCTGGGCGACAGAGCAAGACTCCGTCTCAAGAAATAAATACATGAATAAATATGCGCTGTCTGTTGACCTTGACAGAGGAGAATTTTCCTGGATCATCCAGGTGGTCCCAATGTAGGGAAGACGCCTCGGTGTGGCACGGCCAGCTCCGGGCTCCCTCCAGTTCCTGAGTCCCGCTGGCTACGGTCTGAACCTGAGGTGTTCTCCCAGCCCTTCCGTGGGCTGGTGTGGGGTCACCTGGGGATACTCTGGGTGGACAGGAAGCCCTGTCCTAACTTCTGTCCTGCAAAGGCATTGTTTCCGGGGGCCTTGCCATTATCTTTGAATCTCTAACTTCGGTTTCTTACCTGGATTAGAGCCAGCTGTCTTTAATTCCTCCTCATTTATTATAAACTTATTCATAATCACTTCACTCTCTTTACAAACCCATTCAAAACAAATAAAAGAGAGTACAAAAATATTTTTGTACCTATTCATCACTTCCTCTTAGAAACTTCTATGAAAGCACCTCAAAGACAGGCCTGGCTATTATCAAAGGGACGATCCAGTCCTTCCCACAGTGGACCACAGACTCTGCAAATGCACATGCTTTCCAGCTCCTCTCCAATGCTGCAGGTGCACAGCTGTGACACGCCCCGCTGCTAACGGTCATTAGCTATCATTTTCTGAAATGCACGGGGGAAAATGTTCCAAATCCTCAATAACCTTCCAAAAATGAAAAAAAAAAAAAAAAAGCTGGCTCTATCCTTGGAACAAAACCCTTCCTTACTGTGAAACAGGAACACATGCCCTGAGTGAGATATTTGTGGCCACCAGGAACTGGCCCTGACGCTCCCTCCTTCATCTGTTTGTTCCAGCCACCCTGGAGAGTGGTCCATGCACCAGGAGCAGAAGAAACTGTCAACCCTTCATATCTTTGTTCTTGCTGTTCTTTCAACCAAAAACACCCAGCTCGTCCACTGGCCGCCAGATGACATTGCCTTCCTCATTCCCGCCAGTCAGAAGTCAGTGGTGAAGCACGTGCCAGTTTCTCTGGTCAAAGAGATAGCTCTTAGCTCATGATGGGTAGCTCCAGGCAATGTAAAAAAACAAAAAGAAGATACAGCTTCTTCCTCTTCCCCTCCCTCAGCCTTTGGCTTCTTCCATGAAGTCCATCTTTCATTGTTTTCGTGACCACGGATGGTTATTTGTCTGCTTCTCTCTCTAACCAAACGATAAGCTCTTTGACAGCATGGATCCGAAATTTTCACCTTTACATCTTCACAGTACAGGGCTTCACACACAGCTGTTCAAAAATGTCTGCTGAAGGAATGAATCCCTCTGAGGGTTTTAGTTCTTTGTGTGCAGAAGAGAGTCTTCCATTTAATTTCATCATTATCATGTTTGTTTTCACAGTACGTAAAACTAATTTTAAAGATTTTTTTAAATCTTTGCCCCAAGCCTAAAGAGAATAAAAATGTTTGCAACTCCTCTTCCCACTCTGCCTCATAGCACACAGAGCATGCATCTTCTTCCGATCATTTACAACTCAGTTACCATGCACACATAATCCTGCCAGGGTATATTATTCCATAAAGTTCAACTTTCCAAAGGATTGAGTGAAATGAAAAATTTCTACAGAACATAAAACTAAACCAGCGATGAATCTGCCACCATATAGTTGTGATGTGTCACTGGATTTCTTCATCTCCTGTAGCTCTTGTGAGAACAAATGAATGGCCTCTCATTCTGTCAGTAATTCACAATAAATACACAAATGCTTTTCTTCATTTTACTTAACAGATCTGTTATTACGGCCATATTTTTTTCATCTACTCAGTAATAGTATTGAACCATTATTGAATGGATTACATTTAAATTCTTAAGCCCCCCAAATGTTATTCTGAGGCTGCTCTTACTAATCTTTATCCTGAAATACCACAGAAGTGATGAACGCTAAGGTCTTTTTCATGAGTCCCAAGCCAACAGGTTACCACAAGGGCAGTCAATACGATAAATTCACTACCATATTCAAGCATTGCTATTTTTCCTCTCACAAGAAATTTCTGGATTTAAAATGCAACAGAAAAAAAAAAGTAATTATTTACTGCACAGTTCAACAAAACGTGCTAAGTCCTTAACCTGGTCACAATACATTGAGCAGGTTGCTTGATTTCTCCAGCCGAAAGAATGAAGGGAAGGGGCCGGCACTAGCTGCTACAGAAGCTCCCAATTCCAGCACGGTGCGAGAACGGAAGGTACTTTCTATCCGATTTCTCACCTACCCATGCACTCTGATTTACTTCACTCCAACGTAAGTTAATTCCCCAGCGTGTGCTTCACTGGCTTTACAGTGTCTCAAAATTCGAAAACAGAACTTTTTGCCACCTGCTACACGTACTGTAATGGGGGAGAATCTTGGTTAGTTTTAGAAGTCAAGTTAGAAGTCAAATAGACCATACTAGCGTGTCATTTTCAAAACCATAAAAGAATGACTCGAACCTACAGCTCAACAACAACAACAAAATCAAAAATGAAGAAAGGCCTCGAATAAACATTCCTCCTAAGAAGATACACAGTTGGTCAAGAAGCACATGAAAAGACGCTCAGCACCGCTCGTTACCCGGAAAACACAAATGAAAACCATCGTGAGCTACTTCATACCTATGAGGGTGACCCTATCAAAGAAAGGGATACTAATAACAAATGTTGGTAAAGGGGGTGGAGAAGCTGGGACCTGTAAGCACTGCTGATGGGGTTGAAAACGGTACAACTCTGGAAAACAATTCTGTGGTTCTTCAAAGATTAAGCATAGGATTACCGTATGACCCAGCATTCAACAGGATTGAAAGAATTTAAAGCAGGAACTCAAACATACTTTTATAAAATCTTCATAACAGCCTTATTCGCAATAGCCAAATTAATAAGAATCCCATGTCTATCAACAGATGAATGGATGAACACAATGTGGGAATATTACTCAGTCTTAAAGAGAATGAGGTCCTGATCGTGCTACAACATGGATGGACCTGGAAAACATTCTAAGTGAAATAAGCCAGACGCAAAAAGACAAAGACTGTATGATTCCACTTACATGAGACACCTCGAGTGGTCAGATTCACAGACAGAAGGCACAGTGGCTGCCAGGAGCTGCGGGAAGCAGAGTGATTGTTTAACGGGCATAGAGATTCTGATCCAGATACGGAAAAAGTTCTGGAAATGGACAGTGGTGCTGGTCAGGCAACATTGTGAATGTGATTAATGTCACCAAATTATACACTTTAAGATGATTATAATGGTACATTTTGCTACGTAAATTTCACCACAATGAATGCTTTAATATGTATTTATGAAGTCCCTACTTGCTGCCACGGTTTCCTTCAGTGCTTTTATGGATGATAATTATTCTTTAATTTCAGGCAACTTAAAGTATTCACTGGGGCCACACACAAACACACACACACACACACACACACACACACACACACACACACACACACAGAGAGAGAGAGAGAGAGAAGGAGAGAGAGAGAAAATGAGGCATTTTCAAAACTAAGTAAGGGCCAGTTTCCCCTTCAAGGTGATGTCCCCTCCAGCCCTGTGAGGGGAGGGTTCTAAATGATATCTGAAGTAGGACCTACCTAGAAAAAGACCTACAGAAAATCCCTTTTAGATTGATGTGGGGGGACCAAAGAAACTTGCAAATATATTCTATTAGGCTGTTACTTTAAATAAGCAACAGTAACTCTAGAGCACTAATGGGAAGCCTTAAAAAAACCTTTTTATTTTGAAATTATTTCAAATCCACATAAAATTTTCAAAAATAGTGCAAAGGGTTCCATCAGCTTCCTTCACTTCACCGTGGGGGAGCAGGAGCACTGACTCTGCAGTCCTGCGGGTCACAGTGTCTCCTCCCAGGGAAGGGGAACTACAGAGGGGGAGATGATTATTAGGATTTAGCCCATCAGTTTTCCTGAATGACAAAAGACACCAGGCCACAGTTCCACGTTCCAAACTCTACGTGGGAGAATTGTGGAGAAACAGCAAGAACAAAAGAACGCGCTGTTGTTTTATGCCTGTTTTACAGTCTATTCAGAATCCGTGGTTTTTTTTTAAATAAAATGTATACACTTGGCAAAAACATCGGTCACATTAGCACCGTGGCTTCCCCTACAATCTGAGACAACCCCTCGGGGTCCATGGAAGAACTCTGAAAGGGATTCACAGAAAACTAAAATTGTTTTCTTACCTGCCTAATTGCCAGACTGGGTTTTCTCTATCTGGATAAATTAGGCTGCTAACTCTGAGGAATGCAGACCATCTACCCACTGGCTGACTCAAATCCAAGTTGATTACTTTTCTTTCGTTTTATAGCTCCCTCTACGTATGGATAGCACTGAATAAACACCTGCTAAATAAACAACTGAAAGGATGAATGATCAGAATAGTCAACTCTTTCAGCTGAGCGCTCTCCTCTATTCCCCCATCTCCAAATTGCAATGACTTTCAAGAAAAAAAAAATGTAATGCATCAAAAGCACCTGTAAGACAAGTAAATCCTCTCCTACAACATTTTCAATTCACGCTGACTTCACCAATTGTCAGGATGACGGCACCCAATAGTGGAAACAGCAGGTCGTCTACATTCCCTACAGGGGCCTTCCTCGCAGGCTCCCCAAGTTTCCACCCCACTACAATAGAGAGAAAAAAGGGGAGCAGCAGGCCTGCAGCACAATCCCAGGTGTCCAGCCGCCGCCTGCCTTCTCTGTCCCCTTTCTTCCTTCCTACACTGAGGGCCTTACCTTCAAAGGTCAGCTAAACAGTGTGTGTGAGTTGAGTTTTCCCATGCGAACAAAAAGCCCAGCATCCCAAGAAAGAGCCAATAAAGATTTACCTTCAGGACTATTATTTTAAAGTGAGATTATGCTTTGCTGTTCTTCTGTCAGTTGCAAATCCCCAAACCTACTGGAATTCACTTAAAACTAATCTACAGTGTTTTCATTGGAAGAAAGCAATCAGGAAAGCTCTGAGCCCCTGAGCAGCTGGGAATTTCGTTGCTGAAGGTTTGGTTTAGTCTTTATTTTTCTAGCTGCTGGCCCTGCTAACATGATTCCGTGAAGGTCGCATTTAATCTTGCAGAGAAAAGCTACCTAAGCAGTTCTTAGGTAGGCTTCAGTAAAAATAAATTGCCTTGGCTCTCTGGATAAGTCTGTTGCTTCAACCCAACAATTACAGTCAAAGAGAACAAATGAAGGCAACTGTAAAATACTATACTTGATTTCAAAAGAATTTCACTGCATAGTTGTTATGGGCTGTGTTTGTTAATAACAAAGTTATTATTAACAAAGAACCCATGGAAAAAGTAGCAGCTTCCAAATGTTTATCTCCAGTTCATCACCAAATATAGCTTATTTATACATACAAGAAGGTATTAGTACCATCACTGGAACTTAAACATCAAAGGAATGAACTTATGAGATTTTTTAAAGGACTGGATACAAAGGAGAAAAACCAAACAATTTTTTACCTTCTGGGTGTGGAACCCCTAATACAAAGTGACAAATCCTAATGTTTGTGTGTTCAATTCATATACCATTAGGTTTCCAGTACAAACTAGATCTGTGCCATCCTTCCTGAGCTGGAATTCAGCCTTCCAAGCCAACCTCTGCTTTACAGCTGAAAATCAAATCAACAAATATTTATCTAGTTCTTAAAGGTATCAAACACTGGTGAGGAATGTAAAGAAATCAGGCTGGATCCTGGCTCTCTAACAGCTTACCACATAGGTGATACAAATGGAAAAATCCAAATAATCAAAGATTTTCATAACAGTTCAAGAGTCTAGAAAACATTCATCTCATTGAGATGCAGATAGCTAACTACCCTAAGAATGGGACACAGAGTATGCCGCTTCTATAGAAATTCAGAGTATTTCATTGTTTTAGGCTGAAGAGATTAGATATGGTTTGTGGGGGAGAGGCACAAGGAGATTCGTGCAGTTATGACCAAAACCACCACTCCAACTCCGCTTTCCTTCAGTCCTCTTAGGGTTATTCCCTGTACTAAAACTTTCTCTCTGTATTCTCTTCACACTTTGATTCGCTTCCTGGGGTGCACCAACCAAGATGGTGGCCACCAGCCACATGGGTCTACTGTGCACTTGGAATGTGGCTAAGCTGAATTAAGACGTGCTATAGTTGTAAAGGACACACTGGATTTTACGAACTCATTATGAAAAAAGAATGCAAAATATCTCATTAATATTTTTACATTAATGACATAATGAAATAATATTTTAGATAAAATGAGTTAAATGAGATATATTGTTACAATTAATTTTACCTACTTTTTTCTTTTCTAAGTGGCTACTAGGAAACTAAAGCTATACATGCGGCTCACATTATGGTTGTACTGGACAATGTTGTGTGTATGTATGTATATATTCCTTTGGAGGGGGGGGAATGTGCTATGGCATTCAGCCTCTAAACTCATAATGGTTACACCCAATCCTACTTCCATAGCAATGTAAAAACATTTCCATGTTCAAAAAGAGAGTGAAACTGTTCTAATATTTTTTCAGATAAAAATTGGAGATTTGAGGTCTTCAGTTGTGAAAAGTCAGAGGTCACACTCTGATTAAGTTCTACTGTCATTCTCCAGCAGGGGTCTTGTAAAGGCAGGTGTATGGGAAAATAAAACTTCCCAGACTTCTTTCCAGACTCCTCAGAGCTCCTATAAAATCCCTTCACCCCCCTAAGATACAGAAATGAATACAATACAAAGGGAAAGAATATATAGGACATGAAGACAGGGAATGCATATGATATAAAGATGGGGACCATAAGGGACATGAAGAAAGGGACCATATGACATGAAGGTAGGGAATGTATGATACATGAAGGTAGGGAATGTATGGGATACGATGATAGAAACCATATAGGATATGAAGATAGGGACTGTAGAGGATCTGAAGATAGGAAATACTCACTGTCACTTCCCCTACAAACATTTGACACTTCACTTATCGTGAGCATTAGATTTGTAGCCATTTGTGTACATTAAATGCTCTTTTCCAAAAGGATAACAAAATCTCTCATGTCCTCAAGAGCACCAAATAGTTTCAGCCCCCGACTGATTCCCAAGACACTGGGAAGACCTATCTCCGTATGGATGTGCATTTCAAAAGGGATGAAAACCAGACTTTGAGACATCCTCAGGTCATAAGCGTCTCACATTCTAAAGGGTTAGGATAAGACCCCTGGAACTTTTTCATCCCATGTCAGGGGAGATAAGGTTTTTACTTGTTTCCTTTTTCTTCTTCTTTTTCTTCTCTCTCTCCTTTTGGGAGGGGGAGAGGGACAGCTGCTCTGTTCCTGTCTACAAAGTGTAGCCCACACCTACATTCCATTAGTTTTCAGCGTCACCTAAGGGTCAAGGTTTAGGGGCCTGACACAGCAGTCTCACCCTGGCTGTTGCCCCGGTTGTAAATATCAACAAGGAAGTCTTTTATCCTACCCAGGAGTTTTGTGTTTCTGCAGTATTCATGTGTACAAACAACGTTAACTGCGAAGTGAGATCATGTCTCAAGCCCTTCACAGTTCCTGACAAAACATTACATCCCAGCCACACCAAGGAGCCACCAGTCTAAGTATCCTCAAGTAGCCACAGCTGTCTGAGGACAAGGGCACCTCCTAGCCCTGGCTAGGTCAGCACTGGCTCTAGTGGCTGGTCCACAGGTGGAGGTGAAAGGCTGGAGGATGGCCCAGCCCACGCACAGCCTCCACTTCAGCAGTGCCCAGTGCGTCTTTCTAACCTTACATGGACCAGAGGTGAGGACAGAGACCACCTGTCAGCACTGTCTTGAGAATATTCTTCTGGTTAAAAGGGTAACTGGTAATTGTGCTTGCTGTTTTAAATTTGGAAAATACAAAAATGTTTCAAGGAGAAAAAAAAGCTGAACACCCCACAATTCCACCATCAAAAAGATACGTTTTCTTCCAGGTTTTTTTAAATACACAATATACACATATGATTTTAAAATAAAATTAGAAGCACAATTTCATATCCTTTTTTCCCCACACAACCAACATAGATCTTCAATATTTTCACATCACTAACCGCTGCTCAAAAACATGAGCTTCATAAGCTACCTGTCCTGTCTGGATGTGCCGTAATTTGTTCAAATGTGTCCCCATTGTTGGATATTTAGGGTGTTTCCAAGTTTTTGCATAACAAAAGCTAATTTAATAAACATCCTTGTACATAAATGTTGGTTCCCATCTCTGGTTACTTCACATAAGTAGGTTCCAAGAAGCAGACGGGAACAGAGAGCTTAACATTTTTAAGACTTTAAGTATATAGCACCGAGTAAATTCCAGAAAGTTTATTTCAATGTAGAATCCCAACTGCAGCCACTGTGGAGTCCTGAGTGCCCAAATCAGTGACCTACACTACCCAGTTATGGAATTCATAGTTCAGTTTTAACTTGTCCTGTCTGTTCTTAAGGAAGACACATTATCAGCCCATTCTATTTCCCTGATTCCATATTTACCTCCCATAATCTGAATAGCACAATTACACTGATTTATCCTTACAAATTCTATGAATGCATTAAATTATTACATGTGCCCTGAAAATATGTACATCTATTATGTATTAATTTAAGAATTTAAAAATAAAATAAAAACAGTACCAAGGAAGGTCAGTGTGGGGGAGAAGGGCCTAAGAGAGCTATTACAGTATTTCTGATAAATTTTATCAACTGGGAGTCCACGGTTGCCTCCAAAGGCAATTTTAGACTGAGTCTGCGGTCTCACACAGTGGGTGTTCATTTTCCCATCTCCAAACAATGCGTCCACGCCAATACAGTTATACATTCTGTGAAATGCGCCATTAAGCAATTTTGTCATTGTGTGAATATCACAGAGTACTTACACAAACCTAGACGGTGTGGCCTCCTATACACCCAGGCTGATGGTATGGCCTGTGCTCCGAGGCTGCAAACAGGTACTGCAGGTTACTGTACTGAGGACTGTAGGCCAACTGGAGCACAATGGCAAGTATTCGTATATAGAAAAGGTACAGTAAAAGTATCATATTCTAATCTTCTGGGGCCACAGTCATGTATGTGCTCCATTGTCAACCTAAATGTCATGATGGGGCAACATCACTGTACCCCTAAGGTGACTTCAACTATGTCCAAGTGGCAACTACTCACGACTTCGTGCATGCTTGTAGTGTAATGTCAGCTGCTGCCTAGCAGTCTTCCCATCCACCTTTATCATCCCCAGGATAAAAGGCTCTAACCCCGAAGTCAGAAGTGGAGGGTCCGCCAGTCTTTCGACTGGTCCTTGAGTTACTGCTAATTGCCTAACCAACTTCAAGTTGCCCCTCCGACCTCTAAAACTCCTTCAATGACATTTGTATAAAGACAGAAAAATCTACCTGCCTAATTATCTCTTCCCTCCCTCCCATTCAAGGATCCGAGAGGCACTATTCACCTTATTTCCCTTCTTCATCACCCCATCCCCCAACTCTTAATTTCCAACAGCCTTTCATTCCTACCCTCTCACCCGACACACCCATCATACTAGGTGTTAAGACGCTCTCTTATCACCACTGTCATTTTTCTCATCGTCTCCAATAGAGCTAGGGTAAAAAGGACAAAGAACTCTTTCAAGAATAATATGGTAGATATTACTTGAAATAAAGCAATTTGTATGCAGTTCTTCCTCATCTGAAAGGTCAATCTCGCGAAATGGGAAAATAAGTAAGATTCTAAGCTTAGGGGACCAGGACAGCGTATTGTATCTACAGAATACTTCTTTGGATCTTCCAAAACTCCGGCATTCATACGAACAATTAAAACGTGTGCTCAATAGGAACAAATTAAAATGTGTGCTCATCTCTCCTTTGATCGCATTAGGTGTGTGAGTATCAAATGCCTTCAGCAGATAGCAGCAGATTGTTAAGTATGCCCAAAAGAAATTATTTATGAAAATTACAAAGCAAGTACTTAATTCTCAAAAATCTTCATTTAATGAAAACAGGACCGGCTTTGATCACATGAAATCCCAAATTAAGATATTTTGCTGAAATAAATTAGTCTTGCCTTTGGGATAAAAATACTTTGAATCCATCATGAGAAAGAACCTCACACAACCTTCTGTGTCTCGTCCACAGACATCCTTTGTCAACTCCGCTCTTTCTTGCTTATCAAAAGGGAATATTAAACTGATAAAGGAGCTATAAACCAAAACAGAGACAAAACAAAACCAAGCGCCTAATTCTCCACGGCCTTCCCGGACAGAGACAAATACACAAAATAAAATCAAGTCCTTCTTGCCTCTTCAAAATGGAAAATTCGGCCGGGCGCAGTGGCTCACGCCTGTGATCCCAGGAATTTGGGAGGCCGAGGCGGGTGGATCACCTGAGGTCAGGAGTTCGAGACCAGCCTCGCCAACATGGCAAAATCCCGTCTCTACTAAAAATACAAAAATTCGCCAGGCATGGTGGCGGGCACCTGTAGTCCCAGCTACTCAGGAGGCTGAGGCAGGAGAATTGCTAAAACCTGGGAGGCAGAGGCTACAGTGAGCCGCAATTGTGCCATTGCACTCCAGCCTGGGAGACAAGAGCGACTCTCTGTCTCAAAAAAAAAAAAAAAAAGGAAAATTCAACGTATCACAAACTTAACTTGAGTCCCATTTCTTTATGACAAGGAAGGCCAACGTGGGCAAAGCCAACATAGTGACAACAGGCCCCTGTCCAAAGCGCTCTTTAGAATGTGGAAAGAGGTTTCATCCGAGCCAAGGAAAAGATCAACTAGACCCTTCATTCAGTGGCTTTCCATGTTTGCTCTGGCCACATACCCAAGGGAGACTGGGGGACAGGGATTCAGTGGTGAATAGAGGCTCGCTATCAGGGCAGGAAGGGGAAGGAGGGGAAAAGGGGCTATAGACAGTCTCAGATCTAAAGAGTCCTGAGTAATTTCTAAAATCCCCTTCCCAGGCGATTTTCACAACACATATAGGTTCTGTCCCCTCAGGACGACACAACTATCCAGCCACATTTTACAGAGTGCAGACTTCCAAAGGGGGAAATGATTGGAGAACTAAAAGGCCACTCCAGGCATCTGAGTTCACGCACCTTCCACCGCACAGCCTTGTACACAGCTGGCTGTCAACAAATATTTAACAAATAAATGGAATAACAACACAATGTGTGCATTTAAGAAAACCATTGCATGTGTTACTACATTTAACAAGATCAATTATTCATTTAAACTAATTGCATGGGATCCCTAGATCCCCAAGCAGACCTCAAGTTATTGATGGAGGGTCCCGGCTAGTTTCACTGCATCAGAAAGCCTGACGGGATGCTGAGTTTCTCTCACATGGAGCTGACCAGCCTGACCAACATACCTCGAGTCTCTACCTTTGCTATAATGAGATCAACTAGGTTTCATACCAGTTTTCTCAAGGCAATCTGACTGGAAGTCATATGTGTTTCTGAGGAATGAAAATGGGCACAAGGGCTGGGTACAGTGGCTCACCCCTGTAATCTCAGCACTTGGGGATGTCGAGGAGGGAGGATCATGAGGCCGAGGGTTTGAGACCAGTCTGGGCAACACAGCGAGACCCTGTCTCTACACAAAAAAATTTTTTAGTATGTCAGGTGGTACATGCCTATTGTCCCAGCTACTCAGGAGACCGAGGCAGGAGGATCACTTGTGCCCAGGAGTTTGAGCCTGCAGTGAGCTATGATCGAGCCACTGTACTCCAGCCTGGGTGACAGAGTGAAACTTTGACTCTAAGAAAAAAGGGTATATGAAGTCTTCCTAAATAATCACAATTTGCTTTAGAGACAGTTTGTCAGAAGATGGAGCTTCTGAGGGGGAAAAATTATTTTCAGGGGACCTTTGAAGGTCAATGCCAAGACTACAGGCCTGCTGCTTGCTCAGAATCCAAAGCCTCAGATGGAGCCCCGGGGACAAGGGGGACCTGTCAGCTGGATTTCCTGCTTGTGTGTTTTCCTTGGTACTCTATAAAAAATACTGGCTTCATGTTCATTCTGGACCCTATATATTACTCATCATTCTTTGTTGATAAATTACAATTTGATGGAACCTCCTCACCCGCTTTTCCATCATCACCCCCCACCAGAGTCACTCCTCAACTATGCATTAAGCTGGCATCGTGCACCCACCACTGATCACACTCGGGCCAGACACAGCACCAATCGAGCAGGCAGAGGCAGAAGGTCCTGACAGAGGCTAGCACTGTGTCTGGCTTATAAGAAATGTTCTACGGATATTTATTTAGTGTCTACATAAATTCTCTTGTCTGCGTTAAGCCCTTTTTGGTATAAGGCAAATAAGGGAACCATAACCCAGATACTCCATTTAGAGTAAAGTGATCTTTCACTGTCAAAAGGATAGTATGTGAAAATGCTCTAAAAACAACAGACTTTTGTATGAGATGACGTTAAGAATAAAAATATAATGTTCTTGGTAACATGACGTTACCCCTGTGCAGCAAGGTACATCGTGTCCCATACAAATGAAAAGAATAATTTTTACTAATAACAACTGACATTTCACTGCAATTTCACTTATTTGCATATATTATATGTCATAAATATACACTATCAGTTTAATTTACTTCCATGTATGTTGTCACATATATAGTGTTAGGCACACAGTAAGCATTCATTAAATGCACGTGAGCCGAGTCTCTTTAAAGATGGTAAAGCAGGCCAGGCATGGTGCCTTGCACCTGTAATCCCAGCACTTCAGGGGGCCGAGGTGGGTGGATCACCTGAGGTCAGGAGTTCGAGACCAGCCTGGCCAACATGGTAAAACCTCGTCTCTAGTAAAAATACAAAAATTAGCCAGACGTGGTGGCGCGCAGTTGTAATTCCAGCTCCTCGGGAAGCTGAGGCACAGGAATTGCTGGAACCTGGGAGGCAGAGGTTGCGATGAGCTGAAATTACACCACTGCACTCCAGCCTGGGCGACAAAGCAAGACTCTGTCTCAAAAAAAAAAAAAAAAAAAAAAGGAAAAAGCTAAAATCAGCCCGGTGCACACCTGCAATGACAGATAATGAATTACCTGACACAAGAGTGAAGAGTCAGACTAAAGCAGACAGGCTTGGGAAGATTTTCTAATCTGATCTGAAGAGGAAAAATATATTGGTCCAATCACTGTTATTTCCATATCATTTGGTCTCCATGGATACCACCTAACTTTCCTTCTGACAGGAAAGAATTCCCTGACAGTATGGGATTTCACTGCTGAATATTTCTTGATACTTTACATAAAACAGTTATTCCATGTTTAATCTTTTACCATTATTTACATACGCTCAGAAGTAAAATCCCTCCGTGCTGGAAATTCTATGAGAAAGACAGTGTCTAATCCAGTCGTGATTATCTGGGCCTTTTACATTAAGAATAATCTGATAAAATTTTAAAAGTTAATGCCTTACATATTTGAAGACTGCCGTAATTTATGCAATCGTCTCATATACAGTATCTCAGTTGTTCATGAAAGCAACACTATGAGATATAGTTAAGAATTATTATTACCCTCCTTACAGCTAACCCCAAAAGGTAGTAACTGAATGTATTTTTTGTTGTTTGTGGTCAGCTCACTACATAGAACACTGTCACTACGTAGAACACCGTGTGAGGAGGCTGTGTTTCTCCCTGTCAGTTGAGTACACAGAGGCCAGCACTGTGTCTGGATGATCACAGACGTTCTACGGATATTTGGGTGTCTACATAAATTCTCTTGTCTGCGTTAGGCCCTTTTTGCTATAAGGCAGATAAGCGAACCATAACACTTTAGAGTACAGTGGTTTTTCACTATCGAAAGGATATTATGTGAAAATGCTCTAAAACAAGAGTTTTGTACAAGATGATGTTAAGAATATAACGTCCTTGGTAACATGAGAAAATCGATGTACATCACATGCAGAACATCCTAAGTTTCCATTTTTCCAGTAAGTTTAAACATCTTTCATTCTGGTACACTATTTGCCTAATAAAGTGTTTCAGAAAGTGGGACAAAAGTGGGACCGTAGTTCATAAGGCTGTTAGAACTTCATGTCAAGCGTGTGTTTGCCATGGTTTGCTCCCAGTTTGACTACAAATCCTTACTTTTGATTACGATGACATTTTTACAGGGAAGTAAACCTGAAATGACTGGAACTTTCTCTTAACAGAAAAATGACAACTCACTGAGCATCAAATATGTAAATGTTTAATTTTAACAAGCAGTTACAAATCATAACAGACAAGAACTCTTGTATCTAAGAGAGCAAAATCTAATTTCTTACACAACCGGCAAAGCTGTAAGTTATAATCGTTCACTAATTACAGTGAAATTCCGGACTTTGACACATCAATCAATAGATGTTCCAACTTTCCCCCTAGAGATGCCAGTTCAAGTCTTAAATATTCCATCTGCTGAAGTTTCCTCAGAAAAGGCACGTTTTCCCAGGATTTTTTAGGTTTCTATTTTTGCCCCCTTCTCCCCCTAAAAGAAGAATAAAGGAAAGTTGGGGAAATCAGCGAATCCTGAATCTGTGGGCGCGATGAGGTTAAACAGAGTCACCCTCGGGGCCTGGTAGGGATAACTGCATCTGCCTGGCATCAAGACTATCCACCGCCTGGCCTAACCCCAGCCCCCGTGTGTACCTGCCCTTAAGCACCAAAAACTGAACTGCTCAGTTCAAAGAGAACCTGCAGTCTATACCAAAACTAGTAAATGACTGCAGGCTTGACAGCAGTCTGGGTGATTCCTGAAAATCCACAATCGGAAATCTAACTCTCCTCCATCCCCCCTGGCCATTCATCAAAAGCAGACCGAGTCCCAGCCACAGAGAGGCCGGTGGCCGAAGACGAATGCCAGCACCACTTTTCCTCATTTAGAACGACTGCGTTTTCTCCTTCCATAACCAAGGACGAGGAGCAACCGGAGGGAGGAGGCTGAAAAGGGAGGGGGCGGGGAATAGGTCCCCCAAGTTTCAGACAGTACCGGGTTAGAAATGAGCGAACGCCACCTCGCTCTTCTCAGCTACCTGGGCGGCCAGTCCCCGGGATCGCACCCGCAGGCGATCCCCCAGGGTCCTGCCTATACAGACTGACCAGGGCGCTTCACCTGGTGCCCTACTGCGGCCCTTGAGCCCAGCCTGGGCTGCCAGCCTCCTTCCCCTCCCCCCGCTTCTTAGGGTACAAGGAGGAGAGGGTGGCAAACGCACCCAGACCCGCGGCCCAGGGGAGTCGCCGGGCGTGCTGGGAGGAGGCAGGAATTACACCCGCGACCCTTGGAACTTGGAACGGCTTCCCCAGCCCTCGCGGGCGCCGGCCCCCAAACCGTGCCACCGGCAGCGGGCGCACGCCGCGATTGGCCGCGGCCGGCTTCACTCGGTGGGAGAGCCCTGCCGGCGAGGCGGAAAGGAAGTGGCGGCCGCAGCTTTGCACCAACCACGTTCGGCCAGCGGGAGAATGTCACCCGGCGCCCGGAGCCGGGTCGGAGGGCGCGGGGCGGGCACTGGCGTCCCCCACCCCGCCCCGGGACCCGAGGGGGACGCCGGCCCCCACGGCGCCACTCGGTCCCCGGAGCCTCCCCGCCCCCACCTCGGCCGCTCCGTAGCCGAGGCGGGTCAGGCCCAGCGCGCGAGGCCGGCCGGGGGCGCCTGCGGGGACCCGGGGGCGCTCGGCGCTAGGCCGCGGCCCGGGCGGCTGACCCCTCTGCGCCGTGCCCTCCCGGGACGCGCCTCCGGAGCCCCTTGCGCGCCGGGGGCAAGTGCAGTGACAAAGCCCCAGGGCCCGGCCGGGCGCTGGCCGGCGGGAAGGAGGACGCCGCGTCCCTTCCGAGCGGCTGCGGCGGCGGCCCAGCCCCCAGGAAGCGGGGCGCGTCGGCCAGGCCCGGCTCCGAGCCCGCGGTCCCGCCCCGGCTGCTGGCACCCGACGCCCGCGACCCGACCCCGAGCCCGGCGGGCGGGCGAGCCCCGGGACCGCCGCGGGGCGCCCCAGCAAGTTTCCTCTGGCGGTGGCTGGAGGCGCCCCCTCCCGGCCGGGGCGAGGGCGCGGGCAGCCGGGCCGGCGGCGGTGCCTGCTGATTGACTCTGGAGGCAGCCTGGAGTGGCGCCGCCGCGGGCACCGAGGAGGACCCGCTCCCCCTCCTTCGGATCCGCTGGCGGCGGTAGCTGCACACACACACACGCACACACCAACACGCACACACACAATTTTGTTTTAAATGAGGCCCGACTCCAGCGGACCTGCACCCCCACACACAACACCTGGGGCGCAGAAGCACACACAGCAGGTCTGTGTCCGTGGAGCCACCTCTCCGCATCTGCAAATCCAAAAGTGAAATTAAACCTCCACCGACCTCCTCCTCCTCCTCCTCCCTCTCTACCTCCTCCTCCTCCTTCTCGCAGCCTCAGCAGCCCCAGTGGCAGCAGCAACAGCAGCAGAACCTGCTTCCCCTAAAATCAAATGATCCATAACTGCGCCGACTGTTCCTCCAAAAATCGGTATTAATATTTATGAACCCCGGCATTTCCCGTCTGCAAAACACCGTGTCAAGGCATCAGGACACTCAGACACACACGGCCCCCCGCAGTCTCCAGAAACATGCCCTCAGAGAAACACACGCACAGTCACAACTATTATTTGAAAAATGTTACCTCTCAGTGTGCTTTTTTCACGCTACCAATACAATTCCGCAAGGTATAAGTGTTGCTAGGGTGTGTGAAATGGAAATGAAAGCCCGTCAGTTGAATAATCGCAGGAGCAAAACTAAAAGTTACTCCCCCGGCTTGCCTGAGAACAGTCCAGATCGAAAGCAAAACAAGGAGAGGAAACTGCGAAGAGCCGCGGCTGGAAATCCCCCCACCCCCGCCCTCCTCCGGCCGCGCTCCCCTCCCTCGCCTCCCCCTCTCCGCCCTCCTCCCCTCCGCCCTTCCTCCCCCAGTGTTTGTTTCAAGCTTGTGCAACCGGGAGGTGGAGGCGGAGGGAGGGCGCGAGCGGCCGGGCCGGGAGGTGCGGAAGTTCGCCGCCGCCGCTCATTGGCTGGCAACGCCGCTGTCATCATTTCTCGAAAAAGTCAATTTCATTTTCGCTTCCCCAGGTCGCGGCTGCAGGAGCAACAAGCGGCGGCTCGTGAGTCCGTGGCTCGCACCCAGGGGGCGCCCGCACGCGCCTCTAGAACGCCCGAGGCGGGGTCCGGGGCGGGGGGCGCAGGCCCGCGGCGCGGGGGAGGAAAGCGGGCACCCGACTCTCCATCCTCAGGGTGGCCTGAAGGTTCCAGCAGGGCGTCCGGCGAAGGCAGGGGACTCCGACCATCGGGTTGGCAGGGCTGGTGTGAGTGTTCGGAATGAAAATTGGTTTTGTGACACACAAAAGGGATGAAAGGAGCCGTCCACCGACAGGACAGCATTACTTGCGTCCTTACCGAATTGGAACGTTATCCGCGGCTGAGGGTGCCACCGTTGCAGGGGCCGCCGCCCTCTCTGACACCACCTGGCGCTGCGCTGCGCTCCGCTCCGTTTAAGAACTAGAACGAAAAGGAGGCCCATTCCCCAGTGAGTCACAGCCCACGCCAAGAGGAGTTACGGAGCCCGCACGACCGAAGTTTCTTCACTACGGGGCGAGGTGGACAAGGGTGTGTGTGAGTTGCTTCGACTTAAAGACGTCTTGGTGGCGGCTGGTTCTGAAGAGAGGCTTACACTGGAGCACTTCCAGCCAAATTCGGCTTGGACCTCCTTAACTCATAGCTGGGTACCCTTGGCCTGGGTTTTCAACAAAAGCCTAAGGCCTCAGTTTTCAACGCTGTAAATGGAAATAAATGAGAGAAGACGGTACAGGCCGCATGACAGATGCCGCAAGCAACGCAGCTTCCTTGGGACCTACCCCTTTGTGGTCCCTTGCCAACCGGTCGCGGTGGCTCGCTCCTGTAATCCCAGCACTTTGGGAGGCGGGTGGATCACGAGGTCAGGAGTTCGAGACCAACCTGGCCAAGATGGTGAAACCCCGTCTCTACTAAAAATATAAAAATCAGCCTGGCGCGGTGGCACACGCTGTAATCCCAGCTACTCGGGAGGCTGAGGCAGGAGAATCGCTTGAACCTGGGAGGTGGAGGTGGCAGTGAGCCAAGATCGCGCCATTGCACTGCAGCCTGGGTGACAGGGCGAGACTCCGTTTCAAAAAAAAAAAGTATAGATTCACTGCTGGGTGCGGTGGCTCTCGCCTGTAATCCCAGTACTTTGGGAGGCTGAGGCTGGCCAATCACCTGAGGTCGGGAGTTCAAGACCAGCCTGACCAAGTGGGAGAAACCTCGTCTCTACTAAAAATACAAAATTAGCCAGGAGTGGTGACGCATGCCTGTAATCCAAGCTACTCGGGAGGCTGAGGCAGGAGAATTGCTTGAACCCGGGAGGCGGAGGTTGAGGTGAGCCGAGATCGTGCCACTGCCCTCCAGCCTGAGCCACAAGAGCGGACTCTGTGTCAGAAAAAAAACTATAGATTCACATAGTTAGACCTGTTTCTTCCCCACATGCAATTTCATCAGTCTTTTCCCAGACCTCTGTACTCAACAGAGAAAGTTCCTTCCTGGGGGACCATAGCTGTTTGTATGTAACTCCAACACCTCTGTGTCACAGAAGCATTGAATTATATAGACTGGAAAAATGACAGTACCCAAGAAAATGTGTGTGGTAAGGAAACAGCTACGAGTTCAGCATTCTGTTTTGTGACTCCGGTCTCAGAAATAGACCTCACATACATACTATTCGTTATCCCCCTCTATTATAATACTCACTTTTTTTTTTTAAAGAGACAGGGTCTTGCTCTGTCACCCAGGCTGTGCTATCATAGCTCACTGTCACCTTGAACTCCTGGCCTCAAGTGATCCTCCTGCCTCCCAAGTAGCTGGGACTATAGGCCAGTGCCTGGTCCAGCCACTCACTTTCTTATGTCATATAGCAATGACCACTAGGGGAAATTCTGTACAAACTATAGAATAGTTGTCATTCTTTACCCAACCCAGAGACACAAGTTTAAAACCTAGTATTCTTTTTTTTTTTTTTTTTTCTGTACCAAAACAATCATCTTCCTTTATTTTTTCTGGAGCAGAAAGAGAGGAATGGAGAAGAAGGGAGGAATGCAAGGTGTCACTTTGAACTTCTCTTTCACTGCACACGTGGAACTCCACTCTCCTGTCAGCAGCCTCTGTGCACAGGCTCCAGGGGTGAGAGAGATACTGAGGTCTAGCTGGACCAGCTAACACTATCTTCCTTGTGTTTATGAAAGGCAGATGCCTCTGTTGTATGTTTTCAGGGGAGCCAGACAGGGCTGGGGCCACGAACCTGTATCCTGCATCCTGACCACCTATTGCCATGCATGAGGCTCACTGGAAACTCACTTGCTGGGTGCAGATAGCTTCCAAACTACTGTGATGCTCATGCTTGACTTCCCAAGGAATATGCTTCCGGAAAGGGCATTGCCCTAATTATGGTCTTCGATAAGCAGAAGAAGTTTATCATTCCTTATTTTTAATGTCCTACTTCGTGCAACATATACCCAATCAGTCGAATCTATTGACGCTTCCCCAAAATATCTCTGGGCCTGGCCAGCGCTCAGAGCTCTGCCTACAGTTCCTGCACTTGCCGGGCCGACTGTGATCCAGTCTCCTGCTTCAACTCCCCCAAGCCAGCAGCCACACTACTGCCAAAATCTGGTAGAAAATTAACTTCAGGTAAAGCACAATTCCAATCCTAACACTGCCCACTCAAAAGCCTCTCTGTAGCCTTCAGAATAAAGGCCATATTATTTGACAAGACACATAAAGTCCATTGTAATCTGGCACCAAACGACCTTTCCAGCCTCGTCTCCTGCCATTGTGCCCCACAAGCCCTGCATCCCTCCCTTGCCAAAGCAGCCTCCATTCCTTTTTGTCAAACAACAGAGCCGTCCCCTTGTTCATTGTTTTATCCTTAGCATGGTGCCCGGCACACAGGCACTGCAATACTTGTGAATTAATAATTACTTGCTCTTTTCATCAAGCTCCCGTAAAACACTTTAGACTTGATCAGAGCCTTTGTTTTATATTTTAACAGCTTTTTAATATAAATGTAACTAACTCTTTTGTAGAGAATTTGGAAAATGCAAGAACAGTGAAAGAAGAAAATAAGCCACCTGACATCTCACCAGTCAGGAATAGAGCTGTGGATGTTTTTATGTATTTCCTTCTAGTGATCTTTCTAAGGGACCATTTCCAATCCTCGTCTCCTCCATCTCTGTGTAGGATTTAAGAATGCTGACTGTGCTGCCTGCTCTCCGCAATGCCCATGTGACAGCCTGCTGTCCTATTCTAGCTCTTGGCCGGCTCCTCGTCCTGCTGCCAGCCCCCTAAATTATGGTGTTTCCAGGCATTTTGTCCTCAACCCTCTTATTTTCTCATTCTGCATGCTTTATCTTTGGGTGCTCTCCTCCACGCCCAGAGCTTCAAATATCACTATTTGGTAATGACTCCAAAATCTGTAACTTCTGAGCTCTGGACACATTAACTCCTATACATGCCTCAGGTGCAACAAATTATACATGTCCCAAATGAGAGATGCCATCTTTTCCACAACCTTGCACTGGTCACTTCATTAACTATCTGGGAAACTGGAAGGACTCACAGACTGCCCCTTTTCCTGAGTCCCTGGGCCTCCCTGAAGCGTGGATGTTGCTTCCAATTTTCAGGCCCCTAAACTCCTAAAACATTGAATGTATTTCTGTTCTTAGGCCCTTGATATGTCACTACAAACCAGAAATGTACAGATGAACCAAAACAGCTACATGGTACTGATATACACAGTCAAGAAGTATTTCTTAGCCCTTTGATGAGATGCATATAGTAATAAATCTCTGTGGAAACTAGAGCCTTTTTGGAAGCCTGTGAGAAAAAAGTAGCCTTTGCCATACCAAGGAAATCTGACCCAACACTTCAGTCTGATGTGAAGAAAGTTGAAGGGTCTTGTAGAGTGAAAGTAGAGTCATCTCCTGGGTGAAGCATGTTTATATTTCACCTGTGGAATGGAACATCCTAAAAGATCTGCCTGGCTACGCCAGGACTCATTTCTTTTCAGGGGGAGTTGGGTAAGGCAGCAATATTACTTGAGCATAATAGTGCCGGATCGCTCCCTGAGTGGAGCTTAACTAAGGAAGAAATGTAAAGACACATTCAAAGTTGACCCCTTTCAAATGGGTTTTCTATTTAGTTTCCTAAAATTGAAAAAACGTTTCATAAAATAATCATTCAATTAACATTTGTTGAGTGCTCAGAAACATTTCCCAGCACTGGGATATACCAGTGAAGCAAATGAATGAAAGTCTCAGCCTTCTAAGACATTTTCTTACAGTCTGATAGGTTGACATGTTCATTTCCTCTGTGGCATCCCAGTAATGGCACCGACATCATCTCCACCTATAATCACAGCCTGGAGACCGGTACATTCACCTTAGGAAAGCGTAACATGAAGGCATATAAATGAAAGCCTAAGTATGTACAGCTATTATTACATCAGGAGGCTCAGGTCTGTAAGCAGTTGCTCAGTTTTCTCGCCAGGATCACTGGGACCACTTCCGTCTTGGCTGTGGGGGCTCCCCTCCAAGGTGCTGCAATTCAGGAGGTTATAAAGGCATGGAAAAGGAAGGTTCCACGCTTGTCAGAGCAGTTGCCAATACAAAAGCCACAGTTAACAGTCCTACCTTGCAAAGAACACGATTGTGAAGTCCAAGTTGAATAAACACAGAGCCAAGCTCCATTTTAGTTGCACCGATAGAACTGTGATGGGATTGAAAAGCCGTCAGTCAAAGTTCAGGGTCACTGGCCTCAAGCTGGAAAATTCTTGAGGATGCTTGACTATTATTTTATGCAATGGCTACTTCCATTTTACAAGAAACTGGGAAGTGGGTCATTTTGTTGCACCTATTTTCTGAAAATCATGAGTTTACATTGAGTAATAATATGTTGCCCAGTTTTTAGTGATATTCCTTGTGTCCCGTTCTGAAGGGAAAACACATTCTCTAAAATTGCCTAGATTTCTCTCTCTCCTCTCCCCTCTCTCTGTGTATGCGTGTGTGTGTGTGTGTGTGTGTGTGTGTGAGAGAGAGAGAGAGAGAGAGGAGTGTCCTTCCTTTCTCAAGGGAAGGCTTTCAACTTTGAAAACTTCATGAAGTGTTTTTTGGCATAATTTCCCAAATAGCTGTGAAATATTCTGAAATATTCATTATTTCTCTGTGGTGACAAACTATAAAGTAGTCCTTTTACCTTTAAAGACAGATGGACACAGCATCTATAGCTTTGCCTTGAAGTTCTGTAGAAGCAATTACTGTAATAGGTTCGGGTATTGAAGATATTTTAAAGAATATATTTCAAATTTGTAACCTGAATTTAGGAGACTCCTTGGTTCACTGGTCATCTGTATATTTGAAGAAATTTTTAATAGTGTTTATATTTGTCTTCTTATTTTTAAATATTTAATTGTCGGCCAGGCATGGTGGCTCATTCCTGTAATCTCAGAGCTTTGGGAGGTCAAGGCAGGAGGATCACTTTAGGACAGGATTTCAAAACCAGCCTGGAAAGTATAGAGAGACTGTGTCTCTACAAAACAAAAAAATTAGGAGGGTGTGGTAGCATGCACCTATAATCCTAGCCACTTGAAAGGCTGAGGCAGGAGGTTCCCTTGAGATCAGGTGTTCAACTCTGCAGTGAACTACAGTCATGCCACTGCACTCTAGACTGGGTGACAGAGGATGCCCTGTCTAGAAATAAAATACATACATACATACATTGTTTTAAGTAAGTAAAAATAAAATAATTGTCAAATAAAGAGTAAACATATTCAAAGTAAACATGATCATTTGATATACATATATTGTGTAACAATTACCACAAATGAATTAAAATATCCACCACCACCCCGCTGTGCATTAGATCCCAGAACTTACTGATATTATATAACTAAAAGTTTTGTGTCTTTTGACTGACATCTCTCCATTCCACTTCCAATCCCTGGCAACCACCATTTTACCGTCTGCTTCTGTAAGTTTAACATTTTTAGATTCCACATAGAAAGACAAATACAATATTTGTCTTTCTGTGTCTGGCTTATTTTACTTAGCATAATGTCTTCCAGGCTCATCCACGCTGTTGCAAATTGTAGGATTTCCTTCTCTTTCTATGGCTGAATAATATTCCATTGTGTATAGGTACCACAATTGTTTTTATCTCTTCATCTATTGCTGGACACTTAGGTTGCTTCTGTATCTTGGCTGTTGGAAATAATGCTGCAGTGAACAAAACGGACCAGACATCTCCTCACGATGTTGATTTCATTTCCTTCCGATATGTACTCAGGAGTGGGATTGCTGGATCGCATGGCGGTTCCATTTGCTAGTTTCATTCAAATGGTAATTCCGTTTCCAACTTTTTGAGGAACCGCCACACTGTTTTCCATAATGGCTACAACAATCCATATTCCCACCAAGTGTGCAGCGGTTCCCTTTTATAGCCCTTCTAACAGGTAGTAGGTATACCTCCTTGTGATTTGGGTTTGCATTTCTCTGATGATTCATGATGCTGAGCACTTTTGCATACACCTGTTGGCCATTGATATGTCTTGTATGGAAAATGTCTATTCAGGCTCTTTGCTCCTTTGCTACAAATCTCACTATTTCTCTGTAAGCCTTCAGTCACAGCGTATGAAGCGTGATGAAGTGTTCTCTTCCTTCCCAAACTTTGTAGTATTCTGAATAATACACCTTAATTCTATTTGAAAATGTTTGGAAATTTGCCAATCAGAAAGAAGAGTGTCACAAAACAAAGGATTGAGAGTATTTTAAAATGTTCTCATTTCCTTAAAAAACTTTATCTCTGCTAAATACAAAATGTGCATGGCAATTCACATATCAGCTGTGGTGCAGTCTGCTTAACCTTTGATACAGCTTGGCGTCATTTACCATCTATGTTTATTAAACGCTGGGACGTTCCCGGCACTCTGAGAGCTGCTGTGAAGACAGCAAGAGCCAGACAAGACCCCTGTGCCCCTGCCCTGATGCTGTAGTGAAGGTGAAGGCAACAGGCAAATAAACAAGCAAACCAATACAATAGTTACAGGTTTGTCTCAGTGTTCTGAAGGAAAACAACAGTAGCTTTGTAGAAAATACTGTGCCAGCTAGGTGGTCAAGAAGCTTGCTCTGAGGAAATGAGATTTAAGCCAGGACGTGGAGCATGAGATGGCCCTGTAGTAGTTTCCCAAGGCTGCCGTAAGAAAGTCCCACAACTGAGTGGCCTAAAGTACCGACATTTATTGTCTTATACTTACGGACGCTGGAAGTCTGAGAACACGGCATCCACGGAGTTGGTTCCTTCTCAAGGCTCTGGGGACGTTTCCACACCTCCTGGCTTCTGGTGGTTTGCCAGCAAGCTTGGGCACTCTTTGACTTGTAGATGCAGCACCCCAGGCTCGGTCTTGATGGTTATGTGTTCTCCCTGCACGTGTGTTTGTGTCTACATTGCCTTGTTTTATAAGGACACTTACATTGATCATATTGGATAAGAAGCCCACCCTACTCCCCTATGACCTCATTTTAACTGATTCTATCTCCAACTACCCTATTTCCAAAGAAGGCCATGTTCTGAGGTCCTGGGAGTTAGGACTTCAGCATATGAATTTGCAGGAGGAGAACACATTCAACCCTCCACAGATACCAGCTGCACCCAAGAAGAGAAACGAGTGGGGACTGAGGCCTGGGAAACGAGGGTCCGGCAGTATTCTGGGCACCGACAGAAAATGACTGACTGCAGAGCTGAGTGACAGAAAGAGGAGAGGGATGTGGTGGACAGGTGGGAGAGACCAGAATAAGGGGTCTGCATTTTATTCTAAGAGCAACAGGAAGATTTTAAAGTATTCTAAATAAGATCAACCTGTCATTTTAAAAATTGACACTAGACATTTCGCAATTGTCTCTGAAACATCAATGAAATGCAAGGATTTCTTCAGTTGTTAATTTTATTATAATTATTTTTTTAGAGTCAGGGTCTTTCCCTGTCACCCAGGCTGGAGTGCAGTGGCACAATCACAGCTCACTGCAGCCTTGAACTTCTGGGCTCAAGCGATCTCCCTGCCTCAGCCACCTGAGTAGCTGACACCACAGGTACGCACCACCATGCCTGGACGATTTTTTAAATTGTTTTGTAGAGACAGGGTCTCATTATGTTGCCCAGGCTGGCTTCAAACTTCTGGCCTTAAACGATCCTCCTGCCTCAGCCTCCCAAGATATTGGGATTATAGGTGTGAGTCACTGCACCTGCCAGTCTTTACTGCCCTCTCAGTCCATTGCTTCACACATTTATAACACTCTAAAACAATTCAGTCTTTTTACTTCTATTTTTGAATTCTGAGTCAAAATATTTATTCACCTTTAACTTTCTCTCCAATTTCTATTTCCAAAAATAAATAAAGTTAATTAATGTTCTTTTACCAAACACACCCACACACATACACACACAACTTTAAAAAGAAAAACAAAAAAATGCTAGGCCAGATGTGTGTGGTGGTTCCCGTGTATAATTCCAGCACTTGGGAGGCCAAGGTAGGAGGATTGCTTGAGCCCAGGAGTTCAAGACTAGCCTGAGCAACACAGACAGACCCCATCTCTACAAAAAAAAAACACAAAAATTAGCTGGGCATGGTGGCTCGAGCCTGTGGTCTCAGCTACTTGGGAGGCTTAGATGGGAGGATTTATTGAGCCCAGGAGTTCAAAGCTGCAGTGAGCCATGATCATGTCCCCCAAAATGCCAGGGGTTCAGTCTAGGTCCTGCTGCTCTCCTCACAGAAAGCTAATCACTAGACAACAATTACTGCCAAGGAAGAAGGCTTTCACTGGGTATTGCAGCCAAGCAGATCGGGGGATCGGTTTTAAATCCATCTCCCGGATCACTAAAATGAGGCATTTATGTAGCAGGGAAGAAGTGTAATAATGTGTAAGAAAGTGGGAACTAGGGAGGAAGTAATCATGATGAATGAGGGCTTGGCATCTCATTGTCTGGATGGGATGATCTGGTCAGTTTCAGTTCTTAGATACTTTTAGCCAGACCTGGGGGTCCTTTACTAAGGAGGAAACTCAGATAAAACAAATATAAGTTTCAAGCTTTTAAGACCAGAAGGATCAAGTTATATGTTTTTCCAAGAAAAAAACTGTCTATGGAACTATTGGGTCAGTTTCAATGGTGTCACGGTAGTCTAGTCTGGGCAACAGAGCAAGACCTTGTCTCAAAAAAGAAAAAAAAAAAGATATATTCAACTGTGGATTTCAGGCACACACTATTTTCCTCATTCCACCTTGAATGAACAGTAATAATTTTCAGAGATTGTGTCGCCACAAAACCAACATTCATTTCAAACTTGTAATATTTTCAAATGTATTTCACTTTTATGATTTCTAAAAGTTTTCAGATTTTTCCATCAGAAATTCCTTGTGTGATAAGTGGTTTCTACAAAACTGCATTTTTGTTGGCAAAACAATCAGCATAAGTAAAATTTGAATGTGCTGTAATTTGAAAGAAAATACTGGTTTCAAGAGCCCGTCATATATTTTCTCAACCTGAAAACTGTGGATCCTGGCTTTAGGCACCACTCCTTTCCAAACAAAGAAGGTCTGCTTTTTCTGTCTTACATACTGAAGTTCTGGGTAGGATGCCATTTAGGAAAAAGATTATGTTGCTTAAAAAAATAGGAAAAAATAATGGTGTTGGAAAAACTGGCTAGCCATATGCAGAAAACTGAAACTGGACCCCTTCCTTACACCTTATACAAGAATTAACTCAAGATGGATTAAAGGCTTAAACTTAAGACTTAAAACCATAAAAACCCTAGAAGAAAACCTAGGCAATACCATTCAGGACATAGGCATGGGCAAAGACTTCATGACTGAAACACCAAAAGCAATGACAACAAAAGTCAAGATTGACAAATGGGACTTAATTAAAGAGCTTCTGCACCGCAAAAGAAACTATCATCAGAGTGAACAGGCATCCTACAGAATGGGAGAAAATTTTTTGCAATCTATCCATCTGACAAAGGGCTAATATTCAGAATCTACAAAGAACTTAAACAAATTTACAAGAAAAAAAAAACCATCAAAAAGTGGGCAAAAGATATGAACAGACACTTCTCAAAAGAAGACATTTCTGCAGGCAGCAAACATATTTTAAAAGCTCATCATCCCTGATCATTAGAGAAATGCAAATCAAAACCACATTGAGATACCATCTCACACCAGTCAGAATGGCAATCATGAAAAAGGAAACAACAGATGATGGAGAGGATGTGGAGAAATAGGAATGCTTTTACACTGTTGGTGGGAGTGTAAATTAGTTCAACCATTGTGGAAGACAGTGTGGCGATTACTCAAGGATCTAGAACTAGAAATACTATTTGGCTCAGCAATCCCATTACTGGGTATATACCCAAAGAAATATAAATCATTCTACTAGAAAGACACATGCACATGTATGTTTATTGTAGCACTGTTCACAATAGCAGGGACTTGGAACCAATCCAAGCACCTTCAATGATGAACTAGATAAAGAAGATGTGGCACATATACACCATGGAATACTATGCAGCCATAAAAAAGGATGAGTTCATGTCCTTTGCAGGGACATGAATGAAAGTGGAAACCATCATTCTCAGCAAACTGACACAAGTACCAAAAACCAAATACCACATGTTCTGACTCATAAGTGGGAGTTGAACAGTGAGAACACATGGACACAAGGAGGGGAACATCACACACTGGGGCCTGTCGGGGAGTGGGCAGCTAGGGGAGGGGTAGCATTGGAAGAAATGCTATGCTAATGTAGATGACAGGCTGATAGGTGCCGCAAACCGCCATGGCACGTGTATACCTATGTAACAAACCTGCACATTCTGCACATGTGTCTCAGAACTTAAAGTATAATAAATAAATATATGTATGTATGTATACACTTTTTTTTAAAGTGTGGGAAGGGTGTCTCTTGTGCTAAACAGTGGTTCGTGGCTGTTCCTATGGAGTTAGGCCTGTCCTGATGAGAAGGCACAATGGCAGTATCATCACAAAGCAGTTAACTTGAAAGGATGGGTTCCCTTAGATCTATCTGTTTATAAGTAAAACTACTTTTTATTTTTCTTTTGGTTACTCATAGACTTCTGGATTTGGGAGAAATTTTTGGTGGGATCCGTTAGACCAACTATTTACTCCACAAAGAATTCCTTGAAGAAATTCCCTGAAGATGGCCATTTAGTTTCCTGTTAAGTGCTACTTGTAGAGGGTGGCCAGCACATTCCAGGGTAGCTATTTTACTGATATGAAAATGCTACCAGAATTTTATTAGAAAATTCTGCTTTTAAGTTTGCCATTAAGTGACGTTGTAAGGTAAAGCGCCTTCTCCTGGATGAAAGAAAGCCTTTTGAGTAGTTGAAGATACTTCTTCGTCTTAGCAGTGTTAACAAAATGCTTCTAGATTTGTGCACGTGATTTTCTTTTCTATTTTTTAACCTCTGCCTTGCTGCAAACACATTCCTCAGAATTCAGTTTGTGCCACCTCCCCTGAGATTCTTCCCTTCCTTTCCAGAGGTAAATGTTTTTAACCATTTCAGCTTTTTTAAAATGTGGATACATTTAAGAGGTACAAGCGCAATTTTGCCACGTGGCCAGACTCCGCAGTAGTGAAGCCTGGGCATTTAGTGTATCCGTCATCAGAATAATGCACATTTTACCCACCAAGTAATTTCTCATAGTCCAGACTCCTCCCAGTATGTCACTCTATTGAGTCTCCAGTGTCTATCATTTCCCACTCTATGCTCATGTGTATATATTGTTTAGCTCCCATTCATAAGTGAGAACATGTGGCATTTATCTTTCTGTTTCTGAATTGTTTCACTTAAGAGAATGGCCTCCAGTTCCATACATGTTGCTGAAAATGACATGATTTCATTCTTCTTGAGGCCTCATAGTATCCCATTGTGTGTACGTATGTGCCACGTTTTATACATCAGTCATTTGTTGATGGACACTTGGGTTGATTCCGTATCTTTTCTATTACCCATTTCAGTTTTAATTCTAGTGATTACCTCCATATTTCTTTTAAAAATGCTTATAACAAGTATTCAATTATATTTTGTTCCAAGAATTTAAAACATAGGAAAAAAATCAAAGTCGTTAATATCAACTATTAGTTTTACTTCGTTTTCAAATAATTGGAGAGAAGAAAGGAAACACAGTCAAGCATGACTGAAATGCCGTAAGACTGAAGGAGAGAGCAAACAGCAGAAGGTTCTGCCAGCGCCACCTTAGCTAGCAAGTTCACGCTGGGCAGCCAGGCAGATGCAGCCCTTGTGAGATACCCACATTACAGGGCCATCATCATCAAATTATGTTCAAAATGCCTCCATTTTTCTTTAGTTTTATTTCCTATCTTGACAAGCTCTTTTGATCTTTCCAGTGATGTAGAATGTGTCATGGGTGGTACTGGCCAGGGGGGGGCTTCACAGTTGTTAAAGGGATTTACCAAGATAGCTGTAGGTTAAAAAAAGGCAGATTTATTAGAGAAAGTGGGAAAATATGTTGCAAGGTTGCAACAGGCAGCACAGCAGAAAGGGGCTGTCTGCAAAGAGGCAGAGGCTGGACGGAAGTTCTATAGGGTCGTGCTGGAGGGGGCAATGTGCAAAACAGGTGTCGTGCTCACGAATGTTTGTGATTAGCCATTCCTCACAACTGTTCGTTGTTCTGCCCCACTTGGGCCCCTTCCTCCTTGTTGATTTCTTATCTGGACTCCACAGAACCAACAGCATTATGGCCATTTGTTTCACAATGTGTACAGTTGATGTCACGCTGTTGTGACAGTTTCTGACAAAGCTTTTTTGCAGATGGAGAAATTGGAGGAACGTTACCCTTCATTCTGTCATCTCTCACAGTGCTTAGAAATATCTTACCACATAGACATCTCATTGTTGATACTTTGGCTTATTACGAACCTATTTTAAAAAGTGTGTGAGTTGGAAATATTTCTGCTGTACACTGGGAGTAAAAGAAAAGAGTATGACCCTGTAAAGACAGTCATATACATGAAACCACAGGGAAGTACATCAAAACATTAGCAGTGTGTGTCTCTGAGAGATAGGGCTATGGGTGATTCTTTTTCCTATTGAAAAGTTAACATTTTTGAGAATAGATTTTGCTTTTATTAACACAAAATGTTGGCCGGGCATAGTGGCTCACGCCTATAGACCCAGCACTTTGGGCAGCTGAGGTGGGCAGATCAGGAGTTTGAGACCAGCCTGGCCAACATAGTGAAACGCTGTCTTTGCTAAATACAAAAAATTAGCTGGGTGTGGTGGTGGGTGCCTGTAATCCCAGCTACTTGGGAAGCTGAGGCAGGAGAATTGCTTGAACCTGGGAGGCAGAGGTTGCAGTGAGCCGAGATCGTGCCACTGCACTCCAGCCCAGGAAACAGTGTAAGACTCCATCTCAAAAAAAAAAGACAAAATGTTAAATAATTTTATAGGTGATTTCAGAATCTATCCCTGATATGCTTATGATTGTTTATATTCACTGCCTGTAATGCTTAGCTGGTTTTTTCATAGTGCTTCAAAAAGAAAGCGCTGATTAATGCATCCAAGTTACCTTGAGCTATAGTCTTTTAAGAATTTTTAAGTCTATATGTATATTCAAGTTACATAATTTTTTCCTACAAATGCTATATAGTTTCTCCTAGTCTTTCATTTCATCAAAATACTTCCTTTTTAAAAGTATTTGTTTTTATCTTAGCAGTTCAAATATTGACTCTCCAAAGGAACTTATAATAGCATTAGTTATTATAAGAACAAACTTTCTGGGATTCAGTGCTCCCAAAGTATAAAAATGACACCAATTAATGTGTGACCAGCTCAACAGCTATTAATAAATGATACATCCCATGTTTATCATCAATATCTAAATAATATTTTGTTTTGATGAATATTATGTTTTAAATATGCTTAAGAATTCCGAGAAATCTGTCACAACTAAAGTGTCTTTTCTAATTGTAAATTTCATTTCACTTACATTAAATTTCAATTACCATATTCTTAGCAATCAAATGCAAATTCTTAAATCACAAAAATGAATGAGGACTCAAAGAAAAATATGAGACATCTATGTTAGATTTGGCCTTTGGCCTTCTTTCTGGCACTTTCATATGTACTTATTGTACTGCCTGTTTCACTTTCTCAATGTCCATACCCAGCCAGATCGGCAGAAGATGAAAGACAGGAACATCTCGTTTGAGGGCAATGAGGAAAAGGATCTCTCTCTCTCTCTGTCTCTCTCTGAAACACACACACACACACACACACACACAGAGTAGAGGAGGGCTCCTCCACCCAGATCCTCATTTGTAATTTAGAACATTTTTTCCCACAGAAATAATAGGAAACTATAATATTATAAGTACCTAGTTCAGCTTCATTATGGTTTAAAGAAGGGTTTGTGGGCTGGCATGAGAATACAGCAGATTATAACATTGCATATGTGGGAAAATTTCATTCTGAAGTCTAAACTGCTGTTTTTTAGAAGAAACTGTTAGAGCACCCTGGGATGTGTGGGCCTGGGACTGTTTGCCTTTACCAAAGCTACGCTCAGAGCTTTGGAGATGCCAAGGAAGAGAGGCCTGTTTCCTGATCTTAAGGCGTTTGCAGTGTGCACTGGGAGACAGAGACTGCAATGAAAAGATCATGACTGCAAGAGAGAAATGGCATGGTGTCACATTCCCAGGCAACATCTTCATACATTCATCTCTGCATTCTTCAAAATCATTGACTTCATAGTATTAGATACTATAGTGTTTCCTAACTTCATAGTATAACTATCTTCCTTTTTATCTCTTTTTCATTAATATATTTTAAATATTTTTCTAAAATAAATAATATGTAATTGTAGTAGAACATTAGAGCACTATACACTTATTTATAGTGACAAAACTCACTGGAAAAAAAACGTGAATGGCTGTTTGTAACTGAATGATTGAATTAACTATGGTTGATCTAGTCTCTGGAATGTTATTCAACAACAAAAATGAACAAACTGAGAATATCTGTTGACTGGGTGGAGGGGCGCGCACCTGTAATCCCAGCACTCTGGGAGGCCAAGGTGGGCAGATGGCTTGAGCTCAGGAGTTTGAGACCGGCCTGAGCAACATGGTGAAATGTCATCCCTATAAAAATACACACACACACACACAAAAAAAAAAAAAAAAAAAAAAAATTAGCTGTGTTCGTGGCATACACCTGTAGTCCAACCACTTAGGAGGCTGAGTTGAGAGGACCACTCGAACCCAGGAATCAGAGGTTGCAGTAAGCCAAGAGTGCACCATTGCACTTCAGCTTATGTGACAGAGTGAGACCCTGTCTCAAACAGGAAAAACAAATCTATTGATCTGGAAAGAGGACAGGGTGTATTGTAAAGAATGAACGCCAAGATGCAAATAAATGTTCACATTATTGTTTCCTTTTTGCAAAGGCAACACTAACACCGCCCAAAAACGTCTGAATTAAAAAAGATAAAAAGGTGTACATGCCAAGCTATTAACATTGGTTTCCTTGACGATAGGTCGGTTATTAATTCTTTTTTATATTGAAAAGAGTGAAATTTTTAAAACAAAATGAAAATGTGAAAATGAAAAGAAGAGAAAATAAAATAAAATCACTAGTTTCTGATTTCTATTTTGTTAGATTATGTGTGTGTGTGACCTGCCCCAGGTCATTAATTATAAATAAGTATTTTGTAGCCGCCAACTATGTTTATGTCACTCCAAGGGTCTTCTGGCAGAAGTCCTTTTCTTGTTTGTTTGTTTTTCAAGACAGAGTCTGGCTCTGTTCCTCAGGCTGGAGTTCAGTGGTGCAGTCTGGGGCACTGCAGCCTCGACTTCCGAGGCTCAAGTGATCCTCCCACTTCAGCCTCCCGAGCAGCTGGGACCACAGGCATGTGGCACCACACCTGGCTAATTTTTTGTATTTTTTGTAGAGACGGAGTTTCACCATGTTGCCCACGGTGGTCTCAAACTTCTAAGCTCAAGCCATCACCCACCTCAGCCTCCAAGAGTGCTGGAGAGTAGTGGGATTACAGGCGTGAACCACCGCGCCTGGCCACAGGGTCCTTTTTTACCCAAAGCCACCCAACAGACCCACACAGAGACTTTTAGCTAGCAATCATCTCAGTTCCCTCTGAGGCTGCCCGCTCTCCCTGTGAGAGAGCCCCATCTTAGCCCTTCCTGTGTATCTCTGCTGCCTAAAGGATGAGAGTTCCCTAAAGTGTACAACTGTGGGGGTGGAGGGACATTCCTCTCATGCTGGCCTGAGTCCTACACCTGCTCTGGAGGTCCTTTGCCTTGTACCACAGAGTTTACCTACATCACCTTAGAGAAGCGACCCAGCATCTTCCAGACCGGCTGGATGCACCCCCAGGAAGGAAGCCGCCGGTGGGGCCGGGCGCACTTGGGGAATGAAGCGCCGTGTACATTTCTGCTCAACACTACTCATAAGCCCACAAGGCCAGTCAGAGGCTTCAGGGAGGGCAGGTGCCTTCATCCAGTTTCCACTGTACCTCTTCTGAGGTACAGGAGACAGAGGTCCCTCATTTCCAGGTGACACTGGCATCAGTCAAGCACAGAGCTAACCAACTGCCGATCGCAAATAATGAAGCCAGTGAGGACACCCAAGGAAAGGTGCAGAAAGCTTCCCCCAGGGAGTGGGATTTGAGCTCTACCTTACAGAAGAGATTGAAAATAAAGAGCAGAGTAATCAAAATTAGATTCATGTGTGTATATGTATCTGCTGCTGATATCCAGCCTTAAAAAGCCTGGACAGAAGCCTTCAAACTTGAACATCTTCTCACTCCACAGAGAGCACCGATCTGGCAAACTCATTTGGTCCTCTAGTCCAATCCAGCTCAGTTTTCAAGCCAAGAGGATTCTGCTGAATTATATATTCAAGATATCAGTAGAGTTATAAAAGAAGGGTTGTTTCCCAATTAAACTTAGGGATGGTAAGAGGAATCCTAGAACCAACATGTGGAAAAAGTATGTGCATTTAATCAGATCTCTAAGGCAGCTCTTCAGCCTCTGAAAGTAGAGACAGAAAACTATTTCCTTGTGATACTTTAACCAATTCCTTAGGAATGAAAGAGAAAAGTTATGGTCACCAGATAAGTGCCTGCAGACATGAATTCCTTGGCCCCTCTAGAGTATTCATCAGTAGATGGGCTGATGTAGTGAGTGGTTCACTCATTCATGGTCACATGCAGGATATACAGAAGAGTAGCCTCGAGTTATTTGTTAACTCACTGTTTTACTCGTGAGTTAATTTAATTACATGGCTATGTCTATTCCATAACACCAAACATCTGGTGAAAACTAAAGAAGACAATGTCTAATATCCAGATGTTTACCTTGTGGTCATACAGGGAGAACACCTGTGCACTAAAGTAATACCATATCCAGGTGCTTGGTGGTATGTGCCCATAGCCCCTTTCTATGGAATTAATCTCTTCCAGTTACCGATGTAAAGCCCAAATTACATTAAAAATGTATCGCTAATTGTAGGCTTTAATTTTTAAAAAACAAAGGAACTATAGAAATCCATGATGTCGCGATCCATGTTTTCTGCTATAAGAGACCTGGTTTCAGAATAACCAAGTAAAGACACACCCACCAGCTGTCTTCTCTCAAAAATGACTCAGAAACAGTAAGGAGAACAAGTCACAGAAATACACCCTATCCTTGGGAAACTAAGAAATATCTGTAAACATGAAATGTGAAGACAGAATTTTGGAAGAAGGAGACATATTTAAGGTGATGGATATCCCAGTTACCCTGATTTGATCTTTAAATAATATATGAATGCAACAGATTATCACATGTACCCCTAAAAATATGTACATCTATTCTGTGTCAATGAGAAAAAAGGACTTTGGGAAAAGGAATAACAAATGACTTAGCAGAGAGAAGGAAAGTCAAACCTCACTGCCCACAGAGGGGGTTATTGAAGGGCTTTCTATGGGAGGTGAACTAATTTTCCATAGAGAAACTTCAAAGGCAAGGCACAGGAACAGGGGAAACTAGACAGAAGCACGGCAGGATTAAGCTAAAGCCTGATAAGGAACAGTTAGATCACTCCAGTTCTCAACCTCCATCCAGTTCCCAAGTGGCTGGTTGACTCTCTCCCTACAGATACTGAAGAGGACAGAAATGGAGTTCTTCCCAGGCAAAAGGACTGAAGGACAGGCAGCTTAGTAAAATAGTAAGATATCTCCATCCCCTCTCCCCCACTGCTCAGACCCAGAACAGCAGCCACTAGAGTAAAATCCTGAGAAAAGAAATTGCAGGGTGCTATCCCAGAAAAATACTTGCAAACTCATGATATTAGGAGACCCTCAATGAAGCTGGTCCCTCAATTTTCCTCAGCAAAGACTACCAGTGTCATAAGCCCAACACATGTACGCAGAGCTTTCTAGTCAGCCTTTTTGATGCCTTCTTGTTTTTATTATTATTTTTGAGACAGGATCTCACTCTGTCACCCAGGCTGGAGTACAGTGGCATGACCTTAGCTCACTGCAGCCTCAACCTCCTGGGCTCCAGCGATCCTCCCACCTCAGCCTCCAGAATTGCTGGAACTACAGACGTGAGCCACTGCACTGACCCTTGGTGCCTTACTTTTAAAGAGTGAACACCCACAGATTAAGAGACACTCAAGGAAGAACTCTTACATGACCAAGATGAAAACAAACAAAATAGAAGAACCAGAGAAAAGCAAGGTGATACAAGAAAAAAGGCCTGCGGCAGTGGCTCACGTCTGTGATCCCAGCACTTTGGGAGGTCAAGAGTTGGGATCAGCCTGACCAACATCGTGAAACCCCATCTCTACTAAAAGTACAAAAATTAGCCAGTCATGGTGGCATGTGCCTGTAATCCCAGCTACTCAGGAGGCTGAGGCAGGAGAATCATTGAACCCGGGAGGCAGAGGTTGCAGTGAGCCGAGATCACGCCATCGCACTCCAGCGTGGGTGACAAAGTGAGACTCCATCTCAAAAAAAAAAAAAGAAAAAAGACTGCAAAAAAACTTTGATTATATCACTAGCGATGTGAGGGAACATATTTCATCTAGTAAATAAGAGCAAAGTAATATAAAAATGAATAATTAGAGAACAGAGAAAGCTCTCAGAAATAAAAATATGATAGAAATTTGAAATCAGTAGAATAACTGGAAGATGATATGGTTTGGCTCTGTGTTGCCATCCATATCTCATCTCAAATTGCAATCCCCACGTGTCGAGAGAGACCCGGTGGCAGGTGGATTGGATCATGGGGGTGGCTTCCCCCATGCTGGTCTCATGATAGTGACGGAGTTCTCCCAAGATCTGATGGTTTAAAAGTGTGGCACTTCTCCCTTTGTTCTCTCTCTCTCCTGCTGCGATGTAATATGTACCTTGCTTCCCCTTCACCTTCCACCGTGATTGTAAGTTTCCTGAGGCCTCCCCAGCCATGCATAACTGTGAGTCAAATAAACCTCTTTCATTTATAAATTACCCAGTCTTGGGTAGTTATTTAGAGCCATGTGAAAACAGACTCATACAGAAGACAAGGTCAAGTAAATCCCATGTAAGATATAAGGAAATAATACAGAAATGGGCAGTATCCAAAACAAACGAAAGAACGAACCAAGGAAAATGGAGGATCAATCCGAGTGCTCCGATATCCACTGGAAATTCCAGAAAATGAAATCGAGATAACAGTAGACAGGAAGCTAGCAAAGACATCATATAAGAACATTGCCTAAAAAATTTCCAAGAGCATGATTTTCCTAATTTAAAAGGCATCTCAAGGTAGAGCACAATATTTCAATGAAGATCAGATGTGGAGATTAGGACCATCATTACAATTAAGAACTAAAGGGATGGCTGGCCACGAGAGAGTAAAAGCACTGGACTCGAAATCCTGGGGAAAACTGGACAAGACACAGGAAGCAACTGTTTTCAGGCAGTAAGTAATAGGCAGCACAAGATTATGGTCTTGAGAAGAAGAAACGAATGAAGTAATAAGCCCTGTGATCATCTATGGCAGAGGCAGTTTTCATCCTGCAGTTGCAATGATAGGAGGACTCAAAGAGAGCTAGGAAAGGGAGCTGAGAAAACAAACCTCAGAGATCAGATAGGCTGAGGCCGCTGGAAGCTGTGAGGCAGAGTTCTGGAAGAGAGGTGATTACACAGAGTGTGTCTACTTGAGCGTTTGCTGAGTATTGGGCCACGTATGTGGACAACAGTGTTCCACTCTGCAGGACAAAGAATGACCAAAGCATGGTAAGCTAAATATTCCCAGAGCTCTCATGGGCCTTAGAATAGATGGAGCTCCTGAGAGCTAGAATGGAGCTTCCTTACTGATTATCCAAGGCATTCATGTCTTTCTGGTAAGGCCGAACAATGCTTGGACCGAAAGTTATTTTAGCCTTGCCTGAGCAAATCTAAAAAACAGGTCTTAAGGGTTCAGACTGCTCTGCAAGTATAACTGCCTCCTGAATAAAACCAAAGTATTATTAAAGTAAGACCAAAAAAAAATCAAGTAAACAAAAATCCAGACACACAACAATGCAAAATTCACAAAGTCTAAAATCTAATAGAAGATCACCAAACATGTCAAAAAGTAAGAAAATATGACCCATAATCAAGAAAAAAAATCAATCAATAAGGACAATCACAGATAAAAGCCAGAGATGATAGAACTAGAGGAATGCTTTTAAAAGAGCTATTATGATCATGAATGCGTATCTCAAGGAAAATATGAAGCTAATGAGGAAATAAATGGAAGATATTAAGGAACCAAATGAAATTTCTAAGATAGAAGTACGCCATCTGCAATGAAAAGTTCATTCAGTGGAGCCAGGCCTGAGATCTTGGTTTCTAAAACCATTCTCAGACAAAAGGAACCAGGCCTCCCTGGAGAAACTGCAACAGGGAATATACAAGATGAGGCTGGACGTCTTGTAGTGCCAGAAAGTTAAAAAGTGCTATAAAGAAATGATAGTTCAAAGCAAGGTTGTGGTAGATAAAAATTTTAAAAAAGAAAAAAAAAGATAGTATGTAAGAAAGTGCTGAAAAGTAAAATGTCAAAGTAAAAAACGATCTTTAGCGTCGGAGGGTTTGTTTTGCTTGTTTGCTTTTGTTTTTGTTTTTCTGAGACTGTTACTGACACAGCAGCTTCTGGAACTCTTGCACGGGGAGGATGGGAACTCTGGCGAAATCGGGCGGTACAGTTCCACCTGCCTGGCAGCCTCTGTCTGGGCCACGGCGTATCCACAGCATCCTGCTCCTCTCCGGAGTTTCCTTCAGACATCGCAGTGTGTCCGGCCATGTCATTTGTCACAGGTGTAAAAACAACAACTGAGAGCCTGCAGCTGCTGGCTGAGTGCCTGCGATGGAATGCTGCTCCTCCCAGGCACAGCTACAAGGCGCTCTTGCACTCTGGCCCTGCTCCTTCCAAGAAGACAGGCACAGGGACGGCCACGATCCCCACTCCCCTCAGCCACGGCAGTCTGTGTGGGCAGCAGGCCTGAGCGCTTCCTCTAGGACCTTCTTCTTCATTTCCCTTCCCCCGACTCCTACCAGGCGGCAGTGTGGCTTCTCTAGGCCTACTGGGGACTGGGTACAGAAAGGAGACACATGGCCGAGGGCATGAGGCAGGTGGGCAGCCTGTGGCCCCCAAAGGACACCTGCTCTGGGTAAGGTGCCTCCTAGGACCACCCTAGCCTGGCTCCAGGCCTCAGCCTCTGCCACTTCCAGGAGCCCCAAAAAACTGTTTCAAGAAGGAATGAGACACTGCTGAAGATAAAGTCCACAGCAGCAGGCCACTCACATCAACTTTCAAGAAAAAAACAATCTTGTTCATGCCCTGATTAAAGAGGACTGACAATTAACAGCAGAACAACAGCCACCACTACGGACATCACAACTGGTTCAGCTTACACCATTCTGACTGAAAATTAAGCTGAACAAACTTTCCCCTTGATGGGAGGCAAAACTGCTGCACCCAGATCAGCTGCAAAGAAGAGCAGAGCTTTCTATGGAAATTTTAAACAAGAGGGGTCAAGATTCTGAAGCATTTCTTCAAAGAATTATAACAGGAGAGGAAACATGGCTTTACCAGTACAATCCCGAAGACAAAGCACAAAGCCCTGGCTACCAAGAGGTGGAAGTGGTCCAGTCAGAGCGAAAGAAGACTGGCCAAGAGCAAAGGTGATCATTTGGGGAATGCTCTAGGCATTTTGCTTGTTGACCTTCTGGATTCCCAAAGAACAATAACACCTGCTTATTATGATGGGAGTATTTTGAGGAAGTCAGCCAAAGCTTTAGCAGCCAATTGCCCAGGAAAGCCTCACTGGAGACTCCTTCTCCACCCGGATAATGCTCCTGCTCATTCCGCTCATCAAACAAGGATATTTTTGCAAGAGTTTTACTTATTTTTTTTTTTTGAGACAGAGTCTCACTCTTCGCCAGGTTAGAGTGCAGTGGACCATTCTCGGCTCACTGCAACCTCCAACTCCCTGGTTCAAGTGATTCTCCTGCCTCAGCCTCCCGAGTAGCTGGGATTACAGGCACGCACCACCACGCCCAGCTAATTTTTGTACTTTTAGTAGAGATGGGGTTTCACCATGTTGGCCATGATTGTCTTGATCTCCTAACCTTGTGATCTACCTGCCTCGGCCTCCCAAAGTGCTGGGATTACAGGCGTGAGCCACTGTACCCAGCCACGAGAGCTTTAAAGGGAATCATCAGACACCCACCTTACAGTCCTGATTTGACTCCTTCTGCCTTATTTTTGTTCCCTAATCTTAAAAAATCATTAAAAAGGTACACATTTTCCTTCAGTTAATAATGTAAAAAAGAAGACTGCATTGACATGGTTTGATTCCCATGACACTCAGGGGTATTTAAACTATTGGTTCTATTTCTTTAGAGAACCCTAATACCATATATCTATAGGTATGTGTTTCTGTGTATACACACACACACAGAGAGCAATTTATTAGAGGAATTGGCTCATGCATTTATGGAGGCCAAGAAGTCCCACTACCATGTGTAAGCTGCAGAAGCCAATGGTATAATTCAGTTCAAGTCTGAAGGCCTGAGAACCAGGAGAGTTGATGTTGTAAGTCCTGGTTCAAGTCTGAAGCCCCAAGGACCAGGAGCACTGATGTCTAAGGGTCGGAGAACATGGATGTTTTCATTCAAACAGAGAATGTTTGACCACCCTTTCTTTGTCTCTATGTTCTATTCTGGCACTTCTTCAACAGAGTGGATGATGCCTGCCCACATGGGTGAGGGAAGATCTCCTTTATTCAGCCTTCAGATTCAAATGCTAACCTCTTCCTAAAATACAGTCATGGACACACCCAAAAATCATGTTTTACGAGCTCTCTGGGTACTAGGTATTCCTTAGCTCAGTCAAACTGACAACTAAAATCAATCATTATATATGTATGTGTGTGTATCTGTGTGTGTGTGCCTGTATTCCGTCATTCTGTCAGAGTCATTAACAGAACTTGAACATATGTCTACTTACTTTTAATGACATTATCTGACCTGTTTTAAATAGAACAACCCATTTTAGAGATTTGGACAAAGCCAGGTATTCTTAGCTTCGTCCACTGAGGAAAGCAAAAAGCACAAGGCACCGGCATTCTGAGTATAAAGTATGAGCCGGGCACTCTTCGATCCTTAAACATTCTCTCACCCTGAGAGGTCATTTCTCTGAGGCTGGGGAAGGAATTCCCAGTGTCGTGTTTTACCGTCTTTGCCTGGTCTGCTGGAGCAGGCTCCTCACTGGTATCTCTGCGTCTACTTTTTTTTTTCCTCAATAGTTCAGTCTGCTCAGAGGTACCAGAGTGTGATTCAAATATACCATGTCACTTTCCTGCCTAAAGTTCTTCACACATTTCCCATAGCAATTAGAATAAAATCCATACCCCCTTCAATGGCCTAAAAACCTCTCTCTGCAGATGGTCTGGCCTTTGCCTAACTTTCTAATTTCATCTGCAACTATTCTTTTCTCTGCTCGCTATGCTTAGCATAGAGGTCTCCACACCACAGCCCACAGGCAAAAGCCGGCCTACTGCCTGTTTTGTACAGCCTCTGAACCAAGAATGGTTTTTCTATTTTTAAATGGTTAGAAAAAAGAAAAAAGAAAAACAATATTTTGTGACACATGAAAATGAGATGCAATTCCAATTTCAGTGTTGATAAATGAAGTTTTGCTGCGACACAGCCATGCCCATTCATTTATGTATTGTCCGGGATTGCTTTTAGGCTAAAGAAGCAGCTCTTATTTTCTAGAGCTCAGCTGTTGCAACCACGGCTAAATGGGCCACCAAGCTGGAAATACTTGCTAGCTGGTCCATTACAAAAGAACTTCGCCGACTTCCGCTTCGGCCACACTGAAGTTCTTTCTGTTGCTGAAACTCACTCTGCGCATTCCTTCCTCAGGGCTTCCTGTTTCCCAGTCTCTATTCCTGGTATGTTCTTCTCTAGTTTCTCGCATGGCTGGTTTGTTCTCATAAAGTCTGGCTTAACTTGGACAAAACCAGCAGAGGGTCATATACTATCAGACTGTATCTCCCTTCACAAGTGACCAGTTTCCAAACCCTGCCTAGAGAGATTTGGTTTCAGAGTCTCTCATTTTTACCTGGCAGTAGTGAGGGAATGAAAAGCTTTCTTGAGGCCACGATGGGTTCCAACTCCATCAACCTAGTGAGTTCTCCTGCAATTGGTGTAAATCAAACTTTTCCAACCCCCGCAGCCCAGGGGCTGCATGAGGCCCAGGATGGCTTTGAATGTGACCCAACACAAATCTGTAAACTTTCTTAAAACATCATAAGATTGGGCCGGGTGTGGTGGCTCATGCCTGTAATCCCAGCACTTTCGGAGGTTGAGGCGGAGGATCACCTGAGACCGGGAGTTTGAGACCAGCCTGGCCAACATGGTGAAACCTCATCTCTACTAAAAATACAAAAATTAGCTGGGCATAGTGGCGTGCACCTGTAGTCCCAGCTACTCGGGAGGCTGAGACACAAGAATTGCTTGAACCCAGGTGGCGGAGGTTGCAGTGAGCTGTGATCATGCCACTGCACTCCAGCCTGAGTGACAGAGTGAGACTGTCTCAAAAAAAAAAAAAAAAAAAATCATGAGATTGGCCAGGCGAGATTGTTCATGCCTATAATCCCAGCACTTTGGGAGGCCGAGGAGGACAGATCACCTGAGGCCAGGAGTTCGAGACCAGCCTGGCCAACATGGCAAAATCCTGTCTCTACTAAAAATACAAAAATCAGCCGAGTGTGGTGGCGCATGCCTGTAATCCCAGCTACTCGGGAGGCTGAGGCAGGAGAATCACTTGAATCTGGGAGGCAGAGGTTGAGGTGAGCCGAGATGGCGCCATTGCACTCCAGCCTGGGCAACAATAGCAAAACTGTCTCAAAAAAAACGCATCGTGAGATTTCTTTTGTAATCGTTTTTTAGCTCAACAGCTATCGTTAGTGTATTTTATGTGTGACCCAAGACAATTCTTCCCAGGGAAGAAGAAGCCAAAACACTGGACACCCCTGATATAAACAGATTTTCCTCCCTCTCGCACCCAGGAGACTAAGGAGCTGAAGGAAGAGACTGTGTGTTCTGTATCCCAGACTCGGGGGGAAAAAAGAGATGTCACTGAAACTCTCCCCATGGTCGTTTCTGCCACATCTCCATCACATTATGGCCAGCAAGGATGCAAGCACAACCCAGAATTCTTTTCTTTTTTCCCACTCAGGAAGAATGCACCAACACATTCGCATTTCTTTTCTTTTCTTTTCTTTTTAGCAAATGACAAAGACCCAGTTTACCAGCTTTACTTTCTTAAACCTAAGCTAACAGTACATATTTAAACAATTGTCAAAACTTACTAAGTTGCCAGTATTCACGCACAGCTAGAAAACATCCGTAATTTATATTAAACGAGAAATGTATTACCATTAATGCATTAATATCTTTCACTACTAAATACTGAAAAAAATGGAAATTATTTCTGTAGAAGATTCGTCCTGGCAACGTTGACTTCACAACAGGCCGACACTACGTGGCTCACGTTTCAGACACAATGAAAAGCAGGTCCATGCTGCTGTTAGTGTACCATCTTGTCCTACGCCAAAGACTCAAGACTCACCTTGGAGTACGTTTAATAAAAAAGCAAAGTGCATACAGAGATTTACAATTTTAAAGACCAAAAAAATGGTCCTATTATGTGGGCCCAACAATGAACTCAAAAGTCTATGACAAATCAAGGCTCTGATGAGTTGCTTATTAATACTTTAGGTACAATTATACTGAAAGTCGAGTGCGTTGAAACCTTCAAAAAAATGTTCCTGTTAATCCTCAGATGGTGCTTGTTATAGTTTAACGTTTCTGTTAAGCACACGCGTTGAATTACTTGTTATCCAAGCGCAGCAGCCTGCCCTTACCGTTTATCGTTAAGGACTTCAACTGGCCGTCTTCTTCGACTTCTATTCTTTCTTGACCATTCTCGACAATTCTCTTTGTAGTGATTTTTCTGCCATTAACTATTTTAGTGTAAGTTGATACTGATTTGAAGTTGCCCATCCCCACTACCACCAAATGACGTGGAAGAAAACGAAGTGAGGCCTCCGTGACCCAGTGGCCCAAATGAAGTAAATCCTGTATCAAAAGAAGGAAATGCACTTCCAAAAGATGGAAATCCACTGAACGTGGAGAACGACCCCATCCCTCAGCTTCTGCTTCCTCGGGGACCCCTTCGATTCCCAAAGAAGTCTTGAAAAGGGTCTTCAAAGAAGTCACATGAAAATGGGTCCCTTCCACCAACAAATCCCTGAAGACACCATCTGGGTTACTGGATGTGAAGCGAAATCCAATGGACTGTCAAAATGACTTCCACCTCCTCCACCAGTGAATCCTTTGCCGTATTTGTCATAGATGTCCCGTTTCTTAGCATCCGACAGCACCTCACACACCTCCGCTACTTGTTTGAATCTCTCTCTGCTTCCTCTTTATTCTCAGGATTTTTATCTGGCTGCCACTTCAGTGCCAGTTTACGATACGCCTTTTAGTATCCTCGGGTGAGACATGTCTCTGCATGCCTAGAACTTTGTAATCATCCACCGTGTTTTAAGAGATTGTTGGAATAGGTCCAAGGACGAAGGCGGTCGGTGGCGGGACGCAGGGGAGGCGGGGTGATGGCCCCAATCTCCTCTCGGCTCCAGAACTGCTGCCACAACCCAGAATTCTTAATGGAATTGTGGACATGGGACCTTCCAACAGAGGATGAGATTTGCTTTTGATTACAGGGCACTGGCTCACTAACGAGGACACCAGCAGGCCCTCTGGATAAAAGCTACATTTACCCTGATGTGGAGAGAGGTCTTCTGAGCTAAGGTCAGTGCTCACTGTCTACAGCTCAGAAGACCTCTCTCCACATCAGCTGCGGGGTGCTCCAAGTCACCCACCCACTCTGAGCCTGTCTCCTCATCTGTAAAATACCAACCGGCCTAATCCTCTTAGAGATTGTTTAAGGATCTGGTGAGAAAATATTTTTACAACTGCTTTTTAAACTAAGTCTTAAAGAAATACAAAATATTTTACTAGCCCTTTCTCAATGACATGAACACAAAATTCTGCTTAAGAAATAGCATCATGAGGCCGGGCGCGGTGGCTCACGCCTGTAATCCTAGCATTTTGGGAGGCTGAGGCGGGCAGATCACCTGTGGTCAGGAGTTCCAGACCAGCCTGGCCAACATGGTAAAACACCATCTCTACTAAAAATACAAAAATTAGCTGGGCATGGTGGTGGGCGCCCCCGCCTGTAATCCCAGCTACTCAGGAGGCTGAGGCAGGAGAATTGCTTGAACCTGGGAGGTGGAGCTTGCAGTGAGCCGAGATCACACCACTGCACTCCAGCCTGGGTGACAGAACAAGACTCCATCTCAAAAAAAAGAAAAAAGAAAAGGAATACCACCATGGACAACTCCCATGATTTTGTGAGCATTTCAAGAACATTTAATTAAGTTGGCACGTCCTTAAAGGTATTATTTTAAATATATATAGGAGAAAAAGATACGTGTGAGGTTTGAGGGATGTCGCTTAGAATGCAAATACGTTCTGTGACATGCGGGGTGGGGGCCGACTGTGGAGGCAGAGACGAGAGAGGGAGATTCTGAAAAGGAAGCTGCCGGGATAACAGATCGAGGCCAGACCGGGAGAGGAACGCATCCAGACCTCCTGGGTAAGGATAACTCTCACATTTACATGACAGCTTTAATTTAGAAAGTATGTTTTCCAAAGCAATTCGGTGAATGGGGTTCACAGTAGGAATTGTTTCAGGGTTACTGAGCACAGCGAATACCAAGGGGAGGTTTATGAGAGAGGCTACTGAGGGACTCTTTTTTGTTTTAAGACAGAGTTTCGCTCTGTCACCCAGACTGGAGTACAGTGGTACAGTCACGGCTCACTGCAGCCTTGACCTCCTAGGCGCCAGCAATTCTCTTGCCTCAGCCTCCCAGGTAATTGGGACTATGGTGTGCTCCACAATGCTCAGCTAATTTTTTATTTCGTTTGTTTTTTAGAGACAGTGTCTTGCTCTGTCACCCAGGCTGGAGTGCTGTGGTACAGTCACAGCTTACTGCAGCCTCAAACTCCTGGGCTCAAGCAATTCTCCCTCCTCAGCCTCCCACTGGGATTATAGGCCTGAAGGGACTTTTGAATTGGCATTTAGAAGAAAATGCAGCAAGTCCTGAGAGACTGAGGACTCTGTGTGGCCCAAGGCCTGGTCTGAACATAAACTGTATCTCTATTAAGGCCCATGTGAGGGCCCCGAGGTGCCCCGGCCCCGGAGTCGGGAGATGTGGGTCCCAGGCAGTGCTCTGACGGGCCTTGGCTGAGCGAAGCTGCTGTCTGGGAGCCAATTTTCTGCTTGGTAAAATTAGGACAATATGCTCTATCTTTCGGGGGTGGCAGAGGGGTGTGTGTGAGGAGCAGAAGTAATACATGGAAAGCAGTCTGCACCGTACCCTGCCGGAAAGCAAGCTGCTGTTCCTGTTGGAATGTGCCAGGCCAGTTACTGCAGAGATGTACAGTTCATGAAAACACCGTCGCCTTCACCAGGCTGCAGAGATGCCATGTTACAGCACAGCTGAGATGAGAAGCTGACTGACCCTGTTGGAGGACCTGGACACGACTCACGATAAGAGCATGACAGGAAGAGGGAGAAACACCTGCTTCCCCGGGTGCCAGGGTGCACAGAGAATCTTCACTTGGCTGAAGTCTCGCAGTGAGTCTGGGGTTTAATTGAGAGGACTGGAGAAGGCCAGCGCCATGGGAACTATTCAGAATTGGGGTCCAGGGCCAACAGAGAGAACCCTAACTGTGTTCAGGAAGAAAGGTGAAACTTTGAGCCAGAATAGCTGAGCTAAGCATGAGGTCGGAGAGGTAGGAGCAGCAGGCAGAAAGTGGGCCATGAGCCGGGAGAGGCCTGGCGAGGCGGGCTGTGCCCACACTGATGATGCAGGCGCCTGGGGCCAGGGTGTGGCGGGGGCACTGGCTGGCTGATGGCACAGGGCCCAGACTTATCCCCCCGCCCCACCCATCACGCCCGTCCACACCTTTCTGTGTGGGTCCTTGCCCAGCCTGGCCACGCTCCACTGGCATCCACGGCTCTGCTCTTTTCCTCACTTGCAAAGGGCAAAACAGAGCGGGCAGCAAGGTTAGGCCAGGTGAGAGGCCACTCACCCCGGCCAGCAAGTGTGGGTGAGCCAGGACTGGCCAGCGCCACAGCAATCCAGAAGTCCCCTTGGAACAGATGGAAGAGGCAGTTCCATCCAGCCAGAGCCAACACTCTTGCCCACTTACCAATCCCAGTCTCTCCACACAGACCTCCAAAGCAACTCCCTGGGCATCTTCAAAGCCAGAGGCCTGTAAGTGCTGAGAGACCCATGCACTCTAATGAGAGACAGCCCCCGGTTCCACTTCATCTCCTTGAGACTACAGTTGTGCTTGCTCTCCCCATGGCCACCTTCCCTTCCCGACTGCCAGCGGCAGCCAGCAGATCGTATTTCCATGCAGCAGCTCAATGTGCTCAGCCAGTGCATAAAGGAAGCCAGTGAAAGGTTATCAATAAATAATGGATCAAACAGTGAGGGTGTGAAAGGTGAATACTGGATGTTTTCCAGGAGTTTGCGTAGTCATTCATATACATGTATACTTTGGAAATTTCCAAGAAGGAAATATAGCATGTGGCATGTCTCAAACTTGATTGTTCTATAGAAAAAGTTATGAGCTGGCTGGGCGCGGTGGCTCACGCCTGTAATCCTAGCACTTAGGGAGGCCAAAGCGGGCAGATCACAAGGTCAGGAGATCAAGACTATCCTGGCCAACATAGTGAAACCCTGTCTCTACTAAAAATACAAAAATTAGCTGGGCATGGTGGCGCGTGCATGTAGTCCCAGCTACTCGGGAGACTGAGGCAGGAGAATCACTTGAACCTGGGAGGCGGAGGTTGCAGTGAGCCGAGATCACATCACTGCACTCCAGGCTGGAGACAGAGTGAGACTCCATCTCAAAAAAAAGGAAAATGTTATGAGCTCAACTGTGCCTCCCCAAAACTCATACATTGAAGCTCTAACCCCCAGTACCCTAGAATGTGACTGTATTTGAAGATAAGGCCTTTAAAATGGGAATTAAGGTAAAACAGGGTCATGAAAGTGGGCCCTAATCCATTATGACTGGTGTCCTTATAAGAGGAGATTAGGACACAGACAGAGACACTGCACGTGTGCAAGCTCGGATGAATGACCACGTGAACCCACGGCGAGAAAGCAAGCTCGGATGAATGACCACGTCAACACACGGCCAGAAAGCAAGCTCGGATGAATGACCACGTGAACACACAGGGAGAAAGCAAGCTCGGATGAATGACCACGTGAACACACGGCCAGAAAGCAAGCTCGGATGAATGACCATGTGAACACACGGCCAGAAAGCAAGCTCGGATGAATGACCACGTGAACACACAGCGAGAAAGCAAGCTCGGATGAATGACCACGTGAACACACGGGGAGAAAGCAAGCTCGGATGAATGACCACGTGAACACACAGGGAGAAAGCAAGCTCAGATGAATGACCAGGTGAACACAGGGCCAGAAAGCAAGCTCGGATGAATGACCACGTGAACACACGGCCAGAAAGCAAGCTCGGATGAATGACCACGTGAACACACGGCCAGAAAGCAAGCTCGGATGAATGACCACGTGAACACACGGCCAGAAAGCAAGCTCGGATGAATGACCACGTGAACACACGGCCAGAAAGCAAGCTCGGATGAATGACCACGTGAACACACGGCCAGAAAGCAAGCTCGGATGAAAGACCATGTGAACACACGGGGAGAAAGCAAGCTCGGATGAATGACCACGTGAACACACGGGGGAGAAAGCAAGCTCGGATGAATGACCAGGTGAACACACGGCCAGAAAGCAAGCTCGGATGAATGACCACGTGAACACACGGGCCAGAAAGCAAGCTCGGATGAAAGACCACGTGAACACACGGGGAGAAAGCAAGCTCGGATGAATGACCACGTGAACACACGGCCAGAAAGCAAGCTCGGATGAATGACCATGTGAACACACAGTGAGAAACAAGCTCGGATGAATGACCACGTGAACACACGGCGAGAAAGCAGCCACCGTCACCTGCAAGCCAAGCAGAGAATTCAGAGAAACCAAGCCTGGCAATACCTTGGTCTTCAGCGTCCTGCCTCCAGAACTGAGAAATCTATTTCTGTTCTTAAAGCTCCAGGTCTATGGTATTTTGTTATGGCAGACCTAGCAAACTCGTGCAGAAAACCTCTTAGTATCTGCGTGGTCAGTTTAGGATGTGCAGAAATAGCATTATTAATCATTTCAATACTATATTACTTATTTTTATTTTTATTTTTTTGAGATAGTGTCTTGCTCTGTTGCCCAGGCTGGAGTACAGTGGCATGATCTTGGCTCACTGTGACCTCCACCCTCCCGGGTTCAAGCGATTCTCCTGCCTCAAATTCCCAAGGAGCTAGGATTACAGCTGCCCACCACCACACCTGGCTAATTTGTGTATTTTTTTTTAGTAGAGACAGGGTTTCACCACGTTGGCCAGGCTGGTCTTGAACTCCTGACCTCAAGTGATTCACCTGCCTCAGCCCCCCAAAGAGCTGGGATTATAGGCGTGAGCCACCGCGCCCGGCCCAGTACTATTTTATTAAAGTTTTATTCTATGTGTCTATTTTTATTTATTGGTTGTCTAGTGTCACTGATTTCTAAGCACTAACTTTCCCCACCTTTGGTTGAGTTCTTTGTATCTGATGCACGTAAATCCTTAAATAGTACCTACTCTATAAATAGACAAACGGTTCCTGTGCATTCTCAGCCTGTACTCATAATCCCTCCCTGGCCAGCTACTGTGGTGGCTTTGTACCGGGTCAGTGTGCCTAAGCTGGAACTATGCTTCTCAGAAAATCTGACCAAAATGTGGAAGGCAGAGTGAAACAGCAATCATGTTTACAGTCAAAAAGTCTGCGTAGGGCCCGGCACAGATAGCGCTGTGGTGGTTCACACACGATGCCCTGCACCCACTGGCTCCATTTATTGGTACAGGGCAGCGGCTGTGCCTGCGGTTCCACCAGCTCCCACCAGAATCGCTTCTTCAGCTCTCTGAATCCTGGGTTTATGAGCAATTCCATGGCGAAGGGCACCAGCTCTCCTGCAGATCATCTTCGTTGTCAGAGCTGGAGTGCTGGAGGCCTGAGGGGCTGACATGGGAGGCGTCAGTTTCCGTCCCATCCTCAGGGGTTCCATCTCCTCCCTGCAGGTGCGGCTCATGCCTGCCCTCTCCCACTTCACATTCATTTACCAGCCCTGCTGACTTCAGGCCCACTTCAGGACACAGGGGCAGCAGGTTGCAGCTCTCATAACAATGTGTATCCTAATCTCTTTAATAAATTCCTGGTTTTGGCCAGGCATGGTGGCTCTGCCTGTAAACCCAGCACTTTGGGAGGCCAAGGCAGGCAGATCACCTGAGGTCAGGAGTTTGAGACAAGCTTGGCCAACATGGCAAAACCCCATCTCTACTAAAAAAAAAAAAAAATGCCGGGCACGGTGGATCATGCCTGTAATCCCAGCATTTTGGGAGGCTGAGGCGGGTGGATCACGAGGTCAGGAGTTCAAGACCAGTCTGGCCAAAATAGTGAAACCTCGTCTCTGCTAAAAATACAAAAACTTAGCTGGGTGTGGTGATGTGCACCTGTAATCTCCAGCTACTCAGGAGGCTGAGGCAGGAGAATCGCGTGAACCTGGGAGGTGGAGGTTGCAGTGAGCCAAAATCGTGCCATTGCACTCCAGCCTGGGCGACAGTGCAAGACTCCATCTCAAAAAAAAAAAAAAAAAGTTAGCTGGGCATGGTGGAGACTCTCAAATCCATCTCCCCAAGGAGTTCTTGGCTGGGGCTTTTAAGGGGATCATGAAGGGCAAGGGGCTGGATAATTGGGGTCGCTGTTTGGTCAGGGAGGGGGATAAAATCATCAGGATGTGAAAACTGCATTCTTTGGTAAGGCAGCCTCTTGTGGGGTCCTTTGGACCAGCTGAGACAGTAGTTTCATCAAGATGCAGGAACTAAAGGAGTAGCTCAAAGGGAAAACTTAATGTTTCATAATTCTCAGGTTGTTTTCCATAGAGCAGTTAGGGGGTCTATAATCTTGTAACAGGGTCTACATGATCCTACGACAATAGTTGTTCTTCAAACAACTCTGAGGAAGCAGGTCACAGCTGGCTCACCTCATGGTCAATGCTGAATGTGATGCAAGCTGGGTTTATTTCCATGTCTCCCCCTTCCACATTCTCTGATTAATTTTATAAAGTTGATAGGGTCAGTTTCACCCTTTTATTCAATTTTCTGCTCTTTTTTTTTTTTTTTTGAGATGGAGTCTTACTCTGTTGCCCAGGCTGGAGTGCAATGGCGTGATCTCGGCTCACCACAACCTCCGCCTCCCGGGTTCAAGTGATTCTCCTGCCTCAGCCTCCCAAGTGGGTGGAATTGCAGGCATGTGCCACCACGCCCAGCTAAGTTTGCATTTTTAGTAGAGATGAGGTTTCTCCATGTTGGTCAGGCTGGTCTCGAACCCCTGACCTCAGGTGATCTGCCCACCTCGACCTCCCAAAGTGCTGGGATTACAGGCGTGAGCCACTGCGCCCAGCTACTTTTTAAATCTTTCTACTCCCTTTCCCCCTCAATCTTATATCATGGCACTCTCACATAAGTACTAGCTGTGCTGACAAACTGCTTCAGCTCTTTTAGGGAAGCAGCAAAGGTTAAATCCTTACTTTTGGTGCAGAATTGACTTCAGTTCTCAGACATGTGACCTCTTGGAGCCTCAGTTTCCTCATCTGCAAAATGGCGACAGCCACTATTGTCACCTGCTTTCTTCCCAAAATTACCATGATGTTCAAATAATTTCATGTGGGTGAGAACAGTGTGAAAAGCTTGCAAGCCACACAAATGTCAGGAAAACATGCAGATATATTTCCTATAAAAATAATTAGGCATTCACTTTCATTCATCCAAATGCGACCTTTGTTCCGTTCTTGCATCTAATTAAGTCAAGAGAAATGTCAGGTGTAGAATTCTTAGGGATCAGGGTTTTCTTTTTGCTGGGTAAGAAAAATATGCCCTCAAGTGCTTTGGGCAAATAGCTAATTCGGTTTTCCCCGTGCTCTACAATTAAAGCCTTATCTGGAATAGTTATGGCTTTGTATCCTTTCAGCCATTTTGATGCTAATGAAGAAAGTTCAGCAAGGATGAAACTCTAAATATCTAGTACTTTATTTCATGAGCATCTTCTTATTAGTTATGGCTCATTACATGACTGGCCTTCTCAAAAGCAAGAGGAGGCAGATGTCATGCAAGCCCTTGGAGAAGGAAATTTGGAAACCCAAATAAGTAAATTTCATTAGCGATCTCACATGAAATGATTGTGGGATGCAGGCACATTTTCCCCTGCCTTCCAGCAGGACGGCTTTGTCCTGGTGTGTAACCTTTCAAAGGCCCTGGCTCCTGAGAGCCATTTTTCTCCACAGCAAGGATGCTTTTGCAGCTGGTGTAAGGTGCAGGGATTTCATTTTAAATACAAAATGTGCTCCAGCGTCTGTAAGAACCTGCAGCTGACTGGCCAGTCTGTGTAAGAGGCTGAATGTTGTGCATTGTCCCTGGAGCTGCGTTAGACCAAACGCAAAATATTTTCCACTTCCAAGAACTGGTGAAGGGCCACCTATCAGAGAAATTTAGAATAGTTCTCCAGTTAAGCTCCATACCTACAGAATCCACTTTCAATGTGAGAAGAAAGGGGCAGCAAGTTAGCAGAGCTGCTCTTTAAAAAAGCTGTTCTCGGGATGACAAAGCTCTGTGCAGAGCAGCCTACAGCCCTATTTCTGAACAAGGAAATACCTGCATCGAGAGGAGGACTGCAAAGTCCTCATTCCCTCTAGGCAAAAGGAGAGAGAAAAGTTGGGATTGTTCAGTGTTGTTATCTAACGCTGAACATCTAGAAGTGAATGCGTAACTCACAAGTAGAGTACGTGGTCAGTAGGTAATAAATGTTACTGAAGGAATGAGCTAATGAATACCACAAAATGCTAACATTTCAGCTGTAAAGGTGATTTTCTTTACAAAACTCCATCGGCCTGAGTTCAAGCTGTTCTTTACGGTTCTGAAACTCAACTCACACCTGTAGATGGATGGCAGGAGAAGGGGTAGGCTCACCTGGAAGTCCACCTGGCAGGTTAGCTACAGCAAACCTGGCACTTACTGGGGTGAGACTTGGCATTTAATGGGATCAGAGGTCCTGGCAGACTTCCCTGGATCCCGTGACCTCTTCTATTCATGCGCTTCAGGAACAACGATTGGCCAAACACTGGTTTATTGCCAGGCTATCACTTTTTCTTCTTTTCAAATTATTCGGAATTGACCACACCAAGTTAGCTACATCCCAAATACTCGCACCAATTATAACACCAAATGTCAAATCGTGGTATTTAGTTGTGTTGCGGAGGAATATTTGAGTCATGATTCTAGATTCTATGGAAATCTATAGAGAAAGAAGTCATAGCGTGATTGCCATTGTCTTCAACCTCTTCTGGCTTGCTTTTGTTTCTGTCAGAGATGGAACAGAAGCAAAACGCCAAGGGCTTGCTTTCTGCCATTTGGTTGTCACATATAGCCATTTCATTTTTCCCCTTTCAGATGGGACTCAGGTGGCAAGGTAGCAACTGTCAGCAAAATACTTTGCACAGAACCAAGAAGTCCTTGAGAGGGGTGACCTTTGGGGCCTAGGACACAAGGTTACACAAGAGGGTCTGGTACACAGAGGTGCTGCATTTGACCCCCTTCCTCTCTGTGTTCCAAACCTGAGGTTCTGTGGTTTATCATAGTGTAATTTCTACAGGTAACACGCTGAATGCCAGACAAAGTCAGCTGTCACGTAGGTGTTTGATGGTATCTTTTTTGGTGTGTGGAGCAGCTTAGAGACGAGGTGGGACTGAAGCCTGCAGTTTCCCAGAGTTGGACACTAGGACCCCAATAGTAAACGTCTTAACCCAGAGCTGTGACTCGCAGGCATCTGTAGGGGAATCCTCATCTCACTGCATTTGCCCAAGAGCTGAAGAGACTTTTACAATAAAGCCCTTCAAACAGGAAGGGAGTGACCATTTAAGATCCTTGTAAGGTATACTAAGAAGATAAAGGAAGGAGGAAGAGCCATGGAGAAGGGAAAGGGAATATTCCATCAGCCACTCTTCCTTTGAACCTAACCAGGCAGCATCTCCAAGATCACAGAGCTTAGAGTCCTTCAGGCAGCTGTAACATCCAGGGGTCTCTGGACAACTCCTGCCCAAAGATGTCCTTGATATACTGAATGGTTGCTCCAATCTGACACTACTTTCCTTCTCCACATGTCTGAGCTTCTTTCCAGTGACATCCCTCATCTTGGGGTGGTGCTGATGAAACCCAACCGCATCGCTTATGCCTCTTTTTTTAGCTTCTTTTAATTATGAACCTTTTCCTCTGAACACATTTAAGGGGGCGGTGCAAAAGTGTACATGTGAACCTTTGTTTGTCTGAATTGAGAAAATGACGCAGCATTAGGAATGTCCTAGTTTTGAATATGCAATATCAGCAGATCCTTCTGTGCAGCTCTCCCAGAAATGGCGTGACTCTGCACATACATGCCTACGCCATCTTGGCATCTCCTCCCCTCAGGTCCCCTCTGTGAGTTCAGCCTAATGACCGGTCCTCACAGATTGTCCCTGAGTGGAGCTGAGATATTAAGGTACATTTTCTAAATGTGGAGTTTCCTATTCAGCACTTCCCAACTCATTCCTGTACCACCCCACTAGAAGGAGTACAGATACACTCACTCACTGAAAGGGTGAAGCAAGTGCCCACAGCTGGCCAGGCTGAGCCGTTTCTGAAGCTCAGAGCAGCTATGACTCATCCCTCCTACAGTCCGTTAACTTCCCACTCCTGTCACTAGACCAGCTACTCCTCTTGCTCTGACTCCTACAAACCCACTTATTTTCAAATTTGCTCAATAACCATGACATTCAAACCCAACATGCTCCATGCACAGGATGCTGTGAAAACACACGGTGAGAATTAAGGGTCCACAGAAGAAATAACGGCCACAGAGTGAGGATTGTTTTCTTGGATGCTGGGTATGAGAAGTAACTGCTAATAAGAGACAATAGCGAGTTTTAGGACATGTGCCATCTGGCCCAATTGAGTTAAGGGAATGCAGTCATCCTAACTGGTGGTTTTTGGAAAGCCACACAGCATTTTAATTGAATGCACAGGCTCCTGCATGATTAGGAACATAATACTTTGGTGCCCAGGCCGGATTGAGCTGGTAACAATGAGCTGAAATGGCTTCCTGCCATGAAGCAGAGAAGCTCAAGCTTATTCTCCCTGTGACATTTCCAGGCCCTGTTGCAAAGTCACAAAGAAACTCAAGAAACCAATTTTCAGAGGTTTAGAGCTTTCCTGCATGGTTCTAACTACCTGTGTAATATAAAAATGCAATGACTGCATGAGGAGGATTGCAGCCGGATTTGGGAGAAACTCTCTGAAGAATGGACAAGAGACACCAGCAGTCTGGTGCAAAGTCACTAAAGTGAGGAGCAAGTAGTACCACCTCCTCCCATCCTCCCATCAGACACCATGAATTTGAAGTGATCTCCAGTCACGCAGCCATTTCACAGAGTTTGCATCTTAAGCCCACCTAAGATATTGTCCATAAGATATTGTCTTGAATTCCCAGCCAGAGTCCAGGGAATCCAGAAGTTTCCAAAACTTTGAAAATAGGAAATAGTCAACAGAGTCATTCAGCAAATATTTGTTCAGTGCCTGCCACATTCCAGTCACTAATAATTGGCGTGGATATCAGTCCAATAAAATTAACCATTGGACTATCATTGGGAACCCCTGAGAGACATATTCAACATGAGCCTGAATTAAAAACATAACTAATTGCCAGGGCACGGTGGCTCACGCCTGGCACTTTGGGAGGCCAAGGCGGGCGGATCACGAGGTGAAGAGATAGAGACTATCCCGGTCAACATGGTGAAACCCAGTCTCTACTAAAAACAGAAATTAGCCGGGCATGGTGGTGTACGCCTGTAGCCCCAGCCACTAGGGAGGCTGAGGCAGGAGAATTGCTTGAACCTAGGAGGCGGAGGTTGTAGTGAGTCAAGATCACGCCTCTGCACTCCAGCCTGGCAACAGAGCAAGACTCCATCTCCAAAAAGGAAAACAAAAAGAGAGAAGAAAAATACAACTGATTTTCCATATTGTGATTTTTAAAATGGATTTGCTTTAAAAGTTAAACCAAAATGGGCCTTTCACTTGAAACAGCTCTGGCCATCTCTATGCGACCATCAGTGGAAGACTCACCGAGACAGCCCTCAGAGGAGCTCTTTCATCTCAGCGTGTTTACACCTGAACTTCTTGTCTTCCCTTCAAATCTGTATGTCAGTTGGTGGCACTCAATCACCCAAATCAGGGCCTGTGACTCACCCTTGCCTCTTTCTACTCCCTTCTGCTCAAGATCCAATCAAATCACTGCATCATATCACCTTTACCCCATAGACATGACTCAAACAACGTAATAGTCTCTTCTGCAGACACTGTAGTAGGCACACCACAGATGGGGACTATTGTTATCATCCTCATTTTACGGATGAATAAACATGGCTACAGGGGTTAAATAACTTCCCTAAGATCACACCGTCGGTATATGGCAAAGTAAAAATCAAGCTCGGCTAGGCACAGTGGCTCACGCCTGTAATCCCAGCACTTTGGGAGGCCTAGGTGGGTAGATCACATGAGGTCAGGAGTTCAAGACCAGCCTGACCAACATAGTGAAACCCCGTCTCTACTGAAAATACAAAAATTAGCAGGGCGTGGTGATGCACACCTGTAATCCCAGTACTAGGGAGGCTGAGACAGGAGAATCGCTTGAACCAGGGAGGTAGAGGTTGCAGTGAGCCAAGATTGCACCATTGCACTCCAGCCTGGGCAACAAGAGGGAAACTCCATCTCAAAAACATAAATAAATAAAAATTTAAAAATTAAAAAAATAAAAATCAAGCTCAAGTCTGATTTTAAGGAGGAGGATTTTGAAACTCCGTGTCTCTAATTCAGCCATCACTTCCCCAGTTTAGACTTCATTCTTTCTACAGTCTCCGTACTGGTTCCTCTGCCCTATGCTTTCACTTTTTTTTTTTTTTTTTAGTGACTTTTCTCACATTTATTTATTTATGTATTTTTTGAGATGGAGTCTCACTCTGTCACCAGGCTGGAGTGCACTGGCACAATCTCAGCTCACTGCAACGTCTGCCTCCCAGGTTCAAGCAATTCTCTTGCCTCAGCCTCCTGAGTAGCTGGGACTACAGGCACGTGTCATTACACCCAGCTAATTTTTTTGTATTTTAGTAGAGACGGGATTTCACCATGTTGGCCAGGATGATCTCCCTCTCCTGACCTTGTGATCCACCCACCTCAGCCTCCCAAAGTGCTGGGATTACAGGAGTGAGCCACCACCCCTGGCCCATTTATTATGTTTTTTAAAGTCAAGTTTATAAGGGCATAATATATAAAAGTAAAATTCACTCCTTTTAAGTATAGTTTGACAAGTTTGGACAAATGTATATGGTTGTGTAACTACCACCATAATTAAGATATAGACCCCCCAAAAGTTCTTCATCCCCCAAAAGTTTTCTATCACCCTCAAAAGTTCTTCATGATCTTTTATAGTCAGTGCCCTTCCCTGGTTCCTGACTGTGGTAATCACTAATCTTATTTTTCTTTCCCTAGTTTTTCCTTTCAGAAATGAAATGTAAATGAATCATACAATACAGAATCTTTGGTGTCTGGCTACTTTCCCTTCGCAGGGAGCTTTTGATTTCAGCCATGTTGTTGTGAGTGTCAATAGTTCAGTACTTTTTATTGCAGAGTAGTATTCCTTTGTATGGATGTATCACCATTTGTTTATCCATCCATCACATGAAAGACATTTGAGTTATTTCCAATTTGGGGCTACTATGAATAAAGCTACTAGAAACATTCTCAGACAAGTCTTCATGTGGACACATTTCTCTTTCTTTTGGGTAAATAGATACACAGGAATGGAATATAGGCTGTATAGAAAATGTATGTGTACGCTTAACTTTGTAAGAATCTGCCAACCTGTTTTCCAAGTGGCTATATAATTTTGCATGCCAACCAGCAATGAAAGAGGGTTTCAGTTACTCTACATCCTTACCAACACTTAGTGTTAATAGTCTTTTTAATTTTAGCCAGGTTAATATGTACATAGTAGTGTCTCATTATGATTCCTATTTGAATTTTCTCAACAACTAATCATGTGGAGCATCTATTTCATGTCCTTATTTGTTATCCATTTGTCTTCTTTAGTTAAGTAAACCCGGGAGGCGGAGGTTGTGGTGAGCCGAGATCGTGCCACTGTACTCCAGCTTGGGCAACAAGAGCAAAACTCTGTCTCAAAACAAAACAAAAAAAAGATATTCTCTAGAATACTGTAGCTTCATAATAAGTCTTGTATCAGGTTAGTATAACTTCAAAAACATTTTGGCTGTATTAGGTCCCTTGCATTTGACATAAGTGATAAAATCAGCTTGTAATTTTAACAAAAAGCTTGCTGCCATTTTGATTGAGATTACATTGAATATACTAATTTGGAGAGACTGACACTTAAAAATACTGAGTTTTCCAATCCATGAACATGACTTGTCTTCTTTAGTTTCAGCTATGTTTTGTAGTTTTCTATCTACAAGTCTTGCTTTTTTGTTAAATTTATCCCTATTTCATTTTTATATTATAAATTATTTTTAGTATTTAATTGTTTCTATTGATCGTGTAACCCATAACTTTGATAATCTCACTTATTCTAGTAGCTTTATGTGTAGATTATTGGGATTTTATATGCAAATGATCATGCAATCCATGACTAAAGACATACTACTTCTTCCTTTCAAATCTACATGCATTTTGTATAATTTTCTTGCCTTAGTACAATGGGCAGAACCCCTAATGCAATACTGAGTAGAAGTGATAACTGACATAATTGCCTTGCCCTCTTTCTAAGGGGTAAAGCATTCATTCTTTCACCAATAAATATAAAATTACCTGTAGGTTATTCACAGATGTCCTTTTTCAAAATAAATAGATCTACTCCTCATTTCCTGAGAATTTGTTTTTTGTTTTATCATTATTCAACGTAAAATTTTGTAAAATGTCTTTTCTGCATCTATTGATGCATAGTTAATATTTTATGTTCTGTTAGTATGATGAATTACATTGATTTTCAAATATCTCAATTCAAACATCTAAAGAAACTTGCATTCCTCAGATAAACCCCACTTAGTCCTTTGACATATTATTGGATTATATATACATATATAAATTTTGAGATGGAGTTTTGCCCTATCACCCAGGCTGGAGTGCAAAGGCGCTATCTCAGCTCACTGCAACCTCCGCTGCCTGGGTTCAAGAGATTCTCCTGCCTCAGCCTCCCAAGTAGCTGGGATTATAGGTGCGCGCCACCACACCTGGCTAATTTTTTGTATCTTTAGTAGAGACAGGGTTTCACCATGTTGGCCAGGCTGGTCTCAAACTCCTGACCTCATGATCCACCCACCTGGGCCTCCCAAAGTGCTGGGACTACAGGTGTAAGCCACCACGCCTGGCCTGGATTATACTTTTTAAGATTTTGTTAGGGATCTTTGCATCTGTGCTCATGAGGAATATTAATCTGTAGGTTTTTTCCCCTATGATATTTTTGTCTTGTTTGGGCATCAGGGTAATGTGGTCCCATATTTTGGAAAAATTTGTGAAGGATTGATGGTATTTTTTCTTAAATGTTTGGTAAAATTCACCATTGAAGTTACCTGGGTCAGGAGTTTCTTCATGGAAAAGTTTTTAACTGTGAATTGAATTTCTTTAATAGAAGACTGTTCAGGCTTTCTATTTCTTCTTGAGTGAGCATTAGTAGTTTGTGTCTTTCAAGAAATTTGTCCATTTTATCTAAAGCATCAAAATTATCAGCAAAATATTTACTATATTTCCTATTATCCTTTTAATATTTGTAAAAATCCATAGTGATATCCCTCTTTCATTCCTAATATTGGTCATTTGTGTCTTTTTAGTTTTTCATCAGTCTGGATAGTTTATTGATTTTGCTGATCTTTTCAAAGACTTAGATTTTTGTTTCATTGTTTTATTCATTTTCTCTATTTTTCCTGTCACTATTGATTTCTGCCTTTAGTTTTATTACTTCCTTCCTTCTGCTTCTTTAGTTTTAATTTGCTTTGTTTTTCAGGTTTCTTAAGGTGAAACATAGGTTAATAATTTGAAACATTTCTTCCTTTCCAACATAAACTTTTATATCATAAATTTCTCTGGAAACGCTGTTTAACTGTGTCGCACAAATTTGACATGTTGTGTTGCCAATTTCCTTTAAATCATAGTGTTTTCTAATATTCTTTGTGATTTATTCTTTACCCATGGGTTATTTAGAAGTGTGTTGGTTACTATTCAAATATTTAGACTTCTTTCCAGATACATTCTGTTACTACTTCTTGTTTAATTCAATGTGATCAGAAAACTTACTTTATATGAATTTCTGCATTCCATCTTTTTCTCCTCAAAAATACCCTTTAAATAAAGAATATCTTCATACATTTCTATGGTATAATCTCCAGAATATAGTGTGACTAAGCAAGGCAGAAATCTATCTTATAGATGTTTCTAAATGGAAGAATAAACTACACAATTATAAACAAAATTATTACCCTACAGGAGCAACCGAAGAACCACATAGAGGTGTGATAGAAACTAGACTCCTCTAAATACATGTTGTTTTGTAAATTTTATTTTGGAATCATGATTATAAAACAAAGTTGAGTAAAAGTAAGAAACAAAGGGCAAATTCTAGAAATAAAAAATAATATGATACCAAAATCATACAGACTAGCAAAATAGTTTTTCCACAATGCTTTGTATGTGCTTATAAAAGTAAACAAATGCTTCATTTGGACCTTCTCAGGAGAAGTATTGTGACTTAACTTGGCAGAGTTGTGTTTGTTCAAGACGCAGAGAATAGAGAGGGAACCACAAACCCTCAGTCTTCAAAAGGACATTCTGTAATGAGAAATGCCTATTTGCATTACTTAAATTGTTAAAATTTAAGTAAAATGTTTAAATTTATATTTTTTTGTAAAGAAAGTGTCAGGATAATCTAATCAAGTGCAATGTAAAACGTAAAAGACAATATGCTTTCATTGTTTCTACGTGTTATCGTTGTATCATAAAATGAAGTAGTCAAGAACATGAGGGCAGGAACAGGACCATCTAGATTAGAATCCTGCTCTGCCAGTGCGTATCTGTATGACCTTAGGAAAGTTACTCAGCCTATGATGACTCTTTTTCTTTTACCTCTCTCATTTCACCTGCAAAATTCCTTATTTTCTTTCTCTAAGTAACATTATGCTCTTTTCACTGTAAAGCACACTAGTCTAGCCTCCTTCCACTCCCTTAGCTTTAACATATTCTGCTGAGCAAGTCCCAGTTAGCAAGACGGTAAAGACGGACTTACCTCAGAAGAGGAGACCCTATGCATATGTTACCTTTTCGTTCCACATCTCATTAAGTTAATCTCCCAAAATCACATACACATACATAGCAGGGGAGGAGGGAGTATTTCTTTCCAACTCCAAAGCTCATATTTTTGTTTCTTCCAGCTTTTACGTTCAAGGGTACATGTGCAGGAGTGCAGGTTTGTTACATAGGTAAACATATCCATGGTGGTTTCCTGCACAGACCATCCCATCACCTAGGTATTATGCCCAGCATCCATTCGTTATTCTTCCTGATTAGCACATGTGTGTTGCCGGGTGCCGTGGCTCACGTCTGTAATCCCAGCAGTTTGGGAGGCTGAGGTGGGCGGATCACCTGAGGTCAGGAGTTCGAGACCAGCCTGACCAATATGGTGAAACCCCATCTTTAAAAAAAAAAAAAAAAAAGCATGTGTGTGTTGTTCCCCCTACCCTATGTGTCCATGTGTTCTCATCATTCAGCTCCCACTTACAAGTGAGAACATGTGGTGTTTGGTTTTCTGTTCCTGTGTTAGTTTGCTGAGGATAATGGCTTCCAGTTCCATCCATGTCCCTGCAAAAGACATGATCTCATTCTTTATGGCTGCATAGTATTCCATGGTGTATATGTACCACATTTTCTTTATCCAGTCTATCACTGATGGGCATTTAGGTTGATTCCATGTCTTTGCTATCGTGAATAGGGCTGCAGTGAACATACACGTTAATCTATCTTTATCACAGAATGATTTATACTTCTTTGAGTATATACTCAGTAATGGGATAGCTGGGGTCAAATGGCATTTCTGCCTCTAGGTCTTTGAGGAATCACCACACTGTCTTCCACAATGGTTGAACTATTTTACACTCCCACCAACAGTGTAAAAGCAGTTCTTTTTTCTCCACAACCTTGCCAGTATCTGATTTTTTTTTTTTACTTTTTAATAATAGCCATTCTGACTAGTGTGAGATAGTATCTCACACCAGTGAGAATTTCGATTTGATTTTTTGATTTTGATTTGCATTTCTCTAATGATCAGTGATGCTGAGCTTTTTTCATATATTTATTGGCTGCATGTATGTCTTATTTTGAGAAATGTCTGTTCACATCCTTTGCTCACTTTTTAATTGGGTTGTTTTTTTTTCTTGTAAATTTGTTTAAGTACCTTGTAGATGCTGGATGTCAGACCTTTATCAGATGGATAGATTGCAAAAACTTTCTCCCATTCCATACGTTATCTGTTGACTCTGATGATAGTTTCTTTTGCTGTACAGAAGCTCTTTAGTTTAATTAGATCTCATTTATCAAGTTTTGCTTTTGTTACAATTGCCTTTGTCATCTTCATCACAAAATCTTTGCTTGTGCCTATGTGCTGAATGGTATTACCCAGATTTTTTTCCAGGGTTTTTGTAGTTTTGGGATTTTACATTTAAGCCTTTCTCCATCTCAATTTTTGTATATAGTGTAAGGAAGGGGTCTAGTTTCCATTTTCTGCATATGGCTAGCCAATTCTTCCAGCATCATTTATTAAATAGGGGAATCTTTTCCCATTGCTTGTTTTGGTCAGGTTTGTTAAAGATCAGATGGTTGTAGGTGTGCAGTTTTATTTCTGGGTACTCAATTCTGTTCCATTGGTCTATATATCTGCTCTCACATCAGTACCATGCTGTTTTGGTTACTGTAGCCTTGTAGTATAGTTTGGAGTCAGGTAGCATGATGCCTCCAGCTTTGTTCTTTTTGCTTAGGATTGTCGTGGCTATTCAAGCTCTTTTTGGTTCCATATGAATTTTTAGATTTTTTTTTTCTAATTCTCTGAAGAATGTCAATGATAGTTTAATGGGAATAGCATTGAATCTATAAATTGCTTTGGGTAGTATGGCCATTTTTACAATATTGATTCTTCCTATTCATGAGCATGGAATTTTTTCCGTTTGTTTGTCCTCTCTGATTTCTTTAAGCAGTGGTGTATAGTTCTCCTCGAAGAGGTCCTTCACTTCCCTTGTTAGCTGCATTCCTAGGTATTTTATTCTTTTTGTGCCAATTGTAAATGGGAGTTCATTTATGATTTGGCTCTCTGCTTGCCTGTTGTTGGTGTATAGGAATGCTTGTGATTTTTGCACATAGATTTTGTAGTCTGAGAGTTTACTGAAGTTGCTTATCAGCTTATACTATGTTGAACAGGAGTGGTGAGAAACACCATCCTTGTCTTATGCCAGCTTTCAAGGGGAATACTTCCAGTTTTTGCCCATTCAGTATGATACTCATTGTGGTTTTGTCATATATGGCTCTTATTATTTTGAGGTATATTCCTTCAATACCTAGTTTATTAAGAGTTTTTAACATGAAGGGATGTTAGATTTTTATCAAATGCCTTTTCTGCATCTATTGAGATAATCATGCGGTTTTTATCTTTACTTCTGTTTATGTGATGAATCACAGTTATTGATTTGTATATGTTGAACCAACCTTGCATCCCAGGGATGAAGTCTACTTGACTGTGGTGGATAAGCCTTTTTACATGCTGCTGGATTTGGTTTGTCAGTATTTTATTGAGGATTTTTGCATCAATGTTCATCAAAGATACTGGCTTGAATTATTCTTTTTTGTTGTGTCTATGCCAGGTTTTGGTATCAGGATGATGCTGGTCTCATAGAATGAGTTGAGAAGGAATCCTTCCTTTTCAATTTTTTTGGAATAGTTTCAGTAGAAATGGTACCAGCTCTTCTTTGTACCTCTGGGAGAATTCTCAGCTGTAAATCTGTCTGGTCCTGGGTTTTTTTGGTTGGCAGGCTACTTATTGCTGCCTAAATTTCAGAACTTGTTACTGGTCTATTCTAGGATTCCATCTCTTCCTGGTTGAGTCTTGAGTGGGTGTATATGTCCAGGAATTTATCCATGTCTTCTAGATTGTCTAGTTTATGTGCATGAAGGTGTTTATAGTATTCTCTGGTAATTGTATTTCTGTGGAATCAGTAGTGATATCCCCCTTATCACTTCTAATTACATGTATTTTAATCTTCTCTTTTTCTTCTCTATTAGTCTAGCTAGCGGTCTATGTATTTTATGAATTTTTTCAAAAAACCACCTCCTGGATTTGTTAATTTTTTGAAGGGATTTTTGTGTCTCTATCTCCTTCAGTTCTGCTCTGATCTTGGTTATTTCTTGTCTTCTCTTAGCTTTGGGGTTTGTTTGCTCTTTGTTCTCTAGTCCTTTTAGTTGTAATGTTATGTTTAGTTGTTAACTTGAGATCTTTCTAGCTTTTTGATGTGGGCATTTAGTACTATAAATTTCCCTTTTAACACTGCTTTAGCTGCATCCCAGGAATTCTGGTATATTGTATCTTTGTTCTCACTAGTTTCAAATACCTTCTTGATTTCTGCCTTAATTTCATCATTTACCCAAGAGTCATTCAGGAGCAGGTTGTTCAATTTCCATGTAGTTGTGTGGTTTGGAGTGAATTTCTTAATTTTGAGTTCTAATCTGGTTACTCTATAGTCTGAGAGACTGTTAGGATTTCAGTTCTTTTGCATTTGCTGAGGAGTGTTTTACTTCCAATTATATAATCAATTTTAGAGTAAGTGCCATGTGACAACGAGAAGAATGTATATTCTGTTGTTTTGGGGGACAAAGCCCACATTTTTTGCAAACTCCATCAAGATAAAAGGCAAGATTATTAAAAACAGAGCTGTCTTGAGCTGTAGTGATGAAGAACAGATCCATGGTTGTGAGAGGTTAGTGTGCCCACAAGGATAGGGAACAGGGAATTTTGTCTGGTAGTGGAATTGTTTCCTATCCTGTTTGTGGAGATGGTTTGTAGGGATGAACTTATACATGTATTAAAATTCATAGAAGGTACACCCCCCACAAAAAGTCCATCTGCAGTATAATTTTTTTTTTTCAGACGGAGTCTTGCTCTGTCATCCAAGCTGGAGTGCAATGGCATGATTTCAGCTCACTGCAACTTCTGCCTTCCAGGTTCAAGCAATTCTCCTGCCTCAGCCTCCTGAGTAGCTGAGACTACAGGCACACACCACCACATCCAGGTAATTTTTGTATTTTTAGTAGAGACGGGGTTTCACCATGTTGTCTAGGATGGTCTCAATCTCTTGACCTTGGCCTCCCAAAGTGCTGGGATTACAGGCGTGAGCCACCATGCTGGGCCTTATAATTTTTTAAAAAACAGAGCTGCTTCAACAGAAAAATTTTCTGCTATCCAATGTGGATGACACTGAAATTGACCCAACAACTTAAAAGTAAAAATCTAAGCTATCCTTCCTTCTCTAGAACTGTACTTGGTCATCCGTAGGCAAAGCTGTGACTACATAAAGGCCCCTCACTACCTGCCAACACCTTTTCTGAGCATCCCTTTCCTCTCTGGATCCTCCCACACAGCTCTGCAGACAGGGCATGCACAGGCCCATGCTGCCTTCACCATAAATGCACATGCTCTGTTCTTTGTGACATCCAGGCCCACGGCCCCAAATCCCTGCACTAGGCAAGCTCCTCCCATTCTAGAACCCTAATCTGTTTATCAAAATCTCACTTCCTGAGAGGTTCTGCTCTCAGTTAATTGTGATAGAAGAGTCCAATAAACCCATCCTCACCATGTAGAGCTGTTAATGACCAAGAGTAATTGAATGGACAGAAATATCAGTCAGGCGTAGGCAGACAACGTGGAACCGGAGGCAGGGAAGGCAGATCACGGGGAACTGGAGGCAGGGAAGGCAGATCACAGGGAACTGGAGGCAGGGAAGCTTTCACATCATTCGCCTCACTCCTTGTAGGTCCAGCTGATTCCAGACTCAACAAACACATAAGCCATCTAAGAGAGCTGGCATCCCTTTTCTTAAAAGTCTTCAGAATATTGAAGGAAGTTGTGCAAGTGTGGGAGCGAGGGCTCACTTTTGCTGTGACCTTCAAACTGCTTCAAAAAATAAGGTCTTTTTTTTAAGTCTTCACAGACTTCTGCATAGTAATTCTTCAGCATAGTCTGACAAGGCTGACTATATTATTCAATAGAGTAATAATAAAATAACAATAGCTAGTATGTTTTGAACATTTATTATATGACAAGCACTGTTCTAAGTACTTCATGTGTACTTAGAAGTTACTGCATTTAATTTTCTAGCAATCCTAAGTGGTACACACTGTTATCATTTCAATTTTGCAGGTGAGGAAACTGAGGCAAGAGCAGTGAAAGCAACTTGCTGTGGTAGACACAGAGGGGTGCCACGCACACCCCTGGTCAGATCTGGCCTTGTTGCCCGGCTGTGGGGAGGGGACCAATGCAGTGAGCCTTCTGCTGCCAGCTCTTCAGGTCAGCCTTAGACACAGAGCCCCTCATTAATGAGGGCCTTCCCAGGCCGCACACAGCAGGCCTAGGAGCCAGGCCTGTGTATAAAGGTCTGGCCATTTCAGCCCAGTGTAGGCGCGCTGACTGTCGGGGCTCCCACAGCGCTGGCCCAGCTGCATCCGGCCGGTATCTCCTTCCCACTCCTTTCTCTGCCCAGTCCTGCTCCGCCATCGGCCTGCCCTGTGTTGACCCTTACGAACACCCTACACCCCAAATTCTGTCTCAGCACCGGCTTCTGGAGGACCCAACCTATAGCACTTGCCACGGGTCACACAGCAGCTAAGTCATGACCCTACAATTCAAACCCTGATAGTCTTATGCTCTTACACACTATTATACACTGCCTCCAAGTATAAAAACAAATCCAGAACTCTCCTATAGCAATGGTGAAAACTATTACTGGGAGTGTTAGAAATTTTTCCTTTAATTTTTAATAATAGCTTTATTGATATATAATTCACATACCACAAAATCCATCCTTTTAAAGTACACATACAATTCAATGTTCTTAGCACATTGGCAAAGTCATGTCATTATGACCTCTACCTTATTGCAGAACATTTCACCACCTCAAAAAGAACCCCTGTCCCCATGAGCAGTCACTTCCCACTTGTCTTTAACTTTGGTCCACCTAAACAATAATTCATGTAGTTAATCTGTTCTTGCCAGCTGTGAAATGTATCCACTGTGATCGAAGACACAAACTCTCTTAATTTCACTTCCTTTTAAAAATTAAATCCATAAACATGTTCACATTCTTGTTCTGTAATCTCACTCCTGGGAATTTATTCAAAGGAAAAAAATGACAAAAGATGGGAGGAAAACAAAATGGTTTGCTGCATCATTGTTTAAAAAACTAAGAAACTGGAAACAAATATTGTCTGTTGTGGGTGATGTTTAAACTGTGGCACATTAACAAAATGGAATATTGTGCATCTATCAGAGACTAATTTGCAACAAGAAAAATGTTTGGTATAACATTAAGCATAAAAGCAGAAAATAAAATTGCATCTACAACTATGTAAAACATGTATGTATGGATAAGGGTCAAAAGGAAATGGAGAAAAATGAAAACAGTTGCTGAACAGGATGTTGGAACTGTGAACATTTTCATTCTTCTGAGTTCCTTTATTATTGTCAAAATGTGGCCTTTATAATAAATGAGAATTGGAGGGGAAAACATGCATATATCTACTCTTGCCAGGAAAAATTCTCACTCATAAAGGGAGGTGCTATGACAGAAAATTATTGTTAAGGGGGAAGGACTTTGTAGGCACATGGACTGGATTTCAATTCTGGCTCTGATGCTTCTGAGATGTGACAATAGGCAGTAGCCTAATTCTGTGAGTCTAACTTTCCACAACTGTTAACAGGGGCTGATACAGTCATACACTACCCCATAGGGCTGTTGTGAAGAGAAGTCAGATAATGGAGCCCAGCCTCCCTTTTTTTTTTTTTTTTGAGACAGGGTCTCTCTCTGTCGCCCAGGCTACTCTCCCAATTACATATGTAACGTTCCACAGGTCCCTGATACTCTGCTCAGTTTTCAATTATTAATATTATTATCTTATCTCTGTGTGTCTCATTTTAGGCAGTTTCTATTGTTATATCTTCAAGTTCATTAGTCTTCTCTTTTTGTTTTTTTTGTTTGTTTGTTTTTTTGAGTCAGAGTCTCACTCTGTCACCCAGGCTGGAGTGCAGTGGCATGATCTTGGCTCACAACAACCTCCACCTCTAGGTTCAAGCAATTCTCCTGCCTCAGCATCCTGAGTAGCTGGGATTACAGGTGCGTGGCACCATGCCTGGCTAATGTTTGTATTTTTAGTAGAGATGGAGTTTCACCATGTTGGCCAAGCTGGTCTCTTTGGCCAGGCTGGTCTCGAACTCCCGACCTCATGATCCACCCACGTTGGCCTCCCAAAGTGCTGGGATTACAGGCATGAGCCACTGAGCCCGGTTCACTAGTCTTTTCTTTTACGATGTTAATCCCATCTGGTGTATTTTCATTTCTGATATTTTAGTTTTCATAAGTATGATTTAGTATTTTTATATCATCCATATCTCAATTTAACTTTTTGAACATACTGTAGAGTCATAATAGCTAATAATCATACCTAATAAGGTTAACTAATAATAATAGCGAATCTTTGTCTATAATTCTATCACCTGTGTCAGTTCTGGGCTAGTTTTGATTGATTGATTTGCCTCCTAATTGTGGGCAGCATTTTCTTGCTTCTTTTTTTATCTGATAATCTTTGATTGGATGGCAGACATTATGAATTTTACCTTGAAAAGCACTGGATGTATTTATATTCCTGCATTCTTGAGTTTTATCCTAAGATATTGTGAAGTTACTTAGCAATGATTTGATCATTTTGAATCATGCTTTTAAAATATGTTAGGCTGGACCACAGCAATAGATAGTCTCGCTACTGGGGCAAACCCCTTTATGTACTATACCAAATGCCATGCACATCATGATGCTTTCCACTTTGGTTGGAGGGAAAAGGCATTATTTCCAGTGCTACGTGGGTACCAAGCAATGTTCTCTCCAACCCTTTCAGTGGGACCATGTGCTAATGACTTCTCAGCTAAATAATCAAGGGTACCGTCTGCAGATCTCTAAAATTCTGTCCTGTCTGTGTGTAGCTCTCTCTGTTTTGTAAACTCTAGCTACCTTGGTCTCCCTAGACTCTTGGCTTCATCACCTCAACTCATGGAGTCCTCCTGGGCTCTGCCCCTCTCCCTTGCTGAGGGCTAAAAAGTCTCTCAAGGCAGTAAGCTTCGGTAGTCACATGGTTCATTCATTTGTTTTTGGCTCTGAGGTATCATTGACTTTTGTTGCCTGATTCCTAGAGTCTTTCAAACCACTCTTTCATATATTTCGTCCACTTTTCAATTATTTCATGCAGGAGAGTAACAAAGGTCCCTGTTACTCCATCTTGGCTGGAAATGGAAGTCTCTAATCTTGCTACATTTCTGCATAAAATTTTCTATCAGGAAAACAAATTAAGGGGGGGAAAAAACCTTTGAAAGAGTCTTCTGTTTTCACTCATTCCTTCCTATTCTTTCTCAAATTCACTCTACTCTTTTGTCTCTACACTGCTGAAAACATGTTCTTCAATGACCTCCAGTACATAATTCTCAGTCCTCATTTTACTCACTCTCTCAGTTTATGACACAGTTAATCATTGCTTCCATCTTGAAACATCTTCTTCCCTTCTCATCCAAGATACTACACAAACTTTCCTGGCTTTCCATTGTCTATATCTCTTTTGTTATACCCACTTACTCTCTCCAACCTCTAAAAGTTGGAGTACCCCACAATCAGTCTTCAGATCTCTTTTCTCTGTTCACATTCTTTATTTACCTCATTCAGTCTCAAGATGTTGAATACCATCTGTGCATTAACTCATATCTTCAGCTCTGATCTTTCCCAGATATAGATATGATTGTAAATACACACATATAAGTGTATGTGTGTATTTATAATCATATCTATATCTGGGAAGTGTCGAGAGTAGGTAAATCCATGGAGACATGAAGCAGATTCGTGGTTTCTGCCTGGAACAGGGAAATAAGGTAACTACTATTAATGGGCCTGCTAAGGGGCTTCTTTTAGGGGTGATGAAGGGCTTTGGAATTATACAGTGGCAAAGGTTGGCAATCTTATGACTACATTAAAATCACCAAATTGTTCACTTTCAAAGGGTAAATTTCATGGTATGTAAATATGTCTCAATTTTTTAAATAAAATATAAGATCTTGTTACACCCCTGTGTTAAGACTTTCAGTGAATTCCCATCATACTTCCTTTTAAAATAAAGTCCAAAGTCCTTCCTTACCCTACAAGATTCTGAATGATGTGGACGCTGCTTTCCTGTATCCTGTCTTCACCTGCTGTCTTTCGCTGTCCTCTGGCTCTACCCTCTCTGCTATTTCTCAGCCCACTCCTGGCTAAGGCCCTTGCCTTTTCCATGTCTTTATTTGGAATGTGCTTCCCCAAGATCTTTACCTGGCTTGTTTTTTACTTTTATCCTGGAAAAATGTTCAGTTGTCACTTCCTCTAAAAGATCTTCTGCTAGCATCCTATCTAAAATGAGAGTACCTTTATTCTCTAGCTCTCTAACCTGTATGATTTTTCTCCACGGTACGTACCATTGCTAGCCATTATCTGCTCTAGCCATTTGCTCATTGCCTGTCCCTCACTAACATGTAAACTGTATAAGGGATGGGACTATTCTTGTGTCTTGTTCACCATTGTATTCTGTACCTATTTTCTGTGTCTGAGACCTAATAGATGTGCTGTATTTATTTGTTGAGTTAAATAACAAAGGTGAGAATACACATAGTGGGATGAAAAAGTATTTTGAATACAAAATGCCTTTAACTGCTTCTCTTATTAAGGAAGCATGACATAATTCATATCAGAAAGTAAGGTTCACAACCACTTAAAATGGATGCTAGAGAGGGGAAAATATTCAAAATTTCCAAAATTTTGTCAACACTAAAGGATGAATGACCTCCTAAGACAGCCTTTCTTTACAGGACACACTGGTAAGATTTTGGATATGTAACGCTAGGTCCAAAGCCGAGATGCTGTGGGAGGCTAAACTGCTCTGTATGATGAAGAGTGAAGTTATAATTTCCTTGACGATATAAGGAAAAGAAGCTCAAGAAATAAAAAATCGGATGCTCCATAAAAAATCAGGGCCCCCAGGCCAGGTGCCATGTCTCACACCTGTAATCCCATCACTCTGGGAGGTCGAAGCAGGTAGATCACCTGCTCAGAAGTTTGAGACAAGCCTGGGTAACATGGCAAAACCCCATCTCTACTAAAAATACAAAAATTAGCCAGGCGTGGGGGCACATGCCTGTAGTCTCAGCTACCTGGGGGGCAAAGGGAGGAGAATCACTTGTATTCAGGAGGCAGAGTTTGCAGTGAGTCAAGATCACGCCACTGCACTCCAGCCTGGGCAAGAATGAGACCATGCCTAAAAAAAAAAAAAAAAAAAAAATCAGGGCTCCAGATGAGTTGGGAGAAAGAGAGGAGGAGGCTAGAGTTGGAGAAAAAGATATTTGTTAAGGATCTGGTGAGGCTCTGTCCTCTGGAAGCTGAGACAGTGAATTGGGTGAGAACAAGAACTGAGCCAGTGTCCCTGGGAAGTGGCTGGAATCTTGGAAACACAGCTCAATTATTCAGAAAGTGACCTCAGCTGACATACCTCAGGAACAAAAAGAGCAATGTTTAAATAGAACCTGAATTATCCCCTTCTCCTATTAAGAACCTGATGAGAATAAATACTCATGGCCTCCTCCTTGAAAAACATCACAATTTGATGTGTAGGTCCCCTGGGTTGTGCAGTGACTGATCTGAGGCCGTGAAGCCATGTTAATAACAGATGATGAGGCTTCCATCTCTGCCAGATGCACTAATTACCAGAAACAACCAGACTTGGACATGCTTCCTTCAAAACAGAAAGAGTGAGGGGTAGAGTCCTACCCAATTTTATCCTGGGCTATTCCTGATAGGAAAGGATTTATCAAGATATTTTAATGCTTTGGACAGGACATCAATTAGGTACATCTTTAATTTGAAAATAGTAAAGTTGGGCTGTGCACAAGGCCCATGCCTGCAATTCCAGCACTTTGGGAGGCCAAGGTGGGAGGATCACTTGATGCCAGGAGTTCAAGACTAGCCTGGGCAACATAGCAAAACTCCACCTCTACAAAAGATAAAAATAAAAAATTAGCTAGGCATGGTGGCACACACCTGTGGGTCCCAGTTACTTAGGAGGCTGAAGCAGGAGGATCACTTGAGCCCAGAGGTCAAGCTGAAGTGAGGCACGATTGCACCACTGCACTCCAGCCTGGGTGACAGAGTGAGACTCTGACTCAAAAAAATATAAATAAATTAATAATAATAAATTTGAAAGTATTGCTTTAATTCTTTATTATAAGCATGCCTAAACCTAAATAAATGAAGGACAAGGACTAATTCAATTTAAATCAGTATTTTTTCCATTCGGGAACAGAGCACAGAACGGTGGCACTTTCATGATTCCATCTCTAACACTTAGGTAAAAAAATATCTTGTAATCTTAAAGTAAGGTCGAGGTGACTGCTGTTCCCCACCAAAGTCCATCCATCCTGAATTGAATGACACTCAAAAGAACGTTACCACGTACTCCACAGCCCTCTCTCTGTGAGGAAATGGCCTTGAGTCAAAAAAAGAACTGCTGGAAGCATCTATCATTCTTAAACTATGGCTCTCCCTCTCATTTATTTCTCATAACGACAGAGCAAAACAGAAACCAAGAAACAAGATCACAGCTCGGAACCCTGCAGCTATTTGTTCCACAATCTGCCCACTTCTTAAGTAAACATGAAATATTATAACTAGCTATATTCAGATACTACAGGAAACAGAAAGACCAGAAGTAAAACCTCAAACACCCGGCCTTCATCTTTCTCATACATGAAATCTACTTTTCTTCCTAACTACAAATGTCTCCTTGCAAGAAGTTAAAATTGGGCACGATGTCATAGAATGACCAGGTTCACACTTTTTTCCAGAATTAGCATTTTTCAGATAAACACACAACCCACATATCAGGAAAATTACCATTTATTAGAGGAGAACCAATTCTAAAAGTTCTGTTAGAACATCAGAAATTGTATTGATATGTAAACAACACGACATAATCGAGGGTTCTGTGTGAGTGTATATTCCTTTGGATCTTTTAAGAAACAGTTCAGCTATACATGGTAACACTTACGGTCGAGTTGAGTCAGTGTCTTTATGGTGCTTTGCTGGAATCTAACATCTCTCTTGTCCAAAGAAACAATCTCAGGAGATAACAAAGGAATCCTGGTGAGCAGAACATCAGCAGCAAAGAGTGCACTTTTTCTCTCATGTATCAGCTGAAAGCAAATGAATGGTACCTCTGACCTAGAACCAACTAGCCCTGCACTTTAAGTGGCAGCTTGGGGCAAACTGAAGGATTTGATGTCAATTACTCTATTTTTCTGGGCTGTACATGCTGAAAAATTGTCATTCTGTTTTAAAACAAAACAAAAGGACTCAGCACAAAAGTGACTATGCCCTGACTCTCTGTACATCCCAAACTTCCGTATGAACAACTTTTCAGATTTTAACATCCCAACGTCACAGGCTAGACTTAAATTCAAAAATGTTACTTTTAGTACACTTACAAATTTCTTACAAATGTCCCCACTTTGATGATGATGATAACAGCCACCTCTTAATAAACACTCACTATGGGCCAGGCGCTATGCTAAGCCCATTATATGCATCAACTTTTCACCATTGGTACAACCCTACATGCTGAGTAATACTATTCCCAGTTTACAGATGAAGAAACTGAGATTCAAGGAGATTAGACAACCTGTCCAAAGTCACGCAGCTAAGTATGAGGTAAAAGGAACTCACACCCAAGTCTGTGCTCCTGCTTCACTAATTCTTCAACTTCTTAGAATCAAACTCTGAAAATTTTCTCTTTTTTCCTATAATCTGCCATCCTTCTACCCTTTTCCTACTTCTCTACTACTGAGGCTGTTCAAGAATATCTCATGATGAACTCCAGCTCTTCATTCATTCAAAAAAGTATTTACTGAGTGCTCACATTAATGCTTCATTCAGTTATTTGCAAAGGTTTCTTACGAGCCCACTGTGCGCTAGATGCTGTGCTACGTGCTGAGGATTCATCAGTTCACAACATTGACAAAAATTCTGCCCATGTGGCACTAACATTCCAGAAAAGGCAAAAAGACAATAAACGTAAGAGATAAGAAATACAGTGATGGCTCAAAGATAATAAATGATCAAGGAAAATAGGATAGGGAAAGAGGGAGAGAGAATACTAGGGAAGGTGTGCATGTGTGTAGGATTGCAATTTTAATATGAAAACATAGGCCGGGCGCAGTGGCTCACACCTGTAATCCCAGCACTTTGGGAGGCCGAGGGGGCAGATCACCTGAGGTCGGGAGTTTGAGACCAGCCTTACCAACATGGAGAACGCTGTTTCTACTAAAAATACAAAATTAGCCGGGCATGGTAGTGCACCCTGTCATCCCAGCTACTCAGGAGGCTGAGGCAGTAGAATTGCTTGAACCTGGGAGGCAGAGGTTGCAGTGAGCTGAGATCATGCCATTGTACTCCAGTCTGGGCAACAAGAGCAAAACTCCATCTCAAAAAAAAATAAATAAACAAAAATAGAAAACATGACATTTGAGCAAAGACTTTCTGGGATATGAAGGTTAGTTTTATGTGTGAACTTGGCGAGGCTATTATTATTAATACTTAATTCAATTATTTAATCAGACACTAATCTAGGTGTTACTGTGAAGGTATTTTGCAGATGTGGTCAACTCTGTTTTTGAATGTCATTTCGGCCCTGGTCTTTCATTACCCTGGACACTTTACTGATTACCAACTCACTTTCGGGAGACTGTGGCATTTAGGAACTGTGTTGACATACTTTATTTTGAACTGCCTTTACAAAAACTGTCAAGCAGGGAGGACAGGTAATATCACCCTTATTCTACAGACAAAAAACTGAGACTCAAAGAGGGAAACTAACCTGTAAGTGATTACAGAATTAGTAACTAGCAGAGCTGGGTGTCAAGGCACCAACCTATCCTTCTTAACAATACATTGGAAAAGGAATTTACAATCACTTCTAATTGCTCACCTTCCAGCCACCATTCACTCTTCAACCTGATGTGTTTCAATCTAACAGAGCCCTAACTCAGATGTTTTGCTTTTTGGGGGGGTGAGGTGGGGCTGTAGTTTTCCATGAATTGCATACATTAAGGGTGTCTGTCAGTCAAGCGACGCGTTAAGGAGACGTCTCATTTCCCCAGGACACCGTCTTCAGAACAAACACATTAACAAAAACCAGCTGAAAAGAATCAACCACTACAAAGTCCACAGCTCAGAACAATCTCTAAAGGAAGCACGCAGGGTAAAGTACCCAACAGTCTCCTCTACGGTCCTCTAAATTTCTCACTAAAACCCCTTAAAGAGAAAACATTCACCACAAAAATAATATCCAGGATTGTCAGCCTATATCCCACATTCTGGGATGGACTCCTACAACTCCAAGGACGATGTGACCGAGGCCAAGAGCCAGAAGGAACCACCTGTGCTGGGCCCCCGCAGTGAGGGGCAAACACCTCTCTCCCGGTTCAGAGAAGCAAGGTCTGTGCACATCAGAAAACTACACAGCCGTCTCTCTCGGTGGTGCCTGCTGCTTTTTGCGAAAGAAATACATAAGCTATTCCCAATACCTTCCCAAGCAGCCGACAAACAAGGACCCTTGTACCTTAAACTTCCCCCAGAGTGGGCGGAGCCCTAAGACACAGGAAACGCCCGGCAGGAAGTCTCCAGGGCGGAGACGGCGGCGCGGTGCATCCTGGGAGTTGTGGTCCGCTCTCGGAGGCGCAGGCGCAATGATGAAGGCGGGGGAGTCGGGGCAGCACCGTGGAGGATTGTACTTTTTCCTGAATGACACAGTCCTCCTTCCACATCCATGAGGAATTGGTTCCAGGACCTCTGCTGATACCAAATCCGGGATACTCAAGTCCCCGATATAAATTAGCGTAATATTTGCATATCGCCTACGCATATCCTCCGTGTACTTTAAATCTTCTCTGGATTCTAATACCTAATGCAGTGTAAATATTTGTTATACTGTATTGTCCAGGGAATAATATTAAGGAAAAAAGTCGGTACATGTTCAATACAGATGCAATTTATTAAAATATATTTTTCGATTTGTGGTTGATTGAATCCTCCGGTGAGGAACCCGTGGATACTGAGGGCCAGATATATGAAGGGTGTCAGAAAGTCAGGGGGTGCCGTTAGGAGACCTCGTTTCACAGAGGGAGGGTGATCTGGTGAATGTCTGCCGCAAAGAGAGACTTGGCTTGGAAACGGCTGTCGGCCTCCGTCCAGTCTTAGATCTGAAATGGACTCAGATAGCCCCCAAGTGGACAGAGTCGGGTGAAGAATAACCCACACGATGTGCAAACAGGACTGTGGAACTGTGACTATGCGTGGTAGAATCAAGGAAGGCAAGCGACGCAGACTCAGAGAAAGAACAAACCTCAAAGTCATCTACCTTATAAATTGAACATTTTTAATAATTTTTGACTTCTTCAAAAAATATCCCCCCCCCCCAAATGGACAACAAGGCACCACCCATATTACATATAGGACTTGTAGGCGAATGAAAGTATGGCACAGTCTGGAATCATATACATCAAAATGTTAAAATTAATCTTCTTTGGATGAGACGGTTATGTTTTATAGAACTTTCGTGTCTTTTCTTCATTGTTTACAAGGATAAAATAATTTTTGTTTGAAAAAATAAAAAAAGAAAAAATATTTTAAGTATAAAGAAAAGCATATAGAGCAATTTTTAAACACCTTGGTAGCTACTGCAAAGTTTTATCAGATTTACTTCAGATCCTTCCTCCCTTCCTTCCTTCCTTTCTTCCTTTTTCTTCCTTCTTTCCTTCCCTCCTTCCTTCCTCCCTCTTTCTACAAAAGAAAAAAAAAAGCAAAAAAATTACAGAAAAAAACCTTTACAAATAGGGTCCCTTATGTAGCCTTTTGTCCTCTGCAGAGAAATGCATACATACACACATAGATTCTGCAGAGTATTTATGTATATGTCTGTGTGTTTTTGTCTTTTGAGACAGGGTCTCACTCTGTCACTCAGACTGGAGTGTGGTGGCACTCATGATTCACTGCAGCCTCAATCTCCCCAGCATTAAGGTGATCCTCCCATCTCAGTCTCCCGAGTAGCTGGGACTACAGGCGCACATCACCATGCCTGGCTAATTATTATTATTAATTTTTTTTTTTTTGAGATGGAGTCTTACTCTGTCGCCCAGGCTGGAGTGAGTGATGCAATCTTGGCTCACTGCAACCTCCACCTCCCAGGTTCAAGCAATTCTCCTGCCTTAGCCTCCTGAGTAGCTGGGATTACAGGCACCTGCCACCATGCCCAGCTAATTTTTGTATATTTAGAAGAGATGGGGTTTCGCCATGTTCGTATATCTCAAACTCCCGACCTTGTGATCCACCTGCCTCAGCCTCCCAAAGTGCTGGGATTACAGGTGTGAGCCACTGCACCTGGCCAATTTTGTTTGTATTTTATTGTAGAGATGGGGTTTCATCACGTTGCCCAGGCTGTTCTCCAACTTCCAGGCTCAAGCAATCTGCCTGCCTTAGTTTCCCAACGTGATGGGATTGCAGCCTGAGTCATCGTGCCCAGCTCAACAAATGTTTTAAATCAAAACCATATCAAGTATCTTACCAGACTACAATGGAATCAAGCTAGAAATCAAGAAAAGAGAAACTTCAGAAACTGTACAAATACATGGAGATCAAACAACCTGCTTCTGAACAACAATTAAGAAAAAAATTTAAAAATTTCTTGAAACAAATGAAAATATAAACAGCATTCAAAAACCTGAGGAATACGGCAACAGCAATGCTGAGGGAAGTTTATACCAATAAATGCCTACATCAAAAAAGCAGAAAAATGTCAAATACACAACCTGATGGTGCATCTCAAGGAACTAGAACAGCAAGAACAAATCAAACCCAAAATTAGTAGAAGGAAAGAAATGATACATATCAGAGCGGAAATAGAAGATGGAAGATTGTATGGCATACATAAAGTCTTAATAAATTTTAACAAGAACCCCTTTTTTCTTTACATTAAATAGAAGGATCTCACAAGAGAGAAAGCCTACTACTTAAATAGAACGTAGTTAAACTAGTTATTGGGACTGTGCTTTAACCTAATTAATCAACTCCTTTAGGGGAGAGGAGGAGTGGATTCTAATGAGACAACCACCTGGGAATTTAAATCTACAATCCAAGAATATATAGTTGAAGCCAAAAGATGAGGTTATTAATCAGAGAACTTGGATAAAACCCAGGAAATTCAGAGAAGGGAAAGCTGGAATTTTCTAAAAGTTAGGTATAAATGAGCAAATATGGAGTCCAGCATAGAGCAACTTTTTTGTGATTTTTTATTTCTTCAATTATTTAAGATTTGACTGTTAGTGTATTTATATTATTGATGTTATCTCTATACTATTATTTTCTTTATATGGATTTATTAGAATATTATATTAAGATAATCCTACATAATAAATAACAAAGAAATAAAATAGTAACAGTCAATTCTCAATTATCTGTACCAAGGGAGGGGAAGGCTGAGTACAAATCATTAAGAACAATTAATCCCTCTAGCGGCGGGGCGGGGAAGGCCTGGCCTATGCTTTTAGTTGCAATGGCACTTCAATCCTGACCCAGCTGTCAGCCAGGCATCTGAACTGCTGAGATAGTTTATATCACAAAATATCTAGTGAAAAAGAAACTTCACATAAAAACACTTAGGTTTTGACTATATCAACAGAAAAGTTTCTAGTCTAATATAAATACTACGATTATGGTCAAGTGTGCTGGCTCATGTCTATAATCCCAGCACTTTGGGAAGCCAAGGCAGGCAGATTGCTTGAGGCCAGGAGTTCGAGACCAGCCTGGCAAATATGGCGAAACTCTGTCTCTACTAAAAGTAGAAAAATTAACCTGGGGATGGTGGTGCAGGCCTGCAATCCCGGCTGCTTGGAAGGCCGAGGCACAGGAATTGCTTGAACCTGGGAGGTGGAGGTTGCAGTGAGCAGAGATCAGGCCCCTGAACTCCAGCCTAGGCAATAGAGCAAGACTGTCCGAAAAAATGACTACTGCTATGGTGCCTTTTGCCTTTGAAAGTTCAGCAAACACGGGTGAAATGCGTACTGTGGGAAGGGGTTGTGTGCTGACTGCCAAGAAAATGCAACTAGCAACCAGTGCAGCTCAGACCTCGTGAGTGAGGCACCACTGCAGAGGGCTGAAACCCGCCTGTGCATGCGTTGATTTCCCAGCCAGTGGATACTTAGAAGACAAGAATTATCTTGTTCACATTTCATTTCTGAAGGGGTCATCTCCTCAGAAATGGCATGCATCACAAAAAATAAACAGGGCGTGGTCTCTGCCTTTGGGAGCATGTCATCAACCAATATATATTCTGATTATCATAATAATGCTATTAGGCAAATTAGGAATGATTTTTCAAATTTAACAGAAGAGGAAACCGAGGCACAAAGAGGTTAAATAATTTTAATATTTCCAGTGTAACTAAATTATCTTTGAATAACATGCTAAAGCTCAGTTCTACTCGCCTAAATCTACTGTTCCTTTCTTCCACTGAACTATTCAATGTCTTAACCTCATGGTGTCTTTTTTACTCAAGAAATCGAAGCACTTTGATTACATTACCTGATCTTTTTTTCTGTGCCTAGTTAAATTTTATCTCTGTGTTGGAGTGTTTCAAAACTAATTTTGCACTGAGAAGTTTACCTTACTGTGTTTTATAACAGTGAACTCTGTTTAAATGATTTCCACTTAACTGACTCTCCCAGTTGACCTATACTACCCATAACCTCAATAATATTTCTGACTAGTGCCATTGGCTCATGGAGGCTTTTCTCCAATAGGCCGACTTCCTTTTTCTTCCATTAGTTGAGGTGTTAGTTTTCCAGAGTTAGTTGTTGTCTTCAAACCCACTGGCACCATTTGTACTTACTGTTAACATGTAATTTAATTAAGCTTCAAGAGAGACAATGAAATATGAGTCCAAAAGAAAAGAGACTTGCTGTTTCGATGATAATCAAATTGAGTGCTTTGAGGAAAGGCGAGAGAGTTAAGTGACTGAGAAATGCTGTTTAATTAGACTATACACAGAATACTTTTCAAACACATTAAAGTTTTTGATCTTCTTTAAAGAAACAGACCCTGGAATTTGGAGATGATACATATGGGGATGATTTATGCAAGAAAGACTTGATAGGCCAGGCATGGTGGCTCACACCTGTAACCCAGCACTTTGGGAAGCCGAAGTGGGTGGATCACCTGAGGTCGGGAGTTTGAGACCAGCCTGGCCAACATGGTAAAACCCGGTCTCTACTAAAAATATTCAACAAAAAAATTAGCCAGGCGTGGTGGCAGGCGCCTGTAATCCCAGCTACTTGGGAGGCTGAGGCAGGAAAATCGCTTGAACCTGGGAGGCAGAAGATTGCAGTAAGCCAAGATCACACCATTGCACTCCAGCCTGGGCAACAAGAGTGAAACTCCATCTCAAAAAAAAAAAAAAAAGACTTCATAGAAATGAGGTCAGCAGTTCTATACAAAGAGCAAAGACCTTGGCCCTACCTTTAAAAGATGGATAAATGAGTATATTTTTATTTTCAGTTACAATGTTTAACATGTTTTCTATGTTTTAACTCTCCACTTTTACTAACTTTTATAATCATACAACTACCTAGCGATGTCAGTCACATCAGTTAAGAGAGCGTCTGTTACATTCTTTGACATAATTGAAAATAATCTTCAGGAATTTAAAACTTAGGATTGAAATTCCCCCTGGATTAGGCAGGGAAGCTGATTATTATTTTGGATGATTTGCTTAATTTTTGATTCTGTAGTTGACTATGCAAAAATTTTTTCCAGGATAAATTCTAAGTTGACAATTTTTTTTAAAAAACCACTCCTACTTTTTGAAATCCTGAGACACTATGACACCTCCTTAAAAGAGCATTCGTGGTAGAAATGGACAGATTAATAAACTGAGAGACAACCTGAATTCAGATGAAACACTAGCTTTATTTCCATAATGCACCAATTATTAAATATATGAAGTTTTATTTCAAAAGCCGGAGCTTTAAACCTACTGCAGATTAGGCCATTGAGAGGGGCTGTTGGGTTCTGTATGTATGAAGACCCACTGAAGTTGACCAAACTGAGATATATATTAAGTAGCCAAGAAATTCAACCTTACTAGCAATCTCTTAAAAATCAAACCAAAACAACAACAGAAAATGCCGTGTTTTGCCTATCAGATGAACAGACTTTTAAAAGAATATAATATTTGTATTGGTTAGGATGCAGAGAAATGGATATAGTGGAAAAGTTTATTGGTATTGTTTAAAAGGAGATTTGGCATGATACTAAAATTATAAATACTCTTCAAGTCAAAATTTCTGCTTCTTGTTATTTATCCTAGAGAAACATTTGTACGGGTGGCAAAGAGGCATGTAAAAGGACATTCATTGCTTTATAACTGCAATCATGAAAGATCAAAACCAATCTAAAAATCAGCAAAGAAGAGAACAATGACAAGAGAATTACGACTTATCTATAGGATGAAATATGTTGCAGCAGTTAAAGAGAACGAGACAAATCTAATATGAAAAGCTCTCAAGGACATACAATTTAGTGGGTGAGGGGGAGGAGTAAACTATGGGATGGAAATACATCATATGATATGGTTTATGCATGAACAAAAATATTAATGCATAAAATGCATTGAAAGGGTCTGGAGGAATCCACCTGAAATGAATAACAGTGTCTGCCTCCAGAGGGAAAGACTGAGATTGAGGCAATGGTCAAAATGGGTTTGCTTACCTTACTGTTTTAACTGAAAATGTGTTCACGTATTACTCATACATTTAAAATATGTATAAAATAAAAAGCATTAAGAAAAAAAGCCAAAGTTCTCAAACAGGTTAAACACAAAAGGAAAAACATAAATGGCAAAAGAAAAAGTGAGAAAAAGTTCCAAAACTATTTTTGAAGTAAAATTTTCAAGGATTATGAATAGCTCTCTCCTTGGATAATGAAACTACGAATTTTTTTTAATTTCTCTTTCTACTCTTCCATATTTTTTAAGTTTTTTATAGTGGAAATACATATAAGAAATGTTTAAAAGGCTAAGAAATGGCTGGTAAATCCTAACTAGCATGTTGCCACCTTTAATTCTTTTTTTTTCGAGACAAGAGTCTCACTCTGTGGCCAGGCTGGAGTGCAGTGGTGTGATCTCTGCTCACTGCTACCTCTGACTCCCGGGTTCAAGTGATTCTCTTGCCTCAGCCTCCCAGTAGCTGGGACTACAGGTGCATGCCACCATGCCCAGATAATTTTTCATATGTTTAGTAGAGACAGGGTTTCACCGTGTTAGCCAGGATGGTCTCCAACTCCTGACCTCAAGATCTGCCTGCCTCGGCCTCCCAAAGTGTGGGGATTACAGGCGTGAGCCACCATGCCTGGCCATCACCTTTAATTCTTGTTCTGACTGAGAGAATATAGTCCACTTGGAGAATGTGGAAATTTCTGCTAAATCCCCGTGGAAAGTGATATCTGAGGTGAGTGGTCTGTCTGAGGTCATGTGACAGACCAACACACGGATGTGTTAGAAACCAATTCTAAAACATTTTACATTTTAATTCTTTTTTTTAAAGCCCCGAATTGTAGTGTTTGCTGATTTCCACAGTGTTATAATTTGAATTGTGTCCTCAAAAACATATGTTGAAATCTTAACTCCCAGAAGCTCAGAATGTGGCCTTATTTGGAAATAGGGTCATTGCAGATATTATTAGTTAAAATGAGGTCATGCTGAAGTGGGATGGGCCCTTAATTCAATACAACTAGTGTCCTTATAAGGGAGGAGAAGAGATACAGACAGACACACCCACCAAGAATGCCACGTGACTCTGGAGGCAGAGATTGGAGAACGCATCCGCAAGCCAAGGAGTGCCAGGGATTGGCGCCCCCACCAGAAACTAGGAAGAGGTAAAGAAGACTTCCACCCAGAACCTCACAGGAAATACAGCCCTGCCGACCTTCGTTCCAGATTTCTGGCCTCCAGAACTAGAAGAGAATACATTTCTGTTGTTTAAAGACACACAGTTTGTGGTACTTTGCCATGGTAGCCTAGGAAACTAATACAAATGGTATAAATAGAGGTTGAGTATCTCTGATCCAAACATCCAAAATCCAAAATGTTCCAGAACCTGAAACTTTTTGAGTGCCAACGTGACGCAAGTGGACAGTTTCACAGCCGACCTCGTGGGCTGGGTCACAGTCCAAATGCAGTTGATGCACAATAGCAAAGATAGAGAATCAACCTGAGAATGAAGAAAATGTGGTGTATACTCCGTGGAATACTACTCAGCCGTTAAAAAAAGAACAAAATTATGGCTTTTACAGCAACATACATGGAACTGGAGGCTGCTATCTGAAGTGAAATATAACAGAAACAGAAAGTCAAATATCACATGTTCTCACTTCTAAGTATGAGCCAAATAACGTGTGCATATGGGCATAAGGGTGGGATAATAAACATCGGAGACTCAAAAGGTAGGAGGGTGGGAGGGGGTGAGAGATGCAGAATTACCTATTAGGGACAACATGCACTCTTTGAGTGAGGATTTCACTATAAGCCCAGACTTCACCACTATGCTATACAGCCATGTAAGGTAACTACAGTTGTAGCCCCCAAATCTATAAAAGTAAAACTAATTTGAAAAAAACTTTATTTCACCAGGTGCAGTGGCTCACTCCTGCAATCCCAGCACTTTGAGAGGCCAAGGTGGGTGAATCACCTGAGGTCAGGAGTTCGAGACCAGCCTGACCAACATGGAGAAACCCTGGCTCTACTAAAAATACAGAATTAGCCAGGCGTGGTGGTGCATGCCTGTAATCCCAGCTACTCGGGAGGCTGAGACAGGAGAATCGCTTGGACCAGGGAGGCAGAGTTTGCGGTGAGCCGAGATCACACCATTGCACTCCAGCCTGGGCAACAAGAGCGACACTCCATCTCAAAAAAAAACAAAAACAAAAAACAAAACTTTGTTTTATGCATGAAATTACTAAAAACATTGTATAAAACGAAGCTTGAGTCTCTGTTTAGAAGATGTATATGAAATATAAATGAATTCGTGTTTAGACATGGATTCCATCCCAAGATCTCTCATTATGCATATGCAAATATTCCAAAATCCAAAATCCAAAACACTTCTGGTCCCAAGCATTTCAGATAGGGGTGCTCAACCCATCCAATACCAAGTAACACGACCTCCCTGAAGGCAGGGTTGGGATGGTGCATGCGCCTAGTCTCATGAGCCAGGGCGAGCTGATTCCAGCACAGCGTGGAGCAGAAGACTGCTAATCTAAGGCATGGAGAGTTCTGAGTTTGTCCAGAGAAGAATCTGACATAGGTTTGACTGAAAACCGTGGGTATAGAATTATCATCAATGGACATTGTCTTATTTTGTATGCATTTTACCTTTTAAAATCTCCATGTTGGGTTCCAGGAATACATTAACCTAATTCAGTTCTAGAGACACAGATGAGATCATGAACGCAAACGTGCCAGATAACTGTTCAAATATCAATGACGATATGAAGAAATACAGTTCCAGTTGCTGTGTTGAGACTAATTCCATGTGTATTTACACCATTTCAGTTGGGAGTTTTAAAGCCACTCAGCATTGAAATAGCCTGGATCAAGACATAAACAAACACACAATGAAACTGCACACAAATAGTGGTGTCAGGACACTGTGGTCTTTCTGCTGAACCTCTCCCCTTGTTCCCATCCACCAGGGAGGTATTGGGCTTTGAACCTACACCTGGGTTCAAGTCCAGCTCTGCCACTTACAGTCTTCGTAGCTTGGACAAGTTGCTTAAGCTCTAAAGCCTCAGTTTCCTCATCTGTGTAAAGGTATTAAGAAGACTTAGCTCACAGGGCAATTATGAGGATTGACAGAATTGACACAATCCCTGGCATGTGATAAACACTCAATAGACAGTAATCAAGTTGTGGTGGCCACTCCCTGGTGTGAAGCTTTGAATCAGGAGGCTGAGTGCAGTGTGCAGAGTCCAGCAGCAGAAGCCTCTAGGCCAGGCCTGATGCAGAGAGCAGAGAAGGAGCGAGGGAGGTGCTGTGGTGCTGTGTACCCCGGGTCTCTGCGGTGTGCGCCTTGAACTGGGGGAACTCCTGCCTCCTCCCTGCCTGGTGTGAACTCTGCTTCCTCCCAAGGAATTTGAAGCCTGAACTCACCCATGGTTTATTCACCCCTGACCAAAGCAAACGTGCAGTGTTGAGAAAAAGCAACACTGCAAAAGATCAAGATAGAACACAGAGCATTTCTGAGGAAGCTGGCGGCGCCCACTGTTGTGACAGACCCTGGAGGTCTGGCTTTGCCTAGCCCGGGGCAAGTACAGTACTCCAGGAAGTAGTACCAGGTGGGGGCTGTTGGCAGCAGAGCGTGGGCATCTGATTACCAGGGAACTGCCTGGGAGGCTTCATCTGTCATAATTCTAAACATTGCTGAGGAGACTTTATCTTTACACTTTCAAGTGTAAAGGCCAGAGGATGCTGGTTGCTGGGAGTGGTGAGGGGGACATAAGCATACATTTTTGTCTAATTTTGTATATACTTGAAAATCTCCGTAATAAAAAGCAGCACCAAAGCCAGGAGTGTTGGTGTGCACTGTGGTCCCAGCTACTCGGGAGTCTGAGCCAGGAGGATGGCTTGAACCCAGGAGTTCCAGACCAGCCTGGGCGACATGGTGAGACCACCACCTCTAAAAACCAACAACAAACAAAAAAACAGAAAAACCAAAACAAATAATTTCAAAAGAAACAAAAATTTGAAAAACAACTAACAACCAGGAATAACCCCCACCACTCATCTCTTTTGAGAATCCAACACCACCTCACAATACACATAATCGTGAGAATCTGTATCAAGGGTGTTTCTCAGTGCAGGAAGTTGCCATGCAAAAGGAAGTAGGCAGACGTCGCTCCATGTCTCTTGAAGCTCCAATATTTCTTATTTGTAAATAACAAAGAGTGCTCTTCAGATTGACACATCAGGTTGCATGTCTTCTCTTTTAAAATCCCTCAGTAGTTTTTCAGGGACGTGTCCCCCTCCTTTGAAAGGAATAGCAGTTCCTTTTTTACCAGGACCCATCTCCCCATTGCACTCGCCCACCTCCTATGTGCTGGTCTTCTCCCTCCAGCCCTAGGGAACAATGTGCCTTTTCCTGGCATTTGCCCTCTGCCTCTGTTTCCTGGGTCCAGGCAATTTCCACTTCCTGGAAGTCTCCCCTTGTAAGGGTTATTGCCGAGTTTAAAATGAGGAAACTGAGACCAGCCTAGGAAAGTTAAATGCCAATTTATTAAGCTCCCAGGCGAGGTTCTGTGGTCCGGGGAAAGGGGGGCCAGAGAAGTCGCACTTAACTTCCCAGGGCAAGGGGTTTTATAGGGGTTAGAGGTGGAGAAACAGGACGTGGACGGCACAAGCTGCTATTAGTAGATAGGCGGGTTCCCGGTGAGCGGGCCGCCCAGGGGGACTGGGACCTGGACGGAGCAAAATGTTATCGGGCAGGTTTTGGCGGGGCTTCTTTTAAACTTTGGCGGGGTTTTCCAATGGCGGGCTAGGTGCCGGGCGCAGAGTTTAGTGCTGAGTGCAGATTCTGGTGCGGAGTGCAGAAGTGGGCGTTGGGGAAGCCACGTGGCGGAGCTGGATGCTGAGTGCAGGGCTTGATGTGGAGCGCGGAGTGGTGACGTAGCTTCCAGGCGCGGAGACGGATGGGCGTGTCCCAGCTCCCCGCGAGGCAACCGGCCTTACATTCCGACCCTTTTGATGATGTAGGACGCCGCTTCTTTCTGGCTACTTCCTGCTGAGTAGGGGCGGAGTGAAAAGGGGGGAAGGGTCAGCTGGTCGGTGTCTCGGTTGGGATTCGGACATACGGGTGAAGTAACATCTGGTTTACGGCTACCCTGGAAATTTCCCTTATGCGGGCTTGTGGAAACCTTGGTTGAGGAGGAGCGCATCACTAGCTGGGGAGTTTTCAGCACTAAAGGTCTCGTGTATAACACAACCCGCATATGGGCGTCCACCGTAGGTCTCATTCCATAAAAGACAGCTGTCCTTAGTTTGCTCGATGGTGAGTTTGGCTAAATGATCTTTGAGGATGCTGTGAGCCCGTTCCACTTTACCCGATGACTGAGGGTGGTGGGGGATGTGTAGTTTCCAGGAGATGTTGAGAGACTTGGCGACCAGCTGGACCACGTGAGCTGTAAACGCTGGACCGTTGTCTGACTGGATGTTTGCAGGTAAGCCGAAACGAGGGATGATTTCCTGAATTAAGAGGGAGGCCACCATGTCCACGGTTTCCCTGGAGGTGGGAAAGGCTTCGATCCATCCAGAAAAGCTATCTACAAAGGTTAGGAGGTAGGGGAGTTTTTTGTGAGTGGGCATGTGAGTAAAATCAATCTGCCAGTCTTGGGCAGGCAGGTTGCCACGCATTTGGTGGGTAGGAAACTGTGGCTTTAAGCTTCCCTGAGGCGAGAACTTAGAGCAAGTAACACAAGCTTTGTGTACCTGATCGATTGTTTGTTGTAGGCCTGGTGAGAAAAAGAAGGGGCTGCACAAAGCGATATAACGCCTTGGGCCCAATATGTAAGGATTGGTGGATTTCAGCAATAATTTTAGGGGCCTGTTCCCGGGGAAGGGCGATTTTGTTGTTTAAGAAGATCCAGCCCTGATTAGACTCGGTTCCCCCTCTTAATATGAGGGCCTGTTTTTCTGATGGCGAGTACACTGAAGGTGTGGCCGTGGTGAGGAACAGGATCGGAGTGGGGGCTAGCCTGGTACTGGGTAAGGATTTTGCTGCCGTGTCTGCCCTTGCATTGCCCCGGGAAATGGCATCCTGCTGGGCCTGGTGCCCTCGGCAGTGGATGACAGCAACCTCTTTGGGCAGTGACAGAGCTTGCAGGAGATTAGAGATTTGGGTAGCATTGATTATGGGGGACCCTTTTGTAATAAGGAATCCCCTTTCTTTCCAGAGGGCAGAATGACAGTGGGTAATAAGGAAAGCATACTTTGAATCAGTATAGATATTCACCCGTTTTCCCTGTGCTAGTGTGAGGGCCCGGGTTAGGGCAATGAGCTCCGCCTTTTGTGACGTGGTTCCATTGGGAAGGCGGTGGGCCTCGAGGGTGGCTGAATCTGTGACTACTGCATAAGCTGCTTTTCGGTGTCCCTCAGCCGTTATTACGGAACTCCCATCTACATATAGAGTGAGGTCTGGGTCAGATAGAGGAAGGTCGGTTAGGCCTTCTCGGGGTTTGGAAAGTGTATTTATGAGTTCAGGACAGGAGTGGGCTGGGGAGGGAGAGTGAGGGAAGAGGAAGCAAAGTAGCCGGGTTGAGTGGAGAAGTAGGATGGAGGCTGACTGAAGGATTTTCAATGAAGAGTAGATGAAACTCCTGTAAGCGGGAGGGCCCTAGATGAGCGAGGGATTTGTGAGAGAGAAGGTCAGTTAGCCGATGAGGAGAGAACACTGAAATGGGCTGGCCTAAGGTCAGCTTGAGGGATTCCTTGGTCAGCTCTGTAGCCGCTCCTAGGGCTCGCAGGCAAGGCTGCCAGCCTCTGACAGTAGGGTCAAGCTGTTTTGATAAGTAGGCTACTGGACGATACGTGGGGCCTAGGGATTGGGTTAAGACCCCAACTGCTATTCCCTGTTTTTCATCAGTGAACAAGTGGAAAGGGCGGTTAAGATCCAGCAGGTGGAGGGGGAGGTGCGGTGGACAGGGCAGCCTGTAAGGTTTTAAAAGCTTGTTTAACAACCCCTGGATGGGAGAGAGGTCCCGTGGGGGTGTCTTTAGCTGCCGCATACAAGGGCTTTGCCAGGGTGGCATAATTGGGAATCCAGTGTCGAAAGAATCCTACAAATCCTAAAAAGGGGAGGATTTCATCGGCCGTTTCCGGGGGCTGTAATGCAAGTAATGCCTTTCAGCAGTCTGTTGTTAAGCCTCTGGTTTGTGGGGTAAGGTGAATGCCTAAGTAGATTACTGCGGTAACTGACAGCTGTGCCTTGGAGGGGGGAAACCCAGTAACCCCTAGACCCAAGAAAATTAAGGAGAGTAACAGTGTGCTGCTGTGACATGGAAAGAGAGGGGCTGCAGAGTAACAGGTCATCCACGTATTGTAAGAGGAGACTGGGCTGAAGGGGGCAAGAGACAAGGTCAGTCGCTAATGCTTGCCCAAATATGTGGGGGCTATCTCTAAAGCCCTGGGGCAGGACTGTCCAGGTTAACTGTTGTGACAAGTTAGAGTCAGGGTCAGTCCAAGTAAAGGCAAAGAGGAAGTAAGAGTCCGGGTGAAGGGGAATGGTGAAGAAGGCGTGCTTGAGATCAATGACTGTGAAATGGGAGGTGTTAGAGGGAACATGGGATAATAAGGTGTAAGGGTTGGAAACCACCGGGTGGAGGGGTACCACTGCCTTGTTAATTAAACGCAGGACTTGGACTAGGCAATAATCGCCGAATGGCTTTCGGACTGGCAAGATAGGGGTGTTACAAGGGAAACTGGTGGGGAATAAGGAGCCCCTGGGTTAAATGTCGAGAAATGATAGGTTTCAGACCCTGGCGGTGGGTTTTCGAGATGGGAAACTGAGGACGGGAGGGAAAATTTGTGGGGTCTTTAAGAAATATTTTAACTAGCGTGTGATGTGTGGCTACTACAGGCTTAGAAGTATCCCATACCGAGGGGTTAACTACTTCAGGAGGGATGGGGGTTGAGGCAAGGGGCTATGACTGGGTGTGTTGCCAGTTAAGGTTAGTACTAGGAGATGGGTGGAGGAGGAGTTGACTGTAGGGGGCCGGTAAGTTGGAGGGTAGCCCCTAAAGTCTGGAGGATATCCCGTCCTAGTAGGGGGACTGGGCATGAGGGCGTGATCAGGAAGGAATGTGTGAACGGATGTCCCTCAAGGTTATAGGTTAAGGGATGAGTCCGGTTGGGACAGGAGGGCTTCCTGTCAATTCCCACGACTGAGACCTGGGAAGGAATGCTGGGTCCTGAGTAGGAAGGCAATACAGAACAAGTAGCCCCTGTGTCCACCATGAAGGAAATGGACTTACCCGATACTTGTAGCATTACCCTGGGCTCGGCGAGGGTGATGCGTGTCTCTGAGTCCGGACCGCGTCAGTCGTCCATGAGGCCGAGGAGTTCAAGCGAAGGGACTGCATCCTTTGGACCGGCTTGTCCCCCACATAGAGGTGCAGGGGGTGGGCCTGAAGTCTGGAGCGGGCAGTCGTCCTTCCAATGGCCAGGTCGCCTGCAGACCGGGCAGGGTCCGGGAGGTGGACGTGGACTGGGGCACTGCCGGGCCCAGTGTCCCTCCTGGCCACACTTGAAGCAGGGCCTGGGCGGGACCTTTGAAGCAGCCTGGGCTGGTCCTGGGGGACCTTTTGGGAGGAACTTTGAGGAGCTCCTTGCACCAGACGCTGGGTGAGCTGCCGGCCTCAGGGCTGCTGCAATAGCTTGGGTTTGGAGGCTTACTTGTTGCTGTAAATGGGCCTGGCGGATGGCCTCAGCCTTTTCCTCTTGGCCATTAAAAACTTTAAATGCCATGTTTACCAGGTCTCGTATGGGAGTTTGGGGACTCTCCTCTGCCTTCTTTAGTTTTTTTCTAATGTCTGGTGCTGACTGGGAGATGAAATGGGCAGCTAGGAGGGTGGTGCCAGCCGGGGAGTCTGGGTCCACTCAGGTATGCAGGACCATAGCATTGGTTAATCGGTCAAGGAAGGCAGCTGGGTTTTCAGCGGGGCCCTGAGTTAATTCACGCAGCTTATCATGATTAACTACCTTTTGGGCTGCGCCTTGCATGCCCGCTAGGAGGCACTGCAGCATTTGGTCTCGGCGGCAGTGGTCATTTTGGCAGGTTTGGTAGTCCCAATTAGGGTCAGCGTCGGGGACCGCTGCTGCGCCTACTGGCATTTGGGGATCAGTAAGGTGTACCTGGTCAGCATGCGCCCGAGCTGCCACGCGGATGTGATTATGCTCATCCAGAGTAAGGGTAGAGGACAAAATTACATAAATGTCATGCCAGGTTAAGTTATAGGCTTGTGTGAGATAGCGGAATTCTTTAGTGTAAACAGTTGGCGGAGAATGACCCTAAGCGTTTTTCAATAGTGGATAGATCAGAGAGAGAAAAAGGAACGTGTACTCAGACGACACCTCCGCTCCGGCCACCTCTCGGAGAGGACAGAGGAGGGAGCTCTCATCGGTGGGGGTGCCGTGCGGGTGAGTGTGACCGCTAACAGAAGAGGTTATGTTGGAACCTGGGAGAGTAGGAGGAGGTCGGGGTTTTGGAGGAGAAGGAATAGGAGGGATTTGGGGTTTAGTCCCGTAAGAGCGGGTGTGGACACTAACAGGAGAGGCCATGGCACTACCTGGGAGAGCAGGAGGAGGTTGGGGTTCTGGAGGAGAAGGAGTAGGAGGGATTAGAGGTTCAGTGCTGGGTGAAGGAGTGTGAGCCCTAACAGAAGAGGCCATGTTAGGACCTGAGGGAGGAGGAGGGGGTTGGGGGTTCTGCATAAGGCGGGGGGTTAGTGGGTCGCACTGGGGGTAGGGAGAGTTCCTCAGGCAGATCGGGGTTGGAGAAGGAGGAGGAGGAGGCCAAGCGGCGGGGCTGAAGGCAGATTGAGGGATTTCTTTGCCAAGAGTAGCTGGACTGTGCTGCAGGAGAAGCAAAGATCGGGGTGGGCGTGGAGATACGAGAAAGCCTGAATATAGGGAACTTCTGCCCACTTGCCGTTTTTTTGGCAAAAGTTGTCTAAGTCTGTCAGAACATTGAAGTCGAGTGTGCCTTCTGGAGGCCACTTGGACTGGTTGTCTAGGGGATGCTGTGGCCAGGCTACAGTGGAGAGGAAGAATAGTCTTTTCTTTTTTATGGAGAGGCCCGGTTTGGGTAAATTTAGCACTAGGCATCCTAGTGGCGACTTAGGGTCTGGGCGGGGATCCCCTGGTTGCCCCATGATTAGCTAGTTAACTGCGAGGGGTGAGGTATTACACCCAACACGGGCACAAGAATTCTTTTCCTGGAGGGAGTGGCTGAGAGAACTTACAGGCTGCAATGATTATAATGAGAAAGAAAATAAAAAGAGACAGGGCTAAAGCTGTTTGCCACATGGGGAATTAGATGAAGTGAAAAGGGGCAGGACTAAGAAGTGAGGTTCTAATGGAAGAAGAATAGGAGGAAGAAGGAGTACAGAATTATTTCTAGAGGCGTGAATTCAGTAAAGGTCCCCTGCAGCCAGTGGTCTGTTACCCACTGTAGGATATCTGCTACTTCAAGGGAAGCAGGCCTAAGCCACTGTGCATCGGCTAACAGGAGCCTAAGGAAACTGGTGAATGTACAATACAGACAGAACCACATGTAGGATTGATGGACAAAGGATGGGTGCCCCCCAGATGGGAGACCAGTCTGATGCCTTCCTGGCCACATCCCCCGCAGGGATGTTTCAGGGCATCTTGGCTAAGCTGTACCCATATAACCCCTGGGCCTGGTCACCTCAGAACTTTTGGTCTTGAGGTAAATCACCGTTATGCCTCATGACGTCCCCGTGGAACCACGGGTGGAGGCCCACTCAAGCCCCGTAGCCGTTAAGCCGTTGGACTACACGTAAACTCACTCATTCACACACTCGCTTGGGAACAGAAAGAGGAACTAAGAGTACTTAGGCGGGAGCTAGCTTGCCAAAGGGCTGATTTGGGACTAGGAGCCGGGGTCTGGTCCAGGTCCTGAGTAGGGCCTGGAGTTGCACACGGGGCTTCTTATTGCCCAAACCTCACTGGCTGCTGCGGAGATGATCGGAAGGCATCCCGGACTGCACTGCCGAACACCGGAGAGGGTTCAGAAGATGGGGACATCTCCTTAGGTTCCTAACCCCTGGCAAACCCCTTATGGGGAGAAGACAAGAGTATAGGGACGTTTCCTCTATGCTCAGGTCCTCGGAACGGAACCGGGGCTCCGGGCCCATGGCGGTAAGGACTCCCCCAACTCGGCCGCAGTTACAGACAGGGAGTCCACGGAGCAGGCAGCAGGAGGGGCTATGGGTGTTAGAAGTCTTACCTCACGGCGGAGCGGTTCCCTGGTCCAGCTTTGGGTGGAGGAGTCAGTTCTCCCCCAGGAGGGGTCAGTTTCCCCCAGGAGGGGGTCTTACAACTCCTCCCGGGTTTCCAGCACCAAATGTAAGGGTTGTTGACGAGTTTAAAATGAGGAAACTGAGACCAGCCTAGGAAAATCAAATGCTAATTTATTAAGCTCCCAGGCGAGGTTCTGTGGTCCGGGAAAGGGGGTCCAGAGAAGTCGCGCTTAACTTCCCAGGGCAAGGGGTTTTATAGGGGTTAGAGGTGGAGAAACAGGACGTGGACGGTGCAAACTGCTATTGGTAGGCGGGCTCCCGGTGAGCGGGCCGCCCAGGGGGAGTGGGACCTGGATGGAGCAAAATGTTATCCGGCAGGTTTTGGCGGGGCTTCTTTTAAACTTTGGCGGGGTTTTCCAATGGCGGGCTAGGTGCCGGGCGCAGAGTTTAGTGCTGAGTGCAGATTCTGGTGCGGAGTGCAGAAGTGGGTGTTGGGGAAGCCACGTGGCGGAGCTAGATGCTGAGTGCAGGGCTTGATGTTGAGCGTGGAGTGGTGAACGTAGTTTCCAGGCACGGAGAGGGATGGGTGTGTCCGAGCTCCCCGCGAGGCAACCGGCCTTACACCCCTCCCCCACTCCCACATCCCTGCCCATCACCTACTCATCCTGCAAGTCTAACCTGAAGCCTTGTCTCTTGTGCAAAATCTCCAGACCCCCTCAGCAGACCTCCTTCCAGGATCCTGTTGCAGGACTGTCCCTTAGTTCCACTAAAGACAGAGTCCTGGCTGGACCAGGTGGCTCACACCTGTAATCCTAGCACTTTGGGAGGCCGAGGTGGGCAGATCATGAAGTCAGGAGTTCAAGACCAGCCTGACCAACATAGTGAAACCCTGTCTCTACTAAAAATACAAAAATTAGCCAGGCGTGGTGGCAGGCGCCTGTAATCCCAGCTACTCAGGAGGCTGAGGCAGGAGAATTGCTTGAACCCAGGAGGTGGAGGTTGCAGTGAGCCGAGATCACGCCACTGCACTCCAGCCTGGGTGACAGAGCGAAACTCCATCTCAAAAAACAAACAAAAAAAATGAGGTCCTTGTCCGTCCCATGGCCATGAAAATTTAGGCTCACAGATGGTTTGAAGGGTGAGTAAAGCAGTGTTTTATTGGGTGAAAAAGAAAAAAGGGAGGAAAAGAGACCCTCTGCAAAGCCAGAGTCGCTGCTCGTGCCTTTCCTGTCTAGCAATTAGAATCCCAGTTTCCACCCAGAAAGAAGTGGGGCCGGGCTCCTCCCGGCTGTGAACGCACGAACCTGCAGAGGGTCCACACCAGTGCACAGGCCGACTGGAGTTGGCCAGGGACTCCCTCCCACCTTGCTGTCTCATTCCCATTGTACATGGTCATTACCTCTCATTGCTTCTGTTTTTCCCTTCAAGACAGGTGAGCCTCTTAAATGCAGGAGTGATTTTGTTTCTTTTTTTGTCTTCCCAGAGCATGGCATGCAGTTGATTTTTTTTCCTTAGACAGCTCTGTCGCCCAGGCTGGAGTGCAGTGACACAATCTTAGTTCACTGCAGCCTCCACCTCAAGAGATCCTCCCACCTCAGCCTCCCAAGTAGCTGGGACTACAGGCATGCACCACCACGCTGGTTAATTTTCTTATTTTTAGTAGAGATGGGGTTTCATCATGTTGCTGAGGCTGGTTTCAAACTCCCGACCTCATGATCCACCCATCTCAGCCTCCGAAAGTGCTGGGATTACAGGCATGAGCCACCGCACACAGCCAAAAACGCAGATAAGTGAATTAATAGTCTGAAGCATTGCAAAATATTGCTGAGAATACAGTTCATTAGTATCATCACCGTAAAAGACAAAATAAATTCTTGTATTATTAAGAATATCATAGCTCTAACACATACACAGAAAACTCATTCTATCAGAAATTAAATTATATGAATACTATTGACAATCACTTTTATAGCTGTCATTGTAAACTCAAAGACAAGAAATAAATTCATCACCAGAAAACATAAAACAAGTACTTAGCCTATTGTTGAGAAGCCTGCAGTTGCCTTTTACTGAACGGCACCTCAGTTCTTGGGAGAAAGTTTAAAACAGCAACGGGAAGGGCAGCTTTAACTTGAAAACAGTTTTATTTTTAGAGTTGTCGTGTTATAAAAGCTATTCTCCCAGAGCTAAGCTGTTGGAAAGACACCAGGTTTTGTGAAATTTTTTCATTAAGTGTTTCATGTTGTCCTCACTGTGACCCCAAACAATGACAAATGCTTCATAAGCCCCTGTAATGCGGATTCAGCTGATAAATTAATAAAATTCTCCTTCTTTAAAGTCCTAAGCCAGAGAATATTTGTTAACATTGTTAACAGGAATGAATGGACATGGATGGACCACCCAAAGATTCTCCTATTCCAGGGTAATCTTCAAAAAGAAAACATTTATTTCGCTGCGTTTCTTGCTTAGCCAGGTCAAGAGTTACTGGTACTAAGACGTCAAACTGCACAGAGATCAGACCTAGCGCAGCAGGAGGTCGTACATAAAACACAGATACTACAGGGAATTGGGGTCAGCGCAGAAAAATGGTTGATCTGTATCAGGTGTGGTCTGCACGTTGTAGGATGTAGAACGCAGCTGGTGGAAAGAGGAAGAGAATTAGAAAAAATTAATGCTCCTTCAAGTTTATTTTCTGAACTAGCCAAAAAGTCACACATGAATATTCACAGTGGGTAGAATGATCAGAGCAGAAATATCACTTTTGGCACAGTTATTGGGATTGAGGGGGAAATCATTTTAGCTTTAATTTTAGAATAGATTTAATTACTTTAATTAATTCTTTTAAAGCTTTTAATTTTAAAATAGCTTTTAATTTGTATTGTGGCAAAACTTATTTTGCATAGCATAAAATTTGCCATTTAACCATTTTTAAGTGCACAGTTCCGTGTCACTAAATACAGTCACCTGATTGCACAACCATCACCACCATCTATCATCTCTAGAGCTTTTTCCTTTTCTACTTCCCAAACGGAAACTCTGTACCCATTAAGCAATAGCTCTTCATTACTCTTTCCTCCCAGTACCTGGGAATCATCATTCTACTTCTGGTTTCTATGAATATGACATTCTAGATACCTCATATAAGTGGAATCATGCAGTATTTGTTTTTTGTATTCAGCTTCTTTCACTTAGTATTATGTCGGCGTTCATCCATGTTGTAGCATACATCAGAATGTCCCTTTTTAGGGCTAAGTAATAGTCCACTGCATGTCTGTAGCATGTTTTGTTTATCCGTTCCCCTGTCAATAGTCCACTGCATGTCTGTGCCACATTTTGTTTATCCGTTCCCCTGTCAATAGTCCACTGCATGTCTGTAGCACATTTTGTTTATCCGTTCCCCTGTCAATAGTCCACTGCATGTCTGTGCCACATTTTGTTTATCCGTTCCCTTGTCAATAGTCCACTGCATGTCTGTGCCACATTTTGTTTATCCGTTCCCTTGTCAATAGTCCACTGCATGTCTGTGCCACATTTTGTTTATCCGTTCCCCTGCCAATAGTCCACTGCATGTCTGTGCCACATTTTGTTTATCCATTCCCCTGTCAATAGTCCACTGCATGTCTGTACCACGTTTTGTTTATCCGTTCCCCTGTCAATGAACACTGCCACTTTTTGGCATTGTGAATAATGCCGCTATGCATATAAATTTGCAAATCTGTTGAGGTCCCCTGCTTTCAATTCTTGCGGCTTAAACCCAGAAGTGGACCTGCTGACTCATGTGGAACTTCTGTGTTCCATTTTTCTTTTAGGAACCACCATACTCTTTCTGTCACGAACATACCATTGTTCACCAGCAATATACAAGTGTTCCGATTTGACTACATCCTCGCCAACACTTATAATTTCCTGTTTTTTTACTAATTGCCATCTTAACAAATATGAACCACCATTTTATTGTGGTTTTGATTTGCATTTCTTTAGTAATCAGTGATGTTGAGTGTCTTTCTTGTGCTTGATGGCCATTTTTACATCTTCTTTGGGAAAATGTCTGTGTAAGTCCTTTGCCTATTTTTTAGTTGAGTTGTTTATTGTTGAGTTGTAGGAATTCTTTATATATTCTGGATCAAATATCCAGATAGATCAAATATCCCTTATCAAATATATTATTTGAAATATTTTTTTTCATTCTGCAGGTTGTCCTTTGATTGCACAAAAGTTTTAAATTTTGATGAAGTCCAATTTACTTCTTTGTTTCTTTTTGTTGCCCATGCTTCTGGTGTCCAAAAGCTTTTAGTTTATAATTTTAAATATATCATGTCTCCTGCCTCATATGTACCACTGGACAAGGTCCCTATTACGTGCTCAGCTTCTGTCAGAGGTAACTGCATTTTGAAGTGGAGAACAAAGATAATTGCAAAATTGGCATGGAGAACTAAGGCAATTATGAAAGTTCCAGATGCAAAGGGTTCAATATGCCAGCTGTTCTCTACCAATCTGTCCTGGAAGTCTTCTTTTAGGATTGCCTAAATAATGCAGGGGGATAGATGCAAGACACACAGGCGTTCGAGGAGCATGTAAACAAGGTACAGAGAAGAGGACACATAAAATGAGATAAGAATATTAGGAAAGTCCCTGTTCAGAAGGTTGCCTACAGAGGCAAAAGGGACAGTTTTACTTTGCTGATGGAAACGGTATGGTAAGAACTGTTGGCAGGAAGACCCCCACTTACACTGACACTGAGAGAAGGTGTAAAATAACTTAACGGGAAACTATTAGGCCAAGATGGCTCCCAGGGTATGGGTTCCTACACAGACAAAATCAAACAAGCTTAGCCCATCACAAGTGACCAGCTAAGTATTACCTGTGTAATGAGAGACCTTCCACCAGGATAGTTCAAATAATGCAACTGCCCAAATTTTTGCCAATCAAATAGTTTCTCTACTTTACTTCTACATTCACCCTATAAAAGCCTTCCCTTCAAACTCCTCCAGTGGATCCTCCAACCACTTTCAGTTCGGAGCTTCCTGATCCATGAATCTCTGTTTGCTCAAATAAACTCTTTAAAATTTTAATATGCTTAAGGTTTTTTTTGTTTTTCTTTTTAAAAATTGAGATGGGATCTTCCTATGTTTCCCAGGCTGGTCTTGAACTCCTGAGCTCAAGGGATCCTCCCACCTCAGCCTCCTGAGTAGCTGGGACATGTGCCTCCATACCCATGTTCAATTTATATTTAAACAAGGGTTTGACCCCTTTCTGAAATTTACTTGTGTTAAGACATGAACCCTAAGTGATACTGAAGGCTCATTTTAGACTGTCAAACACTTTGATCTCTGGAACACCATCTGCCCTTCGTGACCTGCTCTCCTAAGAAATTCAAGTGAGTTTACCCTCTGTTGATCAGAGAAAGTTGCTCTGGGTACAAGTTCAAGACAGGCACTCACACCTGCCTACCAACTCCTCTGGAGATTCAACAGGACAGATCTTGCCCTCTGGAGGCCTAAGACAGAGCAAGGCTCCTCCTGTAGTTGGATCACTCAATTTCTTCCCAGGTCTATTCCCTCCCTATATGAATGATGCTGGATAGACACTCATCAAAGACACGTCTCCTCTAGTGTCTGGTCCCTTCACTACAGATATCCTGGTCATTTCTGCTGTCCAGACTACCCCCTCTCTGTGCTGACCTTGGAGAAGTGAAAGCTGCTCCCAAGGTGCCTAGACTTTTTGCTGCTTCACAATCATACAGCTTCACCTGGGATAGGAGATGGCAGGAAAATCATCCGTGATTACTGTTCCCCTCTTAGGGTCTCCAGATAATTTGATCATTGCCTCCCAAGGCTTTATTACCTGGCCAGTCTCCTGGAGAGATGAGGAATATTTCCACTGAGGACAAGATGCACTGCCTGACATAAGCTTATTGCAAGTTAAGTCTCCAACCTGGTTGAGAAGGGCCATCTACCTTCTGCTCAGACCTGCTGCTCATGGGTTGGGTGCTCATGACAGGTACACAAGTCTTCCACGCCAAAGCCCAGATCAGGAGAGGCAGCTTCACCAGGGGAGGGCGCCAGACTCTGTGATGAGCCGAGAACTGGAATGCAGCCGCCTGGGCAGAAGTGGTGGTGATGAGGACACTGAGTGGCAGGAGAGTGATACCCTTGGTATGAAAAGCATTCATCATGGTATTTAAGTGACAACACCTTGAAGCCATGAAATACACTAAAATCAATCTGTTGTAGATCATCTGTGATTTGTAATTTTGTAATTTGATTTTTGTTTTTTCCTTCTAGCAAAAATTCCTTGTAGCCAGCATGATTGGAACTGAGGGAGGTGGTGCCACCCTAGTAAACCATGCCAGTTTCTAGTTGACGGTTTCCGCCAAATTGTCATAAATTAGCCACATGAGCCTTTATAAAGGGTCAAAATCCAAACCTCTGACCTGTCTTCTCCTGACCCCATGTCTCTCCCACCTGATTCTTTCCCACAGCTCTTCTATTCTATAAAAATTCAACTAGTGGTGTCAACTAGTGTCTGTTTTTCTTTTATCAGAGTCAAGGCTTCTGGAGAGGGCAGTAGAAAAGCATGAGAAGGGAGAAGAGCATGAAGGTTGGCTGTATGGTTACAAAAAAAAAGCAAACAACAACAAAAAATAATAAATCACATTGCATGCAAGTGAGTCTACAGGAATTGTTGCTGCATTTGCAATATTTTTAGGAAGGAAAAAAATAAGTATGGTACTTTGATTTTTATTTTACAGATAGAAAACCTAAGATGTATAATTTTTTTCCCCAAAGTCACACTGTTAAATTGAGGCCAGGTGCAGTGGCTCACGCCTGTAATCCCAGCACTTTGGGAGGCCGAGGTGGGCGGATTGCCTGAGGTCAGGAGTTGGAGATCATTCTAGCCAACATGGTGAAACCCCATCTCTACTAAAAATACAAAAAAATACAGGTGGTGGTGCACACCTGTAATCTCAGCTACTTGGGAGGCTGAGGCAGGACAATCTCTTGAACCCAGGAGGCAGAGGTTGTAGTGAGCCAAGATCGAGCCATTGCACTCCAGCCTGGGTGACAGAGTGAGACTCTGTCTCAAAACAAAAACAAAACAAAACAAAACAAATTGAGCAGTATAATATTAGATATTTTGGGGAAGAGTGTGGAGAATAAACAAACTGTTCATGGAAATTGAGTCTTCTGACTTCCAGATCAGATTCCGTTAAAAACATTATTCCTTTTACATAGTCCTCAGTCTTTGTGTCAAAATGGAGATGCACTGGCCTGGGCAACATAAAAAGACTCCATCTCTACTATATATATATATATATATATATATGTGTGTATATATATATATATATATGTGTGTATATATATATATATGTGTATATATATATATATATACGTATATATATATATATATACGTATATATATATATATATATATATATACGTATATATATATATATATATTTTTTTTTTTTAATTAGCCAGGCATGGTGGTGGTCAGGCTGGTCTTAAACTCCTATGCTCAAGGGATCCTCCCGCTTCAGCCTCCTAAGTAGCTGGGACTACAGACATGTGCCTCCACACCCCAGCTTACATTTATCTTTAGACAAGAATTTGATCCCTTTCTGTAATTTACTTGAGATAATATGAACCCTAAGTAATACTGCAGGCTTATTTTAGACCTTCGGATACTCTGGTCTCTGGACCTGTAGTCCCAGCTACTCTGGAGGCTGAGGCAGGAAGATCACTTGAGCCTGGGAGGTCGAGGTTGCAGTGAGCCATGATCATGTCACTACACTCCAGCCTGGGTGACAGAGTAAGACCCCGTCTCAAAAAAAAAAAAGTAGATGCAGCTGGAGTCTAAATACAGGAATTGCTAATCTATGCTGTAGGCAGGTTTATGATTCATTCATCTTTGAAAATCTTATCTACTTGTTTAAGTCAGTTGATTTCCCTGAAACATGATACTGGTTACCTAATAACCTACAGTTGCCATTCAATATCTTTTTTTTGTCAAGAGATAGCAAAGAAAATGACCTTATCATTTCAGGGTGGGTTTCATTTGCCCATATGTAAACATTTGTGTCATACATTGTTTGATCTAAAAAACATTTGCCAAAAGAAAAAGCATGCCATGCTCATGGATCAGAAGAATCAATATTGTTAAAATGGCCATACTGCCCAAAGCAATCTACAGATTCAATGCTGTTCCTATCAAACTACCAATGTCATTTTTCAGAGTTAGCAGAAACTATTCTAAAATTCATAGAAAACGAAAAAAGAGCCCAAATAGCCAAAGCAATCCTAAGCAAAAAGAACAAAGCTGGAAGCATTACATGACTTGCCCATCGACAGTGGACTGGGAAAAGAAAATGTGGTACATATACACCATGGAATACTATGCAATCATGAAGAGAACTTTGGGAGGCCAAGGCAGGCAGATCATGAGATCAGGAGTTTCAGACCAGCCTAGCCAACATAGTGAAACCCCGTCTCTACTAAAAATACAAAAAATTAGCTGGGTGTGGTGGCGCACACCTGTAGTCCCAGCTACTCGGGAGGCTGAGGCAGGAGAATGGCTTGAACCCAGGAGGTCAAGGTTGCAGTGCTCGAGATCACACCATTGCACTCCAGCCTGGGCGACAGAGCAAGACTCTATCTCAAAAAAAAAAAAAAGAGAGAACAGAATCGTGTCCTTTTTAGCAACATGGGTGCAGCTAGAGGACACCATCCTAAGCAAACTAACACAGGAACAGAAAACCAAGTACTGCATGTTCTCACTTATGAATGAGTATTCATGGACATAAAGTTGGCAACAATAGACACTGGGGACTACTGGGTTAAAAAACTAACTATCGGGTGCTATGCCCACTACCTGGGTGATAGGATGATTCGTACTCCAATTCTCAGCATCACACAATATACCCATGTAATAAACCTGCACTGTACCTTCCGGAATCTAAATTAAGAGTTGAAATTAATTAAAATGTTAATTTCATCTTATTTAAAAACACAGATAAATTTACTTCTTTCCAATTTCAATATACATTATACTGACATACATACTGTATTATCTGGTGAATTATATTGATTGAATTTCACATTTTAAACTAACACTGAGTTACCATGAAAAACTCCATTGAATCATAATGTATTATGTTTTTAATATATTTTAAATATAATTTGCAAAAATTCTGTTTTAAAATTACATCTATGTTCCATAAATAAATATGTAAAAAATTAAAAATATTTGTATTATTCAAGTGAAGATTGTAGAGATCTTTTTGAACATCTACTTAATCTCAACTAGCTTTAAATTCAGAAGTAGCAGCTCCATAGCAATTGAATTTATTTCTACTTTATCAATCATACGGGTCACCTTGAAGAAGTTTAGACTGGGATGTCACAATTCTCTACACTGAGTGGTATAATACTATTCAAATAAAATCAGATTATCGCAATGTTATGACACGTCCAAATACAAAAAGCAAACCCATGGATGTTAGCTTAAGGAGTAGAGACAAGTATTCCTAGTACTATCTTTTAGGGCAGACATATCCCAGCCAAGATGATTGCAAAATGAAATGGAAACCATATGGTAGAAGGGACGTGGGAATCACACAGATTGGATTTTCATTCCAACTCTTACAGATACAAGCTGCATGACTCTGGGTAGATCGCATATTCTCTTAGAGTTTCAATTTCCTCGTCTGTACAATGGAGGTTAACGCCTACGTGTTACGGCTGACATGCAGATAAAAGAGAACCACACTTTGGGAGGCCGACGGGCGGATCACCTGAGCTTGGATGTTTCGGACCAGTCTGGCTAACATGGTGAAACCCCATCTCTACTAAAAATACAAAAATGGTGGTGCACGTCTGTAGTCCCAGCTACTCGGGAGGCTGGGGTAAGAGAATTGTTTGAACCCATCAAGCGGAGGTTGCAATGAGCTGAGATCAGGCCACTGCTCTCCAACCTGGGTAACAGACCAGGACTCCATTTCAAAAAAAAGTTATTTTTACATTATTGTAGTCAATTAAGTGTCTAAAATGTAAAGTACATATCTTACTTTGAAAATACTTGATTGCCAAAAAATGCTAACCATCATCTGGGCCTTCAGTAAATCATAATTGTTTTGCTGGTGGATGGTCTTGCCTCAATGTTGATGGCTACTGACTGATCGGAGTGGTGGTTGCTGAAGGCTGAAGTGGGTGTGGCACTTTCTTATAATAAGATGATAATGAAGTTTGCCGAATTGATTGACTTTTCCTTTCACAAAAAATTTCACTGTAGCATCCTATACTGTTTGATAGCATCTTACCCACAGTGGAATTTATATCAAAATTTATATCAAAATTGGAATCCATCCTCTCAAGCCCTGCCACTGCTGTGTCAACTAAGTTTATGGAATATTCTAAGTCTTTTGTTGTTCTTTCAACAATGTTCACAACATCTTCACCAGGAGTAGATTCCATCTCAAGGAAGTACTTTCTTTGCTCATTCATAAGCAACTCCTCATCCATTAAAATTGCAGAAATTTGGCCCTGTGCGGTGGCTCATGCCTGTAATCCCAGTACTTTGGGAGGCCGAGGTGGGAAGATCATCTGAGATCGGGAGTTCGAGACCAGCCTGACCAACATGGAGAAATCCTGTCTGTACTAAAAATACAAAATTAGCTGGGTGTGGTGGTGCATGCCTGTAATCCCAGCTACTTGGGAGGCTGAGACAGGAGAATCACTTGAACCCCGGGGGCAGAGATTGCAGTGAGCTGAGATCACGCCACTTCACTCTAGCCTGGGCAACAAGAGTGAAACTCTGTCTCAAAAAAGAAGAAAAAAAAGATTGCAGCAATTCACTGACATCTTCAGTCTCCACTTTTAATTCTAGTTCTCTTGCTGTCTCTACTACAACTGTGGTTACTTCCTCTGCTAAGCTCTTGAACCCCTCAAAGTCATTTATGAAGGTTGGAATCAATTTCTTCCAAACTCCTATTAATGCTGCTATTTTTTTTTTTTTTTTTAAAGAAAAGAGAAAGAAAATTTTGGCAAGGCCCACCCAGGTGCCAGACCCACTCCCACCAAAGAAAAGAGGTCTGGAGACACGGTGCAGTACACTACAGGCAGTGTCTAGGTCCACAAAGCAATAAGGACCTCCAAGGACATTTCAGATCTGAAAAAAAAGAATAAAAATTAATTAAAATGTTAGGTCTGTACTATAATAACTTTCAAAACTTTTATAGGAAAATTATATTTAGGCTGAGCATGGTGGCTCACACCTGTAATCTTAGCACTTTGGGAGGCCAAGGCAGGTGGGTTGGTTGAGCTCAGAAGTTCCAGACCAGCCTGGGCAACATGGCAAAACCCCATCTCTACTAAAAACACAAAAATTAGCCGGGCGTGGTGGTGCATGCCTGTAATCTCAGCTACTCAGGAGGCGGCGGCACGATAATCGCTTGAACCTGGAGGTGGAAGTTGCAGTGAGCTGAGACTGCACTGCTGCGTTTCAGTCTGGGTGACACAGCAAGACTCTCTCTCAAAAAAAAAAAAAAGATTAGCATCGACTTCACTTTTACTTTAGTTATTTTTTTCTGTTAAATTCAAGTGAAATACAACCACCCAAGTTAAAAAAAAATCTTGTTGAATTAGCTCAATGGTGGAATGGAGATGATGAAGATAAGAACAGTAAATAGAAATGACTCAGTCTGAACAGAGACATAGGCTGAAAAAAATGAATAGAGTTTCAGGAACCCTTGAAATAACAAAAGTTCTAGTGTTCATTTCACTGGAGTCATATAAGGAGAAAAGACATAATGAGATGCTGAAAAAAACATTTGAAGAAATAACAGCTGAAAACATCACAAATTTGGTGAAAGACGTAAGTCTTCAGATTCAAGAAAATCTGAGTGAACTCCAAGTTAAATAAATCCAAAGCAATCCCTACCAAGACGCATCATAATCAAACTTACGAAAGCAAAAGGCAAAGAAAACAACCTTATAGCAATCAGCAAGAAATGAAACATTTCCTGCAGGGGAACACCAATCCAAATAACAACAGATTACTCATCCAAAATCAGAGGCCAGAGGAGGTGACATGACATTTTTCAAGTGCTGAAAGAAAACATCAACTGTGCATTCTATATCCAGAGAAAATATTCTTCGGAAAGGTAGGGGAAATAAATGAGAACGTCCTCAGACCAAAGAAAACAAAGAGAATTTGTCACTAGCAACATACCACTAAAGAACAGCTGAAGTAATTTTTCCAGACAGAAAGGAAATGATAACAGAAGAAGGCCCAGAAATTCAGAGGAACGAAGCATGGAATGGGTAAAAATAAAGTTTAATATAATAGACTCTTCTTCTTATGAATTTCTGAAATATTTGACAAAGCAAAAACTGTAACAGCATATGTTGGAATGCTCAATACAAAAAAAGAAATATTTGAAACAATTATATCTAAAAAGTAGAGAGGATAAAGACCTAAAGGAAAGTGAGTTTTCAGTGCTTCACTGCAAGTTGTTAAATGCTGATAGCGATAGGCTGAGTTATAGATATATATATAGATAAATACTGTGATACCTGAACAACCACCAAGAGAACTATGTAAAGTGATATACTCAAATACAGTGTGAATTAAACCAGATGGAATTTTATTTATTTATTTTTAAGATGGAGTCTTGCTCTGTCACCCAGGCTGGAGTGCAGTAGTGTGATCTCAGTTCACTGCAACCTCTGCCTTTCGGGTTCAAGCGATTCTCTTGCCTCAGCCTCTGGACTAGCTGGGACTATAGGCACATGCCACCATGCCCAGCTAATTTTTGTATTTTCTAGTACAGACAGGGTTTGACTGCGTTAGTCAGGACGGTGTCTATCTCCTGATCTCGTGATCTGCCTGCCTTGGCCTCCCAAAGTGCTGGGATTACAGACATGAGCCACCATGCCCAGCCAAGATGGAATTTTAAAAGTGATCAAGTACCCCATGGAAGACTAGAACAGGGAAACAGAGGAAACAAGCAGAAAACAAATAATAAAATGGCAGAATTAAGCTCTACCACATCAAGAATTATTTTAAAGGCACGTGGTCTAAGTACATCAATTTACCTTTGATGTAAAGGACAGAGATGGCAGTTTAAAGAAAATAAAACATAACCCAACTACACAGCATTTACAAGAACCTCACGTCAAACACAGCATAGCTAAGTTGACAGTAAAAAAAAAACAAAGAAAAGAAAAAGATATATCTTGCTAACGTCAGTAATAAAAAAGCAAGAGTGTTTGTACTGATAACAGATAAAATAGATTTCCAAAAAAAGTTAATAAGGACATTACATAATGTAATGAGAAACATTCCGTAGTAGTTTAAAAATCATTATGTAAAGAGATACATTAGATAATGATTTAAAAATTATCAAGAAGACATAGAGATACTAAATGTGTATGTATCAAACAACAAAGCTTCAAAATGCAACAAATGCAAATTAATGTTTCTTATACAAATGAGCACTGTAATAGTCTCATTTACACAGAATTATTTTAGTCTGTCCAGCCTTCATCACCTGTTTTTTTTTTTTGAGGCAGAGTCTCATTCTGTAGTCCAGGCTGGAGTGCAATGGCGTGATCTCAGCTCACTGCAACCTCTACCTCCTGGGTTCAAGCGATTTTCCGGCCTCGCCCTCCTGAGTAGCTGGGATTACAGGCACCCACCACCATGCCCAGCTATTTTTTTTTTTTTTTTTTTTTTTTGTATTTTAAGTAGAGATAGGGTTTCACCATGTTGGCTAGACTGGTCTCAAACTCCTGACCTCAGGTAATCTGCCTGCCTCGGCCTCCAAAGTGCTGGGATTACAGGGGTGGGCCACTGCGCCTGGCCCGTCTGTCTATTTTCCCATCCTTCTGTCTGCCCGTACATGTGCCCAGAGGAGAGAGAATGGCATGATGTTTTCCTGCACTGATGACAGTTATTTCTAGATCACGGAGGTGGGAATGCTTGTTGATCATCTTCTTTGTTCTTTGTTATACTGATTTATTATTTTTTAACATGCATTTTTATAACAATAAAGTCATAAAAATAGGTAACTAAAATAAAGTAAGATAATCTAAAAATAATTGAGTTGAATATTTTAACTTTAATTGACATTTCAAAGTAGATTCTCTTTTTTTGTTTGTTTGAGACAGAATTTCACTTTGTAGCCCAAGCTGGAGTGCCGTGGCACGATCTCAGCTCACTGCAACCTCTGCCTCCTGGGTTCAATCAATTCTCTGCCTCAGCCTCCCAAGTAGCTGGGATTACGAGTGCTGCCACCATGCCTGGCTAATTTTTTTTGTATTTTTAGTACAGATGGGGTTTCACCGTCTTGGCCAGGCTGGCCTTGAACTCCTGACCTCATGATCCACTAAACTCAGCCTCCCAAAGTGCTGGGATTACATGCATGAGTCACTATACCACACTCAAATTAGATGCTAATTAGATTTAGAACAGCAGCTCATAGAAACAGATGTACTCAATTATGCTAACTATGTGGTTTCATTTAAGCAATTTTTTTTGTGAAGGGACACAAATCTATCCAGATTTTAACAGTGTTTGAATATTTATTTATTAATTCAATTACAATTACAATACTCTCAACTCCTGATCTGAATAAACAAGAGCATCCAATCTCTGTTCTGGGGCACCATGCATTATAGGTGTGTGGAAATACTGATGCCCTCAGCTGTGGGGCAGGCTCAGTGGAAGTGAAACCCAGAGTGATGGAGCCCCTTGTCACAAAAGCCATTGTCCGTTTACTCCCAACTGCTATAGAAGTATTATTTTTGGCCAGACGCAGTGCCTCACACCTGTAATCCCAGCACTTTGGGAATTCAAGGTAGGTGGATCACAAGGTCAGGAGTTTGAGACCAGCCTGGCCAATATGGTGAAACTCTGTCTCTACTAAAAATACAAAAATCAGCTGGCCGTGGTGGCACCTGCCTATAGTCCCAACTCCTTGGGAAGCCAAAGCAGGAGAATCACTTGAACCCAGGAGCCAGAGGTTGCAGTGAGCCAAGATTGCACCGCTGCACTCCAGCCTGGGCAACAGAGGGAGACTCCGTCTCAAAAAAAGAATAATTATATAAAAAGTGAAAAGATAAACTATAAACTGGAAGAAGATATTTGCAGTACCTAAAACCTACAAAAGATGAATATCATATCAACAAAGTATAAGGAGCTCCTATGAATTAATTTTTAAAATAGCAACCCAACAGAAAATAGGGAAAAGACATTAATAGGGATTTCACAAAAAGAAAACAGCCCCTAAAATATAAAAATTTTCTCACCCCTCATTAGTAATCAGGAAAATGCACAAGATACCACATATCTATTCTCTCCACAAATATTAAGAAGTTTGACAATACCAAATGTATTAGTCCATTTTCACACTGCTGATAAAGACATACCTGAGACTGGGAAGAAAAAGAGTCTTAATTGGACTTACGGTTCCACATGGCTGAGGAGGCCTCAGAGTCATGGCAAAGGGTGAAAGGCACTTCTTACATGGTGGCAGCAAGAGAAAATGAGAAAAAAGCAAAACTGGAAACCCCTGATAAACTCATCAGATCTCATGAGACTTACTCATCATCATCAGATTAGCATGGGAAAGACCAGCCCCCATGATTCAACTACCTCCCCCTGGGTCCCTCCCCCAACACAGGGGAATTCTGAGAGATACAATTCAAGTTGAGATGTAGGTACGGACACAGCCAAACCATTTTATTTCGCCCCTGGCCCCTCCAAATCTGATGTCCTCATATTTCAAAACCAAACATGCCTTCCCAACAGCATCCTGGTCTTAACTCATTTCAGCATTAACCCAAATGTCCACTGTCCGAAGTCTCATCTGAGACAAGGCAAGTCTCTTCTGCCTGTGAGCCTGTAAAATCAAAAGCAAGCTAGTTACTTCCTAGATACAAGGAGGTTACAGGTAATTTGAGTAAATACAGCTGTTCCAAATGGGAGAAATTGGCCAAAACACAGGGGTTACAGGGCCCATGCAAGTCCAAAATCCAGTGGGGCAGTCAAATTTTAAAGCTCCAAAATGATCTCCTTTGACTCCATCTTTCACATCCAGGTCAGGCTGATGCAAGAGGTGGGCTCCCATGGCCTTGGGTAGTTCTGCCCCTGTAGCTTTGCAGGGTATAGCCCCCTCCTGGCTGCTTTCATGGGCTGCCATTGAGTGTCTGCAGCTTTTCCAGGCTCACAGTGCAAGCTGTTGGTGAATCTACCATCTTGGGGAGCAGTGGCCCTCTTCTCACAGCTCCACTAGGTAGTGCCCTGGTAGGGACTCTGTGTAGGGGCTCCGACCCCACATTTCCCTTCTGCACTGCCTTAGCAGAGGTTCTCCATGAGAGCCCCACTCCTGCAGAAAACTTCTGCTTGAACACTCAGGCATTTCCATACATCCTCTGAAATCTAGGTGGAGGTTCCCAAACCTCAATTCTTGACTTCTGCACACATGCAGGCTCAACACCACATGGAAGCTGCCAAGGCAGGGTGCTTGCACTCTCAAAGCCATGACCTGCATTCTATCTTGGCCCCTTTCAGCCATGGCTGGAGTGGCTGAAACACAGAGCACCAAGGCCCTAGGCTGCACACAGCATGGAAGATCCTGGGCCCAGTCCACCAAACCATTTTTTCCTCCTAGGCACCCATACCTGTGATGGGAGGGGCTACTGTGATGACCTCTGACATGCCCTGTATACATTCCCCATTGTCTTGGGGATTAACATTCAGCTTCTCGTTACTTACAAAAATTTCTACAGCCAGCTTGAATTATCCTCAGAAAATGGGATTTTCTTTTCGATCACATTGTCAGGCTGCAAATTTTCCAAACTTTTATGCTCTGCTTCCTTTATAAAATGAAATGCCTTTAACATCACCCAAGTCACCTCTTGAATGCTTTACTGCTTAGAATTTTCTTCCACCAGGTACTCTAAATCATCTCTCTCGAGTTCAAAGTTCCACAAATCTCTAGGGCAGGGGCAAAATGCTGCCAGTCTCTTTGCTAAAACATAACAAGAGTCACCTTTGCTCCAGTTCCCAGCAAGTTCCTCATCTCCATCTGAGACCACCTCAGCCTGGACCTTACTGTCCATATCACTATCAGCATTCTGGGAAAAGCCATTCAACAAGTCTCTAGGGTCCCGCATTTTCCTGTCTTCGGAGTCCTCCAAACTGTTCCAACCTCTGCCTGTTACCCAGTTTCAAAGTCACTTCCACATTTTTGGGTATCTTTTCAGCAACACTCCACTCCACTGGTACCAATTTACGTTTTCACACTGTTGATAAAGACATACCTGAGACTGGGAAGTAAAGGAGGTTTAATTGGATTTACAGTTCCACATGGCTGAGGAGGCCTCAGAGTCAAGGCAGGAGGTGAAAGGCACTTCTTACATGGCAAGAGAAGAATGAGGAGGAAGCCAAAGCAGAAACCCCAATAAACCCATCAGATCTCATGAGTCTTATTCACTATCATGACAATAGCACAGGAAAGACCGGCCCCCATGATTCAATTACCTCCCTCCGGCCCCTCCCGCAACACGTGGGAATTCCAGGAGATACAATTCAAGCTGAGATTTGGGTGGGGACACAGCCAAACTATATCACCAAATAAGAAAAGATTGTGGATCACTAAGATCATCTCAAACTAGTACACAAGGTGAGAGTTTAAATTAGAACAACCTCTTTGGAAAACAATTTGGATTATCTTATAAAGCTGAGCATTCTCATATGTTATGACACAGTAATTCCTCTACCATAAGCTCTGGAGAAACTCTTGCACATGTGTACCAGAAGCGGTAAAAGAAAAGAGATGCTCATGTAATGCCATTCATAATAGCAAAAATCTGGAAACAAGCCAAATGTTCATCCATAGGAGAATGGGTAAATTAATAGGAGAATGGGTAAATAAATTATACACTTAAAAAAATCAACTAATATTTAGGGTAATCATATATATGCAATAAAACATTTTTTTTAAGGAAGGGAACCCTAAACATAAATTCAGGGTAGTAGTTACCCCTGGGGTTGAAGGATGTGAATCAGGAAAAAGGATAGAGGCGGAGCAGACGAAAGGGCCAGATCCTAGTTCTTGGGTTGTGCAGTGGGTTTACAGCGATTACCATATTATTCAAAGACATTTACATAGAGGCCCAGGCACAGACAAGGATGAAATAGGAGCCAAGGTATGCTGGATGCCAAGGATTATGATTAATCCAATTTTGCGCACTTTAAGTCTTTTGAAAAACAGAAAAACAAAACAACAAAATAATTTTTAAGAAATTGAATATAAGTTGCTATGGTGGGAATGTGTTCCTCTAAAACCAACACCAATGTCACAGTGTTAGGAAGTAGGGCCTTTAGGAAGTGATTTAGTCATGAAGGGAGAATCTTCACACATGGGTTAAGGGTCCTTACACAAGTGTCAGAGAGTGGGCGTCCCCTGTTGCCCTTCCACCTTCTGCCATGTGAGGACACGGTGCAACCCCTCCTGAAGACAGTGCTCAAGGCGCCATCTTGGATGCAGAGACCAGACACCAATCCTGCTGGCACCTTGATCTTGGACTTTCAGCCTATGAAACTGTGAGAAATACACTTCTGTTCTTTAGACATTGCCCAGTCTAGTGTATTGTGGTATATAGTAGCACAAACGCTCTAAGACATAGTGCTTTTTGTCATTTTCTTCTTCTACAGTTTTCTTTGTTGTCTCTTTAGCAGTGTGTCATTTTAAATTTGATTCTTCCTGGTATCTCTTACTTCTGCTTTTTCACATTTCTGTTCCACGTGTATTCTTAAATACATATTGCTCACTATTTGTTAGCATCCAGGTCAGAAAGTCCAGATTACATTATTTTAAGGGTTCAGTGTCTACAACAATGTGATATTAATGCCTCCTGTATACCAGGTATTTCCTTTCCATTTGTAACTGCCATCTGGAAGCAAAGTGGCATTATAGTCTACAAGCGTGGGGTTGATTTTTCATCTATCTGGGGTATGGTTAAATCCTGGTTTTGGCTTGGCACACTCGGGTATCAGTTGCTAGCGATCTCTGTATTTTTCCATGCTGTTAGAGAGGGAAAGTACAGACCGTGAATTTGGACCGGCTGTCATACCCACAACATTTGGGGAGTTTTCTTTTCTTTTCTTTTTTTTTTTAACCTTTAGCTGCTTAACTGTCACACGTAGCAGCTCAAGTGAAAGGCACTTGTAGTGTGGGGACTTTCCCTAGTGCTCTCTGGCGCAAGAGAGAAGCCTTATGTAGACGCATTTAAGTATTTTGTGCATCAACAGAACAATTAAAGGGACACATGTTTATTGTATCTTCAAGTTCCTGAAGACAAAACCACAGTGACAGTACCTAGGTCAAGGCGTTGTATTCAGAGAGGGTCAGCCTTGGTCTTGGAGAGTGAGTCCTCTTTACCCAGCTGTCAAGACTCATTGACCAGACAGGAAAGTTCAGGTAGAACACGCAGCAAACAGCAAACATGGTGGCGGGTGCTCACTGTCACGCATTGCCATGCCTGCCGTGGTCACAGACCTGTCTTCTCGTTGACAAAAGGTAGGGTGATAAACATCTTCTTGGAGAGTTTCTTGATTCTTCCCAGTTGTGGCAGGCTGGACTGACTTAGAGGAGCTCAGGAAGATTGCTGAATAACACAGCAACAGGGTTGAATTGCACTCCTCAGCAGCCCTAGGTTACAGCAGCAGGTCTATCATTGGTCCTTGAAGACTCTGCCACTCCTGGGACATTGCATAATGCCCCTAATGATTTGATGTTTGGTGGAGAGTGGGTTGCTAACCCCTGTGTCCAGGGACAAAAGAGGCGTAAAGATCAAGACATTATAAAATCAGTGGGACTGACATCTGCTTATTGTGGGAGGTAGGAGTTTAAGATAGAAGAATTTAGCTGCATGTGGTAGCTCAGGCCTGTAATCCCAGCACTTGGAGAGGCCAAGGCAGGAGGATCACTTGAGCCCAGGAGTTTGAGATGACCCAGGAAACACAGTGAGTCCCCATCCATACAAAAATGTTTTTAAAGAAGAGTAGTTAAGTGTGGTGGCACATGCCTGTAGTCCCAGCTACTTAGGAGGCTGAGGCATGAAGATCACTGAGCCTGGGAGCTTGAGGCTGCAGTGAGCTGTGATCACATCACTGCACTCCAGCCTGGGTGACAGAGAGAGAGCCTGCCTCAAAAAAAAACAAACTTAGTACTTGACACCAGGTACTAAGCCATCTTAGCAGTGAGGTTTAAACAACGTTTTCCACTGATGGACCCCAGTGTGACCATGGAAACCATGTCACTTCATGAGTATGCAGATAAGTTGGTAGACCCTCTCTTAGTTGTGAATGAAGTGTCACGTCATATCCCATATGTGTTATAATCCAGGGGTCTCCAACCCCCAGACCACAAACTGGTGCTGGTCCATGGCCTGTTAGAAACTGGGCTGCACAGCTGGAGGTGAGTGGCGGGCAAGCAAGCAAAGCTTCTGTATTTACAGCTGCTCTCCATCGCCCACATCATTACCTGAGCTCCGCCTCCTGTCAGATCAACAGCAGCATTAGATTCTCATAGGAACTCAAACCCTATTGTGACCTGTGCATGGGAGGGATCTGGCTTGCACACTCCTTATGAGAATCTAACGCCTGATGATCTGAGGTGGAACAGTTTCATCCTGAAACCATCCCCAACCCCTCCATCCCCCTGTGGAAAACTTGTCTTCCACAAAACTGGTCCCTGACGCCAAGAAGTCTGGGGGACTGCTGTTTTAATCCATAATATGCCATTATGATCCAACACAATACCATTTAGCTACTGTATATCCTACCAAAAGTATCTAGAAGCCCCAAAGTCCTACAGATTAATATTTCATGCAGGGAGCGTGCCAATCTTTTAGAGCTGTAAATTTCGTATTCATAAGCTCTATGGGCAGGGCTGGTCTGGGCACATACCATGGCAAGTGTATTTCTCAAAATGCCGTTTTGATATTTTCCTGGATGCTGTGAGTAGTGGAAGCATTGTCAATGCTACAGGGCTTTAAAAACCCTGTTCGTGGCTGGGCGCAGTGGCTCACGCCTATATTCCCAGCACTTTGAGAGGCCGAGGCGATGGATCACCTGAGGTCAGGAGTTTCTGACCAGCATGGCCAGCGTGGTGAAAGCCCATCTCTACTAAAAATACAAAAATTAGCTGGGCATGGTGGCGCGTGCCTGTAATCTCAGCTACTCGGGAGGCTGAGGCAGGAGAATCACTTGAGCCCGGGGGGAGGAGGTTGCAGTGAGCCGAGATCGCACCACTGCACTCCAGCCTGGGCAACAAGAGTGAAACTCAGTCTCCTCAGTCTCTAAATAAATAAAGAAACCCTGTTTACTTCATCCTATAAAGAGCCCCCTCTTTTTTTTGGCACAGGGTCTCTGGAGTCTCCAGCAATCCTCTAGGCATGCACCACCATGTCCAGCCTATTCACTCTTTTTTTTTTTTACTTTCTTTTCTTTTTACTGACCTATTTGCTTTTAATAACAAAGTATTTCAAATACAGAACAGTCTTTGACGGCGTTAACTGACAGGTGTTTTTGTCTGAGTTGCTTCTATCCATCCCAAAAAGATACAATTCCTAAAGCATACGTTTTTAAGGATAACATTTTTATTTGAGTAGGTTAAATCTGAATAACTAGAAATATCCCTTAAGGAGAAAAATGAGCTGCATTCTCTGTCTTTAAAGTTTCTCCTGTTCTGTGGGTCTGAAAAACAGGGCAGTTGTCCCAGTACCGCTGGGCCACAGCAGAAAAGCTGTGGAGCTCCTTAATCACATGTAATTATTCTCAGAATCCCATCTTCGTTCCTGTGTGCCAGGCCACAACTTAAATTAGTAAGAAGCACAAGTAAATCCTTTGGCAATGCCAAGTGGCCTTCTAAGTAGTGCCAAAGAGAATCTGGATACTAACTTAGCCTGACAGTTTGCTAAGTATGTTTCCCCCTGAATTTCGGTTGTCAGAGAAGACTGGTTATTTTTTTTTCTTTAAATGTAGGGTCCAATCTGAGAATGTGGAACAGTAAACACTTGGATATAGAGCTAGCAAGATAGTCATTACAGAAGAAGTCTTATAAGGGCCATGTGGATATATTAGCTCCCCCAGAAAAAGGCACCGTTACAGTTTTATTATTGTCATTAGCCATAAATGACCCCAAAGCATAGCCTGCACCACTGAAAATGTTAAGTTTTTCTTAGCTTGAGGAAGAACAGGCTCTATTGCTTGGGGTGCCTTTGCTAGAGGGTGGAAGTGGAGCCAATGGTCTATTTTTTGTGTGGTGTTTGGCTGGACTAGAGTGGTTATTGTCTAAAAGTTTGCCATCTTGCCAGGCTGCCCGTTTCCTAGTCCTTGGCTAGACATAGCAGGCTTTCTTTGGAGTTTGTTTTTGTAATCCATGCCCATTGGTGTTTCTGGGTTGCCAGCTTCTCCAGTGTCCGACCCAAGATACAAGCGACAAAAAGGAAACTCAATGACTCACTCACTGCCATGTCATTTCCTGGGTTCCTAGTTCCCTACATAGCCTTCCTCCTTCCACCCACTTTCAGAGCCTTCTTATATTTGTCTTACAAATAACATCTAGGCTTTCTAGCTACACTTAGCAGGAGGAATAGAGAAAAAAGCACCTACTTCATTTTGGTCCTTGTAGTATTTTTATATCAATTAAATAGGAATTTCACTGGAGATGGGAAACACAGCATAAATTTCAGTTCTGTCTAGAGACACACAGAGTCATCTATTTTCTCCAGTGGAAACTCTGTATCTGGTTCATTTTTAAAAATTAACTTTATTGGGGTTTGATATTCATGCAATAATGGATACTTACATACAATAAAATGCACTCACTTAAGATCAGTTTCATGAGTTTTAACAAATGTATACACCTGTGTAGCTATTACCACCACCAAGACATAGGCCATTTCCATGACCCACCCCCACCAATCTCCCAGTGCCTTGATGTAGCTGAGACGCTCCTAATCCCTGCCCCAGGCAAGCATTCATCTGATATCTCTTGCTTTGGCTTGGTTTTTTCCCTCATATCAATGAACTTCTAAATAAACAAATTAGTAGAGTATGTACTCTTGGGTCTCTGTCATTCAGCAACATAGTTCTGATATCCATGCGCGTTGTGTGTATTAGTAGTTTATCCTTTTTCATTGGTGAATGCTATTGCACTGTATGACTAAACCTCACTTTGTCCATTCTCCCCCGAATGGACATTGCTGTTGTTTTCCTTTTGTGCTATTATGAATAAAGGTGCTTTAAACATTCCTGTTCAAGTCTTGTAGATGTCTATTTTCATTTCTGTTGAATAGCTCGGAGTAGAATGGGTGGCTCATTCAGTAAGAGTGTGTTTCACTTTATAAGAAAGAGCCAAACTGAATTCCCAAAGGGCTGCCCAATTTTGCATTCCCAACAACAGTGCATGAGCATTCTGATGACTTTGTATCCTTGGGGTCTGGCTCTGGTCCCAGCACTGCTGAGAAGCCCTCTGAAGTCAGCTTGGTTTCAGTGCTCAGCTCAGCCAAAGGCACCACTTACTAAAGCCAGAGCACACCAACCCATTTCACTCTCTGTATCCCCATGCACTGGAGACCTGGAGTAGGACAGGGTACGGGATCTGCCCTACACACGCCAAGAGCCACTCTTCCCACTGACTTTTAAAATCTCAAATTTTAATCCCACAATTCTTTCTCAAGTCTAGCCCTACTTAGTCAGCATGGTGGAGTTTTCCCTAAGAGAACACTCACGCTACCAAGTTTCATTAAAAAGCTTAGCCTAAAAGAGATGTAGACATCCTTTGGAGGGGGAGAGGGTAGTGAAGAAAAGCAGAGCAGTCAGATGTCAGTAATCTGGACACAGATAATGAGCAAGGTAATTTTGTAGCCATTTTAATTCAAATAGACCTTGAGAGGCTTTGTAAGTTACTTACCTTCAAAATGTGTGCCCCATGGAGCTTATTAATATAAATACAAAATTTATTTTTCTATTACAAATGAAAAAAAGGGAGCTAGGTGCAGTGGTTAACACCTGTAATCCTAGCATTTTGAAGGATCACTTTAGCACAGGAGGTCAAGAGCAGCAGGGACAACATAGCGTGATACCATCTCTACAAGTAATTTTTTTAAAAAATAGCCTGGCAGCCACACATGGTGGCTCACAGCTGTAATTCCAGCACTCTCAAAGACCAAGGTCAGTGGATCATGAGGTCAGAAGTTCGAGACCATCCTGGCCAACATGGTAAAACCCCATCTCTACTAAAAATACAAAAATTAGCTTGGCGGGGTGGTGCATGCCTGTAATCCCAGCCACTCAGGAAGCTGAGCAGGAGAATTGCTTGAACCTGGGAGGCAGAGGCTGCAGTGAGCTTAGATCCTGCCACTATACTCCAGCCTGGGTGACAGAGCAAGACTCAATCCAATCACGTTGGAGGCCAAGGAGGGCAGATCACCTGAGGTCGGGAGTTCAAGACCAGTCTGACCAACATGGTGAAACCCCATCTTAAAAAAAAAAAATAGCTAGGCATGGTGGCATGTTCCTGTAGTTCCTGCTATTTGGGAGGCTGAGGCAGGAAGATTACCTGAGTCTGGGAGGTTGAGTCCTCAGTGAGCTGTGATTGCAATGCTGGGCTCCAGCCTGGGTAACAGAGGACACCCCCGTCTCAAAAAAAGAAAAAAAAAGGTTTTTAAAGATTTTATACTAAAGAAATTCTTTACGATTCAATTAATTAATTCAACTTCAAGTAATTTGAAAACAGTTCTCGCCAATGTCTCTTCACAGCCATAGACATTCAGGAATTTAAATGTTATGTGGAAAATGTCCCAGCCATCCACACTGGCTAGTCTGTTTCCCATTTCCTAGCTGTTGCCCAGTTGCTAGGAATCCTAATGAACTGATACTTCTCCTCTGACAGCCAGGCCCAACCGGTCCCTGGAAATCTCAGTCAAGACCGCACTACAAGAGACTCAGAGCAGGGGGTACATGAGCCTGGTCCTGTCTGAGCCTCAGTTTCCCCACATTTAGATTGAGGGTATTTCCAAGATTAGATCTCAAGCCCTGTGCCCCATGTTCCTCTGGCTGCATATTACCACTTAAGATGTTCTGTAGGGCAGATAGAGGGAAGGGTTCTGGGATGGTGAGATGCTTTCTCAGGGCGTAACATTTCCCAGGAAGACAATGTTCTTAAAGCGTGTGACATCGATTATTTTTGCCAGGATTTTGTAGAAAATGTAAATCTGGGAAGAAGAAAATTCACCTGGTGAATTTCCAAGTGAATCAGGAACTGATTTCCAGGCATCTTCCCAACGTTCCTCCCTCACATGTCATTAAGACATGGCCCCCAGTCCTTTTGGGCATGGCTAAGCAGGTCTGGGAGGTGGAATTCGGAGGCGGCACCCAAATCCCTGCCCCCCCAGTGGGCATTCCTGGTGTGCTTGCATCCCCTGCAAGTGAGCAGGACGTGTCAGTATGATGGGATCTCACTCCCATGATTAGGGTAGTCTGAATGGCAAAAATGAAGAGATTTTGCAGATGGAACTAAACTCTCTAATCAGTTGACTTTGAGTTAATTTTTTAAAAAGGAAGCTATCCTAAATGAGCTTGTCCTGATCAGGTGAGCTTTTTAAAAGAGTCCAGGCCTTCCTGGAAGAAAGCAGGTGTTTGAAGTGAGGAAGATCCTCCTGCTGAGCTTTGAGAAGCAAATTGTCTCACTGTGAACTGCCCATGTGGGGCCAGGTGGCAAGGGTGAGGGTGACCTGCAGATGCTACAGTGGGCCCCGTCCAGCAGCCAGAAAACAACAGAGGGACTTCAGTCCCACACTACAAGAAACTGAATTCTGCCAACAACCTTTATGAACTTGGAAACAGTTTCTTCTGCAGTTAAACCTCTAGATAAGAACACAGTCCCAGGGCCAGGCACAGTGGTTCAACCCCTGTAGAATATGTAAATCTGGCAAGAAGAAAATTCATTTGGTGAATTTCCATGTGGATCAAGAGCTGATTCACAAGCTTTTGGGAGGCAGAAGTGAGAGGATTACTTGAGGCCAGGAGTTCAAGACCAGCCTGGACAACATAGACTCCTTCTCTGCAACACACACACTACAACGCCCAGCCAGAACCTTGATTTTAGCCTGGTGAGACTCTGAACAGAGGATCCAGCTAAACTGTACCTGGACTTCAGGCCACAGAAACTGTCAGAGGCTAAATCTGTGTTATTTTAAGTTTGCGGGGTAAATCGCCTCCCGTTACTAGAAAATGAAACACAGCAAGGATCTTTCACTGCTAGCATTCCCCCAGCTCTCTGCAGCAGCTGTTTGCACCTCGATCTCACAGCCCTAACACATAGGAGGGCAGGGAGTCCAACCTCTCGTGAGCTCTAAGAATCTGATGGAAACCATGGCGGATGCCTCAGGAAGTAAATAAGCCTTACAGCAGGACATAACTGATTGCCTGTTACGTTCTAAACCATGTACTTCCTACACAGGTTTAATCTTCACAACTGCTCTGCACGGATGGAAATGATGGTATTTACGATAATCATTTTAGAAGGAAGAAAACTGAGGTTAACTAAAGTGCCCAAGGCTCACGTAACTACGTTCTTACCATAATGTAAGCTGGAGAAAAGAAAATACTAAGGAAATCATGAGAAAGAGAAAATATGTTTACTATCCAATAAGTGGAAGTCAATCATCTTAAAGGTGTTCATCCTTGTCGTCTTCATATTGAGTAGGGTGAGGAGTAGGAGGAAGATGAGGAAATGGTCTTGCTGTCTTGGGGGTGGCAGAGGCAGAAGAAAATCCACGTATAAGTAGACCCGTGCAGTTCAAACCCATGTTGTTTAAGGTTGTTGCTTAGTGTCATGGTTTGAGTATGTCCCCCGCTGAAACTCACGTTGAAATCTGATTCCCAACGTGGTGGTGTTGGAAAGTGGGGAAGTGTTTGGGTTACAGGGGTAGATCCCTCATGAATAGATAACGCCCTCTCTTGGGAATAAGTGAGTTTTCACTCTTGTGGGACTGAGTTAGTTTCTGAGAGGCAGATTGTTATAACGTGAGCTCCACCCCTCATGCCTCTCTTTGCCCAGGCCAGGAGTTGATCAGCATGAGGCCCTCACCTGATGTGCTGCTCAGTCTTGGACTTCCAAGCCTCCAGAATCATGAGCCAAATAAATTTCTTTTCTTTCTTTCCTGCTTGCTTTCTTTCTTTCTCTTTCTTTCCTTCTTTCTTTCTTTCTTTCTTTCTTCTTTCTTCTTCTTTCTTTCCTTTCTTTCCTTTGATGGAGTCTCTCTGTTGTCACCCCAGCTGGAGTGCAATGGTACTATCTCAGCTCACTGAAACCTCTGCCTCCTGGGTTTCAGCAATTCTCCTGCCTCAGCCTCCCTAGTAGCTGAGATTACAGACACCTACCACCACACCTGGCTACTTTTTGTATTTTTAGTAGAGATGGGGTTTCACCATGTTGGCCAGGCTTGTCTCAAACTCCAAACCTTAGGTTGTCCACCTCCCTTGGCCTCCCAAAGTGCTGGAATTACAGGTATGAGCCACCACACCCAGCCAATTTCTTTTCTTTATAAATTACCCAGTGTCAGATATTCTGTTATAGCAACGCAAAGCAAATTAAGACAATAGCTTTCCCACTATATCCTGGGACATGGTTACCTGCTGAGTCCGACCTGCAGACTCGACCGAGTGATGGATGAAAGATGTACACTGACACAGGCTTGCCAGTCAGCATGGCCAGAGGACCTCTGCCAGAGTCAGCAGTGGCTTCACTAAGCTGGTAATGCCTGCATTTGTTTAGTACAGATTAAATGGCAGAGGTCTCGAGTAAATACCACTAACATTGCCTACACCCCCGAGTAGAGAGCAGTTCTGCCCACAGATGTTCAAAGGTCTGTCTTAGTAAACAAGCTATTTAGATAAACTCCTCTACATTCCCTTGTTTTTTCCTTTTTGCTATTAGGTCAAGGTAAGAGGATTAGGCTGCCTTTAGCCATAACCTCCTTCCGAGGCTTTTGCAAAACCTCTTGGCCTTCTAAGGAAGTCTGCATCTATTCATAATTTCTCCCACCATTCTGACTGATCTCCTACATCTCCCCCTTTTCTGTTTTTTGCATCAGGCTTTGACTGAAGAGTACAGATGTGTACAGCAGCAGTTTTGTCAGGCGCAGCAGTTCTAAGTTGTGTTCTGGCTTTGCATCCTAGAATTGGCAAATAACATAAGACAAACATGAGGATAACCAGTAACATTCTTTTCCAATCAAGGAGTGACATGTCGTGTTGCTTGGCACCTCAGTCCAATGTGTGCCATTACTGAGGAACCCCACTGGGGGTATGTTAATTCTTCCTAGCCAAGCAGTCACATCATAAGAGGCTGGGAAGGGAGTGTCTGGCTAAGTAACAGGTGGAAAAAGGCAGATTTAGAAGATGGGCTCAGTAGAGTGTAGCAGGTACAGGTTGCAGGCCAAGTAAGAGAATAAAAAAGGAACAAATTATCTGGAGTGAATGGTGTTGGTGTTTGTAGCAGGATTCACTTAGCCTTCTGAGTTGTCTTCTTCAACATTCCCCAAGTAATGTCCAGGGCTTGTGTTATCCAAGGAAGCCACATTGTCCAGGGCTGCGGGTCCTGCAGGGTCATTTCCTTTATTTCTGGTACCGGGTTAGGTCCTCGCCTCGCCATGGTATGGTTTGATGCATTGTGCTGGAATCCAAAGAGGACCTGATGGGGTGTGAACACAAGCATATCCTCTTCCCCATGTTAGCAAATCATTTAGACCACACCATTCATTATTATTTACATCTTTCCATAAGACTGAAGGTTTTATGTTTTGAGGGGTGTTAGCAAAGTGTTTTTCTATAGCTGATTGAAATTTATCATCTAAATTTAAGAAATTAAGGTAAATAAGTCTTGTGCTAGTAGTGTTATAGGGTCCTTACCCATACTCCCCCTTTTTTGTTTTCTGAGCATATTTTTAAGGGTGGAGTGAGCATGTTCACTGTGGCCTGTCCTTGGGGGTTATACGGGATGCCTGTGGAATGCTGGATGATTCATGTGTGACAAAATTGTTGAAACTGTGAGCTGGCATAAACATTATCAGTTTTAATTTTTGTGCATCGCCCCATAAACACAAAAGTTAAAAGAAGATGTCGAATGATATATCAAGTGGCTTCTCCAGGAAGAGTGTGTGCACTAATTAGATGAGTGTTGGTATCAGTGGATACATGTACATATCTTAGTTTTCCAAATTCAGGGACTTTAGACGCCAGTCAATACCTCCTCTGGAGGCAGAATTTGATGAATTATGTGAACAGCAAAGCTCTTTCTAATAATGGCCACTGTTATTCCTCCCCTATCCCTAATGTGACCCTCTCAAAATCCTATTTAGATAGAACAGTAGCCTTTAAAGGGAGAGAAATTACAGCAAATATCCATTCTTTCTTCCACTAATGACATAAATTTAAGGGAATAAAAATCCATAATTACCTTAATTTTTTTATCCCTGATTGACTAGCATCCTGAAAAGAGGTGTGCTGAAGTGAATCTTTGAGTGAGTGTACACTCAGGCTCGTGCAAATGCATGCACACATGCACACACATGAGCCTATACGTACTGAGTCATCCTGCCACCCCTCCCGGCTCTGTCAGCCTCTGCCAGCACCCCTCTGTGCAAACCCCCATCAGCCCTCCCCCCGCCCACAGGCCATGGTTCTTACACTTGGGTTAAAGGAGGTCTACAGCAAACTCATGTTCAAACGGCAGCTTGGTCTTTTTATATACACAATCCTATTTCAAAGCAATCTAAGAAACAAAACATTGCTTTCTCATCTATGTTCTGCAAATTTTCATTGCCCAAGAACTTTCCTAGCACAAGTTAGCACTGATAAGTTGCTGACTTTAGCTAGAGAAAAGCTCATTTTGAAGACTTCAAGTGCGATTTTTTTGAAAAGAATGATTCATATTGACTGTTTGGAAGCAAACCATTTCCTTGCTGAAACTTTAGACACGTGCTCCTTGTTAACAAACGAGGATGTGCCTGAGCTGAAGGTGATGTGACTGACACATTTACCCGGGAGGCAGTGGCACTGGGACACCACAGAGGACAGCAGTGGCTGCCTCAGGCTTTTCCTTGCAGGTTGTGTCTTTGGTTACTTTTGCTGGAATAGTTCTAATGCTGACCTCTTCATTACAGCTAGAAAATATGCTGCTTTAACCTCCTCTCTGTCAACAGTTGAGCTGGTGGTGTCCAGGCAGTGGATTGAAATAGCACAGCGAGACGAAAGTGACAATCGAGGCTTTAGTCACCTCCTGCAATGGCAGAAGCCAGAGCGAGAGTGTGGCCTCCTCCACAGTTTATTATCCCCCCTACAACAGCACCAGGAGGAGGTCAGATGGATCACACAAATACGGCGTCATCTCACCACTGAGGGAACCCCAGCAAAAGTCTCTTGCAGGTTTATTGGGGAGGAAGAGGAGGGTGAAGGGCTGGGGGTGTTAAAATACTGAATGCTGAGTCAGAGTGATGAAAATCGTCTTCATGACCCCCAACAGTGTGGTCTCAGCAGGGGCCCCGAGAAAGACCTCAGCTCACAGTCTGTAGATAAGGAAGCTTCTGAGTGGTGTGTCTGAGCTAGGAACGCGGATACGGGCAGGGTCACGGCTGGCCAGGGGGACCCAGACTGTGGGCCAAGTCTAGGGTGAGGAGGGCAGCTCTCCTTGCCCAGGCCTACCAGGAAAAGTCTTTGGAATTGCCTAGGGTTGGGCCTGAAAGATCACATATAAGATTTTGGCTTCCTGGCCTTTCGGCCAGATGCCTTACTCCTCAGCTTGATTCTCTTGGGTTGTAGAACCCAAGACATAATTGGATGTGGAAAGCTACTTATGTCACTATACAAAGGGATTCAGAATGTCTTATTGAGTATCATTCTGAAACCGCCTTTGCAAAAATTATACGTGAGAAGATTATGACCGTGAAAGAGGTCTGAACTAACCGACTTCATCTTGCTTCTGACCTCTAGGCTGCCCTTGTTCATTCCTGGGCATAGGCCAAACTGACTTTGAGAAGACTTTGGGTTATGGTTTGACTTTGAAACAAAAATATAACAGCCCTTTGCCAAAATAAACCCCCTTCTTGCCTGGGGACTAAACTGTCTTTACAGGACTGATACGTTAGCCACGACATTCGAAATTATGGTTCAGGAGTCATTGTTGAAAAACCTGAGGCCAGTTCTTAAGATATTTTGCAGACCCTGCATTCCAGTGCACCAACTGGCACCACCCAGATCAATAAACTGGCTCACTGGGTCTTGTGGCTGCCTTCCAGGAACCGACTCAGCACAAGACTCCCTATGCTTGGACTCCCTGTGATTTCATTTCTGATCCAACCCGTCAGCACTCCTCAATTTCCAACTCCCTGCCCACCGAGTTATCCTTACAAACTCTGATCCCCCGAATTTTGGGGGAGGCCAATTTGAGTAATCAGCCAGCTCTGTGTGAATTAAACTCTTTCTCAGTTGCAATTCCCCTGTCTTGATAAATCAGTTCTGTCTAGGCAGTGGACAAGGAGAACCAGTTGGGTGGTTACAATTCTGTATCCTAGACACGTATTTACTCATCTGTTGATTTCTTCCACAGATACTTCCTACAACAGAAGTGTTTCCCACAGTGTTTCCCATATGATCTTGATCTTTTTTACAAATACGATTTTTTTTTTCCCTGAAAAAGCAAGCCAGGCGTGGTGGCTCACACCTGTAATCCAGCACTTGGGGAGGCCAAGGCGGGCTGATCACAAGGTCAGGAGTTTGAGACCAGCCTGGCCAATATGGTGAAACCCTGTCTCATCTCTACTAAAAATATAAAAAAATTAGCCAGGCGTGGTGGTGGGTGCCTGTAATCCCAGCTACTCGGGAAGCTGAGGCAGGAGAATTGCTTGAACCCGAGAGGCAGAGGTTGCAGTGAGCTGAGATCATGCCTCTGCACTCCAGCCTGGGCAATAGAGCGAGACTCCGTCTCAAATAACAACAAGAAAAACACTATGAAGTTGGTATACCGCTTCTTTCTAAGGCATTCAATCTGTTTTGCACTGTTAGCAATGGATATGAATGTTCAAAAAGGAGGCATGAAACTAATGTCCACCAAAAATAAGACGCTGAGCCCTTCTGGCTGACTGAACAGGAGACACACAGGCAGGCTGGTTCCCTTTTTTAACATGGTCTGGAGGAAAAGCAAAAGGAGCCCCTCACTCACGCTGTAGCTTATCTAACTCAGCCAATCAGCAATAAAAGACCCAAGAAGCAATTAACTGCAAGTTGGTATTTCAGGGGGCCTGGGGACTTTGCCAGAGCCCAATATGTAAAGTTAGACTTAAACTCCAGACTACAGTTACCCCTTTTTCATTGTAGTGCTAAAGCTCATGCCAGGGGTGGAGACTTAAAATGCTAATGCTACATACAACAAATCAAGAAGCAGGTTGAATCACTGCGTTAGAAAAACCCCTTCTGTAGATGCCCTGATGTAACCTTTCCTTTTACAAAGGCCCTGTAAAACTAACCCTCACAGTGCTCTCAGGGAACAGCACATTCTTTTTTCTTTCTTGAGCACAAGCTAAAATAAACTTTCTTCGGGAGGCCTAGACAGTTAGATCACCTGAGGTCAGAAGTTCGAGACCAGCCTGGCCAACATGGCAAAACCCTGTCTACTAAAAATACAAAAAGTTAGCCAGGTGTGGTGGCAGGCACCTGTAATCCCAGCTACTTGAGAGGCTGAGGCAGGAGAATCGCTTGAATCCAGGAGGCAGAGGTTGTAGTGAGCTGAGATTGTACCACCAAACTCCAGCCTGGGCAACGGAGTAAGACTCCATCTCAAAATAAATAAATAAGTAGTTTCTCTTTGCTGCTATATCTGGTGATCTCTCTTGATTTCTGTCCTGGGACATTACAAGAACCCAGGGCATTGGTAACAGTTTGACCTGGAAAAGCAAGACATCTGGAAGCATGGGCTTACAGGTCATAGCGAAATTCAACAATGTTCTGGCTAGCAATTGGTTGAAAGTTTTGTCTAAAGACTTGAAGTCAGTAGAAAGAAATACTTGAGTTAAGATAAGGTGAGTTGTGGAAGCCAAGGTTCTTATGTAGGTGAAGCCTCCAGGTAGCAGCCTTCACAGAAGATAATAAATGTCTCTTTTCAGACCTTAAAACGTGTCAAACTCTTAATTAATCTCCCCTAGATCTGCGCAGGGCCAGGCTGCATTAACAGAGATTCTCTGCAGATACAGATTTCCCCCATAAAGACGGCTTTCCAGCACCATTTCAAAATATGTCAAAGAAATATATTTAGGGGTAGAATATTTTTATTTCCTTCAGGGTCTGCTATCTGCCATGCGATGCTAACCAGCGTGCGGTTGAAATCTGGAATCTGATTGCCACAAGAGTCTGTTCTGTCAGTTTTATACTCTGTATTTTAACGTTAATGCTGGTCAGTTGTGCCTAAACTCCAAAGACAGGGGATATATGAGGCTTGTCTGACCTCCCTTTCCCATCATGGCCACTTGGAATTCAGTGTTTCAGTTTTCTCTGGGGTCTCATTGGCTCAGAGGGAATATATTTGTTACCAGTGCCCTGAGTTTGAGTCTGCCTTTGCAAAAACTGTAACTGAGAAAATTATGACAGTGAAAGAGATCAGATCTTGCTTCTCATGTCCAAGCTGTCTTTATTTGGGGCGTAGGCTGAACTAACTTTGAGAGAAACTTACTTGATAGTTTAACTTTGAAATAAGGATGATAATAGCCCTTTCCCAAAACAAACCCCCTTTCTGCCTGGGAACCAGACTGTCTTTGCAGTACCAACAAATTAGCCACCAGATAAGAAATTATGGTTTAGGAATCATGCAGCTGGAGGGTGTAAGATTCTGAACCTCCCCCCAGATTCCTCCTGGGGATAAACGTCACTACTGTGAAACATAAGATCGGTGCTTGGAATATTCTGTAGACTGCATCAGCGGGTCAGCTGGCACCGCCCAGATAGATAAACTGGCTCATCTGATCTTCTGACCCCCGACTCAGGAACTGACTCAGCGTAAGAAGACAAGCTTAACTCCCTGTGAGTTCATCTCTGACCTGACCAATCAGCACTCTCTCACTTTCTGACCCCCTACCCACCAAATTGTCCCTAAAAACCCTGATCCATGAGTTTTCAAGGCGGCTGATTTAAGTAACAATAAAACTCTGGTCTCCCCCACACCTGCTCTGTGTGAATTAAACTCTTCATTGCAATTCCTCTTCCTCGATAAATCAGCTCTGTCTAGTCAGCAGGCACGGGGAACCCGTGGGGTAGTTGCAGGTTCAGGTAATCTCCCGGGATAGAAGTCAAGAGAGATCACCTGACATAGCAGCAAAGAGAAAGTTTATTTTAGCTTGTGCTCAAGGGAGCCAGCATTGAGAAAGTAAAAAGAATGGGCTGCTCCCTGAGAATGGTGTGTGGGTTAGTTTTATAGGGTCTTTGTAAAGGAAAGGGTTACATCAGGGCACATGTAGGAGGGGTTTTTCTCATGCTCGCACAGTGGTTCAACATGCTTCTTCATACATCATATGTAGCATTAGCATTTTAAATCTCCACCCCGAGTATGATTTTTAGTATTAAAATGTAACTGTAGGTTGGAGTTTAACTTTACATGGAGGGCTCTGGGGAAGCCCCCAGCTCCCCTGAAATAAGAGCGTGCAATTAATCACCTGGAGTCTTTTGTTGCTGATTGGCTGAGAGTTAGATTAGCTACAGCTTGAGTGAGGGCCTCCTTCGGCTTTTCCTCCAGACCAGCTTATAGTAGGAAGCCAACCTGCCTGCGCATCTCAAAACCAATGTATATTTCATACGTATTTGTTGAAAAACACGCACTTTGACTGAAGAGACCTTCCAAACAGGCTTTGTGTGAGCAACACGGCTGTTTATTCACCTGGCTGCAGGTAGGCTAAGGCCGAAAAGGTCATTAGCAAAGGGCAGTGGGATAGGAGTTGGTCTTATAGGTTTGGGTAGTTTTTTGGGGGGCAGGGGTGTTGCAGAGTAAGTTCAGTTACGGTGGTGGGGTTGGGTGAGAGGTATTACGTTATCGTAAGAACAGTTAAGATGGCAGGGTTGGGTGAGGGGTTTGTCTGGGAAGCTCTGCTGGGCCATCAGGGACAATGGCGAACGCAGGCAGGGGGTGGGAGACTTCAGCCGGGGGCAAGCAGGACTTCCGACTTTCAGGCTCCAGGCTTGCATATGGAGAGCTGACAGTACTGATTTACATCTTTGCTTGTATGTAACTCCTGTCTCCCTAACATGTATAAAACCAAACTGTAACCTGACCACCTCAGGCACACTTTCTTAGGTCCTCATGAGATCTCCCTGGGCCATGGTCACTCATAATGGCTCGGAATAAACTCCATTAACACTAAGGAATGAATTCCAAGCACAAACCTTTCACCCCAAATCTGTGTCTTTCTACCACTTCCTCCACCGTTGTGATAGTCATTCCTCTCCACACCCGCCCACTTTGTAAACACCCAATGAGGAAATCAGTGTTCCTTCCTAGAGCAAGCTCTAATCTAGGATCCCACATGAACATTAACAGCAATCCCTAAAAAGCTGAGCTATGCTGGCTTAGCTTGGCCTGGTCCTTGCGTAGTCTGGGTGAAGTAGGATGTGCTATCTCCTTAAGACCTCCATTCCCCAGGGCACTTGGGTCCAGTTTAATGGAGTTGAACGTAGCCCTCACACTGACCTGCCTTGGGATTGACCAGAATCATGTGTATTTTATTAAGCTCTTGAGACACCAAGGTTTCTTTTGCTTTCCTTTTTGACAGGTAAGTAGGTAGAGTTTAGGAGGCTGGCCAATTCATTATCTAGGATAAGGTAGAGGTTAGACTTCTAATGCTCTGGAATTTTCTTAGACTCAGTTTACTCCTGTTGACCTGAAATAAAGAGAAAGCCTCTTACCAGGTTGAGAAAGGGAAAAACTCAAAAATATTTTCCCTCAACTTTCCCATCACACAGGATACTTCTGTGCCCAGATGTGTGAGGTTTCCCCACCCAACAAGCAATTCTACAGCAGCTGACAACAGCTGAGTGTCCTCTGATTCAGCTGTGACACCATCCACCTGGAAATAATGTCAGATCCCACAGGTCACGTACTCCATCCTAAGACTGTCCTCTCCCCCGTCCCCCACTTCTGATGAAAATCGGAAGCCTCAGATTGTTTTGCCCATGCTTCTGACTGACTTGCGGTTAACTGGGATTTGCACATCCCTTCACTGGGCTCAATTAATTTTCGAGTGTCTCACAGGACTCAGGGAAACACCTACATTAACAGATTCATTATAAAGAATATTACAAAGGGGCCAGGCAGGGTGGCTTATGCTGGTAATCCTAGCACTTTGGGAGACTGAGGCAGGTAGATCACTTGAGGTCAAGAGTTCGAGACCAGCCTGGCCAACATAGTGAAACCTCGTATCTACTAAAAATACAAAAACTCAGTCGGGCATGGTGGTGAACCCCTGTAATCCCAGCTACTTAGGAGGCTGAAACAGGAGAATGGCTTGAACCCAGGAGGCAGAGGCTACAGTGAGCTGAGATCGCACCACTGAACTCCAGCCTGGGCAACAAGAATGAAACTCTGTCTCCAAAAAAAAAAAAAAAAAAAAAAAGGAAAGAAAAGAAAAAGAATATTACATTACAAAGGATACAGGTGAAGATATGCATAGAGCGAGGTCTGAGGAAATTGGGGGCAGCTTCCATGCCCTCCCTGGACACCACCCTACAGGAAACTCCATGTGTTCAGCTCTCCAGAAGCTCCTCAAACCCTGTCCTTTGGATATTTATGGAAGCTTCATTGAGGGAGGGAGACCCTTAATCCTCTTAAGCTTCTAGGAGCCCTTCCCCCTGGACTTCTACATTGCTTTTCAATAGGAAAAGTAGGCAGACCCAGCGCCACCCTTAATCGCACTGCTGTAGATCGCAGGCATGGTATGGAGGAATCTTTCTGGAAGGCATTGTTTGTGCTTAAACACGATCAAACCCCCACCTGGTCACGTACCCCATGCCTACTTCATGGATCAAGACCCTTTCACATGTAATTTCTAGGATTGTAAGCCTTTAAAAGGGCAAGGATTTTCTCTGTTGTTAAGGTATTTTCACCTGCTGCAGCTCCCGGCCGAATAAATCACCACTTCCTGCCCTATTCAAAAAGACAGCACTTCGGAGTTTCTAAGGATTTTAGCTGTATGCCAAGAGACCACGGAAGACCAAATACATATTTTACATGATCATGTTGGTGTTCCTTGTTTGTCTCACTCTGACACATTCCTCAAGGGCCTGAGATGAGTCTTTCCACTCTGTAGTCCCAGCACCTAGCACAGTGCCTCGCAGACAAATTGTAAGCACTCTGTAAATGCTGAATGAAAACTTTAGATGCCCCAGGGATTGTCTGTACGTTTAGGGCTAAACCTGCTAACACGGCTGCCACAGTAACACGGGATATCTCTCTCTAGGTGGCTTAGCATGGGGGCTCAGAGCACTGAGTCTACAGTAAGACTTTTGAGTTCAAATCCCGACCCTGCCATTTCATAATACACTGTGACTCTGGTCAGGTTACTTCGGTTCCCCCCTCAGTGAATTGAGGATATCTCTTAAGGTTGATAAGAGGATTACATGAGTTAATGTTTAGAAACCACTTAGCATAGAGGCTGGCACAAAGCTGAGAGCTATATCAAGTATTGATGAGTAAATAGAACAGTTTTCTTCACCTTACTGACATCCTTAATAGTGTCAAACTGTGGGGGATATTTGTAATAACTTACATGGTTCTATAGTACTTTAACTTGTTAGATATCTTTCCTGCTGTTATCTTTCTAAAAATTCTCATATCACTGCTACTTGAAGGAAGATTATTAAATGGTTTATGGGAGGTCACCACTTTGGACTGAGCTCCTGCGCTAGGCCCACCAGACCAGATCAAACCAAACCAAACAAGAATGGAGTTCCTCATGCTAAGTGCCACATAATCAAACTGCACTTTGAATGGGCCAGTTTAAAAAAAACAAAAAACAAAAAAAACCCAGAAGATTCACAGCAACCAATCAGAAGGGGCCTAGTTTACCTGAGCTAGCGTGACAAGGAGTCCTGTCTGTTTTCACTTTATAAGGAAAGTAACTTAAAATGACCAATCCAGGCTTGGCACAGTGGCTCATGCCTGTAACCCCAGCACTTTGGGATGCTGAGATGGGCGAATCACCTGAGGTCAGGAGTTCAAGACCAGCCTGGCCAAACCCAATCTCTACCAAACATACAAAAATTAGCTGTGTGTGGTGGTGAGTGTCTGTAACCTCAGCTACTCGGGAGGCTGAGGCAGGAGGATCGCTTGAACCTGGGAGGCAGTGGTTGCAGTGAGCCAAGATCACACCACTGCACTCCAGCCTGGGAAACAAGAATGAAACTTCATCTCAAAAAAGGAAAAGAAATGACCAATCCACTGTTTGTTCCATTTCAGCCCTTTTTTTCTTATAAAGCTGTAAATAAAATGTATCTGAGACAGGTCTCAATCAATGCAGAAAGTTTGTTTTGCCAAGGTTTAGGGTGTGCCTGTGGCACAGCCTCGGGAGGTCCTGACATGTACTAAGGTGCTGGGGCACAGCTTGGTTTTATACATTTTGGGGAGAGGTGAGACATCAATCAATACATGTAAGAGGCACACTGGTTTGGTCTGGAAAGCTGTGACAGCTCAAAGCGGAGGTTTTCAGGTCACAGGTAGATTTAAAGATTTTCTGATTGGGGATTGGTTGAAAGAGTTCTTATCAATAGGAAGGGATATCTGGGTTACAGTAAGGGGTTGTGGAGACCAAGGTTTTATCATATAGATGAAGTCTCCAGGTGACAGGCTTCAGAGAGATTGCAAATGTTTCTTATCAGACTTACAGTCTATTCTATCTGTAATTTCAAAAGGGAGGAAAGTATAATGAGGCATATCTGATTCCCTCTTCCCATCATGGCCTGAATTAGTTTTTCAGGTTAACTTTGGAATGCCCTTGCCAAGAGGAAGGGCCTACTCAGATAATGGGAAGCTCAGCATTTTTTTTTTTTTTTTTTTGGTTTACAAAGCCAACCTCTTCTGCTCAGCCCGTCAGGGCACCTGTCTATTTTTACAGAGATGGAGTCTAATTCATGAATTGCTAATTAAGCCAATTAGATCTTTAAACTAAATTTGTTGTAATTCCATCTTTTGACAATATTATTGTTCCTATTTTAGAGAATCAGTAACTGGAGTTCAGATTGGGGAGGTGGCAGCTAGCTAGAGGATTCCAGAGCTGTTATTAGCCAAACTACACAAAACCCAATAGAGAAAAGGTGGATATGGGAGCTGGGGCAGGCAGGGGAGGACTCTGAGTTGAAATGAACTGTGATTGCATTTTGTGAAAAATATATATTTCTTTTTTTTTTTTTGAGATGGAGTTTCATGCTTGTCACCCAGGCTGGAGAACAATGGCGTGATCTCAGCTCACTGCGACTTCCACCTCCTGGATTCAGGTGGTTCTCCTGCCTCAGCCTCCTGAGTAGGTGTGACTACAGGTATGTGCCACCACACTCAACTAATTTTTGCTTTTTTTTTTTTTTTTATTAGTAGAGATGGGGGTTTCACCATGTTGGCCAGGCTGGTCTTGAACTCCTGACCTCAGGTGATCCACCTGCCTTGGCCTCCCAAAGTGCTGGGATTACAGGCATAAGCCACCACACCTCACCTGTGAAAATTATTTCTTAGTCATAATTTGCCTGTGAGTTTCACATGCTGAAAAACAAGGTACCCAACAAACTCCAAAGAGAGTGCAGATGTCAACTTGGAATTGTCTGGAACTTACTCGATGCAGTTTTAAATTATGCTCCTCTCCATGGAGGTTTCATAGCTGGTATCAGTGCAGTGACATGAGGGACATTTACATCAGGGCTTAAACATAAAGTAGTTGGGCCTATGGTTCATAGATAAACGTTCACAATAAGCTTCCATCAGTGACTTGGTCGGCGGGGCGGGGGGGGTGGATTTAGGAGGAATTTACTGAAGAGAATCCACAGAAATCATGTTAATAGTTTAGTGGGACAGCTTTAGGGACACAAACATATTAGACTGGCCCTAAGTCTAGCCCATCTTCCTTTTCCACAAGCTCATTCAATAAACCAAACATTACCAGAAAGGGGTCGTGATCTAGACCCCAAGAGGGGGTTCTTGGATCTCATGCAAGAAAGAATTCAAGGCGAGTCCATCAAATAAAGTCAAAGCAAGTTTATTAAGAAATTAAAGGAATAGAGAATGGCTACTCCATAGGCAGAGGAGCAGCTCGAGCTGCTTGACTAAGGATACTTATTGTTACTTCTTAATTATATGCTAAACAAGAGGTGGCTTTTTCATGAATTTTCCGGGAACTGAGAGTTCCTCCTCTCTTGAGACAATACGGGTAACTTTCTGACATTGCCATGGCATTTGTAAACTGTCATGGTGCTGGTGGGAGTGTCTTTTAGCATGCTAATATATTATAACTAGTACATAATGAGCAGCGAGGACGACCAGAGGTCATTCTCGTCATCATCTTGGTTTTGGTGGGTTTCGCTGGCTCAATCTGTTTTATCAGCAAGGTCTTTATAACCTGTATCTTGTGCCACTCGCCTATCTCATCCTGTGACTTAGAATGCCTGACCTCCTGGGAATGCAGCCCAGTAGGTCTCAGCCTCAGTTTACCCAGCCTGTATTCCAGATGGAGTTGCTCTGGTTCAAATACCTCTGAAAAAAACAGTTTTGGTTCAACCATTTCAACCTTTCAATTCTGCTCTATGTTTGAGGATGTGTGAGGGGCGTGGCTGGGCTGGGATAGGGAGCAAAGAGGAATAAATCAACTTCCAATTTTGTATGATGTTTGTACTAATACTAGACATTCAAATAAAATATAAAGGATATTTAAATGGAGGGAACATCAGAGAGACATGTCTTGACAGTTCATAATGTCTAAAGAAAAAAAACAGAAGCAGCATTAATATAGAGTTTATTTGGGCCAGGGTGGACGACAGCTGCCCAAGACACACTTCCCATTTGCCCGGGAGAGTGCTTCATTCGACCTTTGTTACAAGCAGGCTTTTTTTTTTTTTTTTTTTTTTGAGACAGAGTCTCGCTGCATTGCCAGGCACCAGACTGGAGTGCAGTGGCGCAATCTCGGCTCACTGCAACCTCCACCTCCTGGGTTCAAGCAATTCTCCTGCCTCAGCCTCCTGAGTAGCTGGGATTACAGGTGTGCGCCACTATGCCCAGCTAATTTTTGTAGTTTTCGTAGAGACAGGGTTTCACCATGTTGGCCAGGATGGTCTCGATCTCCTGACCTTGTGATCTGTCCGCCTCAGCCTCCCAAAGTGCTGGGATTACAGGCGTGAGCCACCGTGCCCGGCCACAAGCAGGTTTTTAAAGGCAAAGGGGACACGTAGTGGGCTGACACAAAGTCGTATGACAGGAATTCTCATTGGTTTACAGAAAGAGCATTGATTAATGATTGGCTATACATTGTTAGGCTATGGGGAATGAGTTACAGTGTCAAGTACATTATTATTAGGTTAATTTATAGGTACTACGCCAACGGCAAGATGTTTCATGAGATGAATCTATCGCTCAAGGGGGATGTATGACATGATCGCTGGCTCATCTTAATGTCTCTCTGGGCTGGGTGCAGTAGTGCACTTCTGTAACTCCAGTAGTTTGGGAGGCTGACGTGGGCAGATCACCTGAGGTCAGGAGTTTAAGACCAGCCTAGCCAACATGGTGCAATACTGTCTTTACTAAAAATACAAAAATTATCCAGGCATGGTGGTGTGCGTCTGTATATCCAGCTACTTGAGAGGCTGAGGCAGGAGAATCACATGCATCTAGCAGGCAGAGGTTGCAGTGATCCAAGATCGTACCACCGCACTCCAACCCGGGTGACAGAGCAAGATTCCATCTCAAATAAAAGAAGAAATGTCTTTCTGTGCCTGATAATTTTAAAGGACTCACCTTCCTCAGATAAAAGTTATTTTCATCAGGTGCGGTGGCTCACACCTGTAATCCCAGCACTTTGGGAGGCCAAGGCGGGCAGATCACAAGGTCGGGAGATCGAGACCATCCTGGCCAACATGGTGAAACCCCATCTCTACTAAAAATACAAACATCAGCTGGGCATTGTGGATGCGTGCCTGTAGTATCAGCTACTCAGGAGGCTGAGGCAGAATAATCATTTGAAACCAGGAGGCAGAGGTTGCAGTGAGCAGAGATCACACCACTGCACTCCAGCCTGGTGACAGACCAAGACTCTGTCTCAAAAAAAAAAAAAAAAAGTTATTTTCTTTCCTCACTTCTAAAGACAAGATTAAAAAAAAATTTTCAGACTACCAAGTTGATTAATAAAGTGTTAGAAAGTAAAATAGAAAGAACAAACCTGTCCATTAAAAGCAGATGCTTTTTATTTATTTATTTACTTACTTTTTTACTTGAGACAGAGTCTTGCTCTCAGCCCAGGCTGGAGTGCAGTCATGCAATCACAGCTCACTGCAGCCCTCAAGGGATCCTCCCACCTCAGCCTCCCAAGTAGCTGGGACTGCAGGCACCACCTGGCTGATTTTTAAGTTTAGTTTGTAGAGACAGGGTCTTGCTGTGTTGGCCCGCCCAGTCTCAAATTCCTGGCGTTATATGTAAATTTTCAGTGCCGCAAAAAGAAATAGCACTCAAATATAAATTTTCTTGGCAAGACAATTTTTACTTCTATAGAAGGGGGCATCTCATGGGTGGAGCAATGGCGAGTGCACACCCAAACAGGGGAAGGGGAAGGGGTTCTTATCCCTGACACAGGTAGTCCCTACTGCTGTGTCGTTCCCCTATTGGCTAGGGTTGGACCGCACAGTTTAAGCTAATTTTGATTGGCTATTTTAAAGGGAGCAGGGGCATGAGACAGAGTAGTGGGGTGACAGCTTGAGAGAAGGACAGTTACAGAACAGGTAACTAAAGGTGATTCAGGTCAAAGCAGGTGACCAGGGGAACAGATGTGAACTACTGATTAGAACTGGCAGGAAAGTTGTTTGCTAAAACTAGGAGTTGAGACCTAGGAATTCTCTAAAACAAACAACCAAATGAAAACAAAACAAAACAAAAATAGGTGTAAGGGGGCAAAGAGAACCACGAAGTTAAACTTTAAAATGGATGACAAAGAATAGGGGGAGCTGAACATGCCGATACACTGCTTCTTTGGAGAGGATCTCAGAACTCATTATACTTAAAAATTTACAGGCTAAAACCTTTGAAGAGAAATTTATTGTATCCGACACTGGGCTCAAGCAATTCTCCTGCCTTGACCTCCCAAAGTGCTGGGATTACAGGTGTCAGCCACTGTGCCCAACAACAGCAGATTTTTAAATATGTACATCATCTAATTTTTGTATCAGCCTGGTTTAGGGTAAAGGGATTGTAGGGGCCAAGGGAAAACTTCCCCTTTGCCCACTGAAGGTTCACTGAAAATCAATGAACAAAAGGCAGATTAATAGGAGAAAAGGCATACAAATTTATTAATATGTATGGGAGTCTTACAAAATATAAAAACTCAAAGAAATGGCCAGATGGTTACCTTTTTTTTTTTTTTTTTTTTTTGAAATGGAATCTTACTCTGTCACCCAGGCTGGAGTGCAATGGCTCAATCTCAGCTCCCTGCAACCTCTGCCTCCAGGGTTCAAGCAATTCTCTGCCTCAGCCTCCCAAGTAGCTGGGATTACAGGCACCCACCACCATGCCTGGCTAATTTTTTTTTTTTTTTTTTGGGTGTTTTTAGTAGAGATGGGGTTTCACCATCTTGGCCAGGCTGGTCTTGAACTCTTGACCTCGTGCTCCACCTGCCTCGGCCTCCCAAAGCGCTGGGATTACAGGCATGAGCCACCATGCCTGGCCAGTTGACCTTTTTATACTGTCTTGAGGTTACAGAATGAATGGGGCCTCAGAGCATTGCCAAAAACAAGTTATGGTGGTAAATCAGTTTATAATGGCAAGACAGGTTATGGGAGGGAGAGAAGCGGAGGCCTGGCCTGCAAAGGTGGTCTTGTTATGCAGATGAAACCTTGCAGGTGGCAATCCTCAGAGAGAATAGATGGGAAACGTTTCTTTCAGATCTTTAAAGGTGTCACTCTCAGCTAATCTTTTCTAGATCTAGACAAGGGAGAGACTCAAAGCCTGACTGCACATTCTCTTTGCAGATGCAAATCTCCCCCGGAGGCCTTCCCAGGGCTGCCCATGCTTGCAGGCCCTCTGAAGAGCCATCTCAAAATATGTCAAAGACGGGTATTTTGGGGTGAAATAAGTTGGTTTCTCTTAGGATGATGAGTTAGACCACAGGTGATATGCACAGGCCAGACAAATCTGAACTGCTGCTCATTTCAAGGTCTCGAGTTGACAGCAGCGGGCAGGCAGCCATGGGGGGCAGGCAAGAAATGGGGAGGGCAGGTGGAAACTCAGTGAGGTTCTGGTGCCCGCTGCTTCTCTCTCTCTCCTTCTGCTGTAAGGTAACTAATTCCCACAGACTTATAAACAATAGAAACTCTCAACAGAAACCACTTGCAAATTTTATTTCTCCTTCCTGTTTGAACTGCATCAGCAACAATCACTCTGGAGGCAAATGTTCAAAACAGACACAGTCATATTGGCTGGAAGTGGGGAGTTATTTCTACAGGGTGCTTTTGACTATTTCTATATGGGGCTAAGTTCTGATTATTTGGAAACAAAAAACGCATTTTTAGCTTTGGAGTAGAATCATCAGTTAATTTTGAAATCCTTAAAGATGGGCAAGGACCTTGAAGAACTTAAAGGTCAAAAAATAAAATACTATTGTCTACTGAAGTACGCTGACATTTATAAACTCGGAAAGGAGAGCTTGCTTTCTCCTGACGGCTGCTGTCTGTAGTCAGCCATTCTGACAGGCTGAAAAGCGTAGCCTCTGGCCAGAAGCTAGAAACGGACACTTCAAAGGAGGGGTGAAGGGAACAGGAATTTATGTTGAGCAGGTTGGCTAAGTATACATATTCAACAGGTTACAGGAGGAGCTATGAATATTCATGAAGAGGAGACTCTTGAATGTGTAATAGGCTAACGTGTGCAACATGTGTCCCATGTTCGCTTTAGGGTGGAGACTTAACATTTTAATGCATTACAGTTAGGCCTTATACATCAAAAGGCAAAGCAGAGACACACAGACTCTGTGTGCAGCCTCTGAAGACTAGCCAGACCCACTCTGTGGTGTGGGGGGGTCTCTTATCAGGAGGGAACGCTGGTTAATTGCTATGTGAAAACTGCACAAGGGAGGGAAAGCCTCAGGCAGTTGTCATCAACAGTGGAATCTTTTGAAAGAGCTGGTTTTGGCTGCCAGAGGCTCTCACCTATAATCCTAGCACTTTGGAGGCCAAGGCTGGCGGATTGCCTGAGCTCAGGAATTCGAGACCAGCCCTGTCGCTACTAAAATACAAAAGCAATTAGCCACCAGAGTGTGGTGGTGGGTACCTGCAGTCCCAGCTACTCAGGAGGCTGAGGCAGGAAAATTGCATGAACCTGGGAGGCAGAGGTTGCAGTGAGCTGAGATTGTACCACTGTACTCCAGACTGGGTGACAGAGCGAGACTTTGAGAAAAGAGAGGAGAAGAGGACGGAAGGGGAAAGGAGGGGAGGAGAAGGGTGAGCGGGTTTCAGGAGAGGAGAGGAGAAGGGTGAGCGGGTTTCAGGAGAGGAGAGGAGAAGGGTGAGCGGGTTTCAGGAGAGGAGAGGAGAAGGGTGAGCGGGTTTCTGTTTAGCCCTTAGGGAAGAAAGCCTAAGGGCGGTTAGTGAGGTGGAGACCTGCAGCAAGGCGTCTGACCTCCCATCTCCTCACAGCCTAGAACTTAGTTTTCAAGGTTACTTGGGGGTCCTCTTGACCAAAATGGTGTTAATCCAGAAAATCTGAGACAGGTCTCAGTTCCTTTAGAAAGTTTACTTTTTCAAGGTTGGGGGACACGCCCGTGACACAGCCTCAGGAAGTCCTGACAACATGTGTCCAAGGTGCCCCAAATCTAAAAGTTGAAATTATATTTTAAAAATATTAAAAAGAAATATATATATATATATATATATATATATATATATATATATGGTTTTCTGTCCCTGTTCCTGGCACAGAGCTCCCAAAAGCCTTGGAATTGCCTATGTGAGATATAGTGAACTCTGAGTTTCTCTTCACAGAATCAGTATGTCAGTATGTTCAGCTCTCTTTTCTTTAATTCTCCATTTTAAAGTTTAACTTCCTGGTTCTCGGCACCACCTTGCCTCTAGTTTCAGTAAACAGCTTTCCTGCCAGTTCTAATCAGTAGTTCACGTCTGTTCCCCTGGTCATCTGCTTTGATCTGAGTCACCCCTGGTCACCTGCTCTGACCTGTTCCATAACTGTCCTTCCCACCAAACTACCCACCCCACCACTCCGACTCCTACCCCCTGTTCTCTTTAAAATAGCCAATTGGAATTAGCGTAGGCTGTGCAGTCTAACCCTAGTCAATAGGGGAACGACACAGCAGTAGGGGCTACTTGCATCAGGAATAAGAACCCCTTCCCCTGCTTGGTCCAGGTGTGTGCTCGCCATTGCTCCGTCTGTGAGAACGCCACCTTCTATATAGAAGTAAATTGCCTTGCTGAGAAAATTTATATTTGAGTGCTACTTCTTTTGTGGCACCATTACATGTGACACCTAAGTGATGGGAGTCTTCATTTTTTTTGACACAGAGTCTCCCTCTGTTGCCTAGGCTGGAGCACAGTGGTGCGATCTTGGCTCACTGCAACCTCCGCCTCCCAGGTTCAAGCAATTCTCCTGGCTCAGCCTCCTGAGTAGCTGGGATTACAGGTGCCTGCCACAATGCCCGGCTAATTTGGTTTTTTATCTTTAGTACAGACAGGGTTGCACTGTGTTGGCCAGGCTGGTCTTGAACTCCTGACCTCAAGTGATTCACCCGCCACCTCGGCCTCCCAAAGTGCTGGAGTTCCAGGCGTGAGCCACTGCACCAGGCCTGATAGGAGTCTTTTGTTATTCATAATGACTTTCTTTTGATCACACCTGTGTTTATGCTAATGAGGTGATCTAGAGTGTGGCCCCTAGATACTGAGGATGTGGCTTGTCACCAGAAAGACTAGATACTTAAATGGTTGTGTGACATGGTAAAAGCCCCATAAAACTGCATACCTCAACCATACCTCGGCTTTCTGTTGAAACTGCTCTCTGTAACCCTGATGAGACAGGCAAGCAGTCCAAACCCACGCCATCTTGGCCCCTGAGACTTGTAATAAGTAACTAAGGTCTGTAATTTCCACCCTACCCAGGCAATGTGTAAACTAACGCTTCTCTTGACTTCTGTGAACCACTTAAGTAACAATTGGCATGCCCAAAGCCCCTCACTCCCACCCCCACCCCCGCCCAGGAGGTGGTTTACGGGCATAAAAGGTCTTGACACCCTCTTTTTGGGGCCACAGGTTGGAGAGACGCGAGTCCTCTGTGGCTGCCGGCAATAAAGACCCTGCAATTTGGCATACTTTTGTCTTGGTGTTGACCTTCTATGCTCGCTCTGGTACAACAGTTGGAACTTTCACTCTGCCCCTGACCTCTTTGTCTTATGTAAGAGAAGGGGAAAGCTGGAGATAGAGCTGTATAGAAACTCTTCACCAAAGAGACTCCGAGAGCTCCCAGGCTGGTGAACACATGGTGTTGGGAGGCTAGTGCCTGGGAGGTTGCAGGGCCACTCTGTGCCCCCTCCTCCACACCTTGTCCTATGCCTCTCTTCCGTTTGGCTGTTCCCTAGTTGTATTAATTTTATTATTATTTTTAGATAGAGTCTCACTCTGTTACCCAGGCTGGAGTGCAATGGCACAGTCTCAGCTCACTGCAACCTCTGCCTCCCAGGTTCAAGTGATTTTCCTGCCTCAGCCTCCCGAGTAGCTGAGATTATAGGTGTGCGCCACCACACTCAGCTAATTTTTTGTATTTTTGGTAAAGATGGGGTTTCACCATGTTCACCAGGCTGGTCTCGAACTCCTGACCTCGTGATCTACCACCTTGGCCTCCCAAAGTGCTGGGATTACAGGCGTGTGCCATGGTGCCCAGCCTAGTTGTATTATTTATTGTAAGTTGGTAAATGTAAGTAAAGTGTGTTCCTGAGTTCTGTGACTCATTCTAACATACTGTGAAACCTGAGCAGCAAGTCATGATGACACCATCCCCCACAGCATTGACAAGCATGAAACGGTTATAATTCAGCATCTATCAGGCTGCGTTCTGGCTCCTTCGTCATTGCTTAAAGTCTCATGGCACCTGACACCGACCATTTGCATTCCCATTATCCCTACAGAAAGGATCTCTGACATTAGAATCAAAAGACTTTTTTGAGGATTGCTTGAGACGTTTTTCAGATCCTGAATTCCAGCAAAGCCACTAAAGTCAAGCACTCTGAAGACCCCCCCCAGAGGAACCAAATCAGTATGAGAATACAGCATCTTCATCTTCCTGTCCCGTGGCTTCGCACTGCGCTACTCAGCCAATCCACCATCTCCACACTTCGGCCCACTCCAATACCCTTAAAAGCCCGCACCCCAAACTCCTTGGGGAGATGGATTGAGGGTTCCTCCCGTCTTCTTGTTTGGTGGCCCCACAATAATACCTCTTTCTCTGCGCAACCGGGTGTCTTGGTGTACTGACCGGATGCGTGCGTAGCGTGGTGAACCTATTACAGTTACAGCAGGAACCCCTGAATTACAGCCAGTGGGTCAGAAGTGCAGGCGGCCAGGCCTCGCAACTGATATCTGAAGTTGTGAGGGTCTTGTGGGGGATGAGCCCTTAACCTGTGGGGGACTGTGTTACCTCCAGGTGGATAGTGTTAGAATTGAATGTAGGACATCCAGTTGGCATCTGGAGAATCAGAGAATTGGTTATTGGTGTTGAGAAAACATTCCAGACACCTTGAAAGTAGGAGAGAGAGGCAGATGAAAGTTTAAAGTCCAAACCTGAGTTGAAGAGAAATCGTAAAAACTGCCGGCCAATGCTGTCTTCTCACTCGGTTCATGGGTAAGACAGAAAACACTGTGAAATAGACATCAACCGCGTTTCTTCAAGTGTGATCCTAGGAACAATGGCATGGGGATCACCTGAAGTGCTTGTTAGACCCTGGCAAATATTCTCTCCCTCGCCTGTCTCTAAGCAGGCACCTCTCAACTCTCTTCTCAACGAGGCTGTGACTTCTGGCCTTCTTTGTTCATCTTTGCATTGTCCAGTTTTAGCCAGAAGCCTGCTAAGTCAGTTTGGCCAGAATGCCCCAACCTTGATCTATAACTGGGTTCCTCATCCTCCGCCAATGCCTAGGTGACGTCTCACCACTCTGGCCTGCCTCCAGCAAGAATCCCGTTAGGTCGATTTAGCTGGAGTCCCCCCCCATAGCCCTGACGTTTCCTCTGATCCTCCCGCCACCCCCACCAACTCCTCAGCTATAAAGTCCCACTTTTCCTTGTATTTGGAGTGGAGCCTAATTTCTTGCGCCGACTGAATGCAAAACCCCATTGTGGCATTCCCTACAGCTATGGCGATCGTCTCCCTGAACAATGTCTGCCTTGGCCTCCTTTATCAAGGGTCATGAGCAATTTTTTTCTTTAGCAAGGTGAAGATTCCTGGATCTCTGCATCTCTTTAACATGAAGAACCAGAATCTCAGAGCATGAACACTTGGCATTGTCATTTTTAACATGCTATGATGTAAAGTTTGAGAACTACGGTCTGTCAAAATGAAGAGTTGTTGCCACATGTGGTGGCTCACACCTGCAATCCCAGCACTTTGGGAGGAGGAGGAGGACACCTTGAGCCTAGGAGTTTGAAACTAGCTTGGGCAACATAGTGAGATCCCAGTCCACAAAAAGTTTTTTAAAAATTGGCGGCTGGGCGCAGTGGCTCATGCCTGTAATCCCAGCATTTTGGGAGGCTGAGGCGAGTGGATCACCTGAGGTCAGGAGTTTGAGACCAGCCTGACAAATGTGGTGAAACCTCACCTCTACTAAAAATATAAAAATTAGCCAGGCATGGTGGTGCGTGCCTGTAGTCCCAGCTACTCAGGAGGCTGAGGCAGGAGAATCACTTGAACTTGGGAGGCGGAGGTTGCAGTGAGCCAAGATTGTGCCACTGCACTCCAGTCTGGGCAAAAAAAGGGAAACTCTGTCTAAAAAAATAAAAATAAAAAACATTGGCAGGGTGTAGTAGCACACACCTATAGTTCCAGCTACTCGGGAGGCTAAGGTGGGAGGGTCACCTGAGTTTGGGAGGTTGAGGCTACAGTGAGCTGTGATTGCGCCCCTACAGTCTAGCCTGGGCAACAGCAAGACCCTGTCTCAAAAAAAAAAAAAAAAAAAAAAACAGTTATGAACAGTCTCTACACACTCAAAATGCCTTTTACTTTTATATACAATATTAGAGTCTTCAAATGTGGACAACAGAAATTCTAATTTGGCCAACATCACTTGATCAGTGGCCTAACAGCCTGGAATCCAAATACCCGTCGGCCACACACCCACATGCATACTACACTTCACTTCAATCTGTTATCCATTATTTCTTATCGTCTAGGCAAGGGACCCACAGACTTTCACATGTGAACATTCACTTTTTCTTGCTCAAAAATCAACTGAAATTCAGACAAATCTGAAAAGAAAGGACTTGAATTGGAGTATTTGTTTTACCTGTGGAAAGTTCTGACATCTTGCTGATAATGGTGACATCATAACGAGCACAACATGTGTTTTGTCAAAAGGTTTCTAAGGGACAGCTCAGTGTCATTTCTAGTCATGGCTGCTTCTCACTGCCCAAGTCTCACCAAGGAGGGAAATTTTTTGAGTTCAAGTGGTAAATACAATGTTATTTTAATGGATTAGAGTATTGCTTCCCAAACGCAATTTCAAACTGCAAAAGGTTAGATCCTGAGGAATGTGTATGTGTGCGCATGTGTGATAAGCTTTTCCTTGGAAGTATTACCCTTTAACCTGGGATTATGTCCCTACTTCGGGGTTGAGAGGGAAATGACGAGGTGGGAGTTAAAATGTCTTTCTTGTTATGAATAATGGGTGATAACTTTAAAAAATATTACCTGGCAAAAATGAATGATGGATTTTTTTCAAATCCATAAAATCGAAAGTTTGTAAACACAACTAAGTTATATCATATTATCTTATTACTATGTTCCCACATAGTGAATCTCATTTTAGCATAAAATCAGTGTTCATACAGAAGAGAACACACCCAACATCCTCACCTTTAGTTCCACAACATTTCCGCAATGGTCTCTTGCATGCCACTTCATTCTTCTTAGTCCCACCATTTTCATGACCACATTTGTGGCCCGTCCAACTCGGACAACCCGTTTCTGACCACAGCCTCCATCCTTCAGTGTTGGTGTTCCCCCTCCTCCCACAACAGTGGATCTTCACGGCCATCAGGGCCATCAGGCCACGGATCACACGTCTTATTCCCTGTTAGTCCCTTCTTTTCATTTCTGTCTCTCCAGCTTAGAGTCCATGGTTCACCAATTCAGAAAGTCATTTTGTAGTACCCCAAAATCTGTGCCGCCTCTGTCTTTTTAAAATAAATGTGGGCAAAAGCCCAAAGTGTTACTGGGTACATTCACACAGCAGCGCAGCCTGCAACACTGCACACTGGTAATCGTTGTTTTCAACTGGGCACCTACACGTGGCCCAGCAACCTTTCTAATTTCTGGGCAACTGCCACTCCCGACAATGATTGTTTCAAGCCTGCCTTACTCTTCTAGCCCTCAATCTCACTATCATTTCCCTAACTTTTAACAGAGTTCTTGTCTTCTGCTTCACAGAAAATATAGAAGTTACAGTAAGGGAACTTCCTGCCACAAAAACTACAAATTTCATTCACACCCACTCTCTCATACTTTCCCATTTTTTTTTAAAAAAAAAAAAGAAGTTTCTTTGCCTCTTCACACCCCACCCCCAGCTGTGCTCGGATTTACTGCTTGGGGCTCTTAGGAACCTTACACTGTCAGTTACCTTTGCCTCTAGTATCTTCAGTATTTCTCTTAACTGGGTCCCCAACAGCATTAAACCTACTCAAATCTCTCTCACTTAAAAACAAAAACCCCAAATCTTTTAACTCACCTTCCCCTCCAGCTCCAACTTTCTCTCTTTGTGGAAGCGCCAGTGTATTCAACCTGTCTCCTTCAGAGTTGAGCTGCTGTCATTTTTTTAACACCAAAACAATGTTGTGATGAAAAGCTCGTATATAATTTTGTACACACATAGATGTATGGGTAGGCTGGATTCTCAGAAATGGGACTGCTACTTCAAAGAACAAATAATTTGAAAGGTATTGTCAGATTCCGTCCACAGGGAAATTTTACCATATTGCCCTCCCACCGATGGGAGAGTATACATTTCCCACATCTTGCCAACAGAGTTATGTTCCCAAACTGGGGTTTTTGCCTGTCTGATAGATGACGGCTCATACCTTAATGTGTATTTCTCCTATTATGATGCAGATCAAGCTCTTTATTGAATTTAGGGGACATTTGGGTTTTCTTTTTCTGTGAACTGTCCGTTCACATACTTGGCTCATTTTCCTATTGGGTTGCTGGTCTTTTCCTTGGTAGTATCTGAGACTGCTTTACACGGCAAGGAGACAAGAATAAGCCAGCTTTTCCTCAACACTTTATAGAACCACCACTTTCTTATGGCCTTAAAGAACTCATTCATGCCACTCTTGACTCCTCAGAAATGAAGTCCCTTTTTCCTAATTAGGACAATTTTATTTTATTTCTGATTTAAGAGTAATATATACTCATTATGGAAATACTGGAAGAAATTTACAACTACCCACACAACCCCACTTTCCTGTATTCCTTTTCTAAGCATATGAAGTAAAAAGACAGCAAATTCTGTCAAACTCCCAGTGCCTAGAGGAGGCTACCAGTAAAAAATCAGCCGCTTGCTGCACATCTCCTTAGGCTGTTCTTCCCATTAGACACGTTTAAAATACACCTCGTGGAAACAGTTTCAAATTCACAAATACGGTCACATTTAAGGCCTGAGATGTATGGAGACAAAGTATCTTCCTGGCATTGTGGTCATTTCAGGGTCAGGACCTTCCGTGAGGACCTGGGAAGCATGAGGGATCTGTCTGCCCTGTTCAGTAACTGCTACCTCCTCAAAACACTTGGCAAGCGTTCCAAACCAAGCTTCTGGTTAAAAACACTTTAATTTACAATTAGTAGCACATCAAAAACAACAGAACAAAAACTCAAAACACATTGGTCATTTTAAGTTTGAATGTATATTTTGAAAAAAAAAGGAAAATAAATTTGTACAAAGTTGTCACATAGGAACACACTTTATCATTACGTGCTATGTGCATTTACAAAAGTTACAAATTTAGTTAAAAAAAACAAAACAAAAACCCTGTCATTAACAAATGTGAGTTCATTTTTTGAGCAACAAGAAATCTCCCGTGAAATGTCAGACTGAAAGGCAGTGAGACTCGGTGCAGTGAGGGCTCAGCACCTGCTGAGTGGGGGAGGCCTAGAGTGTGCCTCCCGGGCTGGGTGCTCAGCTCTGGCCTCTGGCTGGAAGCCGTCTAGAGTCCCATGGGCCATGGTCCTTTTCTTTCAGTAAACAGTATAAAACATTACTATTTTCCTTTGATCGTAAACATCAACAGAATATAACATGCTTAAGAATTTTACTACAAAGAGTGCTATGAGTTTTATTGTGACTCACCACCTTTAGAACATTTCCATTTCAGAAGTTTCTGATTTGGTTCACTTTCTTACTTGGCAGTGGGGCCCTGGCGGCATCTTGCAGACACACCAGTGTGTATGGAGAAGCGAGCTGCAGGCCCTTCCTGAAACCATGGTCTATGGTTCTGCCTTCATGGAACAGGCTGTGCTGTGTCTCTGCTCAGGCTCAAACCATCTGCTCTCAAGTTACAGACAGCTCATCCCATACATTTATTGCTTTCCTTACAGTCTACTTTTTATTATTTAAGTTGTATTTTCATATGTTCCTATAAAATTTATTCACATGATCTGGCTAGTAATCAACAGTTTGGGGATCTTATACAATAGCTCTTCAGATATATTGCTGGTATGTGAAGCTCAACTGATTTGCATAGGGACAAATCAGGAGGTATTTATGCTGGTAGATCAGCTGCACTGTAGCACCTTATAGTTAAAACTCCACCCCTCTATGAATGTTATGTTTTAGCCTTAAGAGTCAACTTAGTTTGCTCACACTTTCTCTCACATAAAATACTTAGTGTCTTTCTCAATATTAAACATTATTATTAATTTTTTTTTTTTTTTTTTTTTTTTTTTTACAACAAAGGTGTTTAGGACAAAAATCACAAAACCATTATCCCAGATAAGTGGTCTGAAAATGCAGTTGACTCACGCTTGCATATCAATTCTAAAATAAAGGTCTGCGCTTTTGAGCATGCCCATAGATGACTAAGTTCTTCCACATCGTTTCTATAGTTTGACAAAACTAGAATCCACAGCCTTAAGTGGGGGGAGTATCATAAAAATTCATTACTTCAATTACTTTTTCACAATTACTTGAAAATTCATAGCACAGCATCACTACAACTTGTTAATCATGAAAGCTGCAAATTAACAATCATTGCCTCTCATAATGACTGCACCAGTAACCATTTCTATTTATTCCTACTTAAATTCAATTGCAACTACCTGATTGTAAGTTTGAGGTAGCTTCATAGTGGTCTACCTGATGGAAGGAGTATGTCTCAAAGTACCCACTGCAGCGTGAGAGTAGGTTAAAATTAGAGGGAAATACAGTACCAAGTATACTGTCTTCTCACTTGTCATACAAACTAAAAAAACCCACCAGCCAACCATTTCTTTACTGATAAAAATACAGTTCTTTTGTGAGCATGGAAACAATACATGGAATCTGTTTCTTTGCATGAAAAGTAGCATCAAAGGAAGAGGACTCAAATTCTGTTGCCACTTTTCGGTTAACCCGGGGTAAGGATGTGCATAAACTCAAGCTTGTTGGCGTACTGTTTCAGCATGGCACAAAGCGACTGGATGAACCAGGAGCCATCCCTTGAATTTCGCCAAGAATAATAACCTACGAGGCAAAATACAACCAAAATACCATGGATAGTTGATTTTAGTTGATTCTATAAATTACTACATAGTCATAAAGGCAAAAATAAGCACAAACTTATTAACTATACAAAGAAAAAAGACACCTTTGGTTTCAGAAGAAATGATGTTGAAGGAAGAACGTGTGCTATGCATACACCCACACCCCTGCTTTCAGCAAAGAAAGGGACCTGTGGACTAGCTTCACAAACACTGAATTAGTCCAAGTTTTACTTTCTGGACTCCCCTTCAATGGCAAGAACAGCAAACACGCAACAGCTAAGATGCAAAAGTGAAGATGTATAAAAAAGGATCATTATAAGTACAGTGTTCCAATCATATTTCACCTTATTATAATACTGACTTAGCCAAGAAACAAATTGCCTTGAGTGTCCTATTTGTCTACAGAGGATCTGAATAAAGTATAATACACATATTCAAAAGGTCCAAAAAGGGAAAATAGTGTATTTATCATACTTTTTTTTTTAGGTTAACTGTTAGACCCATTGCTTTTAACTTACAGGTACTTTGCTTAGGAAGATGCCTAGAGGATAAAAGAAACCACACTGCATATATTTTAAAATGCAACACTGCATAAAAATACATTTAGTTGGCTGGGCACAGTGGCTCATGCCTGTAATCCCAGCACTTTGGGAGGCCGAGGCAGGCGGATCACCTTAGGTCAGAAGTTCGAGACCAGCCTGACCAACATGGAAAAACCCCATTTTTACTAAAAATACAAAATTAGCCAGGTGTAGAGGCACATGCCTGTAATACCAGCTAGTAAGGAGGCTGAGGCAGGAGAATCGCTTGAACCCGGGAGGTGGAGGTTGCAGTGAGATGAGATAGCGGCATTGCACTCCAGCCTGGGCAAGAAGAGCAAAACTCCGTTTCAAAAAAAAAACAAAAAAAACCATTTCCCATTTCCTTCAGGTGTCAAGTCCTCTGGCACCCTGAGTTAGCTGTATAAGTAAATGGTGGCAAAATCAACAAATATTTATTTAGATGATGACATGTACAGCAGAACTGTAAAAAAGTGGAGATGAACAGCATATTCATGTATCATTTTTACCTTCTTTATTATCTCCCACTCCACATCTGTCCTCTCGTATACTAGCTATGTTTATCTTTTTTATTTACTACCTTTCAAATAATTCCTGAGAAACATACTTCTCTTCTTTAAGATGGAGGGAAGCTCTGTTTTGGCCTCTGTTGCCATGTAATATTGTACCTGGTAAAAAGCCCAATGAATGACATTGTGCTAGTCTACTCTATGTATGCATATTTTCTTTTCTTTTTTTGAGATGGACTCTTGCTCTGTCACCCAGGCTGGAGTACACTGGCGCCATCTTGGCTCACTGCAACCTCTACCTCCCAGGTTCAAGTGTTTCTCCTGCCTCAGCCTCCCGAGTAGCTGGCATTAGACATGTGCCACCACACTCTGCTAATTTTTTTGTATTTTTTGTAGAGACAGGGTTTCACATTGTTGGTCAGGCTGGTTTTGAACTCCTGACCTCAAGTGTTCCACCCGCCTTGGCCTCCCAAAGCGCTAGAATCACAGGCATGAGCCACTGCACCCAGCTATGTATGCATATTTCTAGCCAAACTTTTGGCTAAGGACAACTTTGAGACTTCTCTTTGATGAAGGTACCCTAAAATATAGACAAGTTTGTATCTTTAGGGATATCAAAATCTTGACAGACTCTGAAACACACTCTTCATTGTATGATTCTATGACTGGTCACAGTAAACTTCATTTAAAATGCACATGTAACATTCATCATGTGTAACGTTCTCACCAGGTGCCGTGGAGTATGCATACAGGAAGTCGGCCTCCACCGGTATCTTATGACACGCCACGTCATCATCAACACCGCTGTCCGTCTCGATGCCACAGTCCAGTTCTGTACCACGGCAGGCCTGCGTATTGATAAATACTTATTTATAAAAATTTGTGTGTGCACACATAACTACTTCTAAGAAATTGAAACGCTATGTAAAAATGGATGGTAACTATGTTGAGTCTTTTTGATATGTAAGTATAAAATTAAAATTTACTCCATGTTTTTTAAGTGGTAGTTTAAGTAAATGAAGTAACAATAGTTTCTTAGCTTCAGGAAAAAAGCACAAATCCTTTGGATAATTTACAATTGAGAAAATTAGCTCCTGATTAATCTTCAATAACCAAATCACTCAGTACCTGAATAATGAAAAGTTTGGGTTTTCCAGTTAGACTTCTACAACAATCCCCTCTGAAAAAGCTTGTTATTTTTTTCAGGTCAAGAGGTCCATTTGTTCCAAAAATTATTCCTTCTTCACCATGGCTCAGAAGCACACAAACAAAACTGCTCCTTTGGCTGTGATCTTCTTTAGAAACTGAAAAGACATTTGCAAATAAAAGGAAGAACATCCATGACTTTATCCAACAACTTCAGGTATAATGTAGGGGAACATGATGAAGAAACTGAGAATAAAACTAAGAGACCATCTCAACCTAACCTGGGGCTCAGCAACACATCTCAAACCATTTTAGGAAGTTGGCATAAATAACTTTTTTTTAACTTCTTACTAAAATAGGTAAGATTAGAATTATGTATATAGTATAATTCCACAATTCTCATATTTTAGAAGTTCACTCTTCTAATTGTTTCTTACCATTACGCATCAATTCCACAATTTCTTCACATGTAAGATCATTTTTATTCCTGACTTCGTATCTCAAGTTCATGAATGTTTCCCTGAGGTTTGCTGCATCGACATCTGTACCAGACCGAGATGCCATCCCTTGGAACAGAAAGAATTACTTTTAATTGTATTGAAAACAAAGAATAACTACTTTGAAATGAAATGAACTATTCAGAAATTCAAAAGTCCACAATAAATCAGCTGTTTAGTAGTAAAAAACAGAAACAACTTACATGTCTAACAATAGGGGTTTGGTTAGATAAGTTATACTCACTTACATAATGGGATGTACTATATTGTCATTTTCAAAGATAAAATTTTGCCATGGGAAAATCATTGTTGAAAAAAAACTAGAAAACAACATGATCCTATAACACATACATACATCTATTACACTCAGAGGAACTGCGTTTCTCTGATTCTAACTTCCCAACAATTTGGAGATAGCATCATAACATTTATAATGTCTTCAAGGAAAACCCCCAAACATTACTGTTCATCAGATATTCTGCTGTGGGTAATCTTTAATCCTTCCAGTCACCACAAGAGTTGTATTATTACTAGTTTCACTTGTGCAGATGTGGAACCTGTAGTGAAGTTAACAAACTAGCCCAAAGTGACAAAGCTATGCTGGGCCTATATCCAGGGCTCCTGGCCTTTCTACCACTCCTTTAAAAAACCTTCCACATTAAGGTACAGATTGACTGCATGATGCACTCACACTTCAAAATGCTGAAATGTTGGTGGGAAACACACCTCAGAATTGAGTAAATTTGATGTGTACGAAACTAAATACAAAAAGTCTCTACACATCTCCAAAATGTTGTTGATTATCTCAGCTGTGTGACAAGGTCACTGGCTTCTGGTGCTGGTGTGTTCGCTGCCTTTTTAAAAATTCTTTTTTGTTTTTTAGACAGGATCTTGCTCTGTGGGCCAGAGTACAGTGGTGCAACCACAGCTCACGGCAGCCTCAACCTCCCGGATTCAAGCTGTCCTCCCACCTCAGCCTCCCATGTAGTTGGGATCACAGTTGCGCACTACCACACCCTGCTAACTTTTTTCTATTTTTTGTAGAGATGGGATTTCCCTATGTTGCCCAGACTGTTCTTGAACTTTGGTGCTTAAGGATCCTCCAGCCTTGGCCTCCCAAAGTGTTGTGATTATGCAGGCATGAGTCATGGCACCTGGCCCAATACCAGCCTGCCAGAGATCTCATGAGAACCTGACCTTTACATTGCAAACTAGGAAAGGAACTCACTGAGGGCAAAACCCAGATTGCTGGTCTAAATATGTGGGGTAGGTGATGGTGGTAGTGGAATGATATGCTTGTTTTTGGTTTTTTAAACAATAGATTCAAGTGCAAAATTCCACAGGAAGAAGGTATCCTGACTAGAAACGTGAGGCAGAATTATCTAGAAGTAAATTTTCATATATGCATAAAGCAAAAGTAAACAAAGTGTTGGGTTTTTTAAGTTAATGGTTGAAGGTGGCATCTCAACTTATAGCCAAAAGCAATAAAAGTGGTGCCATTTAGAGCTCCCCTTTTCAGCTATTATCTCCTCACTCCTTGTAACTAACCTGACACAAACCCTGCTATCTTCCCAGTGTAATCTAGCTACCTTTCACTTGCACCACCACTGATAGGTACTGCCCTAAATTAGATCTACTATAGCTTCTCTAACTGAAAATTAACCATTTTTTAGTTAATATTTATGCCAATTCAAAGAATTATTACAGCATCGATTTAAAAGGGAAACAGGCATAATGTTCATTCATATAGTAAGTTACGCGAATTAAGTGAATGGTGTATTTTGGGGATGTAGTATTATATAATCATTACAGCATATAAAAATTATGCAGCAATATAAAAAAATGCTATTAGTGAAACAAGCAGAATACAACATTGCTTACATGTTATGAAGAAAATCAAGCTTTAAAAAAACTGTCAAGAAAAAATATCAATACACCAAATGTTAATTAGCTTTTTTGGCATTGTGAAGGATTTTATTATCTATATTTCTTAAAAAAAATATTCTCAAATATAGTACCACATTCGAGTTTCACATAGTATAGAAACCAAGAGGGGGGATCTATCTGCTGATCAGGCCATGGTATATTTAAAGAGAGAAGTTTCAGTGGTAGAGACAGAAAACAGAAAAAGACTCAAGAAGGAATGGAAACAAGTGAAGAGTACAAGCTTAAACTACATGTTTTCAAAATTTAAGGAAGAAGGGGGAGATAAATATCAAAGGAATTAAAAGGAACAGGATAAAAGATCTTTCTAAGATGGGCAATCTCTGTCAGCTTCGTAGGGTAAGAGAAGACAGGCAACAGAGCACATGAAGATACAAGGAAGTGAAGCAGAACAGAAGATGGATTCAGTGCTTGGGCTTTGGAGCCACACAGACTGAGCTCTGTCACCAGACTACCTGTTCTGACTGTGCAAGGTTTAAAAACCTTTCAGAATTGAATCGTTTCTTTCCGGTTGTCATAAAATTAAATAAGGCAATGCTTGCGATATGTCTTGTAATTTCTGGGGAAAAAATAAATACTACTACTCAACTGATTTTTGAAAACCTTCCATTGGGAACAAAGAGGGAGCAGAAAGACAAAAAAGTAGCAAAGACTGTGGAGAAGTCAGGACAGAAGAAGCCAAGCATACAGACAGGAAGCCAGCTGGTGGGAGAGGAGACTGTGAAGGTGAGCAGAAGAGTGAAGAGTTCACAGTGTATCACAGGACCTGAAGGTCCTGCCCTATCTCTACTTCACAGCTAGTCTGTGTCACAGTTTAATGACTAATAATACCTCAATACTGCTTTTAATATTATAGCAAATGTAAATGGCACAAATATTTAAAAAGGATTAAAAATTATGTAAGATACATACCAGTGCTCTTATGAAAGTTCTTATTATTAATTATTATACATAAACCCATTTCAGGATAATCCATTTTATAACTGTTGTCCAGGGATATTCCAGAGTCCACTGATTTGCTTCCATGTATGATCTTTCTGTTTAAAAATCAAATAATAGCTTTACAAAGGTAGAAATGATCATGCTTTCTGTTTACATTAGTGCAATTTTTATAACTCACAGTAACAGTTAACACTTGTTGAAGGTTATAAACCAGACTGTCTTCATTACAATTTCACATCAACACATGTTACACATGAGCAAATGACCTGACATGAGGCTAAGTAATGTGCTAAAGATATGTTATGCAAATATTATGTCACAGCCAAGAAGGAAGGAAAGTATCTGCTGGACGTCAGAGTTCAGGCTTTTAACTTCCATGGTTTACATTTTCCTCTAAATTCTTCAAAATTTCATCAAATACCTTTATAATTTAAAAATTACTTATTAACTTTGTGAAATATTTTATTCTTGGAGGTAAGGGTAAAATCTTAAAAATTACCCTGAAATGATGAGAAATCAACAAAATGTAAATATAACTCAAAGCACCATATTTATCACAATTAATAAATTGTTCCTTAAATCCCATGAGCTAAACAAATTAATTTATTAATATATAAAAACATTATTGTAAATAATTGAAAATATCTGTAAGTCACTTATCTAAAAAAAATCTCTGCTGTCTAGATAAGGGCGTCAGTAAACTTTTTTTGAGATGGAGTCTCGCTCTGAAGCCCAGGCTGGAGTGTAGTGGCCTGATCTGGGCTCACAGCAACTTCCGCCTCCCGGGCCTGGTTCAAGCAAATCTCCTACCTCAGCCTCCCAAGTAGCTGGGATTACAGGTGCGAGCCACCATGCACAGCTAATTTTTGTATTTTTTAGTAGAGATGGAGTTTCACCATGTTCGCCAGTCTGGTCATGAACTCCTGACTTCATGATCCGCCCAGCTCGGATTCCCAAAGTGCTGGGATTACAGACATGAGCCACCGTGCCCAGCCAGTAAACTTTTTTTTTAATGGGCTAAGTATTAAGTATTTTAGGCTTGCGGGCCATCTGGTCTCTGTTATAGTTACTAAATTCTATTTTCTTTTTTTTCTGAGACACAGTCTAGCTCTGTCACCCCAGCTGGAGTGCAGTGGCGCCATCACAGCTCACTGCAGCCTTGAACTCTTTCCTTCCTCAGCGTTTCAAGTAACTAGGACTACAGACAGGCAGTCCCCACCATGCCCAGTTAATTTCTGTATTTTTTTTTTTGTAGAAACAGGATCTCGCTATATTGCCCAGGCTGGTCTTGAACCCTTGACCTCAAGTGATTCTCCTGCCTTGGCCTCCCAAAGTGCTGAGATTACAGTTGTGAGCCACTGCACCTGGCCATAGCTATGCAATTCTGCTGGTGAAACTGGCCTAGGACAATATGTAAGGGAAATCGGTGTGCCTATATTCCAATAAAACTTGATAAAAACAGGCCTCAAGCTTGATCCCTGATTTAGACCAAGAGTCAGGAAAAAACAGGTCTAGGAACAGCCAAATACTAATCCTTACAGTCCATATACCCATGCACTTAACCTTAGAGTATCTCACATTATAATTCTAAAAATATTGTTGGAAAAAGATTAAATGTAGTATATTAAAAGAGTCATGGTTAGAAAAGAGTTATTCTTTTTAACTAAAGGTGAAGAGCCTCACATTTACAGACTAAATTTAAATCCTGAAAGTGTGACTTGACCTTCAAGTCATACAGATAATGGATCATGGAACTATGATTCCCATTCCCTACTCGCTCTGGCTGCCTCCTAAGGAGGTAGGTACTTTACAAGCACATGATAGCTAGTCCAAGAGGAGATGCTCCTGATAAAGGCACTGGCTCAGAAAGCCGGGACTGCCTGAGGGCAACTTATCACAGGATCAAAACAACTCTAAACCTATCTGGGGCTCTCGTGCAACTTGTTATTGAAGTGATGTTCTGTATGACATGAAAAGGTAGTGCCAGGCAGGGTGGTTTGTGCCTGTAATCCCAGCACTTTGGGAGGGATCCCTTGAGGCCAGGAATTGGAGACCAGCCTGGGCAACATAACAAAACCCCTATCTCTACAAAAAATAAAAAACAAACTAACCAGGCCTGGTGGCATATGCCTGTAGTCCTAGCTACTCAGGAGGATTACTGGAGCTCTGGAGTGCGGTGAGCCATGATCATGTCACTGCACTCTAGCCTGGGTGACAGAGCAAGACCTTGTCTCAAAAAATAAAGAAAGAAAAAAAGTAGTAGGAAAATGTGTAAATCACTTTTAAAGGACTTTTTAAAAAAAGAGACAGGGTCTTCTGCCCAGGCTAGAGTGCAGTGGTGCAATTATAGTTCACTATTAACCTCTGGTGCATAGCTACGACTGACTATAAGCACACGCACCACGGGGGACTAATAATTGTTTTCATTTTTTTATAGAGACAGGGTCTTGTTATGTCACCCTGGTTGGTTTCAAACTCTCCACCTCAAGTGATCCTCCTGCCACAGCTCCCACGTAGCTGGGATTATAGGAGCAAGCCACTACACTGGCTAAAATGATTTAAATAAAAACAACAACAACTCTCTAAAATGGGATTGCATTTCAAAAGTTTACTTTCTAGAAAAATTCCTTTGCTGAACAAAAACTGTGAATCTTTACTGGTAACTTGTTAATAGTATTTCTTAATAATGTTGTTCAGTAATAAAATTAGTTTGTAATTTCCAGGGCAGCTGAGAATAATACTGGGTTTCAGAAATAAACTTTCAGAATTTAAGGTATCTTAAGAGTTCTCAAGTAATAACAAACATGAATTAAAGAGAATTTGAGTTTTATCTTTTTCCATCTGCTAGTTATTAGAAGCATTAAGCAGAATATTCCAAAAGGACAAAGGAAAAAAAGGGTAAAATTCATCCATAACTAGGCAATTCCTCCCCCAGACTGAAAATTGGCATTGCATTTTAGTCTTAAAAACTCATAAACAAGAGGTCAAAAAACTCCTCCCAAACCCAAAACCTCTACTCCTAATCCTATGGAGTGATTTGGGAGGGAGAAAGCACCCAGACTTGGGAGTTCTGCCTCTCCTGTGGTGTCCTTTTGGTTCCAGGACTATGTTTCTGACTATGGGTCACACACCGTAATAGGTCCTTCCTTTCATCTTCCCTTCAGTTCTGTGAAAGTTGTAGCTCCATTTTGAAGACGAGGTTGAGAAAAGAAGAGTTAGTTTACGCAAAGCCACACGGCTGTCTGAGGTAGGAAGTCGGCTTGGTCTCTCTGGCCTGAGAGAGAGACCGCTCTCTTCTGCATTCCCCACTCCTCAAGGTTTGCTGTTTTACAAACCCCCATCTTTCTCTGATTATAAAGAATTCCACTGAAATACTCACGGTTCCGAATTTTTAATGGATTTTGAATCCACTGAGTTTTCAGTGTTCTCCATGGATACCTTTATTAACTAGAATATAAAGAAAATAGAATTTAATAAACAGTCATAAAAACACTGCATTATATTAATTATCCCCATGATTATTTTTCCAAATTAATACCTCATTTTCACCTCTACTGTTAAAGGTTTCTGTGAGTCAGTTCTGGGGACAATGATTTTTTTGCAATGGTACATACAATTTAACCTCTCTCTTTCCAATTGAGCTATAAATTATATATAGTGAATTACATAAAGCATATAGATAGTGTACACCTAGATTTTTTATATTTATATATCCTTATTAGATCAAGATATAGATTACAGTTTATTTCTTTTGTAAGACAACACATTGGGTCATTTCTTTTTTATTTATTTATTTATTTTTTTAAGATGGGGTTTCACCATGATGGCCAGGCTGGTGTTGAACTCCTGACCTCAGGTGATCCACCCACCTTGGCCTGCCAAAGTGCTAGGATTACAGGCGTGAGCCACCGCGCCCGGCCCACATTGGGTCATTTCTGAGAACTGCAACTCAACACAGTTAAAACAAAAAAAACTTCCCACCACAATGGTACAACTCACATAATACAATTCTACAATGCTTAGATTCCCAAGATACAGTATCACGGTGTTCCAAATCTCCATTAATCTTTATTCTTTTTTTTTTCCCTTTTGAGACAGGGTCTCACTCTGTCACCCCGGTGGGAGGGCAGCAACACAATCAACTTCGACCTCCTGGACTCAAATTCTCCCACCTCAGCCTCCCGAGTAGCTGGGATTACGGGCATGCACCACCATGTCCAGCTAATTTTTGTATTTTTTGTAGACATAGGGTCTTGCCGTGTTGCCCAGGCTGGTCTTGAACGCCTGGGTTCAAGCAATCTGTCCACCCAGGGCTCCTAAAGTGCTTGGATTACAGGGAAGAGCCACCACATCCAGCTTAGTTTTTATTCTTAAATTGGATTTTGGAAGCAAAGCTTCTCATTCAGGGTAGTAAAATGGCCCAGGAAACTAGAAGTAAAAACTACAGTTTCTGCTTTCATTCATCCATCACACAATTGTATCTCACAAGGTGAACCAGTTCTTATAATCAAAGCAACTATCACTTATTGAGCCCTTAATATATACCAGGTACTTTGCAAGGCATTCATTTTTAATCTTTTCAAAATTCTAAAAGTCAGGAAACCCAACCCTGGTGGTTCAGTGACTTTGTCGACAGTTACAATCTAAGTGACAGGGCCCTCTTCCCACTCTGCTGTGCTGCCTCTGAAGCAGCCAGCTCCTTACTACTTTTCTGTAGTTCTACCAGGTATTCTCTGGCTTTCCAGAAGCAAAGGTACTTTCCATGGCAATTCACCTCCCTAAATAGAGAAAAAGAAGAACAAAGGCAAAACAAAAAACAAAAACAAAAAATCTTGACTGACCTTCTCCAGATTCTAGAAACCCTGGCAATGTGAAATATTCCTGTCAAAATAAAACTTTTACCTCACTTCTATGATACAATCAGAAATACCAAAATAATACACAATCCTACAACAGAACTTGCTAACCCACAAAAGCCCTTCTAGAAAGTCCTAGGTAACTTCCCCTACTTTTCAAATTTTAATCTTCAAAACTGTGGTAAAATATACATAAAATTTACCATTTTTAAGTGTACAGTTCAGTGGCATTGAGTACAGTCAGATTGTTGGAATTCCATCCCAGAACTTTATCTTCCCAAACTGTACCAAGGTTCCCATTTTTAAGGTCACTTGGAAAACATAATTTCTTCCCTTCTACTAAGGTAAAGCTAAGCTCCTTCCTCCCCTTCCCTCAGTTTTGTGTGCACCCGTGGTGGGGAAAGGTGAAGAAATTAACACAGAGGAGAGCCAGCGTCATCATCTCAATTTAACCACAGGGGAGGGTGGTGTTGGACCTTCTCCAAGAGCCAGTCTATGTTCCACATTTCTATGAAGACTTTGCTTTTCTACCATCTTACTTTCTGTAGGCTTTCTGGAAAACCAAAGGAAGATGTGAATACAACTGGGATAAATCATCTTTTAGTTTGTCAGTAAGCAAATACTTTGTGCCAGATATCATCCTGAGATATACAATAGAGTAGAAAACAAGACAAAGTTCCTATCTTCCAGAAGCTCTTACTTTAGATAGAAGAATAATTATCCAGTAGTATACCTGCAGGATAGGGGTGGGGGGTACCTCCCAAGTCCGCCAGAGGGTGCTTGAAACAATGCAGTACTGAACCCTATATACAGTAGTTTTTTCCTATACATACATACCGATGTTCAAGTTTAGTTTATAAATTGCAGAAAGAGTTTAACAACAACAACTAGTAAGGGTTACTTGAACATAAGCACTGCCATACCATGACAGTTGATCTGACAACCGAGACAGCTACTAAGTGACCTGCCATTAGTCACTCAGTACATATTACATATTAGTATGTCTTTACATACGAACACATGTATTAACAGTGGCTGTCACTGGGTGATGGCATTACTGACAACTTATTCCTTAACATTCTTCTATATCTTCTCATTTTACTACAGCATCTGCATTTTTAAAGTGAGAAAATAGTAACAAATACTATTTTATAAAATAACGTCAACAAAGGTCAGGATTGTTCTGGCCAACTTCAACTCCTGGCCCTGTTTCAAGAGTGACAAAAACACGGGTATTCTCCTATCAAAATAGCCACCCTTCCTTGCCTATATCATGCTCAGTACCATGTTCCCATCTATCTGCCTTTCTCTTTTCTTTCATATGTACAATAAACATGTATTAGATACAAGGAAAACTCAAACTTCCTTGAACCATAAATGTCATAGAGACCAACTTGCCCCATGCACATCAATTCAAAGTGGACAGACCACAGCCAAAATAATTAGCCACCTGTGGTTGAGAAACAAATTGTGGTTAACTTGATTAACTGAGAGAACCGTACGGGGTAGCCAACAAGTCTGGAAACATAGGTGAACACATAATAGTTTATTGATACTGCACTACAATCCATGGTATCTTTGTTTCAAGACTTCACGGCCAATCTACAGAAAGTCTAAAGTGAGGCTGGGTGTGGTGGCTCAGGCCTGCCATCCCAGCACTTTGGGAGGCCGAGGTAGGCATATCACAAGGTCAAAAGTTCAAGACCAGCCTGGCCAACATGGTGAAACCCTGTCTCTACTAAAAACACAAAAACCAGCTGGGCGTGGTGGTATGTGCCTGTCATCCCAGCTACTTGGGAGGCTGAGGCAGAAGAATTGTTTGAAGCTGGGAGGCAAAGGTTGCAGTGAGCCGAGATCACGCCATTGTACTCCAGCCTGGGAGACAGAGCGAGACTCTGTCTCAAAAAAGAGAAAGTCTAAAGTAAAAATCCAGTGGGCCTCATCAAAGATGTATAGATTGCAAATAATGGGAAATGCGAATTAAAATAGCAATGAGATATTACTACACTTCTAGCAGAATAGTCAAAACGCAGAACACCATCAACGCCAAACACTGGCGAGGATGTGGAGCAACGGGGATTCTCAATCACTGCTCGTGGAAATCCAAAATGGTACAGCCAACTTGGAAGACAGTTTAGCAGTTTCCTACAAAACTAAACATATTCTTACCATATGATCCAGCCATATGGTAAATACGCTCTTTGGTATTTACCCAAAGGAGTTGAAAACTTATGTTCACACAAAAGCCTGCACACAGATGTTTATAACAGTTTTATTCATAACTGTCAAAACTAGAAGCAACTAAGATGTCCTTCAGTAGGTGAATGAATAAACAAACTGTGGTATATCCAGAGAACAGAATATTATTCAGTGCTAAAAACAAATGAGCTAGCAAAGCCATGAAGAGACATGTAGGGCACTTTAAATGCATTATTACCAAATGAAAGAAGCCAGTCTGAAAAGGCTGTATATACTGCATGATTCCAACTATCTGAAAATCTGGAAAAGGCAAAACTATGGACACAGGAAAAAGATCAGTGTTCGCCAGCGGCTAGGAGGGAGGGAGACAGCAGAGAGAATTTTTTTTTTTGAGACGGAGTTTTGCTCTTGTTGCCCAGGCTGGAGTGCAATGGCGCAATCTCGGCTCACCACAACCTCTGCCTTCTGATTTCAAGTGATTCTCCTGCCTCAGCCTCCTGAGTAGCTGGGATTATAGGTGCTTGCCACCCAGCTAATTTCTGTATTTTTAATAGAGACAGGGTTTTACCACGTTGGCCAGGCCAGGTCTCAAACTCCTGACCTCGTGATCTGCCTGCCTCAGCCCCCCAAAGTGCTGGGATTACAGGTGTGAGCCACTGTGCCTGGCCAGCACAGAGAATTTTTAAGGCAGTGAAACTACTCTGTGTGACACTATAATGGTGGATGCCAAGTCAATGTAAATTTGTCCAAACCCATAGGATAAACAGCATCAACAGTGAACTTGATTGTGAACGGTGGAGTTTGGGTGAGGATGATGTGTCCGTGGAGCTTGCTTCCTCTGTAAGAATCTACCCCTCTGGTGCAGGCTGTTGATAATGGGGGAGGCTATGCATGTGTGGGGGCAGCTGGGATATGGGATATCTCTGTACGTTCTTCTCAATTTTGCTTTGAACCTAAAACTGCTCTAAAAAATGAAGTCTTATTAACAAACCAGGAAATAAGACTTAATAACTTCTGAAGCTGAACCTGGAGCTCCTGGCAGTATCCTTTCTAACCCCCCGTCTGCCTCAAATTGGCTCCCGGAATGCATTTGCCAAATCCAGGGTTCACAGTCTGTGCTCAGGAACCCCTAAATGCTGATCAGCTTCCACAGACAACCAAGGCCCTAAAGATCTCTTTTGAATACTTCTGCAAACAGTCTAGTAACTCTTATACTGAAATACTGATTTTTAATAAACTTGTGTCTTTCGCCAGCAATGAAACTGTGGGATAAAATTATTCTCTCCTTGTGACTGGTAATGGAAACTTTAGATAGTGACCAGCTTTTCAAAGTCCTATAATATTTACTTCTTGGCTCAGACCAATATAAGATCTCCTGTAAATATTAGATGACTTTACTTAAAAGTCATTTTCTTTCTATACATCAAGTCAATTAAGTCAAAAAATTCAGAGAGACCAATCAATATAAATAACCATAAATTAACCATTTCTGATATTAGACACAACAGATAATTTTGTTTTAGTAAGAGAATCGTTGGCTGAAAAGAAAAAAACAAATTCTTCTACAACAGGATTTAAAATATTGTCTATTTGATAAAAATTTCTCAGGAACAAATACTATGGTGTACTTCATTATTATCTGAACAATATTGCCTCAGTTTTCAGTTTATTTTGATATACTTCTAAAAATTCATATGATGATAAATGAAATCCTTACAGCATCAGACATGTGCACATTTGCTCTTCACTTGTCATCATCTGCTTTTTCCACACGAAAGCACCAAATTCACACTCCCAGGAGCAGAGTTTGGTTCCCGCAAAACTCACTGAAGTGCTCCTTAGCATGACCTCACCTCCATTAGCTCATGCCCAGCTGAGTACAAATTATTCTGAGGATGGTGAGCTCATCTAAGGATAAAAGGTCGTATCCTAAGGGAAATATTCACTGCCTTAAATGAAAACAGGAATTTAGGTTCTTATAAGCTTTTTATTTGACAAAACATAAATAGGAATAGGGGTTTAAAAATTTATCCTGGCATAGCAATAGACTTAACACAAATTGTTTCTTACTGGGTTGATTAATTCTTAATTAATCAATTACTTTCATCAATTCAGGATGCTGTTGATACGAAAGGAAATTTCTGAACACATATGTTTATGGCAAAGTTCTCAGCAGACCAACTGATATTACATGGAAACCTGGAACTCAGGTCTCAGAATCACTTTTCTAATTCCTGCATCCCTTAACACTTGCCACCAACACTATTAACAGTCAGGCTTTCAAACACTAAAAAATGTTGTCAGTATAAATTTATTTCACTCTAAAACAGATATTTAGACATTTCAAGCTGTGTTTTCCTTCACAAGTAAAAAACTGGAATGTTCCCCCTATTTACATGGTGGCTAGCCAACTACTCATTATAATAATGAAGCAAAGCAGAATACACCATCTACAGCATTATGGCAGAGAAATAAAAATTAATTTCTAAAGTGAAATTTCTATATTAAGCTATAAAGCATCAACAATTTGAAATAACCTGTTATTAAAGAGTGAATGTGTGAAAGTGTGCATTGGTAGGAATTCAAAGGAGATGTTAAATTAGGATTGCCAGTTTTAGAGATTCTTTATCAGCTAATTGTTACTGGTTATTAGGGTGTTGCTGGTTCCTATCCTACAGGGAAACTCTGAGGTAAGAAATAAAACCTGCTCTCTGCCCTAAGGGTTTTTAATTCTCAAAGTGAGACCTAAAAACTAACTCAGTTAATTTCTGAATCAGGTCCATGAATACGAATGCTTTTAAGAAATATTTACTAGTAAAGATTTACCAAAACCGTAGCCAAAGGAAGAACATTGCTGCATGTGACGGGAGAGGTGTGTGTAAAGCGCTGTGTGATGACTGTCCCTCTTACTGCTGGCTCATACAGACTAGGTACTAAACTCAAAGTACAAGCTATTTTTTGTGAGTCCTCCCAATGACACTCTGAGGCATAAGGATCCCCCACTGCAGAGTTCAGGTGACTGAGGCTAAGAGAAGTTAATGAACTTTAAAGTGGCACAGCCAGGATTCAAACTAGGATCTTCCCAGTTCAAGAAGGCAGACTCCGACTATTCTATAGACAGTTTAGTACTATGTAGGAGTGATAGTGCTTAATTTCAGGGAAGGAAACAAAACCCCAAAATCTCAGAAGCTTTAAGTAAGACAAAAAACATAAATAATATGATAGAAAGTTACTGCAGAGATACCAAAGTAACATAACGCACTGAATTCTCGTGAATGAAAAAAATGGCAAAAACGATTATGGCATTTCTGATACCACTAGTTAGTTTACTTCTATTTTTCCTTTCTTTCTTCTTTTTAAATTTAACAAACCTTGCATGTGGCATTCAATTTACTTCTGAAGTGAAATAGGCCAGACACAGTGGCTCGCACCTGTAATCCCAGCACTTTGTGAGGCCAAGGTGGGAGGACTGCTTGAAGTCATGTGTTTGAGACCAGTCTGGGCAACACAGAGACCCCATCGCTATAAAAAAGTAAAAACAAGTAGATTGGCATTGTGGCACACACCTGTAGTCCGAGCTACTCAGGAGGCTGAGGCAAGAGGATCACTTGAGCACAGGAGTTGGCGGCTGCAGTGAGCTATGATCGCACCACTGCACTTGAGCCTCTAAAAATAATAAAAGTAAAATTACTGGTTTTATGTGCAGCTTTCAGTATAAGTCATTAAGACATATTTCCTGTAACTCTGTTTTTCTCCAAAAGAAAAGTGAAGCCTGTCCAGTAGGACTTCTGGGGGAAACTACACTTCTGTCAAACAACTTGAAAAACATCTGGCTTATATTTATCACCTGTCAGAGAGGACAAAGTCTCAAAAGCAGTCACATTCCCAGATTTAGCAAATGAAACAGAAAGAACATCTGTTTCACAATAGTTTGGACAAGAAAAGACTTCAGTTGTAACGTACCAGAGGTTTTATCAAAATCTTTTCCCATCTGGTCTCTGAATTCATTTGGGTACATGTAAGAATTATCAAACTGGCTATTGTCATTGGGCCTGGCGGAGCCAATCTCTTACTATTTATTGTGTAGTTAAGGTAAAAATAAGAGAATGGGAATGTAAAATCAAATACAGAATAAATCTAAATAAGTTCCATTGTACTATACAAATAAACCATCCTTTCCTTTTCTCTGGCATGGGCCAAGTGACCAGGAAGACAGTTTAGAGCACTCCCCCACTATTCAAAGCCTATGACACCAGACAGAAAGAATGGCACTTACTATGTGCAAAAGATCTGTCTTCCCTTTGCCAAATGAAGTCCTTCTGGATGGGCAAAAGGAGAAAATGGGAAAGCCTTCACAGATCTGAATAATCTGTATGATATAAGTGTAAAATGGAGGATCTCGGATGCCTTTTATAAAAATTACAGATAACTTTAAAGCCTCATCACTCCCACCAAGAACCACTACTTTGCAGAATCAGATTCAGGTTTAAAACCACTTGAAGAAATCCTGCTGTCTGGAAGATAGAAACTGCCAAAAGTCAGATTCAGTAGCATTTATTCATTTGATATTTGGACCATAACAATTTACTGAACACCAACTGTGTGCAGAGTACTATACTAGACCCTGAGTGTATCAAGCAGTGGAAGAGACAAACCCCATCCCTCTGCAGCACTTATACCAGTGCTCGCTGGTATTCAAAAGTGGCTCAACAAGGCAGATGCCAGATGGTGTCCAATACATACCAGGTAGCTTTATCTCAGTATTGTAATACAAAGAAGCTCTATAGGCAACATGTGAAGGCAAGAACAAAACATGCAGAGAAAGAACATTATATAAATCTAAGAATTCCCATATCTTTTTTTGGGCCCAAACACCAGTGTTTCCTATCTTTGGGATAGAGCTTAAAGATCTAATAGTAGGCACCAGAAGCAATGTAATATATCATTCATGACAATAAAGACTGCTTTGTAGGGGTATGAAGCAGTGGGAGATTGTGTTAAATTAGGTTTGAAAGCAAAACAGTAAAGAAGCATTATAATTGTCTATATCAGATGCCAGTGTCTTCAAATGGCAAGAGGCAAGGCCTTTTTTCAGGATAGCAAAAGCAAATCTGATTTAACTAGGTACAATGTCTAATGTCTGTTACTTTGAACAGGTTTTATTGCCATACTCCAATAAACTGTTCGTCCATTCATTAAAAAACATTTTCACTTTCAAAAACCTTCTTTTGCAAAAACGCAAAGCAAAACCAGAGCTCAAGCATTGGGCTGTGATAGAGATGATTTAAGCTTTACGTTTCATTTTTAGAGATCATGTAACCACAGCACGCACATTCACATGGCTGAGCCCATTTTGATAGAGTGTGGTCTAACCACCTTGCCTGGCCCTCCTTCTGCTGTCTTACAGGGTTATACTGTTACAATGACTCCATATGTCACGTCTACCATTTCTTTTCTAATTATAATTTGCTAAACAATCCTAAACCAGCTCTACTTTTTCTAGATAGGGCACAATAGTAAAAACACAAATGGATGGGCATTCACTGTGCTGTGCCATTCCCCACATTTGGGGAAAGACACTAAGGAACACCAAGATAAACCAAGTCTGTCCCTCATGGAGTTTGCTTACAAACGCAGCAGGGAAGACAGTAAACAAGCAACTGCAAAGGATATGACACATCTCTCTAGGAAATGCCGGCTGCAGAAAGAACACATTATAGAAAGATTTAACCTTGAACTGTCTAATGAAAACAGAAATCTAAGTAGGAGCTCTTATTTCTAAGCAAACGTGATGGAGGGAGAAAGGGAATGCAGAGGTGTCGCAGGTAGAGCTAGGTATGAAGATCAGCACTGCTGTGCAGAAAAGTGAATCGGTGCTAAAGATAAGGCGGGGGATGGTGCTCGGACCCAACACGTGCTGGGGTTTGTTAGCCACGCGTGCTGGGTTTAACCTAAGGGCAAAGCACGAGCTTTCTAGACTTTCATTCATAAAGATCCCTCTGCCTGTGCTGAAATAAATAGACTGCAAAGGAGCAGGCGGGTCTGGAAGTGGGGAGACCAGGGAAGAGGCTGCCGTGGTCAGGCGGCTGAAATCAGACATGGAGAGATGTGGACAGATCTGGCAGACATTCACAAGGTCGACAAGGCTTGGTGACTAAGTGGGAAAGAAGTAGGTGGGCGAGAGGGGGCTGAGAAGGATGTTTTCTGGTTTCCTGCTTGGGTGCCACTTACTGAGAATGGGGGAAAGAGGCAGGTGCAGAGCACACCCATTGAAACCCAGAGCGCCGAGGGTGAGCAGGGCTCGCTAACTCCTCGCGGCCTGGGATTTCAAGGCGGCACCACCCGACTGTGGCCAAGGATACGCAGCGACAGGGACGAGCTGCGAGCACTCACGAAACTCTGCAGGGCCGAAAAAGGAATTGGAGTTTCAACCCTGCAACTACCTCCATGGAAGAGCTAAACCACAGTCAACCCGGGATAATCCAGGCCCCAGGCATGGAAGGCAGCAGAGACCGAACCCTCGTCCAAAACTGGGAGGATCAGCCCCGACGGCCAGTAGCTCAGTCCGCACCCGGCCGCCCCAGCCCTCGTAGCGCCGCTTCCCGGGGCCACGGCTCCGCCGGCGCCAGCGCTGTCCCTTTCTCCTGCCGCCTGGCCCGCCTCCCGGCCCCCGGCCCAATCGCTAGGCCTCCCGCCTTCAGAGCTCGGTGTCCCGTGCCCGACCTCGCGGCCCCGGGTTCGGTTCCCCCGGCCCGGCCTCCCGCTGCCTGGCTTCCGCGGCCCGGCCTCCCGCTGCCTGGCTTCCCCCGCCCCGGCCCAGCCTCCCGCCCCGGGCCAGGTCTCTCGCACCGCGGGCTTCAGTGCTCGCCTCCGCCCCGGGTGAGGTGGCAAAACAAAGGCTCCGCGACCCAGACCGTGGCCATCTTCTCAGTCTCCCGCACAGCTGCCGGGCCGGGCGGGTCTCCGGGCGGGCGCTGGGCCCGGGAGGACGCAGGGAGCAGGCGCAGGACTGACGGCCCGGGCGAGGGCGGCACTCACCGCGCAACTCCTCAAACCTTCCACAGCCGCCTCACAGACAGCAGCCACCCGCTAGGCTCCGCGTCTGCTCGGCTTCCGCAGCCCGCAGCCGGGAGTTGTGAGCGCCAGTGACAGCCCCGCCCCCGGCCCGCCCCTCTCCGCCCCGCGCGTCCCCGCCTCTGGGGCGCGTCCCCGAGCTCCGGCCGGCGCGAGAACCCTGCCCCCGGCTGGGCTCTGCGCGCCGCCGCCTCGCCTGCCCGCTAGCCGGCGGCGGCACGCCCCGCCCCCGCGCCCCGCCCCCGCCCTCCCGCTGTGGTCGCGTCCCGAGGCCCCGCCCAGGCCCCGCCCCCAAGGCCCGGCCCCGGCGCCCCCGCTCCGGATTTAAAATCCTGGTCTTCCCGAGAGCCTGCGGGCTTCCGCTCTCAGCGCGGGCTTTTGGAGGTAAATTGAGGGAAACCTGGAAACTGCGCCGGGCCCAAGGGGTACCCAGAAGGGAGACAAGGCCAGGCCTGCTGCCCAGTGTGAGCTCCGGGAAGAGGAGGAGCACGCCGAGGGGCCCACCGGTAATTTCTGTCTCTCCGATGACCTGAGGCCTTTCCTTCGCTTACCCCCAGGTCCCTCTTCCTAAATCCTAACCTCCGGTCACCAGCGTGCCAGGCTACAAATAAGCAGGTCCACGCATGCTGTGTGTTTCCACCATGTCGGGCTTCTGTTGGCGCTCTTTCAGTCACGGAAGCCGCGGGCTGCGGGGGAGTTCCCGAGGACGCAGTTCTCAGCACTTCCTGGCCAGTGGGCAGTGGGCAGTCAGCCTGGACACGCAGGCGCCAGCCGCTCCGCGCAGCAGGCGGTGCTGCAAACGGTGCATGCTCAACGTGTGAATGTTACAAGTTAAGCGTCCCACAACAAACAGTAGCATTGAACCGGAGGAAAAAGACAGGACAGAGAGATTAACCAACCAGGCCAGAGGGAGTGAACTGGAGAAAAAGAGGCCTGGTTTGGGCCCAGAGGTCCTTCTGCAGTTAAGACGGCTGTTTGGAGCTGCCGAAGCTTCTTTAGTGTTTTTCTTTTTTTTTTTTTTTTTTTTTTTGAGATGGAGTCTCCTTGTTGCCCAGGCTGGAGGCGCAGTGGCGTGATCTCGGCTCACTGCAACCTCCGCCACCCTGGTTCGCGTGATTCTCCTGCCTCAGCTTCCCGAGCAGCTGGGATTACAGGCGCGCGCCACCTGGCCTGGCTAATTTTGTGTTTTTAGTGGAGAGGGGGTTTCACCATGTTGGTTAGGCTGATCTCGAACTCCCAACCGCAAGTGATCCGCCCTCCTTGGCCTCCCAAAGTGTTGGTATTACGGGCTTGAGCCACCGGACCCGGCCAGGCCTCCTTTTTTGTAGTCAGAGTCCTGTGGTGAGAACTGATAGTAGAAGAGGGTGCTTATTTGTGTCCTCACCTGGTTGGATGCGGCCTATTTTTTTATTTATTAAACAAAATATAGTATCCTTGTTGGCAAATGCCTTATGAAATAACATCGAGTCTTTTCCTAAGATGGAGTTAAGTTATTAGTTATTAATAGTCAGGGGTGTGCTATACACTGCCCTACTGATCCCATTCCTATTTTGGGTCATGAACACATTTTAGACCCTGAAGCAAACTGAATTGTTTTCGCAGAAGAATTCATCAACACATGTGAGCTCGGCGTTCTGCATCAGATTTCAAAAGGTTCTTGACATTCTGAAGTCGGGTCAGGGATAGAGTGTTCCTAACACTTGTGCCTATTCCAATATAGGGACTGTATTCTGCACAGAAATATACTTAGTTTTTTATATGGTTACCACTTGCTGAGAGTTTATTGCATGCTCTTACATTTTCATAATACATTTGCTTGTTTCATTCTTTCAGCAATCCCTCGGGGTAGGAATTCCAATCCCCACCTGGGTTTAAAGTGGTTAAGTAGTTTGCTCTTGCTAAAAGAGAGTCACAGGAGTTAAACTCAGATCCTACAAATAAGACTTAAGCCTTTCTTTATCCCTCCCGAATTGAGTGAACACTAATGTTTGACAGTACTTTTCTGCCTCAGTAAAACTGAGAAATAGGACCCACTCCCAACCCTAACAGTGGCTCTGCGGGTAGTAATTTGCAACTTACTGGGGACTAGTGTGGTTGAACTAGTCCTTACCCCATTGCCATGCCCAAACCCTTTCCTGTGCTAAACTTTCTTTCCAAAATGAGCAAGCATCAGCAGCAATTTTCTGGTTTCTTTAAGTTGCACTGTTTTAGTCTACAAACTTTTTTTTTTTGAGACAGAGTTTTCCTCTTTTTGCCCAGGCTGGAGTGCAGTAGCATAACCTTAGCTCACTGCAACCTCCACCTCCCAGGTTCAAGTAATTCTCCTGCCTCAGCCTCCCGAGTAGCTGGGCTTATAGACACCTGCCACTATGTTCAGCTGATTTTTGTGTTTTTAGTAGAGATAGGGTTTCACTATGTTGGGCAGGCTGGTCTCCAACTCCTGACCTCAGGTGATCCACCCACCTCGGCCTCCCATGGTGCTGGCGTTACAGGCGTGAGCCACTGCTTGGGGTCAAACATTTTAATTATAGCAAAACAGTAGGCTGGAGGCAATGTCTTCTGGCTGAACACAGTAATTTCTCTGTACAGAGGTATCCCACAGGTGACAACTTGGTCTAGGCCTGGAAGGGAAATAATTTGAGAACGGTGACGTGGGGCATTCCAGGTGAGAGAAATGTGTGCCCGGCAGGTGGGGCGGGGGAGTTTCTGGAGTGGTTCAGGAGAAAGGAGAGTTCATTATCAATTCATTTGGTGAGATGGTGGAAGAGTAAGAAATGAAATAGGTAAATGATTTAGGGCCAGATTCTGGAGGAGAATTTAGATTTCATTGTTATATTCGAGGCGAGATTAAGGACCAGCACCAAGACAAAAGTATGCCAAATTGCAGGGTTTATTAAGCCGGCGACCATGGAGGACTCGCGTCTCTCCAACCCGTGGCCCCGAATGGAGGGTGTTAAGACCTTTTATACCCGTAAGAATCACTCTGGGAGTCAGGGCGAGAGGCGGGGGTGGGGGTGAAGGGACACAGACATTTCGGGGTTTTCGTAAATCATCTCTCGGACAGAGGAGGGAGCGGGGCTCCGACATTCCGAGGGCTTGAGGACGTCTTGCCCCCTCGATTGTTACCTAAGTGGCTCACAGAAGTTAAGCGTTAGTTTGCACATCTTCTGGGCTGTAGTGGAAATAACAGATTTTGGTTACTTATTACAAGGCACAGGGACCAGGATGGAATTAGCTTGGGCTGCTATTCTAGTCACAAAGGCTGACAATTCTGGCTGTTACTGATAAGAAAGGTAGATAGTTTGCAGAGCAAACTAGCAGTTTTATGTACAGAAGCCAAAGGCCAGCAGTTATTGTGAGGAGAGTGGGGCAGCCGTTACAACTTATTTTAAAACATAGCTTTGTCTTTTATAAGATGGTGTTGTTCAGGTTCTAACTCTAGGCCAGCTATAGCACACATGAGGTTAGTTTATGTGTGTGAGTTGAATGTTGCTATGAGTCATTATCCCTGTGAAAAGTGATGAAATGGTTTTAAGGGTGATTGGTCTGGCAGTTATGCTGTTTGGATGGGAGATCCTGTGGGGAGGGTAGAAAGGAACTGGAAAAGCTCAATATATCGCTGTGTGTTTTCTTACCCCTTACAAGAGAATTTTGGGAAATTTAAAATGAGTTACTTCTGCTCAAGCATAGAAAAGCAAAGTGACCGAAGTGGGAGAAAAAGAAAATCCGGTCACTTATACTTAATTTCTTCAGGTGTTAATTCATTCAGAAAGTGAACTTATAGAATAATATTTTTGTAAATGCTTTTTGATTACATACTTTATAATAAATACTTTAGCAGTAGGACAAATAGTACAAATGCATTCCAAGAGGCTAAAAAAGGGATTATATTAAGAAAACATTGTAAAACACCAAAATATTACTAAATAGTAGAACTAGAGTATTGGTAGAAAACACAAAATACTGATGAATCTAATTTCAGGGTAGAGAGAGAAGTTGGAATTGGGGAAGAGGAGTTGACCAGTGACAGAAAAAGAAAGAAAAAAAGGGAGGGAGGAAGGAAGGAAGGAGGGAAGGAAGGAAGGAGAGAGAAAGAGAAAGAAACTGGGAGGGCCGGGCATGGTGGCTCACGCCTGTAATCCCAGCACTTTGGGAGGCTGAGGCAGGAAGATCCCCTGAGGTCAGGAATTTGAGACCAGCCTGACCAATATGATGAAACCCAGTCTCTACTAAAAATACAAAAACTAGCTGCACATGATGACGGGCGCCTGTAATCCCAGCTGCTCAGGGGCTGAGATGGGAGAATCGCTTGAACCTGGGAGGTAAAGGTTGCAGTGAGCTGAGACTGCATCACTGCACTCCAGCCTGGGCAACAAGAGCAAAACTCTGTCTCAAAAAAGAAAAAGAAAAGAAAAGAAACTGGGAGAACTAGGCTAGGAAGAACCAGGGCCAGGCCGGCTTCAGGTGCCCCCAAAAACCAGTAAATATGAAGCATGCCCCCTCTCCTTCAGCTTCTCCTGGGATCCAGGCCATCAAGTGTCACAGCTGGGCAAGTCTGGGCATAAATGCAGGGCAGCTGGGGCTACTTAGGTCTGTGCCATCTCTCCTCTTCCATCCCTGTTGCCTCTTCTCCCACTGTAGTTACCTGAAAAGGACTAACATAGCCTTTAGATTTCTAGCTTGACCACCTTCAGTTGAAAAATCGGTATCAAACATGCTTAATAATCAAACATGGTTAAAAAACATTGTGTGCAATGGTACGAAGTAAATAATAGAAACTAATAAACATGGTTAAAAAACATTCTGTGCAATGTTAAGAGGTAAATAATAGAAACTTTTTGAGCCCAATCTTTTAAAATACAACAAATGTTTTCCTTTGGAACTTGGAAACTATTACCAAAAATAGTTCAGTCCCTGGGTGGAAAGGAGCTTTGATATACAATTATGTAAAAGACAACACTCTTTCACCACTGGGAATTAAAAGCGTTTCTGATATGGTGACACATTCCCCCAGAGGGGAGGGATGAGGAATGTAATAGTCTCAAACCAGAATGCCAGATGCCTTCCTGTTCTCCATTTCATTTGCTTTTTGTAATTCAACCTTCCTGCTGGTCTAGACAGAGCCCCAGTTGTCTTCTGATGCTCACCCAGCTGTTAAAATTTTCAAGCTGTGTAGACATGAAGGGCATGGTATATACTGAACTTCTCTTTCTTCTTCTGTTGACGCTCATGGTTTCCCCCAGTTCAGTGAGTCTTAAACTGTTTTTTCACTGTGATTCCATGATGTTCATGTATCACATACTCCCATGGTCCTACCAAGATTTTTACAAAATCAAAACAATGTTTCCTGATAAAATTTCAGTGTCCCTAAGTATGAACACCCACATAGTCATTTGTAGTCAGTTACTGGTGAGATACTAGCTAGATTCACATGTGATTGCATTCTGTATTTATTTTCTTCACTAATAATCAATGGACTTTGTTAAAAGTTAGTTTCATAATAGAAAGCCAGTTTCTCAATTAGGTTTATCTAAGTGTAGCAGATTTTTATCTGTATGTGAAGCAGATCAAAGTAACTGAATACTCAGAATCTAGCAGTAAGGAGCCATATCATTTTGTATTGACAAGTTGAAGCAGTTTTTAAAGAACTGCTTCATGTCCTCAATCCAGTGAATTGATAGTTTTCCTAAGCATATCTGTTATGAAATTTACATGAATATATTTAGAATTATATTTCTGTTTCCTAGTTTATAATTTATAGTTTTTTTGTGGATTAGGTATAACTGAGAGAATAATCTTTCTTAGGTCTGTTATGATTGATGTCAAATTTGAAATCTGTGGATATTATGCCTTTTTTTTCTAACAAGGTCATGATGTTCTATCCTCTCTCTTTTTTTTTTTTTTTGAGATGGAGTCTTGCTCTGTCGCCCAGGTTGGAGTGCAGTGGCACGATCTTAACTCACTGCAGCCTCCGCCTCCCAGGTTCAAGCAGTTCTCCTGTCTCAGCCCCCTGAGTAATTGGGACTACAGGCGCCCACCACCATGCCTGGCTAATTTTTGTATTTTTAGTAGAGATGGGGTTTTACCATATTGGTCAGGCTGGTCTCGAACTCCTGACCTCAGGTGATCCACCCGGCTTGGCCTCCCAAAGTGCTAGACTACAGGCATGAGCCACTGCGCCCGGCCTACCCTCTCTTAATTTTGTAGGGAGATTCTGGTTTTCCTTCCAGGGAATATTCATTTGCCAATGAGTTTGTGTTGCTGCAAAATTTTCTGCTAAAATTCAAGACAATGTTTATCAACTTAATAAGCACAAACATGTTACCAGAGGCAAATAGGATTTTACCCTTAAATGATTTAGTACATATTATTATTTCACTTAAAAAACACCCTAATATGTCTATTTCCACATAGGTAAATTATGACAAAGATGATATTAATGAAGAGAGGAACTATATTAATTACCTGTTTCTGTGTCAGAACTAGCCCCAAACTTACTGGTGTGAAAAAGACAAAACAGCCAAATTTATTTTTTCATATAGGTCTGTGGGTTGGCTGGGCAATTTGGTAGGTCTGTCTAGGACTCACTCAGGCTTACTCATGCGTTGAATTCAGATGATGGCTGGATGTCCAGAATGGCCCAACTCACGTATTGGACTGCTTATGCCAGCTGCCGGCTGCAATTCCTTGGTTCTTTTCCATGTGGCCTTTCATCCTCTATGAGGCTAGAGTTATGGCCTGGCAATCTCAGGGCAGGACTCAAGGATAACCAAGTCTGCTGCAAAGGCACTTGTTAAACCTCGGCTTGCTTCACTTCTGTCCACGTGATGTTGGCCCAAGACAAGTCATATGGCCAAGGTGAGAGTCAGTGTGAGAGTGAGTTTAGGTACCATTTCTTCATGGGAAAAATGGCAGGGGGTTTGTGGCTGATTTGGCTGTTTTTAATCTACAGTGAAAGTTTCCCCCACTCTTCTTATAAAAACCTATTCTTTTTCTTTTGTAAATGAATTATAATCCCAAATTGGAAAAGTATTGCCTGTCCCCTTACTTTGGCATGGCTGACAGGGAGGTATTATATAGAAAGAAAAATCATCCATTACTACAGACGTCCAAAACTAGCCAGTATTGTAATTCACATTCATACTCCAAACTAAAAGTTGTGTTGAGAGAGAAGAGGTGAAATGGACAGAAACAGAGGAAAGGGGGAACTAAGAGCTGTACATTAGTATCTAGAAATGAATTTTACACTGAGAAATAATAGCACAAGAATGGTGGACAAGGTCATAGCACATGATACAATAAAATGATTATAATAAAAACCTTAATGGCCCGGGTGTGGTGGCTCACGCCTGTAATTCCAGCACTTTGGGAAGCCGAGGCGGGTGGATCACCTGAGGTCAAGAGTTTGAGACTGGCCTGACCAATATGGTGAAACCCTGTCTCAAAAAAAAAAAAAAAAAACCCATAATGATACAAAAAGCACATATATTTACATGAGGCTTTGTAATTTAGAGAACATTTGCATGTGTCTTATCATATTTATCTTCATGGTAAGTATATAAAGTACTCAAGATGATACTGATTCCCATTTTTCAGTTGATTAAGATTCAGAGAGCTTCATTAACCTGTCCAAGGTCATAATACCATTAAATGAAGAACCAGGATCTAAGAATTTCTGATAACCAGCCTTGCTCTTGTTCTCTGGTAAAACTTCATGCAAAGAATAAACAAGGAAATAAGTGTCAGGAAATGAGTTTTGAAACTTTATCAAACAAAATATATTCTAAGCAAAGAAATTAATGGCCTTTTTGTTTGTTGTTTGTTTTGGTAGTAATTGATAGAAATGTAATGTGGGATAGGATTTATTCTCTCCATACTTCTGAACCAATGAACAGAAAATGGGAAGCAAAACTGAAGCAAATTGAAGAACGAGCATCTCATTATGAGAGGAAACCATTGTCCTCAGTGTATAGGCCAAGATTGTCCAAGCCAGAAGAACCACCCTCCATTTGGAAACTATTTCATCGACAAACTCAAGCTTTTAATTTTGTTAAAAGCTGTAAAGAGGTAATTTCCTCCTCTTCTTTCTTCTTCTTTATAATTTCAGTTCTTTAAAAAAAATCTATTTGTCTTCATTTCAGGCCATGTATTCTACCAAGAGAATTTAATGGCAATCTTAATGTCACATGATTTAGGAAAACTATCCCTGTGAATCATTAACCATTTAATTTATATTAATAATGAAAAGAGTGACACATCCAGTGCCAATTAGGTTTTTAAAATTGTAATGACGTTTAAATGAAGCTTTATGCTTAGGTGGGGGGAACCATATTTATTTCAACACATTAAGCAAGTGGGAGAAAGAAGTGTCAGCCTTTCAAAGAACGTGATGCTCAAAAATGAAAATCACTAAATCAAGCAAGTGTATTACACATTCTTTTTTTCTTGGGCACTGTGAAGAACATAAAGAAATAAGAAGGCTGGGCGCGATGGCTCACCCCTGTAATCCCAGCACTTTGGGAGGCCGAGGCGGGCAGATCACAAGGTCAAGAGATCCAGACCATCCTGGCCAACATGGTGAAACCCTGTCCCTACTAAAAATACAAAAATTAGCTGGGCATGGTGGTGTGTGCCTGTAGTCCCAGCCACGTGGGAGGCTGAGGCAGGAGAATCGCTTGAACCCAGGAAGTGGAGGTTGCAGTGAGCCGAGATGGTGCCACTGCACTCCAGCCTGGGCAACAGAGAGAGACTCCATCTCAAAAAAAATAGAAAAAAGATATACGAAAGAAAACATCAGATTCATATATGATAGCATAAATGTACTGTGAGTCTGATCACTGATGCCGTGTAAAAGCTCCAAGTACTAGAAGATTAGAAGGACCTCTCTTTCTCTAGTAAGGATATGCTTACTCAAATCTCATCAGAATGGTTTAAGGAATGCCTTTCTTAGTCATTTTGTGTAAACCTAATTCAAGCAGCAGAAATTAAAATACCGAGAGATTCATTTGAACTGGAATTTTAAAATATATGTAGATAGGGGTGTATGCTTGCTGGATTTGCTAATCATCAGTCTATAAAATTTATTTTAAAAATATTTTTATTAGGGTTAGGCGACTGAGTCCTGTGATTTTTCACACATGAAAGAGAAATACGCTCAGCAGCTACCTTTAGCTAAGAGGAAACAAAAGAACTTGTGGATGTATTCCTCTAGAAGAAACTTTATGGCAGGAGGCATGAACAATTATATTTAAACCACCACCACAGTACTAAACCTTTAAAAAAATGGTTCTGACCAGGCACAGTGGCTCAGTGCCTGTAATCTTAGTACTTTGGGAGGCTGAGGCAGGCGGATCACTTGAGGTCAGGAGTTTGAGACCAGCCTGGCCAACATGGTGAAACCTTGTCGCTACTAAAAATACAAAAAATTAGTCAGGTGTGGTGGCAGGCACCTGTAATCCCAGCTAGTTGGGAGGCTGAGGCAGGAGGATCACTTGATTGAGGCAGAGGTTGCAGTGAGCCAAGATTGCACCACTGCACTCCAGCCTGGGTGACAGAGTGAGACTCTGTCTCAAAAAAAAAAAGGTTCTACATACATACTAGGGAATTTACTAACTAATTTTAGCCCAAATCATTTATAATAATAAGTAGTTTTGAAAAATAAGTTTAATTTCATAAACTAAAAAATAAAACTGTCATAGGGAGTGAAACTAGAGTAATATTTTTCAGAGTGCTTTTTTTCTCCTTTTTCTCTGGTCTGCCTATTCTAATTGTTTTCACCTTTTTATATGAATGACTAAAAATAGGTATAAATAATTAGGATTTTGAATGGCATAAACCTAGTGACTATTTGTCTTGTTTGTAATACAGATGTTCAAATTCCAGTTTCTGAGCACTTGAATGAAAAATTCTTTGTGAACATTCAGCAGCTACAGTTGAATTTAGGTTTGCATTTTGTGAATTTTTCTGAATTCTTTTTTGATTTATGTAGGATGTTCATGTATTTGCTTTGGAATGCAAAGTGGGAGATGGACAGCGTATTTACCTTGTGACAACCTATGCTGAATTTTGGTTTTACTATAAATCCAGGTAGGTAGCATGCAGCAGAACCGCACATTAAGCTAGCGTTCCACTTCCTTTGCTTAGTAGTTTTGGTGAAATTAGTTCAGGCTGAATTGGCTTCCATAGTTCTGACCACATGATTAGTTGCTCCTTTGCTGTTAGATTGAATTCTGGAGTTCTCTTGTCATAGCAATGCTGGAGTATCTCATCAGGTGCTGGGAGAAAATAATCACATACACGAATTATATGTGTGTACCCAAAGGGAGTTTTGAAATTTCTCTTTTGCAAACAGGTATTAAATTATACCATTAATCATAAAGGAATATTTATGTTATTGACCTAGTAATAAAGAAATATCTGCTTTATCTTGACTTTATTATTACTATTTTAAATTGTTTTTAGCGTTATTTATTTATTTTTTATTTTTTTGAGATGGAGTTTCACTCTCGTTGCCCAGACTGGAGTGCAATGGCATGGTCTCTGCTCACTGTAACCACCACTTCCCAGGTTTGAGTGATTCTCCTGCCTCAGCCTCCCAAGTAGCTGGGATTACGGGCGCCTGCCACCGTGCCCGGCTCATTTTTATATTTTTGGTAGAGACGGGGTTTCACCATGTTGTCCAGGCTGGTCTTGAACTCCTGGCCTCAGGTGATCCACCCACGTGGGCCTCCCAGAGTGCTGAGATTACAGGCATGAGCCACTGCGCCCAGACTATTAGCTTTATTTTAACTGAGTGATCTATTCAAGTATTTCTCAGACTTGTGTAATATATGGAAAAGGAGAGTAAATTGTTATGCATGCCCTATATTGACTTAAAATACTTTTATTCAAATGTTGCTAAGTAGCTTCAAATACGATACTGGATTTATTTATGTTTATATACATGCAACACCAATTAAGAGTTGAATTAAAATCATTAAGATAACGTGACAGATGTTTTGCTGAAACTCAGTCTCATCTTGCAATGTAAATATGGTACTGACTGCTACAGGGTGTGTGTGTGTGTGTATGTGTATGTGTATGTGTGTGTTCAGTTCCTCCACTACCTGTGCCACCTGATGATACAATTTTCCCATAACTTCTCCCTCTTCAAATTACTACAAGCCCTTAATTTGTATAGGATGCCATCTGACGTCACTTAGCCCAAATTATCGTTTGCAAGTTAAGTCAGCATCTCTTCCTGTTTTACCCATGTCAAAGTCATTCCTCTTAATGCTGGCAAGAATGTAACTGCAAACATGAGCGTTGAGAGCTTATCAAAGTGATTCAGAATTTTTTTTAACAATTTTAAAAATATTATCTTCCAATGAAAACACAGAATTTAAAAATTCTCATGGAAAATTCATGGATCCCAAGAATATGGAATCCTGAAAAGAACATTCTTTTTTCAAAGAATGTTAGATTTTAAAGAAAATCTGTTTCGTGGTTGACACTAAAAACAAATATAGAGGTGTTACACAATATCAAAATCGTCTGTGAATAAATAATACTGTAAGATCGACTGTATTTCCAGTTAAATAATGTTACAGGATATAATTGTTACATTTTGCTTGATGGAAACCCTTGATACTATGCGCCATAAACCATTGGTGAACAGTTGACTTTATCATGTTCTTATTTCACACTTGTATGTAGTGAATGGGCAGTTAACACGGTACTTGCAAAAGATCAACTTCCATGATTTAAAAGGTATAAGATAGAGGCTGGGTGTGGTGGCTCATGCCTGCAATCCCAGCACTTTGGAAGGCTGAGGCAGGTGGATCACTTGAGGCCGGGAGTTTAAGACCAGCCTGACCAACATGACATTAACCCTGTCTCTATTAAAAATGCAAAAATTAGCCGGACGTGGTGGCGCATGCCTGTAGTTCTAGCTGCTTGAGAGGCTGAGGCAGGAAAATCGCTTGAATCCGGGAGGAGAAGGTTGCGGTGAACTGCGATCACATCACTGCAGTCCAGCCTGGGCAACAGGGCTGACTTGGTCTCAATCAGTTAACAAAGGTCTAAGATACCAATCTAATGATGTTGAATTATTCAATTTAGAAAAAATCTCTTACACTGCTATGAAGTTATTCCTGAAAATGCTGTGTGCAAGCTTTATTTTGATTTGGAATTTAGCAAATCTGCCAATCCAGGAGCTGATGGGAAAAAGATGGTTGCATTACTCATTGAGGTAAATGGCAGACTCAAGTTTTCCTTATTTCTCATCTCTTCACTGGCTTATTCATTCAGTGAATTCAGCCTACATAATATGTAGGTTCTGTATCTGTTCTTCTTCTTGCTACTCTTCCTTTTGACTTTGATTTTTTAATATTGCTTCTATGAGTAAACTGAAAAGAAAGGGAAAGTTTAATTTATGTTCATATAGGTTACTATATTACTGTCAGGTAAAAAAATGCTTTGAAAAGATGTCAGTCTGGAAATTTTCCATATTTTAAAATTATGTATCAGTTATCTGACTTCCATTATAAATAGCTGACTTTGGTAAAAGCCAGGAAAAATAATCTTTACTGTAAAAATTGGGTACTGAGATGAACTTCAAGAAAACTGACTACAAATAGTATCAGAATTTTGAGCTTGCAGGAATTTTGGAAATTATTTTATCTTGTCCCTTTCTAAATGAGGAAATTAAGGCCTGCTTTTTAAAAATCATGGAGTTGTATTCAAAACCCATATGTTCTTATTTCTCTTAAAATTTTGTGCATACTTACCAAGTTCTATGGTAATTAACTTATCCTAAAAAATGGAATGTGGGCCAGCTGCAGTGGCTCATGTCTGCAGTCCCAGCACTTTGGGAAGCCAAGGTGGGAGGACCGCTTGAGGCTAGGAGCTTGAGACCAGCCTGGCCAACCTGATGAAACCCTGTCTGTACTAAAAATACAAAAATTAGCTGGGCATGGTGGTGCATGCCTAGTCCCAGCTACTTGGGATGCTGAGGCACAAGGATTGCTTGAACCCAGGAGGCAGAGATTGCAGTGAGCCAAGATCACACCATTGCAATCCAGCCTAGGCAACAGAGTGAGACCCTGTCTCAAAAAAAAAAAAAAAAAATTATTTGCATTTCACTTGTGTTTTTTAGTATGTGTGTAAAGCGCTTCAAGAGTTATACAGTGTTAATTGCTCAGCTGAAGATGTTTTGAACTTGGATTCTAGCACTGATGAAAAATTCAGCCGGCATTTAATATTTCAGCTCCGTAATGTGGCATTTAAAGATAACATTCATGTTGGTAAGTACACTGCTTTTTAAAAATCATGGAATTGTATTCAAAACTCATATGTTCTTATTTCTCTTAAAATTTTGTGCATACTTACCAAGTTTTATGGTCAGTAACTTATCCTAAAAAATGCAATGTGATTCTTCATGTTTTCAAGATGTTCCCTTAGCTTTAGACCTGTCTGTCTGTTCTAGGCACATCAACCTATTCAGGACCTCTTTGGCATTAGCCCCTCTCATCATAGATACTGGGATATCCATCCATATCCGGAACTGGTTTCTGCTCCAGCAGGGTTTATTTCAGTTTCCTGGAAAGTTCATGAGAGGTCTTTCCATTTCAAGTCTTATCTGCAGTGTCTTGTATCTGGATTTCTGACCTTTGCTGCAGCCTTGCTTTGGGGCTTCAGTCCCAGCTTGTATCAGAGAAGGCTTGTTTATTGTTCCAGGCTGAGCTTCAGGGTTGGGAGACTTCTAGATGTACAAGTCTGAAAGTGAAACCAGTTTGTTTGTCTCAGGCCTGGGCATTTAGAGATACAGGCCAAGGTGTAAAACGAAGTCAGTTCAAAGGAGAAACACGTAGGCAGAATGGGAACACCAAGATGAAGGTCTGAATAGAAGCCAAATCCTGAGTGCTTATCAGAGCAGGGGTAGGGCAAGGGTCTGAACAGCAGGCAATTGACTGAAGCTCAGGTAACGGGTAGTTCGGTTCAGAGCTGCTAGTGCCTTAGAGTTTCCCAGCCACCTAGAGTAAAAGCCATGGACATAGTCACTAAAGCACTGGCATCAAAGCCGGGGGACCTGATTGCTGGATTAGGGGAATGTGGCCACAGAGACCCAGCATACTGTGTTCACAAAGCTCTCACCACCTGCCTGTTTCTTGTTGGCTCGGCTGGACATTCCTTCTCAGTCTCTCCCCCCTCATTCTGTGAGGATCACACTTACCCGTCCAAACCCAAAGAATGAACTTAGAGGCACAAGGAACAGTGAAGTGAGACTTTTAATAATGATTGGGTGTCTGGTAGGCAGGCACAGCTGGGACAGTTACAGCATGTAATTTATCTCCTAGCACGCACGTCCCTCCCCCAGTTCCTCATTGGTTGAGTACTATGGGGAACTCGACCTATAGTTTCATTATCCCCCTTATAAGGTTACCCCATCTCCATCCCCCACTTAAGTTTCTGTTTCACAATAACAAAACTTTCTTCCTTTTTATGGGCTGACCCCCTCTACATTCTGTTCACTTATTGTGACTGTCTAGGTGCGTGAGCCATGTGGTTTGTTACCTTTGCAGGCTGGCTGTGAATACTTAGATTTATCGTGCCTTGAAAATGGACCATGTAAAACGTTTTCTCACAATCCCTTAGATATCAGTAATGGTAGAGTCCATCTTTGACCCTCTTCCCACTCTGTCCTCACCCTTGATGATCAGCCACCTTCCTGGCTTTGGTGTGCTTCTATGTTATGACTCTCAAATCTTTATCTTCAGCCCAGATTGTTCTCCTAGATGCCAGACCCATCCAGTCAACTGTCTCCAAAAACTCCCCGCACTGACGCTTCCAACTCAGCGTGTCCTGCGCTGAGTTCCTCATCCTTCCCCAGAGTCGCATCTTCTCCGTGATGTGCTTGTCGGTGAGTGGTGTCACAGTTACCCAAGTAGACACGTTGGTGTCATCCGTGCCCTCTCTGTGCCTCTAACCCTGCTTAGCCAGTCAGCTGGCTAGAGTGAGCTGATTCTGCTCCCTGTGCGCCTCAAACCCTCCAGTGATTATTCCCTGCCTTCGGGCAAAAGCGTGGATGCCTTAGCTTGCAAAGGGAGGCCTGCTGTGTGCCAGACTTATCTCCTGCCACCCTGCTCCTTGCATTCAGCTCCTGCCCTGGGCCACATTTCCTCTAGTCCTTGGGCCTTTGAAGTTTTTGATGCTGCTATTTAAATCGTGTGCCTCCAGGTTCGCCTGGCCTGTTAAGACTCTGTGTAGACGTCAAGCCATGTGAAAAGCTGTCTCTGTCACCTCTCAAACCCTAAGCCTTACTTAGGTTAGTGTACCTCTGGGTTGCAGACAACATCCAGGGCTTATTGTGTCAAAGCATCGGCCACTTCCTGAGGTCATTTCCTGTTTTCTTTGTCACCTCCTCTATTCTACTTAATGTTTCTCTAGGGCAGGGACTATTTCTTAATCACTCTTGTATTTCCAGAGCTTAGCACATAATAAAAATATCATTATCAATAATATTACTAATATTGTTACTAAGAATAACAATAGTGATAATAAATACAAGTCGGCAGCCTCATCTCCCGCCACCCTGCCCTTTTCATTCAGCTCCTAGCATGGGCCACATTTTCTCTAGTGCTTGGGCCTTCGCACGTTCTGATGCTGCTGTCTAAATTGACGTGCCTCCAGCTTCACCTGGTCTGTTCACCGGGTCCTCCTGACCATTCATGCATTCATTCAGAAGGTATTAATAAGTACCTTTAGGGACTTGTCCTAAGGCTGCACAACCGAGGCTTTTAAGCAGTTACATGTGCCAGGTACTGTGCTAACCACTTGATTTCATCTTCTCCTTTACTCCCTTACAGCAACTCCAAAAGGTAGGTGCTGTTATTATCCCTGTTAAGCAGCTGGGGGAATGTGAAGGTTTAGATTTGACGAAAGTCACGGAACTGGCAGATGGCAAAGCCATACCCTGAATCTGAGCTGTCTCTGACTCCAGCCCCCGTGGTTGCTGCCTCTCTACCGTCCGTGGCCTTCATGCTCAGTGCGTCTGAATAAATCCCTTCTGAATGAATGCATGAATAGTGAGGAGATGCTCCTGTCAGGGTGTGCAGACAGCGCAACAAACAAGCTATGTCTTTGCTTGCTGTTTACTGGTCATTGTCTGCTCTATGACCACTAGCCACAGGCCGAAAGCTAAGAATCTCTTGGTCAGGAAGAAGAGGAGAATAGAAATTTGTGAGGTAGCAGCAGTTTCTGCTACAAGTATCTTCTGAAAGCAGATGGTATTCATCTGGGCTTTGAATAAGATTTCATTGTATAATCAAAGGTCAGAAAGGCTTTACCAGCAGAAGCAAAACTATGGAGATAGAGTGCGTGACTAATCTGGGGACAGTGAATCGTCTCGTGTGGCTAGAGAGACGTGATCGGGCCTTGTACCTGGGCTGTCATCCAGACCCTTTCCCTGAGAATTAGGAACTGCCAGAGCCAGAGGTGCAGTGAATATGAAGTCACTCACAATTTTTCCTTGTTTTTTCCCTCAGTGTATCTTTTGATGACATTTCTAGTTGCTGTTGTCAGTCTGTCAGAAAAGAGAATTCAGTTAAATGTAAGAGATCATAGATCTTAATCTGTCTGAAATACTCATTTGCCAGTTTGCTGTCATACCTGAAATTTCTGTGACTGACTAGTCTTTTGAGTTATTCCCAGCAAATAAGATAGCTCCTGTCCTCGTGGGGGACTGGGGGCAATAAGAAGCTGGACGGGAAGTAGGAAGCAGTGTGGTTTGCTGGGGCCAGTGTGTTATTGTTGATGCTGGTGACCCTCTTCATGTCGTGGTCCCCCGCCATGGCCGCTCCGCGCCAGGGTTCCAGGGCCTGTGACCTCCCCAGCACTGCCGTTGTCACCGACTCTGCAAACACGTACTCTGTTCTGTCATTGCCTGGAGTCAAGTAGCTGCAGTGCTAAGGTTTCAGGAAAATTAGCTTTATCAGTTTATGTTTATATTGCTTTGTTGTCCTTTGATATGTCGTAATTTCTTTTCATTTGGTGTTTACTTTTTCCTCCCTCATTCCAGAAGTAATCCATGCCTGTACGGCTATCACTGCAGGGACCAAATGCTTTTGCTTTCGTTTTGACATTTAGTGCTTTATAAGAAACTGGATTTGTTTCTTTGAGTAGGGAAGTCATTTTTTTTTTTTTTGTGAGACGGAGTCTCACACTGTCACCCAGGCTGGAGTGCAGTGGCATGATCTCGGCTCATTGTAACCTCCGCCTCCCAGGTTCAAGCAATTCTCGTGCCTCAGCCTCCAAGTAGCTGGGACTACAGGCGCCCAACACTACACCCAGCTAATTCTTGTATTTTTTGTGGAGACGGGGTTTCGCCATGTTGGCCAGGCTGATCTCGAACTCCTAACCTCAGGTGATCCGCCCGGCCTCAGCCTCCCGAAGTGCTGAGATTACAGGTGTGAGCCATCGCATCTGGCTGAGTAGGAAGTAACTAAATGTAATATGAAGAAAGAAAATTTTGAGTTTAGAGCATGCATTTGTTATAATGTAAGGACCCAAGCCTTTCTGGTAAATAAAGTGAAGAATGAATCTAAACAATAACAGTTCTACAGGTTAAAGTTAATTTTTTCTTATAGTATTGCATTTCTTGAGTAGTATTATACCTGAAGCAACTTAATAGCCAAATTGTTATTTGAGTCTATGGTATAATAGTAAGTGCAAGTTTGAGGAAGGTCCGGATTTTATAACCAACTTTTCGTGGTACAGGTAGGACTGCTCTTACTCGAGTTCTTAGAATAAATGTTGAAGTATGGTAATTGTATTGAATTGCTTTAGTTGTGGACGTTAGCTCCGAGGCTGTGGTTCATTTTGTGCCCAGTTTGAGGCAGAGGTAGGAGCAGCAGCCTTGGGGCTGACGGCTGTGACAGCCAGGCTTTGCTGAGCATGTCGTAGCAGTTAAAGGAGAGAAAATAAGCTTGCAAGAAATTTGCCAGCACCCTGACTCCCCAGGATTTCCTCAGTGCTTCTGTCTGTTACCTCGGCAGCAATTTCCTCATATAAACCTTCATTCTTCATTATTATGATTTTTACAATCCCGTAAGGACACCAGAGCCCTTCATTCTTTAGTCATTGACTGTGAAGATAAGTCCTCTCAGGATGTATTAATAAGTAGTGTTTTCTTGGTGACAGCCTGTTAGGCTCAGTCCCATACCAGCAGCATTGACACATCTTCTCAAATTAACTGTCCCTTCTAAAATGATTTGTTTACGTCTGACACCAGGCTCCCAAGTCAGTGGAATTGCAAAGGTAAAAGATTTCACAAGAGGAATGAAGTATCAGGAGTGGCATGAAACACTTTATAGCAACTTGGTTTTGAAGCCAGAAATCAAAAAATGGTTTTCCGTGTGAAATTGTCGTATGTGGATTCATGGCTAGACCTTAAGATACGGTGTGTGGAAAGAACCAGCTGGATCACAATACCTTTTTTCCTTAGGTAATTTTTTGAGAAAAATTCTGCAGCCTGCTTTTTCCTTGCTTGGCAGTGAAGAGGGTGATAGCGCTCCAGAGACAACAGGCCACGGATTTCCCCATTTTTCTGAAGCATCTACAGAACCAGGATTTTCTTTAAACAAAATGTTCACAGAAAAGGCTGTAGAAGAAAGCTGGACATTGAATTCAAAGAAACTGGAGAGGCTGGGGTCAGCTGAGCAAAGCAGTCCTGGCCTTTCATTTCTAGTTGTGAAGAATAACATGGGAGAGAAGCATCTCTTTGTAGATCTAGGTAAGTAACGTTGACAGCTGTCTCTATCAGACGGTCCTGGTGCTTTCGTGCGAGACAGGTCGGTGCCCACTCATCACTGTGCTCGGGATTCTCGCTTCCTCCACTGCCCAAGTCACCAGCAGGAGGCGACCAGTGAGCTCAGGTGCTGGGAATCCGTAAGGTTTTTCTCCAGAGATCTAGAGGGGTCCAGGCCGGCCTGGGCTCCAGCAGAAGGTGGTGTGACTGGCTTCTGCTCTGCACATCCAGAGGATTCCTGTCGAGGGAGTTTTGACAGGGGACAGTTGGACTGGCTTCCTCCAGGACTGCTGAGAGGTTAAGTCAGTGCAGAAATTTGAAAACCAGACCCAATATAGCACAGTACTCATGTGGCGCAGTAAGGCTGGGTGTTTTCCTCACTGAAGGTCTCTGTGATAGTGGCAGGGCCCATTTCATCAGCTTTCTTGCTGTGTTCAAACCACTGATTTCTCAATCCGCTGTGGCTTTGCTCTAACAGTGTGGGTTATAGTTTTGCCTGTATTTTTACCTTGTAGATGGAGTCATATACAGTTGACTCTTCAACTGGTCTCAGAGCCTGAGTGTCGGGAGCCCTAGGCTGACAGGACTTGAGCGTGATTGAACAGGAGGCCAGGCGACACCCCTAACACAGCAGCTCCAGATTGATGAACTGCACCTCATTTTTCTACCGAGGCTCTCGCTTGTGATTTGAAAAGCCATGACAGCAGCATTTTTGCTGTTGGCTTTGAACACCTCGAGGAGCTTCAGTGAACAAGGGTTGAGGGAAAGTAGGTTTAAGTTATAGGTCAGATTCCTAGGCCAGCAGTGGAACTGAGATTAGGGAAGTGTTGCTGCTGTATTGTATGTCTTCCTAGTACCTCTGGCAATCAAGCACCAGAATTTGGAAAGATAGACCAGTGCGAGGTAGAGCAGTCACATGGGTAGAGGCACATTCTTCCAAGCTTAGAGTTTAATATATCAGATAGGCACCACACTGTCTCGTAGAGTTTTATATATTAGACGGACATCACACCGTCTCATGGAGTTTTATATATTAGATAGACCCCACACCGTCTCATGGAGTTTATATATTAGACCCCACACTGTCTCATGGAGTTTATATATTAGATAGACCCCCACACTGTCTCATGGAGTTTATATATTAGACAGACCCCACACTGTCTCATGGAGTTTATATATTAGATAGACCCCACACTGTCTCATGGAGTTTATATATTAGATAGTCCCCACACTGTCTCATGGAGTTTATATATTAGACAGACCCCACACTGTCTCATGGAGTTTATATATTAGATAGACCCCACACTGTCTCATGGAGTTTATATATTAGACAGACCCCACACTGTCTCATGGAGTTTATATATTAGATAGACCCCACACTGTCTCATGGAGTTTATATATTAGATAGTCCCCACACTGTCTCATGGAGTTTATATATTAGACCCCACACTGTCTCATGGAGTTTATATATTAGACAGACCCCACACCGTCTCATGGAGTTTATATATTAGATAGACCCCACACTGTCTCATGGAGTTTATATATTAGATAGACCCCACACCGTCTCATGGAGTTTATGTATTAGACCCCACACTGTCTCATGGAGTTTATATATTAGATAGACCCCACACTGTCTCATGGAGTTTATATATTAGACAGACCCCACACCGTCTCATGGAGTTTATATATTAGATAGACCCTACACTGTCTCATGGAGTTTATGTATTAGATAGACCCCACACTGTCTCGTGGAGTTTATATATTAGACAGACCCCACACCGTCTCGTGGAGTTTATATTTTAGATAGACCCCACGCCATCTCATGGGAGTTTATATATTAGACCCCACACCGTCTCATGGAGTTTATATATTAGACCCCACACCGTCTCATGGAGTTTATATATTAGACAGACCCCACACCGTCTCATGGAGTTTGTATATTAGATAGACCCCACACTGTCTCATGGAGTTTATATATTAGATAGACCCCACACTGTCTCATGGAGTTTATATTTTAGATAGACCCCACACTGTCTCATGGAGTTTATATATTAGACAGACCCCACACTGTCTCGTGGAGTTTATATATTAGACAGACCCCACACTGTCTCGTGGAGTTTATATATTAGATAGACCCCACACTGTCTCATGAAGTTTATATATTAGATAGACCCCACACTGTCTCATGGAGTTTATATATTAGATAGACCCCACACTGTCTCATGGAGTTTATATATTAGACAGACCCCACACTGTCTCATGGAGTTTATATATTAGATAGACCCCACACTGTCTCATGGAGTTTATATATTAGATAGACCCCACACTGTCTCATAGTTTTGTTGTAAGTCTTCAGTCCTCATATCTGGAAAAATAGTTCCTCCAGGTTTGTTCTTTGAAATTTCTTGGTTCTTTTTACCTTTTGCAATTCCGTTTAAATTTTAGAATCAGCTTACCAGTTTATACAAACAAATCCTGCTAGAATTTTTTTTCCCTTTTTTTTTGGGACAGAGTTTTGCTCTTGTTGTCCAGACTGGATGCCATGGCACGATCTCGGCTCACCACAACCTCTGCCTTCTGGGTTCAAGTGATTCTCCTTCGTCAGCCCCCTGAGTAGCTGGGATTACAGGCATGCGCCACCAAACTTTGCTAATTTTGTCCTTTTAGTAGATACGAGGTTTATGCATGTTGGTCAGGCTGGTCTCGAACTCCCGACCTCAGGTGATCTTCCTGCCTCAGTTTCCCGAGTAGCTGGGATTACAGTCATGGGCCACCACACCCGGCCAGTTTTGTATTTTTAGTAGAGAGGAGGTATCTCCACGTTTGTCAGGCTGCCCTCGAATCCTGACCTCAGGTGATCTGGCTGCCTCGGCCTCCCAAAGTGCTGGGATTACAGGCATGAGCCAGCATGCCCGGCCAGAATTTTTGTTTGGATTACCTTGAATCTATAGATCAATTTGGGAGAATTTGACATTTTTTATAATATTGAGTCTTCCCGTCTGTGCACATGGTAAACCCGTGTATTTACTTAGGTATTATCTAATTTCTGTCAGTAATGTTTCACAATTTACTGAATAGAAATCTTATGCATATTTTGTTAGATTTATTCTAGAGATTTGTTTGTTTTTGATCCTTCCTTTTTCTCTGGGATTTTGCACCACATGTCCTCACTGTCTTGGAAGCTTTCTGGTAGTCTCAACCTTGGTATTTGTAATACCTTTGTCCATCTTTTCTGTTTGTTTTGAATTGCAGAACTGCTGCAAAATAATCTAATTTGTTGTTTCAGGATGTGGCATTCTTCCATGCTGACTGCAGTTTATTTTAATTTATATTGAGGTTTAATTTTGTTTATTTTGTTTATAGCTATATATAAAAAATAATTTCTTTTATTAATGCTATATAAAAATTTAATACTTGCTGACTATAAAACTAATCACAGAAATCATGCTTTCATATTATTTTATTAATTTTTGTTGTAGGAGTTTATACAAGAAATAGAAACTTCCGGCTGTATAAATCATCAAAAATAGGAAAGTGTGTGGCTTTGGAGGTTGCTGAAGAAAACAGGTTTTTTCCCATACAGTCAGAAAATGTTTCCGAAGAATATCAGTATTTTCTTTCTTCTTTGGTCAGCAATGTCAGGTATGTAGTAGCGGCATCAAACCATTTTGTATTCATGAATATTAAACAGTGAATGGCATTGTGTATTACTAAAATGTCAGTCATCTCAATACATTCTACCTTAAGAAAAAGTCAGTTCTTACAGTTCTGAGTTAACTCTTCTCTTTTCTCCGTTAACTGAAAGATAATAGTAAAACATATTTTTGAATCACTTAGATTTCTCTTTATGTCTTTTAGGATTATATTTAATATGTTTTCCAATTTTTCTAAAATGATTATCACTCCTATAAAGAAGAAAACAATACTACTGGTATTACATTTGGAAATATAATTACTATTAAATGTCTCATTTACTATTAAAATGTCTCATTTTCTTTTCATGTATGCATGAAATTATACGTATGTGCAAATTATATGTACATATATATAATTTGCATAGCTCCTTTATTCAAAAAATATTCTCGAGATTATTATTTAGATGATTGTCATTTATTTTTTCTGCTTGGTGTTACGAATATTTGTTAAGAACTTGCCAACAATTAATTATAAATAAAACTTCTAATGCCTATATAAATTTTCATTATACTGACACTCTGGAATTTATTGTGAGTTCCACTGTTGAACCTTTAAGTTCCCATGTTTTGATCATTTTCTAAAAGTATTGAAGTTGGCTGGGCACAGTGGCACGTGCCTTTAGTCCCAGCTACTCAGGAGGCTGAGGTAGGGGGATCACTTGAGCCCAGGAGTTCAAGGCTGCAGTGAGTTATGATTGCACCACTGCACTCCAGCCTGGGTGACAGGGTGAGACCGCATTGCTAAAAACTAAAAGAAAGAAATAAATAAAAGTAAAATCTGTGAAAGTCACCTTTCAGCAGAAATACAGTAAATCCTCATTTGATGTTGATAAGTTGTTGGAAACTGAACTTTAAAGAAAGTGATGTGTAACGAACCCAGTTGTTTTTTCTCATCAGTGTTATAAGGCAGTGGGTACCTGGGTCACGGACCAGTGGTCTGTGGTTAGGAACCGGACCCCACAGCAGGAGGTGAGCAGGAGGCGAGCCAAATTACCACCTTCCCACCTGAGCTCCGCCCCTGTCGGAGCCACAGTGGCCTTACGTTCTTTCAGGAGTGCAAATCCTGTTGTGAACTGCTCATGGGAGGGATCTAGGTTGCACACTCCTTATGAGAGATCTAATGCCTGATCATCTGAGATGCAACAGTTTCATCCTGAAACCATCCCACCTCCCTCCTGCCTCCCCCCCCCGCCATGGAAAAATTGTCTTCCAGGAAACCGCTCCCTGGTGCCAGAAAGGTTGCGGACTGCCATTATAACAAAAAACATTATTCAGAGACCTGCTCTGTGTCATTTCTCTTAAGGTCGCAGTTTCCAAGAATCTGTCCATGGCATTAAGTGAGGACTTACAGTATTTGCCTTCATTCCGCGTTTTTCTAGGCTGGCTATTTTTCAGCCCAAAATGTGGTTAAGGTTCAGACTAAATTACCATCAACTTGCCATAAATCTTTTCCTTTTGCATTTCTTAAATATAATATTTTTTTTGAGACAGTCTTACTCTGTCGCCCAGTGACATGGCACGAACTCGGCTCACTGCAACCTCCGCTTCCCAGGTTCAAGCAATTCTCCTGCCTCAGCCTCCCAAGTAGCTGGGACTACAGGTGCATGCGACCACACCTAGATAATTTTTGTATTTTTAGTAGAGACGGGGTTTCACCATGTTGGCCAGGCTGGTCTTAAACTCCTGACCTCAAGTGATCCGCCTCCCTCGGCCTCCCAAAGTGCTGGGATTACAGGTGTGAGCCACCATGCCTGGCCACCTAAATATAATTTTAAGGAAAAAATTCTCTAGAAATTAATTTTAATAATTGTTTAATATACACTGCTGTAGGGATAGTTGTATCAGGTTATACAGTTAACAGCCGTTACCCAGGAGGGTAGAAGATGTATTGTTTTCTTCATATATAATATTTATATATGTTTCTACTCTTTGGGTTCTTTTGATAACATGTCTTAGAAGTAAGGTCTGAATTTCCTACTTTTAAATGGAAATGATACACCTATCTTATGGAGTTGTCCAGAGGATTTGGAAAAGTTAAAACTGTGCACAGAAAACGTTTACAGCTGTGCTCAGCACGTGGCATCTACTCAGTAAATGTTGGTAACAGTAGTAGTATCCAAGATTCTGGAAGTGCCATAGGAGGAGTGTGAAAATTGTGTAATTCCTGCCACCCTCTGTTGGCACCAAGAATAAGGTCACTTTCAACCATGTATGGAAAAGTGCAAAAAGCAACACTGTTAGTTCTAGCTCGTATGGGAAAAGCTACTACAGCCTGAAGTGCAGGTAATCTCCCAATTACCCAATCCTGTTTCTTTAGCAGTTTAAATAGTACTCTTACAGAGGTGGAGGGTTCTCTACTGAATACAGTTATCTTGTCTTTTGTGTATTCCAAGTAAATGCCAGGTATTTTACTTCCTGAAATAAAAGCTAAATCTTTATGGTTATGAATGTATCTTTTCTTTCTGCTGATTTTAATCTGTTTTTCCCTTTGCTCTCACCCCTCCTTCATTTCTTCCTGTAAGTCACACCTCTAAAATTGTAACAAAAATTTCAAAGGCTCTTTATGTTTGGTGAATAGAGTTATGTAGCTCGTCCCTTGGTGTCTGTGGGTGTTTTATTCCAAGACCCCTACAAAAATCTGTAGATATAAAAGGGTGTACATTTTCACAAAACTCACATACATCCTCCATATACAGTACTTCAAATCCTTCCATATTACCTATACCTAAAACAGTGCACATGCTATATAAATAGTTCTTATCCCATATTGTTTTTAATTTGTATTATTTTCATTGTTGTATTGTTTATTTTTATTTACTTATTTTTTTGAGATGGAATCTTGCTCTGTCCATTCAGGCTGGAGTGCAGTGGTGCGATCTCAGCTCACTCCAACCTCTGCCTCCCGGGTTCAAGCAGTTCTCCTGCCTCAGCTTCCTGTGTAGCTGGGATTATAGGTGCCCACCACCACGCTTGGCTGATTTTTATATTTTTAGTAGAGATAGGGTTTCACCATGTTGGCCAGGCTGGTCTCAAACTCCTGACCTCAAGTGATCTGCCCGTCTCGGCCTCCTAAAGTGGTGGGATTATAGGCATGAGCCAATGCGCCTGGCCTATTTTTATTGTTTTTTAAAAAATATGCTTTTGGACAGGCAGAGTGGCTCACGCTTGTAATCTCAGCACTTTGGGAGGCTGAGGCAGGCGAATCACCTGTGGTCAGGAGTATGAGACCAGCCTGACCAACATGGAGAAACCCTATCTCTACTAAAAATACAAAATTAGCCAGGCATGGTGGCAGGTGCGTGCAATCCCAGCTACTCGGGAGGCTGAGGCAGGAGAATCACTTGAACCCGGGAGGCGGAGGTTGCAGTGACCCAAGAATGCGCCATCGCATTCCAGCCTGGGCAACAAGAGCGAACCTCTCTCTCAAAAACAAAAAACCATGCTTTTGATCTGTGGTTGGTTGAATCCGCAGATGTGAAACTGTGGACCCAGGGCTTCAGCAATCCTAGAGTCCCCTGATCCATTCTGTAATTAAGGATAACATTTTAAGTAATCACCAACCTAGTCTTTAAAAAAAAAATACTTAATACAAAAAAAAAAATACTTTCTCTAATTGACAAATCATATTGTTTTTATATGTGTAGGGTATGTGGTTTTGTGGGCAATTGTGGCGTAAATGTCCTAGAACAATTACCTGCTGAACAAAGAATTTCAGTGTGGACTATTTGGAATTCAGTGTTCTTTCTGTAGCCAGGCCTCGTTAGTTCTAGTGTAATGGTACTTTGTTTCTTTTACCTGTTTTTTCTTCAGGTTCTCAGATACTTTACGAATTCTTACATGTGACCCATCTCAGAATAAACAAAAAGGAGTTGGATATTTTAACAGTATCAGCACTTCAGGTAAATTTTTTGATGTTTGTTTTTCTTTTTGAGACAGAGTCTCTCTTTGTAACCCAGGCTGGAGTACAGTGGTGCGATCTTGCTTACTGCAGCCTCCTCCCAGACTCAAGCCATCCTCCTGCCTCGGCCTCCCAAAGTAGCTGGGACTACAAGCATGCACTACCACGCCCAGCTAATTTTTGTATTTTTAGTTGAGATGAGATTTCAACATGTTGCCCAAACTGGTCTCCAACTCCTGGGCTCAAGTGCTCTGTCTGCCTCAGCCTCCCAGAATGCTGGGATTACAGGTGCAAGCCTCTGGCACCCAGCTACTTCAAGTAATTAAAAAAAAAAATTTCCTATCAAAATGTAAGATACAGAATCTGTTTTGCCTTTAACATCTTAAATCTTAAATATTTATAACCACCGATCTTTCAAAAACTATGGCTATCCAGGCACAGTGGCTCACACCTGTAATTCCAGCATTTTGGGAGGCTGAGGCGGGAGGATCGCTTGGCCCTAAGAGTTAGAGACAATCCTGAGCAAATTAGGAAGACCCTATCTCTACAAAAAATACAAAAATTAGCCAGCAGTTGTGGTGCATGCCTGTAGTCCCAACCAGCAGGAGGCTGAGGCAGGAGGCTCTCTTGAGCCCAGAAAGTTGAAGCTGCAGTGAGTCTCGATGGTACCATTGCACCCCAGCCTGGGCAGCAGAATCAGACCCTGTCTCAACAAATCAGTTAATCCATAATCAGTCAATCTACTTCTGGCTTTCTATCTCAAATGGAAAAGGTATGAAAAAGATGTTTATTAAAGTATTATTCACTAATTTTCATTTTTTGGTGTTTTTCAAAAAAAATACACAAATAATGTAGGTTATTTGTATAAAATAAACATATAAGAAAGTGAAAACTACAAGTTTTTTTACACCTTTCTGTCCACAATCAAAGGCAGTTAACCACTGCAATCATTTTCTGTTTAACCTAGAAGAGCTTTTCCTATATTTCCAATGTAGAGAGATCTTCCTCAGTCTTTTAATGGTTGCATGGTTTTTCACGGTACAGTTCTACATTAACTTACCCATTTCTCTACTGAAGAACGTGTAGTGTTTTTTCCTAAGATTTCTTACATAAACCCTCCAGTAAACATTTTTATACACGTATTTTAGTATATTGTTATTTAAAATAGTGAAAAACGGAGAGCAATCTAAATGTACAACAAAATTGGATAGGTTATATACTATGAAATCCTCTAGCTGTTAAATTTAAATTGATAAAGCCTTTTTAATGTGGAAAACACCCATTTGTAATGTTAAAAGAAAAAATAGTCTCAAAAATTATGTGTATGGTATGATTACAAGCTAACTTTAAAATATGGATAACATTTTCTTATGTTTATTCTGTTTTATATCTTTATAGATATTGATTTAGAGTCTGTTCCTCACATTTCCACATTAATGTATTTTCCAATATTTCTCCAATTATATATATTATTTTAGTAAGTGAAACATAGACTTCATTTAAAGCAAGCTAGATTTTTGTCCTTAAAAGTTAAATGATACTTAAAATAGGTCATTCTAAATTATTACAGTAGATTTTTAGGTAGAAAATAGAATTGGATTGTTAATACTTTCCAGCTAAAGACCTCAGGGCACACACCTGTAGCAAGTCAGCTGAGTGTATTACAGGGCAGCAAAGGCAAGCAGACACCACGGGGGAACCTCAGTAGAGTGGGGCATCTCGGGAAGAGGAGGCTGGAAAGGACTGTTAGGGTTGGATTTGGGCTTGGAATGGGTGGTTTGGGGGAGTATACCAGGAAGCCTGGGGTTTGTTCTGAGTTGGGTGTTGTCAGGGACACTTCTAGGATTGGTTTTCTTAGTAAGCTTAACTGGAAGAAAATCAGACTAGAAATTAACACTGTAATTTGTTTAAAAAGAAAAAAAAAGCAGCAGTCACTCGTATTATCCAGTATTGTGGGTGTTTTGTCATTTTTGTGGTTTGGAAGATGTTCCTGTTTTGTCTGTGTTCGGACATGATTACAGAGCGGTCATCTTTTGCCTTGAGTCTCATGACCACGGGGGCCTTATCTGTTGTTGAAGTTCTAGGAGATTGCCTTTGTTCACAGGACAAGGCCCAGGCAGGGGTAGGGGTGCCGGGCTAGCACAGGGCGCACCAAGGCCTGGCTGATGGAGCTAGGCCTGCTGTGGATGTGAGGGGCTGTCATTCTCTTTGCCAGAATGAAGACAGCAGTTGAAATTATTTCAAATGCTTTTTATGAAATTAGTTAACATTGGCTGGGCACAGTGGCTTACGCCTGTAATCCCAGCACTTTGGGAGGCTGAGGCGGGCGGATCACGAGGTCAAGAGATCGAGGCCATCCTGGCCAACATGGAGAAACCCCGTCTCTACTAAAAATACAAAAATTAGCTGGGTGTGGTGGCACACACCTGTGGTCCCAGCTAGTCAGGAGGCTGAGGCAGGAGAATTGCTTGAACCCGGGAGGCGGAGGTTGCAGTGAGTCGAGATGGTATCACTGCTCTCCAGCCTGGGCAACAAGAGTGAAACTCTATCTCAAAAAAAAAAAAAATGAGTTAACATTTGACCGATTGAAAGGTTTGAATTTTACCTGCATCCTTGTAGTGTAACAAACATGAATTGACTGAAATTGCAAAAAGTGGGGGAAAGCTGAGAGCTTGGAAAACCCGTAATTGTACTCAACAACATTTAATCAAAATATAACTTCTCAACTTTCAGCTGTTGTAATTTATAAATAATTCTCTCTGTTGCAGTAGAAACCATTGAAGGTTTTCAGTGCTCACCCTATCCTGAAGTTGATCATTTTGTTCTTTCTTTGGTGAATAAAGATGGCATTAAAGGAGGTAAAGTTAATCTCATTCTTTATTAACTGTTACATGATAAGAGTGATGGTACCTTTAGAAACATGATTTGCATTTCAGGAATTCGGCGTTGGAACTACTTTTTCCCAGAAGAATTATTGGTTTATGATATTTGTAAATATCGTTGGTGTGAAAACATTGGAAGACCCCATAAGAGTAATAATATCATGTAAGTAATATCATTAATGATTTATTTAACCAATATTATATTTTAAATGTTTATAACTTTTTTTTTTCCTTGAGACAAAGTCTCACTCTGTCACTCAGGCTGCAGTGCAGTGGTGCGATCTTGGCTCACTGAAACCTCCGCCTCCTAGGCTCAAGCCATTCTCCTGCCTCAGCCTCCTGAGTAGCTGGGACTACAGGCACGCACCACCATGCCCAGCTAGTTTTTTGTATTTTTAGTAGAGACTGGATTTCACAGTGTTAGACAGGATGGTCTCAATCTCCTGACCTCGTGATCAGCTCGCCTCGGCCTCCCCAAGTGCTGGGATTATAGGCCTGAGCCACTGCACCTGGCCTATAACTTTTAAATAAAGTTGAGAATATGAAAATTATTTTGTTTTAAAAATAAATCTAGTTGTAGTAAATTTCCTTTTTTTTTTTTTCTGAGACAAAGTCTTGCTCTGTTGCCCAGGCTGGAGTGCATTGGCGTGATCGTGGCTCACTGCAGCCTCTGTCTCTGAAGTTCAAGCAGTTCTTCTGCCTCAGCCTCCCCAGTAGCTGGGATTACAGGCACATGCCACCATGCCCGGCTAATTTTTGTATTTTTAGTAGAGACGGGGTTTCATCATGTGGGGCAGGCTGGTCTCGAACTCCTGACCTCGTGATCCACCTGCCTCAGTCTCCTAACGTGCTGGGATTACAGACATGAGCTGCCGTGCCCAGCTCTTGTATTGAATTTTTATCTGGTGTATATGGTTAGCATTTTATAATATTTAATTTAAATTGTAATTATTGCATTGCTTCTAGCACGTCAGCTCTATGTGTACGTTATTTGCTGAGATAACCCCTTAGTGTATCTGGAGAGGACGGGTGGAGTTGAGTAGGACTGGGAGAAGGCCGTGGGGGGAGCAGGGAGGGTGAGAAACATGCCTCTCCTTCCTGTTCCCACTGGCCCTTGCCACCTTATGGATTCTACATTGAAAGTAGGCAGGTTTGGGCAAGAAGGGACCTCCTCAGTTAGTGGTAAGAGCTGGAGCTAGGACTGGGTTAAGTTGTTCAAGACACAGCATGGCATTGAGGGGACTAGTGTCTATTGAATGCCTGCTGTGTATGCCAGGCCCTGTTTTAGAGATTTTCTTTAAAATGCCCACAGCAAGAGGAGGGAACGTAAAGGATGAAGTGACACCAGAAATAGAATTTTAAATAATAAAAGGATGTGGTGAGAATAGAGATAAATAGCAACCCAGTAGTGATAGTTATCAGTTATGATACGAGAAATTTTGCTGTTTTCTTTTTTTTTCTTTAGTGAGGTGTTAGATAGGAGCTGTTTTCTGTTTCATGTCAAAGCAACTCCTGTGTCCCAAGCATACGCGGCCTGTGCACGTGACGTGGGAGAACAATCGGGAAGCTGAAAACACATTGGGTAGCATGGTCCAGTGCATACTTGATATACTTAGATTAATTCAGTTTAAAAAAAGCTTGTAAAAACTATATGCTCAGTCCACAAAGCTATAACATAGAAAACATGAAGAGATCACCCATAGTGCCACAGCCTGGGGATAACTGCAGTTATCAGTTTGAGTATCTTCTATTCTGTTTTCTATGCATATTCGCAAAAAATCATTATCATAGGATGATCATACCACCTTGAATTATATATCCATAATCTATTCTGTTTTTTAACTGTGGAATATGTCACACATATAAAAATAGAGATTACAAACTTTTTAAAAAATTTTCTGAGACGGAGTCTCGCTGTGTTGTCCAGGCTGGAGTGCAGTGGCTCGATCTCAGCTCACTGCAACCTCCACTTTCTTGGTTCAAGTACTTCTCCTTCCTCAGCCTCCCAAGTAGCTGGGATTACAAATGTGTGCTACTATCCTGGCTAATCTTTGTGTTTTTAGTAGGGATGGGGTTTCACCATGTTGGCCAGGCTGGTCTCGAACTCCTGACCTCAGGTGATCCACCTGCTTCAGCCTCCCAGAGTGCTGGGATTACAGGCGTGAGCCACCACACCCAGCCGAACACACTTTTATGCGCACATTTTAAAGACTAAAATACCTGTCGTATCTGCCACCCATCTTCAGAACCAGAACGGGATCAAACCTCAGAAGCACCTTTGGCCCAGCCTCAATTTCCTTCTCTCCCCTGGCCCTCAGAGATTGTAGCCATTATTCTGGATTTTGTGTTCATCTTTTTCTTGCTTTTATGACTTTTCCCATATACGTTCATATCTCCAAACAATATACCGTTTTCCTTTGCTTGTTTTTTAAAATAACATCTTTTCACTTGCCTTGTGGTAGCATATCTGTGATCTTCACCCATGTTGCAGCATGTAGCTTTTGCTTATTTCTGTCATTACTGTATAGCATGCCATGTATATAAACATAAACATGTCAGTTTATCTGTTTTCCCACAGTGGACATTTGGGTTGCTGTTACGAACCATGAAGCTGGGAACTTTCTTGTACATATAACCTAGGACACACGTGCAAGAGTTGCTCTAAGTGGACTTGCTGTGTCATGCAATATGCACATATTTAATTTTATTAGATCATAAATTGTCTTCCCAAATGGATGTGTCAGTTTATAGTCCTGCCAGCAGTGTTCTGAGATTTTCTACTGCTCCATATTCTCACCAACACTTTAGTAATGTTAGGATTAAAAAATTGGTTTTGCTCATCCGGCAGGTATAAAACAATATGGTGGTTTTCATGGGAATTTCCCTGATTACTAATCAAGTTAAGGATTGGGTAATTGAATTACATTCACACAAATCAGAAATCTTGCCCAGTATCAAGCTTTACTAATAATGTAAGGACGCAAGGACTGAAAAGGCACAAATGGGGCAGAGCGAGGCGTGGGGCATCTGGCCTGGCTCCCCTAGCCCTTCCTGGCCTGACTCAGGCAGAAACCCGAGGCAGAAGTGAGCAATCCCTGCACACAGGAAGCCCCAGGGTTATGAATCACCTCATTTTACACTCACGTTGTGTAGCTGGGTGACATTTCTGGAAAGCATGCCTCATAATCCATAGATTCCAGGCTCGTTTACCAAATGCAATTCTTGAAGTCAGAAACATCCTACAAAGAGCATTCTGTAGGTAAGGACTGACCTCCTAGCATTTGGTCCAGAAGTTACCAGATTTTCTTGGTTCATGGTTCCCCTGGTGTCTTAGTTTTTTCACATTTTCTCTGAGGCCAAAATAAATACCCGAGTTCTGTTAGTGAATTAGGTACTTTCAAACAACTTGGTAAGTGTTTATGTCCTAACAATTTAGTAGCAGTTTGAATAATAGTATCCATAAACTTAAAAAAAACAAAAAACTTTTATTTCATTCTTAAATACTGTTACTTATTAATGGGATGTATACACTTTTTTTTCTTTTTTCATTGTTTTGAGACAGGATCTCACCCTGTCGCCCCGGCTTGAGTGCAGAGTGCAACGGCTCACTGCAGCCTCCATCTCCTGGGCTTGAGCGATCCTCCTGCTTCGGCCTTTCGAGTAGTTTGGACTAGAGCTGTGCCACCATCTCTGGCTGATTTGATTTTTTTATTTTTTGTAGCTGGGGTCTCCCTGTGTTGCCCAGTTTGGTCTTGAACTCCTGCCCTCAAACTGTCCTCCTGCCTCAGCCTCCCCAAATGCTGGGACTACAGGTGTGAGCCACCTTGTCAGGCCTGCGTATGCCCTCTTAAACCTTGGAATCAGATGACGCCACCATTCCCAACTAGTATCTTGTTCTCCATTGATGTTAGTGTCGATTTTTATTACAAACACACTCCCAAATCTCAGCTCTACAGAGATGGACCATAAATGAAAGAAATGAAGTACAGTGTCACGTTGAACATGTGAACTGCAAGCAAGGTGTTTTCTGATTGCTCGACAAATGTCAAGTATCACTGTGTTTTTAGAAAGTTTCCATATCCTCCGGTGCCCGTATCACTGTGTTTTAGAAATGTTTCCGTATCTTCCAGTGCCCGTATCACTGTGTTTTTAGAAAGTTTCCATATCCTCCGGTGCCCGGGGCACTGTGTTTTTTGAAATGTTTCCGTGTCCTCCGGTGCCCGTATCACAGTGTTTTTAGAAATGTTTCCGTATCCTCCGGTGCCCATATCACTGTGTTTTTAGAAATGTTTCCGTGTCCTCCGGTGCCGGTATCACTGTGTTTTTAGAGATGTTTCCGTATCCTCCAGTGCCCGGGGCACTGTGTTTTAGAAATGTTTCCGTATCCTCCGGTGCCCGTATCACTGTGTTTTTAGAAATGTTTCCGTATCCTCCGGTGCCCGGGGCACTGTGTTTTTAGAAATGTTTCCATATCCTCCGGTGCCCGTATCACAGTGTTTTTAGAAATGTTTCCGTATCCTCTGGTGCCTGTATCACTGTGTTTTTAGAAATGTTTCCGTATCTTCCGGTGCCCGGGGCACTGTGTTTTAGAAATGTTTCCGTATCCTCTGGTGCCCGTATCACTGTGTTTTGAGAAATGTTTCCGTATCTTCCGGTGCCCGGGGCACTGTGTTTTAGAAATGTTTCCGTATCCTCTGGTGCCTGTATCACTGTTTTTAGAAATGTTTCCGTATCCTCCGGTGCCCGGGGCACTGTGTTTTTAGAAATGTTACCATATCCTCTGGTGCCCGGGGCACTTTCTTGTACAGTTTGGGAGCCACAGCATTAGCTCATCAGTTTGGAAATCTGTTACTAGAATGTTTAAGGAAAGATTAGACTTAAATCACCTGCCTTTTTTTTTTGCTCCTGGGTACATGTCCCTTCCCACCTCCCCCACCCCACACCTCACTGACTACCTCAGGGAATGTTAGCCATCTTGTTTCCTTTTCTGTGAAATGTGGGAAAATTTTAAACTAATCAAATTTTTAAGAATTTTAGTGATTATAGGATTGTTTAGGTTTTCTGTTGCTTAAGTTTGCTTAGTTTATCTAGTACTTTGTCTATTTTACAAAATTCAAAGTAACTGGCAAAAATTGTTCACAATTTTTTAAAAAAATATGCTCCATTTAATTTCTAATAACATTTGTGTCTTTGCCTTATGGTAAAATGGCAATTTTACTCTAATTTCATTTTCTTCAAATGTAGGTCTTGTGGATTCTTTTTACTTTTTGCTCTTTATGACTTCCTGCCTTTTATTTTGTTTATTTATTTTTTTGAGGTGGAGTCCAACACTGCTGCCTGGGCTGGAGTGTAGTGGCATGATCTTGGCTCACTGCAACCTCTGCCTCCTGGGTTCAAGCGGTTCTCCTGCCTCAGCTTCCCAAGTAGCTGGGAACACAGGCGCCCGCCACCACGCCTGGCTCATTTTTTGTATTTTTAGTAGAGATAGGGTTTCACTATGTTGGTCAGGCTGGTCTCAAATGCCTGACCTTGTGATCCATCTGCCTTGGCCTCCCAAAGTTCTGGGATTACAGGTGTGAGCCACCACGCCTGGTCACCTGCCTTTTATTAGGGTTTATTCAGTTGCTCATTTTCCACTCTACTTAATCCATGTATCTTTAGCCATTCTTCTTCATAACACAAGCCTTTTTTTTTTTTTTTTTTTTTTTTTTTGAGACAGAGTCTCGCTCTGTCACCAGGCTGGAGTACAGTGGCACGACCTCGGCTCACTGCAGTCTCCGCCTCCCGGGTTCAAGCGATTCTCCTGCCTTAGCCTCCTGAGTAGCTGAGATAACAGCGCATACCACCACACCCAGCTAATTTTTGTATTTTTTAATAGAGACAGGGTTTCACCATGTTGGTCAGGATGGTGTCGATCTCTTGACCTCATGATCCACCCGCTTTGGCCTCCCAGAGTGCTGGGATTACAGACGTGAGCCACCACACCTGGCCCATAACACAGCTTTTAAGATTGTCCTCTAAAGGTCATTTTAACTGCATTTCACATATTTTAATACGTACACTTCCAGTCCATTCATGTCTAAGCATTTTCTAATTTCCACTATTTTTCCTTGAGCCATTATTTCAAAATGTTTTTAATTTCCAAATTATGTATTTCTATTAGCTATCTTTTTATTTCTAAATTTTGCTTTATGCTCATAGAGTGTGTTCTTGTATGAACCGATTATTTTGATAAAATGCACTATTTAGCATGGAATTGATTTTATAAAGAGCTTCTTCATACATACTTCATATATACCTATTAGATCAAACTTCTTAATTGCTTTTTGTCATTCATGTTTTCTGTATCCTTATTGGACCTTTTTTGTGGTTATTTGATCTATAAATTACTGAGAATGTTCTTTTAAAAACCTTGATTTATGGTAATTTGCTTATCATTGTAGTCTTGTCCCTTTTTGCTCACATATTTTGCAACTGTATCATTTGCCGAATATACGTTGAGAATTGTTCTGTCTTCCTGGGGGAACTTTTGTCAGTATCCGCTTTTTGCCATACCGTTCATTTTGTGTGATTTTTGGCAACCATCATTTTGATTGGTACGTATCTATTTCCATGCTTTTACTTTTTTTCTCCGTCTTTAAGTCTTAGGCATTTCTTGGAACAGCATGCAGCTGGATTTTGTTTTCTACCCAGTCTTGGTATTAATACTAGTTTTGTTTTGTTTTTTTTAACATAAAGGATTCTGGTTGATCTGAAAAACGAAGTTTGGTATCAAAAATGTCATGACCCTGTATGTAAAGCAGAAAACTTCAAATCTGACTGTGAGTTACTAATCTTTACATTTACCACAAAGTAAAAATTATATAGCTATAATATGTAATAGTTTTGCTATCTTTCTGATTCAGGTTTCCCATTACCTGCTGAAGTATGTCTCCTGTTTCTTTTCAAAGAGGTAAGTGCAGATTTTAGTGTCTTCCTCCTTACCAGGGAGTTCTTGGTACATCTTGGTGCAGTAGTATACATGAGCCATGAGTAGTGTCCAGATAGCTTTGAAACACATTTGGTACCTTGTTTTCACTTATGACTGTATTATAGTAATATACTGTATTATAGGAATATACTGTAGTGAATTTCCCATCTCAGCACATCTCATAATACACATCTTTTCACTGCTGCTTGAGATGTACAGTTTAATCAGTCCCAGACATTTAAGAAGTTTCCCATGTTTTGCTTTTCAAAGTAACAAAATACCCATCTTTGTGTTTCTTTGAACATCTATATCTGTAGGATGAATTTCTAGAAGTAGAATTGTGTCAAAGGGCATATTCAGTTTTAATTTTTGGTAGGTATTACCAGATTGCCAAACCAGCATTTTTCTCTTAAAGATTTTTTATTTACCCAAATAATTAGCATGCATTGTGGAATGAATTGAAAATAAATAAAATTAGGTCAGATTCGGGCCCAGCACTTTGGGAGGCCGAGGAGGGCAGATCCCTTGAGGTCATGAGTTTGAGAACAGCCTGGCCAACACGGTGAAACCCCGTCTCTACTAAAAATACAAAAATTAGCCGGGTGTGGTAGAGTGTGCCTGTTAATCCCAGCTACTTGGGAGGCTGAGGCAGGAGAATCGGTGGAACCCAGGAGGCAGAGGTTGCAGCGAGCTCCATACAATTACAAAATACTCAAAAAGCAAGAGGAAAGAATCTTCCTCACTCATTTGACCAGAGATAACTGATAAGTTTTGACATGTACCTTCAAAAAAAACATGAGCATATATAAATTCTGGAAGTGGTAGCACACATACTATTTCATAGTTTTTCTTCCACTTAAAAAGTATCACAAATATTTTCAGTAGTACCTATTACCAAATTGCTCTCTATAAGAATTACAGGGTATTAGACTTCCACAAATTGATGAAAGCACCTACTACTCACACGTTGCCAGCAGTGCTTGTTTGCCTTGAATCACTGCTAATCTGGTAGGCAACAAGCAGTACCTCGGTTAATTTGCATTTCTTTAATGAAGTCTTTTCAGATTCACTGTTTGTTTAATGAAGTGCCTGTACCTATCCTCTGTCCATTTTTCTGTAACTTTTTTGCAGTAACTTAAGTACTCTTTTTGACATATTTCTTTTACACTTTTAAATTCTAGTTTTTTTGGTCACGTCTACAGCTTTTTCCTTTACAGCGTTATGGTTAGAATAAAAATTACCTGCTACAAGCAGAACAGGTGATTGATTGGGTTTATATTCTAGAAAACTCAATCTGTTGTCTACTGTCTTAAAACACATCTCTCGAAAAAACTCCGTTTGAAATGGTGGAAATCCCGTTCTTGGTCTGCAAGAACTGGACATACAATAACTGGTGGCCAGATTCTCTGGTAAAATACCAGGTTAAAATGTTTTGAAACAACCAAGAACAAAGTAAATTTTAAAAAATAAACTTCGTCTCCAAGAGGAGGAGGATTGCATCATCCTTGTTGGTCTACACTGTGATTTAGATACAATTGCAGTGCATTTTTAAGCTATTTTTTCTGCTTATCCAGTTAACGCCTCAAAATGCCAAGTTGAAAGTAACTTTGATGTAATGTATTAGCACTACTTGGACATAACCTTTTAAAATAAATATAAAGAATAGAATGAACACCCATGTAGCTATCACTTAGTTTTCAGTTGAATTTGCCTTTCCTGCTTCACTTGTTTAAAAAATATTTTAAAGTAAGTTACCAGTTGGTGTTATTTACCTGCTTTTCTGTTGCAGTGATTATCTTATTTCACTGGTCACCTGAACCTGCAGAAATGTACAGTAGGGAACTCTGCCATCTGTCCTTCATGGGGTTGCCATTTGTTAGCATTTGGTCACATTCACTTTCTCCCTCTACTGTATACATGTGCATTCTTATTTTTGATGACTCTTAAATTGTAGACATCAAAACTCTTCATCTCCTAATATTTAAGTATGTAGCTAAAGGAATTTTTATAGTATTTTAATGAGGGGGGTATCATGTTGCCCAGGCTAGACTCAAACTCCTGGCCTCAAGCAGTCCTCCTGTCTCAGCCTCCCAAGTAGCTGCAATTACAGACATGTGCCACTAAACTGAATAAGGACATTCTTTACATAAATAAATAAAATTATTTAGTGGAAGGATCAACTAAATGTCCATCCTGAAGACATTCTATGGCAAAATAATTGATGTAATTTCAAATTTGTAGTTTCAAGTTTGTCTAAGCTTAAGTGCAGCAGTGTTTGTCAGTGCACTCATTCCCATGGTGAGGTATCGGAGACAGCATTCCTCCAGCATATACACTTTAGTATCTTGTCACTTAATACTTTACTTCAATATAGACTACATGGTCAAATCACATATGCTGAGTAAATATTTTCCTATCCCCACTTGCTTACCTTTCTCCACTGAAATAAAGGAAGAAGAGTTTACAACAGATGAAACTAGGAGCAGTGAAACCCAGAATCCTCATAAGCCATCACCTAGCAAGCTGTCAACAGCTGCATCTGCTGACACAGACTGGGATAATGGCATTGATGATGCTTATTTTTTAGAAGCTACTGAAGATGCTGAATTAGCTGAAGTGGCAGAGAACAGTCTTCTCAGTTACAACAGTGGAGTGGATGAAATTCCTGATGAACTAATTATAGAAGTATTACAAGAGTAGCTAATTCACTATGGACACTTTTGTCACCAGGCTATAATTTGCCTGATGTCTGTCAGATTGATAAATATATTGTTAAACCTGTTTACATAAACTAAGTTTTATCACTGTTTTCCAATTTGTTTTTTACTTCTATAAACCAATTCCACTGAGAATTAGTTTTGGTGTACTTAAATTCAGTAAAAATCCCCTTATTAATCATCAAAATCAGTCTGTTCACATCAACTTTTAATTTTACAAGTTTATTACAACTCATATCTGGGGCTGATTAGACAAGGTGTCAACATTTTAAAATTACTGAAGATATTAACCAGAAAAGATTATGGCCTCTAAAACTATTGATGCCATTTAACATTGTTCACAACCATTTAATTTGAATAACAAATTTTAGATTCTGGTAAGTAGGCCTTAACTTCTTTGCAAAACTATTTAATAAAGTACAGTTTCAGAAGGTAACAGCATGAGACTAGTCTTCCTATAGGCATGTTTTAGTGGACTGCTCTTCTCATTCCTGGTCAAGGAGCTTCTCTAACTGATGGTTGATATTTTGCAGATGGCTTTCAGCTCCCAAAAGTGCTCTTGCTTTAAATAACAGAGCTGGAAGGCTGGATGAATCATACTGTTGAAAGAAAATAATTTGTATAATTAGCAGTATCAAAACTTACAACCTTGTCCCTACAGAGCTCAATCTTATGACCAATGCAAATTCTGATAGAGCTTTCCATTAACTACTACTCCTTTCATTTTTAACTAGGACCATTAAGAAAACTGGTTTTCATCCATTTCCTTAAAACATAATTGAACACAGAGTTGTTAGGAGCTGCTCGGCAAAGCCTGAACTGATCTCATCCCAAATGATTCAAAGAACTGTGTCATGTCTATTACTGAAGACAGGAAATCATGCCTGGGACATGTCAAGACTTGATTTGGGCAAATCTGCTTGTGCTGTGTGGGGTCTGCTCACAGAAAACTAAGATAGGTTTTACTTTAACTGAAAGAACTAATGGAATGAGAACACCAGGCTCATAAAAGTTCTTAAGAAAAAAAAAAAATCTACCATCTAGAGATTATTTATTGGGAAAATCAATTAAATGTCTCAAAGGTTGCCAATCCGAATGTTCTTAATGATTAAAGTTAAGATTAGAATACAAACCCAACATAAAATAGAATATACAATATCTAACTCATGATTTGAAAACAATTAACAAAGTCAAACTTCCAGGTGCAAATTGTATCTAAGGGTGCATGATTTAATTTCTCCTTACAGAATTTTATCATACTTTGATAGTTTGCTGTTTAATATCATGTTTTCAAGATGACAGCAGAAAAGCTGTCACACCATGACTACCATACACAATACTGGGATTTTATACAAATATTTGACAAGCTAACGTGTTCAAGCTCTCCCAGACACCTGCTCTAGGGAGGGATAAAGGTCAGTAACTCACATTTGTCACTAAATGTTTAGAGGTAAGACATATACCCAAATATCTACCATCAATAAGGCAAAAAGGACAGTAACTACAAGAGAAGTGCAGAAAGGCGCTAAGGTCACGCCAAGATCAGGATGCTCATCCAGTGGTGCGATCCAGACAAGGCAGAGACACTAAACCTCGATTTTAACCAAAGTATTATGTTCAAGCTGAATCAATGCTACAGGTAACTTCCCCAAACTGAGTAACCAAACTCCAAATCAAACTTTGGACTAGTTAGATAATTAAATAAATACCTTTAAAAGCATTCTATTTCCAGATCTCTAATATATAAATAAGCTTTAGGCTCAGGAAAATTAACCTAGATAATTGTCAAAACCTTAACCCTTGTTAATGTATCTTTGAGATAAGAGAAAAAAAAAAACCTTAACCCTGAATTTAGAAAAATACAAATCTGATCATAAAATATATGTATACATTACATTTAATTATATCTACATATTTTATATAAAATCCTATTAGCGTATACCAATTTTTTTTCCTAGAACTTAAACATTTCTATTAATCTGAGGTGGATGGGATAACAGTAGCAAAGACTGCAGTAAAAATCCAGAAGCAACTATAAAATGTATAAATAAATCTGTGTTCCTACTATATTCCTTTTTAATGTTTTTTTAGAGACAAGGTCTTGTTCTGTCACCCAGGCTGGAGTGCAGTGGTGCGATCACAGCTCAGTGCAGCCTGGAACTCCAGGCTCAAGTGATCTTCCCACCTCAGCCTCCAGAATAGCTGGGACTACAGGCATGCACCACCACCTGGGTAGTTTTTGTATTTTCAGTAGAGATGGGGTTTTGCCATCACCCAAGACTGGTCTTGAACTCCTGGGCTCAAGGGATCTACCTCCTTAGCTTCCTGAAGTCCTATGATTACAGGTGTGAGCCACCACGCCCAGCCTGTTACTTCTAAAATCATACCTACCAGTTATATAAGAAAATGGCTTGTTTTTCACATATGAAAGATGCTGTGAACATAAGCTAGACAAAATAGAAGAGGCTGGTCTTTCAAACATGGCTGAGTGGTCTTACAGGAATGAAAATTGTAAAAAAGCAGAATGTGATTTTTCAGTTGAGATTTATACATAGGATATAAACTTCCCTTGATGAAATTCAGCTGTCCGAGTGAAAATACCTTACACAAATCAACGATTCTAGACATTACTCCTCCAGCCTTAAGTAGGTAAGAAAAGTGCTGATATAATGAGGTTTCACTGGCTTATAGTGATACTATTTTAGGTAGACTCTAATTCTGTATCTCCATTTGTCTTTCCCCAAAGCTTCTGATACTCTAGTATGCAAAACCTCCCACAATCATCTTCTGAAGCACGGTAAAAAGTAAAATTGGAGTTACCATTTCCTTTACGTTTGGTTCTTTTGCTTGAACATCTGAATAATCTTGATAGAGCTGTTTTAAATTAGATAAGAAATATGCTGCATGCCTAAGGGAAGACTTTCTCTCTTTAAGTTCATCATATTTGGTCTGTAGTTTTTTCAGCTGTGGCTCCATCCTAAAACAAAAATAAGTGACATATAATAAAATGTACTGGCCTATCGTGTGTGAAACTAAGGATACAGGTACGCTGAGTGAGTATGAAGAACCAGGGTTGGCCAACTAGATGACTAAGATTCTGGATTTCAGTTTAAAACATAGGAAAAAAAAATCATCTCTGAAATACAATGCACAATGAATAATTAGCAGTGACATCCACAGAAGAATATGCCTTATAAATGCGAAATTCATCAAGCCATTCAAGTCTTGGGAACTACTGGATCAAGTATAGGCTTGGCTAACATTCAGAGGCTCCTACAGTTTAACACAGAAACCATGGACAAAAAGCTTTCCCAGTGTTACTTCCTCTTATCAAATTTGTCCACTTTCTAAAGTCTAATAAAACCAGTGAAAGACTGTCAGTGCCTGGATGAAGAATGTGTGACCTTGGGCAAACTCCTTCATCTCTCAGTGGGTGAGTTTCTTCACCTATAAAATAAAAAAGGATAACCTGGGTTTTATGGACCAACAAAAAAGGAGGGGCAAAGGCTGCCAATTTTGCATTTTGCCAAAAAAGACATAAAACACAACTATTCTCTAATTTCATAAAAGGAAAGTCTTCTTTAACAATTCTTTACATTGAACAAATGGAACCCTGGGGAAAACTCACTACTGAGCTGGCAGCCATGGCCAGGAGGGCTGGATTTAGAGTCAGTCAGCTGATGGTGAATCCTGGCTCCCCCACTTCCTAGAGCTGCGACCGTGGGCGAGTTACCTCCCTGTGCCTTAGGTTTTCATATGGCAAGTTAAAAATAATGATATACCATAGTTTTTCTTATTATGCCTTTTCAAAACACATTTCTCAACTTCTAAAATTATATCTAGAAAAGAAACAAAAGTCAGTCTCAGTAGACAAGTCTCAGTAGTCTCACACTGAAGACAAGTGTAACCAGGCATGGCCTGACTGCAGCTATAACCACTTATCTCATAGGACTGATTATTATGAGTTAACACAGAAAACATTTAGGAAAGTGCCCTGCCACATAGGAAGCTTGTAAATGTTAGCTTTCCATATTACCTTTAGTTTTCTTATTTTGGCCTGGGTCAATGAAAACCTTATCACAGGCCAGCACCTGTCCAGGGACTTGATTTAGAAACCAACAGATTAGACAACCGCTTTCTCCCCCATTAAACTACTGCTGCAGTCTTTTTGTTTTTGAGACATAGTTTTACTCTGTCGCCCAGGCATGATCTCGGCTCACTGCAACCTCTGCCTCCCCCATTCAAGCAATTCTCATGCCTCAACCTCCCGAGTAGCTGGGATTACAGGCGCGCACCACGCCTGGCTAATTTTTGTGTTTTTAGTTGAGATGGGGTTTCGCTATGTTAGCCAGGCTGGTCTCGAACTCCTAACCTCAAGTGATTTGCCTGCCTCTGCCTCCCAAAGTGCTGGGATTATAGGCATGAGCCACCACGCCTGGCCTGGCCCTCTTTTTTAAACTTAGTTTTGACTAAGTTTTAATTTAAAAGTTTCAACTTTTAATTATACACGTTCTTTTCTGATAGTATCACTTTCTTTCACAAGCTATTTTAAAGCTCAGGAACAGAGAGCACATCTGGCACTGCTTTACTACTCTAGCTCTCACCACAGCCCTGGCCTCAAAACATACTTGTGGCCTGACAGCTGATGTGTGCTCCTGTCTTCCTAACCAGAAATTGGGGGCAGCCCTGGCCTGCAGGGCCTGGTAAGGTCACCTGGCCCACACTTAGAATTTGATTCACATGCGTGCCACTCTAGGGCATACCCTTCAACAATATCAACAATTGTCAACAATATCAACAACAATTGTCAACACTTATACAGCACTTACTGTGTGTGCCTGTCCCTGTGAAGCACTTTCTATATATGTACTCATTTAATTTCCACAACACTCTATGAAGTACTGACCATTATTATGCCTATATACAAAAGAGTGAGTGAGCACTGGGACGTTAAGTAACTTGGTCAAGGTTGCACAACCCGTAAGTGGCAAAGCTTGGGTTCAACCCAAGCATTCAATGCGTAGATTCTAGGATTCAACGCAGGCAGCTGAATTCTAGAATCTACGCATTTAATCTCTTAAGGCCAGAGCTGAGAAATCTGTGGAAATAGATCAGTGTGGAATTCTCCTTTGCTAAAGGGTTCGACAAGTAGGCAGCATACCCTACCTTCACTGAGTATCCGAGCGCGAAGATAACCTGGGGCTTTAATATAACACAGCAGCAATTGTCACTACCCTAAATGACACACTGTAATTACATCCTTTTAGGTAAGTGCTCAAACAAGATTTGATAGTATCTTACCGAAGCAGTTCATCCTGGACTTCAATCATACGCTGCCTTTTCTTTTCCATATCTGAAATCATCTAAGTAACACAATCATTTGTGTTAAAATTAATTTTGTAACTGTTTGAGCACTGCCACATACACTGCCAGGTAATGAAGTCCAGTGGAAAACAAGACAGACCCAATTCTTACCATCATAGACTTTGGTCCAATGGGACATTATTACAAACAGTACGTAATTAAAACTTGTGATATTTGCTATCAAGGAAAAGAAGAGAGAACTCTGAAAAGAAAAGCAGGAGTCAGGTCTTTACTGGACCCTGTGACCTGTAAAGTAAGGAGATTTTATCTAGGCGCACTAGGAAACTATCAAAGCAGGGGAGTGCTGTGATCCACTCTATTTTAAAAGGAACATTTCAATATATTTTATTATCTCAGCCATTTAGTCACTTTTAGTGATTACCTAATACTCCACTGTTAGACATTCATAATGTTCCCACTTCATAATTAGCAATGCAGAAATGACCAGTAAGAATTTAAAACTGAAAAGAAAAACAAACATCCCAAAGCTTGCAATCACTGGAAGGAAAATGTATGTATTTCAAGTCCATTTCTATTTTAAATGTAGAGGTAGACTTCCACTCCTGGATTCATCTCTGATGCTCGAAGTCATTTGGTCCAATCACTTACAGGTGAGCAAAGGAGGCTCTCGTGCTTATGGCCCACTGCAGACCCAGGGGGTGTACAGCCTATAGGAGGTAGAGCACTGAAACAGCAGAGCCAGGACTAGACATGAGGTCTCCTGACCCCTAACCCAGTATTCTTCCCAGGCTGTCCTTCTGTGACAATTCTTTATTCTAAAGGGTTGTGCTTTTTGACATCCACAAAAGCAATAAATGTATGTTAATATATATCCATATAAGTGGTCATTTTGGACTTGGTAGTCATTTTTAAGCTGACTTTGGGACATTAATAAAAAGCTTAAATTTCTGTCTTTAATTATAAAAACAATTATTTTGACACCTGTGCAGCTTTAGGAATCAAAAGTGATTAGGATCCCCATTCCTTACCTTGCGTTAATAATACCAACCAAATCAACCACAAGATCAAGCAAATAAAAAGCCTAACAAGATTATGAAATCTATTCACACTCCAAAGAGTCAAGTCTTCACGTAACTCTACGTCAGTATTGCATTTGACTCTATGACTTTCATCACATAAATAATTTACCTTAGCATTCTTCCTTTTCAGATTTCTCAACATCTGGCTTTCTTTAAGCTACAAGAACAAAACAAACATATGTACATTACTTTCCAAAAGTAAATTGGTTTCACATGTATCACATTTAGTTTAAAAACAGTTATGTGGAATATGGGTAGTTCTAATGAGTTTAAAACCATACTGCCAGCAAATGCAAGCTTTTCTAAGACAACAATATGCTACTTCAAGGATTAGTGAAAAACAAAAACCTTAGGCCAACAAATGTATGTCAGGGAGCTTACCAATTTGGCGATTTGTTCTCTAATATTATAATAAAATGTGTCCATGGCTGCCTTACAAATTTTAGATTCTATTCTTTTTCTGTAGAGGAATTAAAAAAAAAAAGTCTAAGTACCATAATGGATTTTGTCAGGTGTTTCATTTGCTTAGCATATAAACAAACATATACATACAATTTGGCATATACTTTTTAATTTTAAAAATCTCTTATTTTTTATAATTTCAATTTTTATTTTAGATTAAGGGGTTTGTTATATGGGTATACTGCACGACACTGAAGTTTGGGGTACAACTCACCCCATCACTTAGGCAGCGAGCTTAGTACCCAACAAGTTGCTTTTCAGATCTTGAGTCCCTCTCTTTCCTTGAGGAGTCCCCAGAGTCTATTGCCATCTTTATGTTCATGTTCACCACTTATAAGCAAGAACACGCAGTATCTGCTTTTCTGTTCCTGCTATAATTCACTTAGGATAATGACTTTCGGCTGGGCGTGGTGGCTCACGCCTGTAATCCAAGCACTTTGGAGGCCAAGGCGGGCGGATCACCTGAGGTTGGGAGTTCAAGACCAGCCTGACCAACATGGTAAAACCCCATCTTTATTAAAAAAAAAAAAAAAAGGATAATGACCTTCAGCTGCATCCACACTGCTGCAAAGAACATGATTTTCTTTTTTTTTTAATGGCTGTGTAGTATCCCATGGTCTATACGTATCATATTTTCTTTATCCAACCCACAGCTGATGGGCACCTAGGTTGATTCAGTCTTTGCTATCATGGATAGTGCTGCGCTGAACATATGAGAGCACCATTCTAAATAACTAAGATGGCAATGTTTAGCCTGCAGCATTTTCTCAGGCTGAAAAAATACTGGAAACATGTTATCAGCAAAAGAAAAATAACAAAAATATTTTTCCCTAAGCCCTCTGGTATGGGGTCATCTTAATTCCCTGATACTGACCAACCTCACAGGTGATACCAAGTAAGGCAGAAATGCTTATGGCTAGGCTAATTCCAGTCTTTTCCTACTACCTGACAGACCCAGCAGACTTTATTCCCTCCCTCTTTGCCTGTTAGGAAGAGGAAGAGCAACTGTGTAACACATTTGGATTGGCCAAAAGTAGCCATAAATCAGGTGTTTAGTTCTTCAGAAACTTTAAGCTGACACAAACTGCTTCAGGTCCCTGTCACTGGGGAGAAGACATCCGGTGGCCAGGCTGATTCTCCTGGCTTGACTCACTCACCCATTAAGACGGTTATTATTAAAAAACAAACAGGAGAGAGATCCAAGATGGCCGATTAGCAGCAGCTCAGGATTGTAGCTCCCACTGAAAGCGCAGAGAGTGAGTGGACGCCACATTTTCAGACGAATTTTTATTGCCCACTGACCAAGAGATTCCTGGCGGAGGAGCCCCACGGGTCGCCAGCGCGACTCTTTTGGTGGGCGCGGCCGTTTGCAGGCGCCCCCGACGCGGCGGTTCTCAGTCCGGAGTATACGGGGCTGAGTGCCCTTTTGGTTGGCGTTGGAGCTCCGGGAAGGCAGAGTCTCCCATTCAGCTGACTGAAAAGCGGACTGAAGAGAGATTCCCCGGGCAGAAAAGCGCCACGAATCTTAACGCCGCTGTTTCAGCCGGCGTAGTGGGTCGCCGCAGGGGAAGGCTGGTCCCCCCCTTCCACAAAGAAAAAAAAACAGCAGTTGGCACTGCTGAGGATTGAGAGTTTCACAGCAAGTACAGCTGAACCCGGGAAGGTCCAGCTCTGTGGGGGAGGGGGCGTCTGCCGAAGGAAAATTAAGAAATAGAAAAAAGTTTACCACCAACAAGCTGGACGTCCACTCAGAGACCTAATCTGAAAGTCAGCAATTACACAGACGACAGGTGGATAAATCAACAACCAGCGCAAAAAGGCTGAAAACACCCGAAATCAGAATGCCTCTCCTCCTACAGAGGATTGCAGTTCCTCATTACCAACTGAACAAGGCCTGATCAAGAATGAATGTGAGGAATCAACGGAATCAGGCTTCAGAAGGTGGATAATGAGAAACTTCTGTGAGCTAAAAGAACATGTTCTAGCCCAATGCAAGGAGACTAAGAACCTTGAAAAAAGGTTTGATGAAATGTTAATGAGAATGGACAATTTAGAAAGGAATATAAGTGAATTAATAGAGCTGAAAACCACAATACGAGAACTTCGCGAAGTATGCACAAGTTTTAACAGTCGAACTGATCAAGCAGAAGAAAGGATTTCAGAGGTCGAAGACCAACTTAACGAAATAAAACGAGAAGACAAGATGAGAGAAAAAAGGGTAAAAAGGAATGAGCAAAGTCTCCAAGAAATATGGGACTATGTGAAAAGACCTAATCTACGTTTGATAGGTGTACCTGAATGTGACGAAGAGAATGAATCCAAGCTGGAAAAATATTCTTCAGGATATTATCCAGGAAAACTTTCCTAACCTAGCAAGGCAAGACAATACCCAACTCCAGGTAATACAGAGAACACCACAGAGATATTCCTCAAAAAGAGCAACCCCAAGGCACATAATCATTAGATTCATCAGGGTTGAAACAAAGGAGAAAACACTACAGGCAGCCAGAGAGAAAGGTCAGGTTACCCACAAGGGGAAGCCTATCAGACTCACAGCAGATCTCTCAGCAGAAACCCTGCAAACCAGAAGACAGTGGGGGCCAATATTCAACATCCTTAAAGAAAATAACTTTCAACCCAGAATTTCATATCCAGCCAAACTAAGTTTCATAAGTGAAGGAAAAATAAAATTTTTTACGAACAAGCAAGTACTCAGAGATTTCATTACCACCAGGCCTGCTTTACAAGAGCTTCTGAAAGAGGCACTATATACAGAAAGGAACAACCAGTATCAGCCATTCCAAAAAACCCATCGGTAAGCTGCATCCAGACCCATCTCACATGCAAGGATATACAGAGACTCAAAACAAAGGGATGGAGGAAGATTTGCCAACCAAATGGAGAGCAAAAAAAAAAAAAAAAGCAGGAGTTGCAATTCTCATCTCTGATAAAATAGACTTTAAAGTAATAGAAACCAAAAGAGATAAGAAGGACACTGTATAATGGTAGAGGGATCAATGTAACGGGAAGAACTAACGATCCTAAGTCTATGCACACCCAATATAGGAGCACCCAGATACACAGGGCAACTTTTTGGTGACTTACAAAGAGACTTGGACTCCCACACAATAATAGTGGGAGACTTTAACACTACATTGTCAATATTGGACAGATTAATGAGACAGAAGGTTAACAAGGATACCCCGGGACTTGAACTTAGACCTCGAACAAGTAAACTTAATAAACATTTACAGAACTCTCTACTCCAAATCCACAAAACATACATTTTTTTTCAGTAACACATCACATTAATTCTAAAAGTGACCACATGGTTGGGAGTAAATCACTCCCCCAGCAATTGCATAGCATTTCATAGGTTTAAATGAAATATTGGTTGGCTGTTTGTTATTTTCCTCCCTTATTCCTTCCTGTCTCCAGTGTATAACACAATTATTAGTATAAAAGAGCTTTTTAATATCCATTTTTAGACTGCATTCTAGCCTGGGCAATAGAGCAAGATTCCCATTCTCTCTCCCTCTTTTCTTCTTCTTTTTCTCTTTCTTTCATTCTCTTTTCTTCTTTCTCTCTTTCTCTCTTTTTCTTTTCTTAAAAAATAATAATAATAATATAAAAAAAAAAAGAAAAGAAAAGGGCTCTATCCACCCCATGCCTCTGCACTGGAGCCCTTTCATATCCCCTACTCGTGCTATAAGAATCATTGTAAAGTTTCAACCTTTCTACAATTTAATTTTAAAAACTTAAGGTGCACCTGTCCTTGCAGATTTTGGCAACAGCATATAGATCCATGATGTGACTTTGAACACAAACATCTTCCACTTACAGTGCAGAGGTTTCCCTGTCCTGTGTTCTACAGGTTGCTCTATCTGGTGCCTCAAGCCAAGAGAAACAGCCTGGTGTAGCATCCCCAACAATAGGGATATTTACTGGTTTGAGATTTTTCTTTCCTGACCTTTATGCCTTGTACACTGAAGAAGGACTAGCAATAAAACCCACTATGTTAGCGTGGGGGGTAGGGGCAGGGCCAGCACGTCTGGATCCAATCACTGTAAATTTACATTCTTAGCATCTTCCAAGGCAGCAGAGCACGAGGGGCAGCATGGACTAAATAAGATCCCAGGATCCAGATCAGGCTTTATCCCTAACCCCATGTGTCACCTCGGGCAGGGCTCTAACCTCATCAGGGCTCAGTTTTCTAAAGAGTCTTCCAAGGCCAGGATAACAGTGCTAAAAAAAAAAAAAAAACTTACAAATTTTTAAAATTGTGGTAAAATATACCTAACACTTTTTGTATATTTTATCACAATTTAAAATTTTTTCAGTTCGGTAGTTGTTGTAAAACAGATGTCTACATCTTTATCGCTTTGCAGAACTGAAACTCTATACCCATTAAGCAACTCTCTTTTGCCCCTCTTCCTAGCCCTTGGTAACCACCATTCTACTTTCTATATCTGTGAATTCAACTTCTCTAGGCGCCTCATAGGAGTGGAGTCATAAAAACAAACAAACAAACAAACAAACAAAACAAGTGTTGGTGAGAAAGTACAGAAACAGGAATGCTTGTGTTGCTGGTGGAAATGTAAAATTATATAGTCACTGTGGAAAGCAGTATTGGCAGTTTCTAAAAAAAAATTAAACATAGAATTACCGTGTGATCCAGCAATTCCTTTTCTAGGTATATACACAGAACTGAAAGCACGGGCTTGAATATCAATTGTACACAATGTTTGTAGCAGCATTATTCACAATAGCCCAAAGGTGCAAACAACTCAAGTGTCCACTGATAGATGAATGGATACAGAACATGTGTTAAGGCTGGGCACAGTGGCTCATGCCTGTAATCCCAGCACTTTGGGAGGCTGAGGTGGGCAGATCATGAGGTCAGGAGTTCAAGATCATCCTGGCTAACATAGTGAAACCCTGCCTCTACTAAAAATACAAAAATTAGCCGGGCGTGGTGGCATGCGCCTGTAGTCCTAGCGACTCAGGGAGGCTGAGGTGAGACAAACACTTGAACCCGGGAGGCGGAGGTTGCAGTGAGCCAAGACCACACCACTGCACTCCAGCCTGGGTGACAGACTGAGACTCATCTCAAAAAAAAAAAAAACAAAAAACGACAAAAAGAAAATGTGTTAAAATGATGACTGCATAACAGTATCTCAGTAAACAGTGGATGGCACATACAATGACCTAGTGACACCACTGCCAGCATAATGTCACAGCACAATGCATTACTCACATACTTGTGGTGATGCTGGTGTAAACAAAACTATAGTGTTGCCTAGTTGTGTAGAAGTACAGCGCCAATTACATATACTACATAATACTTGGTGATAAATATGTTATTTGTACTATAAAATAGTACACTTGTACTATACTTTCAATCGTTACTTTATAATGTACTTCTTTTTTTAAAAAAGTAAACTATAAAGCAGGTCTTTCAGGAGTATCCCAGAAGAAAGCACTGTTAGCACAGGAGATGCCGACTCCATGTGCCGAAGACCTTCCAGTGGGGACGCGGCATGGAGGTAGAAGAAAGTGATGCTGATGATCCAGACACTGCGTAGGCCAAGGCTAATGTGTGTGTGTGTGTTTGTGTGTTTTAGTTTTTAACAAAAATTTTATAATAGTTAAAAGAACAAACTTTTTAAATAGAAGAAAGCTTACAGAATAAGGATATAAAGAAAATAGACAACTGTATAATGTGCTTTTAAGCTAAGTGCTATTGCAAGAGTCAAAAATTAAAAATTTTAAAGTTCATAAAGTAAAAATGCTTTGGTAAACTGTTTACTAAAGAAAAAGTTTTTAAATTTAGTGCAGCCCAAGTGTACAGTGTTTATAAAGTCTACAGGCGTGTAACAGTAATGTCCTAGGCCTTCACATTCACTCACTGACACGCAGAGCTACTTCCAGTCCTGTAAGCTCCATTCAGGTTAAGTGCCCCATACAGGTGTAACATTTTTTATTTTTTATTTATTTTTTGAGATAAGGTCTCACTCTGTCACCCAAGCTGGACTGAGTGGTGTGATCATAGCTGAATGCAGCCTCAAACTCTTGGGCTGCAGTGATCCTCCTGCCTCAGCCTCCTGTGTAGCTGGGACTACAGGCATGTGCCACCATACCTGCTTAATTTTTAAGTTTAAGCCCCATTAAAAAAAATAATTTCTAATGTAATATATATTATTTGATAATGTAATATCAAATCATGATTTTCAGATGTTAAAATATTTTTTAAATATGCAAGTCATGGTGGCACATCCTGTAATCTCAACTACTCTGGAGGCTGAGGTGGGTGGATCCCCTGAACGCAGGAGTTGGAGATCAGCCTGGGCCATACAGTGAGACCCTATCTAAAGAAAACTTTTTTAAAATAAGAAAAACTGGTGAGGCCTCTGCATATGGCTTTTTCAATCACAAAGGTGATGGTCTACACAAGACAGCTCTTCCAAATTCTAGCAACACAAAAGTCTGGCAAAATTCAATTAATTGAATCAGCTATAGAATATTCTAAGAGTTTGTAATGCTGCATTTCATGGCATACTTCCCTACTTATACATAACCTGCTTATCATCAGTTTATACTGATGTAACAGTGAAGCTGTTCAGGTGTGAGTGCTAGGTACAGGATATTAAAAACAGACCTTTAAATAGTAGTTGACTTAATTTCGAAAGAGTGAAGTGTTTCACGGAGCTGAGAACACCATATTGTCAAGGAAACAAAATGAGATTAGTGATTCCCCAGAATTTGGTATGACAAAAACACAAGGTTGTACGGCAATGTTAAAAGTCTAAGAAAAATACTATGCCTCTTCTAAATCATTTCTTGTATCAAGAACTTACTACCAGTTTCTTACAATGCCATTTTCCCCTAAAACATCAGGAGTCTATAATAAGCTTCCTATAATAGATTTGTGAATGTGAAAAGGATTAACACAAGTAAGATGGTCTTGAGTGTGTTAAGAGAACTGTGCTACTTTTAACAGGAAACTGGCGCTGGAATATACAGTACAGAAGAGTAAAACAGGCACTTGCCACAATGATAATGATGAGTTCACATGACAGGCTGGCTCCTTTCCCCAAGCTAACCCAGAACTAGAGGCAATACCACTGAGAAAATGGAGAAAGCTGTGAACACCCTGAGGGGGGAGGTCATGTAGAGAGGATGACTGCTGTGAGGAGTGGCACTGTGGCCAGGGCAGGAACAGAGAGCTGAAGGAAGCTGATTACTGCCTCTTCCCATCACCGATCTCATCAATAGTGCACCTGCCTCCGCCCCCCGCTCCCCCTGCCCCTGCAGCAACTCAGACCTCTATCAGTGTGTCCTCAAGACTGAAACTGGGGTTGGGCTTGGGGGCCTGTAGAAAAACGAGGAAGGCTGACTGACTTTGGGCCGCTGTTTCCTCACCCTTGCCTGGCCAAACTCCCATGCTGGAAAATGATGACTCACAGAGTCCATCTTTTCTTCCTGCTGCTCCTCTTTGGAGGGCGAGGGGTGAAGTGCTGACCTGACAGGCTGCTTTGTGAGATGAGTCGCTGAGGCTGCCCGTATAGGGCTTATCCCACACCTCCTGCACTCACTGGCACTAACAGGGACTGAGGTTTGACCTTCTTCAATCCACACTGTCTGACAGAAGCTGACAGCCCAGGGAAAAATAAGTTCAGAGGCTGGAATAACAAGACACTGGAGGAACCCAATTATTTCAAAAAGAAAACACATATCAGAAACCTTAACAGAAGCAGATATTTTAGAATAGTTGATCCAGTCATTTTAAATTAGCCCAACAGATATTCTAAGGAAGATATTAGCAGCATAAAACATGAATATAAGAAGACACAAAAAAGCACCAGAAATAGCCAGGTGTGGGTGGCTCACACCTGTAATCCCAGCTGCTTGAGAGGCTGAGAGGTGAATCACTTGAACCTGGGACCACCTGGGAGGTGGAGGTTGCAGGGAGCCAAGATCACGCCACTGTACTCCAGCCTGGGTGACAGTGAGACTCCAATCCAAAAAAAAAAAAAAAAAAAAAAAACCACTCAAAAAAACAAAAGCAGAAATATTAATATAAAAGCTAAGTTAAATAAAGAACTCAACAGATGAGACAAATGGCAGAATAGATATTTCTGAGAATGAATTAGCAAATCTAATTTCTTAGATTGAGGAAATCTCCCCAGTGAATGAAGCAAAGGATAATAATTAGAGAACAAAAAAGAAAATTAAAATTGTTTTAAATTCTTAGAATTAAAAAATGTAATGTGTTCAATAGCAATAGATTAAAAAAATAAAAAATAGGCCAGGCATGGTGGCTCATGTCTATAATCCTGGCTAACACAGTGAAACTCCGTCTCTACTAAAAATACAAAAAATTAGCCAGGCATGGTGGCTCTCGCCTGTACCAGCTACTCGGGAGGCTGAGGCAGGAGAACTGCTTGAACCTGGGAGGCAGAGGTTTCAGTGAGCCGAGATTGCACCACTGCACTCCAACCTGGGCGACACAGCGAGACTCCATCGCAAAAATAAAATAAAAGTAAAAATTAAAAAAAACCTTGGAATGAAAAGGTCAGTTCCAATACAGTGAAATCAAAGAAAAAAACTGAACAGTTTAGAGAGCTAAAGAACAGACCACATATAAAGAAGAACTAGACATCAAAATTTCCAAAAGCAACACTTGATGTAAAAGAAAGTTTCCAAAGCATTTAAGAAAATAATTTAAAACCTCAAATATTATATCCAGCTAAGCTGTCATTCAAATTCAAGGATATAATCAAAATAATCAGAGGGTTTAGAAGTTTTACAACATAAAAGAGCCACACTGAAGTGTTGGATAAAATATTTAAATAAGAGAAAATGCATAGCTATAGGATGTTGCAAGAAAATATATAAAAGTGATCAAATACTTAAGTAAATTTTGTTGTCTTAAAAAACAGAGACACACACAGACGACAAAAGTGGAAATTTTATCTACCTTACTCTAGAATTAAAGGTGGGGAGTTATAAACACAATTTTTTTAAAGTTAAAAAAATTCAGAACATCAAAAAGTAGAATAAAAAGTTAAGTGAAAACATATCAACATATTGTTTAAGATACAGCGATAATTACAATAAATGTTAATGGACTAAACTCAACAGCTGAAATTCAAAGACTGATATACTGGATTTAAAAAGACTAATAAGGAAATAAAAATTTAAGGTCACAAAGGTTGAAAGTAAAAGAAATTAAAAAGAATGTAAAATCTGACAAATGCTAGCAAAAGAAAATGATGATACTTATTAGTATCAGGTAGAGTAAATTTTAAGACAAACAAAGTATGGTTAGGAATAGGGTGGATGACCAGATAAAATGTTCAATCTGCAAAACAGAGCAATTTTAAACATGATTTTCCTGATAGTCTCTAAATATATATTGCACAAATGAATAGAAGTACCAAGAAAAACTAAACATAGATCCAATAATTAGAGATTCTATCTAGATCCAGTGATCAGAAATTCTACAAAGATCATGTATGAGGTCATGAAGAAAGCCTCAAAATTAAGAAAAACAAATAGGTATCACCAGGCCATGATCTCTGACCACAACATATTTAAGACAGAAAGTTAATACAAAAATGTAAATTTAAAAGTCTACATATGTGGACATATAAAAATATATAAACTCTCCAAAGAATTAAAGAAAAAATTATAATAAAATGTAAAAATATCTAAAACAATGACAATGAAGATAAGTACATAACAAAAACTGTAGGATGAGCAAAAATGGTGCTTCAAGGGAAATTTATTAGGTAAATATACCACATCATCAAAAGACTTACGCATACTCTTGGTGAACTTTCCCAAATTCAGGCAAAACAACATTCATCTCCATGGTGTCACTGGTTTTCTTTCCATCTAGACACATGTGCACAGTGTTGGAAGTATCTAGAACATTAAGATAACATGCTGATTATTCATATTTTGGCTATAGGTCCAGAGTTCTGAAAGCCTGACACAAAAATAGTCCCACTGAATTTTAAAAGATACCTACAGCTGAAGAATCAGAAAAGGAGCCGTACTCACTTCTTATCCCTGTGCATAGTTTTGCAAACCCCTACATACACTTTCACTCTAACTGCTGTCTTGCTGGTTTTCCTATTTCTGCTAAAGCAACCAAAAGCATTGCTGCCTTTTAATCACCTGTGTCTTTATTTAGTAGTCTGCTGTTATTTAACATTACTAGGGATAAGCTCTTCACTGTTAGCTGTATTTTCTGAATTTTAATCCATCGGATAGGCCACTCATAAGATACAGCAAGATTACTATTTAAATAATTGTAGTAATATACAGTAATATATCAGACAGGAATCTGAAGACCTTAGTTTTAGTTTGAGCTTCTTTCTCACTAGTCAAAAGATCTCAGGCAAGTCATTTAACCTTCCAGGGGCCATTTCCTCAATGATAAATGGAAGAAATACAACGATGCTCTTTTACTGTGAGACTCAAGCAAGAAAAGTATCTGTGAATGCATTTACAAAATCTATAAATTACATCTGTAAGGTGTTATTATCAATTTCCAAAGCATATCCCAATTTTTTCTTTTTTTTCTTTACACTCCATTGTATATACTAGCGTGTCTTTTGAAAAAAAATTTTTTGAGACAGTATCTTACTCTGTTGCCCAAGCTGCACTGCAGCAGCACAATCACCACCCATTACAGCCTCAAAGTCTAGGCTAAGTAATCCTCCCACCTCAGCCGCCCAAGCAGCTGGGACTATAGGTATATGCCACTATGTCTGGCTAGTTTTGAAAATTTTTTTGTAAAGGTGGGGGTCCCACTATGTTGCCCAGGCTGGTCTTGAACTCCTGGGCTCAAGCAATCCTCTCTCCTCAGCCTCCCAAAGTGCTGGGATTACAGGTGCACCCACTATGCCCAGCTCCCAATTTTCAGTATAATGTTAACATAAGCCATTGGCAGGATAGTCTACTCTTCTTCCATAACTCCTTGTTTAATACTGACAAACATACTGGGAATTTGTCTCCAGATTCACAATAACCTGAGCACAACTCCTGGCTGTGGTGGATTAATGACAGTCACCAATTCTTTGCCACTCTTCCCTATTTCCGTTCCTTTGAATCTAAGATAGCCCTATGATTGGCTTAATCAACAGAACATGAAGAAGTAAAAGGCCAGGTCTCAGGGGGATCTGCAGCTTCTGCTTTTCAGCTCCTGCAATGCTCCCTCTTGTATGTCAACTGTCACATACAATTCTGACTACCAAAGAACAGGCAAGCCCATGCTGGCCACTGAAAAAGAGGGCACATACAGGAGGAACAAGACACCAGACACATGAACACAGACATCTTAGACCTTCCACCCTAGCTCAGCCATTAAACAAACAGAATTGACCAAAGCAAAACTGTAAGCAAATAAAACGATGGCTGTTGTCAATCAGGGGCTGGCAAACTTCTGTGAAGTGCCAGACAGTAACTACTGTTGGCTTCATGGGCCAACTGCTCAACTCTGCCATTGCAGTGTGAAGGCAGCCACAGACAATCCACAGAAGAGCGAATCTGGCTGTGATCCAATAAAAGTTCATTTTCAAAAACAGGCAATGGACTAAATCTGAATTGTAGATATATAGGCATTTTTTGAGACAGAGTTTCACTCTTATTGCCCAGGCTAGAGTGCAATGGCACCATCTTGGCTCACAGCAAACTCTGCCTCCCAGGTTCAAGTGATTCTTTTGCCTCAGACTCCTGAGTAGGTGGGATTACAGGCACGTGCCACCATGCCTAGCTAATTTTTGTATTTTTAGTAGAGATGGGGTTTCACCATATTGGTCAGCCTGGTTTCAAACTCCTGACCTCAAGTGATCCACCTGCCTTGGCCTCTCAAAGTGCTGGGATTACAAGGATGAGCCACCACGCCCCACCCAACCCAGACATAAGTTTTCTAAACGATGTTTTAGATTACTAAGTTTTAAGGTAGTTTGTTAGGCATTAATACATACCCAAAACACTGGCTGAACCCACTTATGACAAGTTTTTTAACCTAAGTCTCAATTTTCTCACCTGTAAAAATGGGGGAAATAATAGTATCTATACTTCATAGGCCTATTATAAGAATGAGAGAGAAGATGACATTAAATATTCAGTATAATGGCTGGCACATAAATACTTTGTCTTTGTTGCTATTAATTTCTAAAACAGAAACCGGTAGGAACAGAAGTTAGTAAAAGGTATTCTGATAATGCTTCCAGGCCAGACCCGTAACACTGCTAGCCACAATTCAGCCACCACTCCCAATATACACAAATCCCTACTCACCTAAACTCAGGACCCCATGATTTTTAGAAAAACCAGTCATCTGCAAAAAGTGGTTCTGCTTTTATAAAAGACACAGTATCTAAAAATCTTACTAGTCTAAATAAAATTTTCCCCAAGCTCTCAGGACTAACATTTTTAAGTTTAATTAAGAAACACTGGCCGGCTGTGGTGACTCACACCTGTAATCCCAGCACTTTGTGAGGCTGAGGTGGGTGGATCACCTGAGGTCAAGAGTTTGAGACCAGCCTGACCAACATGGTGAAACCCCTTCTCTACTAAAAATACAAAATTAGCCAGGCGTGGCAGTGCATGCCTGTAATCCCAGCTACTTGGGAGGCTGAGGCAGAAGAATCGCTTGAACCTGGGAGGTGGACGTTGCGGTGAGCCAAGACTGCACCATTGTACTCCAGCCTGGGCAACAAGAGTGACACTCTGTCTTTATTTTGGCATCAAAATTGATTTATGAGTTATTTTATACACATGAGAACTTTATAAGTGTGTAATATAAAAATGCCTAATAAAAGGGATGCCCATAGGACCACAGTATAGCTGAAGAGAGCACTGGCCGGGCGCGGTGGCCCACACCTGTAATCCCAGCACTTTGGGAGGCTGAGGCAGGTGGATCACTGGAGGTAAGGAGTTCAAGACCAGCCTGGCCAATATGGTGAAACCCTGTCTCTACTAAGAAAAAAAACCAAAAAATTAGCCAGGCTTGGTGGCAAGCGCCTGTAATCCCAGCTACTCAGGAGGCTGAGGCAGGAGAATCGTTTGAACCTGGCAGGTAGAGGTTGCACTGAGCAGAGATCACACCATTGCACTCCAGTCTGGGTAACGAGACCAAAACTGTCTCAAAAAACAAAAAAGAGAGAGAGCATTAACAAGACACTGGAAGCACTCTGCATGTTTATATTACTCTTCATTATAATTCTATTGCACAGGAATATATTCCTAAACAATGTAGAGTTTAGTTTTGCATGTTTTGGACCTTTTTATAATCGATGCACCAGTAATAGTTTTGCTTTTGTATTCCATTCCATAAATATACCGCAATTTATCTATCAACTCTAATGTGATAAGTTGTTTGCTGTATTTTGCTAGCATGAAAGACAATGTTAAGAGTACTTAGGGCCAGGTGCAGTGGCTCACGCCTGCAATCCCAGCACTTTGGGAGGCTGAGGCAGGCGGATCACGAGGTCAAGAGATCGAGACCATCCTAGTCAACATGGTGAAACCCCGTCTCTACTAAAAATACAAAAAAATTAGCTGGGCGTGGTGGCGTGCGCCTGTAGTCCCAGTTACTCGGGAGGCTGACAGGAGAACTGCTTGAACCTGGGCGGTGGAGGCTGCAGTGAGCCGAGGTCGCGCCACTGCACTCCAGCCTGGCGCCTGGTGACAGAGTGAGACTGTCTCAAAAAAAAAAAAAAAAAAAAAAAAAAAAAAGAGTACTTACATACATGATTCACAGCCATGTTCAAGAATTCCTCTAGTAAATATACCCACCAGCAACTGCTAGGTTTCAAAGTCTGAATGTTTTTTCAACTTTGCCAGAGAATAGCCAAAATTATTCTCAAAGTGCTTATATCTCTTTATATCTGCAGTGGTTAAGAATCTCCACTGACATCTTCATTAAATATGGACTTGAGAGACTAAAATACTTGCCAAACTAGAAGGTGCAAAAGGGTGTCTCATTGTAGCTGTAAATTTAAATTTCTGTGATTAGGACAGACTCCCTTCAAATGTTTATTTTACTGTTTCGCCTTCTGTAAAAATGTTGGTGTCATCTGCCCCTTTTTCTACTAAGTTGTCTTTTTATGGATACTCCTGCATTTCCTCTAAAAATTGTCCAATTTTACCTGTGATATTTAAGCCTTCAATTCAGAACTTGTTTTTAGTGTGTGCAAATCAGAGGCGGTCTCATTTTTCTATAGGGGAAAACACTGTCACAGAACCACCTTTCCCACTGACCAGCAACAACAATTCTGTCATGCATTCATCAAGTTTCCACAAATGCAGGGTCTCTTTTCTGGTCTATCTTTTGGTGTCAGTGTCCCTAAGATTAGAATTAAATGTCTGTTAGATCAGGAGTCCCCCAAGGCCCTGGGCACATACTGGTATCAGTTTGTGGCCTGTTAGGAACTGGGCGGCACAGCAGGAGGTCAGTGGCAGGGTGAGGGGGGATGAGTGAGCATTACTACCTGAGCTTTGCCTCCTGTCAGATTCTTATAGGAGCCCAAACCTTACTGTGAATTGCACATGCGAGGGATCTAGGTTGTGAGCTCCTTTTGGGAATCTAACTAATCATGCCTGATCCGAGATAGAACAGTTTCATCCCAAAACCATCCCCAACCCCCATCCATGGAAAAATTGTCTTCCATGACACCAGTCCCTGGTACCAAAAAGGTTGGGGACTGCTGTGTTAGACCTGCCCATAAAACTATATAGAACTGAGGGGTTTTTGTTAGTTTAATAAAAAAACGTAAAACTAGTGTTTGAATTTGATAGTTATAGGATTATTTTAGTTTTCTTCTTCAAAATACAGCTTCAGTAGCTTTGCATTTTTCTAGATATTAATGTGCTGCAATATAGGAGAGGGATGGTATCTCCTTTTCATCTATTTTGGAAGGGGGCTGGATTCATTTTTAAAATTTGTTTTTAATTGACACATAGTAATTGTACATATTTATGTGAACAGTGTGATGTTTCAAAACATGTATGTATCGGGTAAAAATCAAATCAGGGTATTCAGCATATCCATCACCTTATACATTTATCATTTGTTTGTGGTAAGAAGACTAAATATCCTCTCTTCTATTTTGAAATGTGTCATATTGTTAACCATAGTCACCCTACTGTGCAACAGAATACCTGAACTTACACCTCCAATCTAATTGTAACTTTGTACCCACTGACCAGCCTCTTCCTATCCCCCTGCTCCCCCACTAGCCTCCCCTATTTTAAATTTATTCAAATGAAGTTGTTCATTATATTCTTAGTAACATTTTAAACTGTGCAGCTTCTGGTAGGAGTATAAAATTATATTATACAACCACCTTGGGAATGAAGTTTGCAAAGTTTGGCAGTTTCTTGTAAAATTAAACATATGCTTACCCTATAACTCAGCAACTTCACTCCTTTTTATTTACCCAAAAGAAATGAAAACATATTTTCGCAAAAAATGTGTATAGTATGTTCACTGGCTGGGCGCAGTGGCTCACGCCTGTAATCCCAGTACTTTGGGAGGTCAAGGAGGGCAGATCACGAGGTCAGGAGATCAATACCAGCCTGACCAACATGGTGAAACCCCGTCTCTACTAAAATACAAAAAATTAGCCAGGCATGGTGGCATGCACCTATAGTCCCAGCTACTCAGAAGGCTGAGGCAGAGGAATTGCTTGAATCCAGGAGGCGGAGGCTGCAGTGAGCTGAGATCGTGCTACTGCACTCCAGCCTGGCAACAGAGCAAGACTATGTCCCAAAAAAAAAAGAGTTCACAGCAGCTTTATTCAAATAGCCAAAACCTGAAAACTCAGCTGTCCATCAGTAAGAGACTGGATCAACTGTGGTGTAATCACACAATGGAATAAGCTCAGCACTAAAAATGACACCAAACCACAGGGATGGATTGCAAAAGACTATGCTGAGTTAAAGAAATCTTACACAAAGGACACATTATGTGATTCCATCTATAAGAAGTCCCAGAACAGGCAAAACTAATCCATGGCAGAAAAAGTGTCCTTGAAGCTACTGCCTCTGGAGATATGGTGTGGGAACTGACATGAAAGAGGCATGGGGGAACTTCCTGGAGTAAAGCCTTTACATGTTGACAGTGGCTTCAGTTATGCAGGTGTTTGCATTTCCCAAAACCCAGCGACTATACATACACTCAAGAGCAGGGCATTTTATTGTACTGTATATACATTTTACATTCAAAGAAAAAACTGTAAACAATGAACTCCAGTTAATCATGTGCATACTGAAGTATTCCAGAGGAAGTACTGATGTCTACATTATTTTAAAATGCCTTAAAAAGTGGACTAATGGATTATTTAATGTTTGCTTTACTACCTAATAAATAATAAAATGTTAACTGTAAAATCTAGGGAGTATATGAATATATACTACAAATATTTTTCACCTTAATTGTATGTTGAAAATTTTATGTACTTACAATTTACTACTTAAATTAAGAACAGGGTCTTATTTCTCTTATGAAATTCCTGAATAAGTGACAAAGTATAAAGCATCATTTTCTACCTGAATCTATGGCTTCACTTCCTGATTTCCTTTTGTCATAAGACATCTTCCCTTTTTTCTGAGTTTTCTGCAAAAAAAAAAACAACAAAACAACAAAACCCCACAGCATTTAATTTTTACCAAAAGTTTTCTTTGTCTTAAATCATAAGGATTAACACTATTATCAAACTGTCATTCAGTATTTTAGCTGAGCACAGTGGCTCACGCCTGTAAACCCAGCAGTTCAGGAGGCTGAGGTGGACAGATCACTTGAGGTCTGGAGTTCCAGACCAGCCTGGCCAACATGGTAAAACCCCGTCTCTACTAAAAATAATACAAAAGTTGGCAGGGCATGGTGATGCGTGCCTGTAATCCCAGCTAGTGGGGGAAGCAGAGACAGGAGAATCACTTGAACCCAGGGGAGTCAGAGGTTGCAGTGAGCTGACACTGCGCCACTGCCCTCCAGCCTGGGCACAGAGGGAGACTCCATCTCCAGAAGAAAAAAAAAATTAGCTGCAATTCTAATTTAGTTCTAAAATAGATTAGTTATATAAATTATCTACATTTAATATATGGAAGCATTGCAAACTGTCATAAAATAAGAAAAAATAAAACCGTTAACAGATATTGCCTTGATAGAAAAACTGAACTTTCATTACTTAAGATAACATGTGGAATCAGCTCAAATTTCTGCTCTCAGCTGTGGTAAAGTAACAGCTTCCAAACCAGCTCTCTTGCCATAAACAACCATAAAAATGGGGGGACAGGGGGTGGCAATTTGATTCAGGTACTGGACAACAGGCAACATACAAGACTTCCCGGAGAAAGGGAAAACTTGGAAGGTGAAGCCCATGACTGCTATCCCCACTCCACAGTTTCTAGATGGGGCATAGTGTGCTGAAGTCTAAGCAGGGCATGACAATCCTACCCAGCTGAGAGGCACTTGGAATAAGCTGCTCAGAGCACAGGCGCCTGTGGGGGGGGCTCCTAAAAGTCCTTGTCAGAGTACTGCCCACGTGCCAGGTGAGACCACACAAAGTCTACCAGAAAGCGCTATCATGGGGATAACAATATAATCGATAACGAAGGACAAACAGCACTGGGGTCATGGGACAAAGTAAATGTACCTGGGAAAGAGACAACTCACGGCTCATCAGAACCATAAAGACCAGAAGACAACAGAATGGCATACTTACAGAGCTGGGGAATAAATCTGTCAACTCAGAATTCCATAGCCATTGAAATATCCTTTAAAAACAGAGTTAAAATAAAAACACTTCCAGATAAACAAAATCTGAGAGAATTTGTCACCAGCAGACTTGCCACGAAAGAAATGCTAGAAGATATCCTGTAGGCTGATGGGAAAAGATATCAAATAGAAACCTGTATCTACAGGCAGGCAATCAGTGAAATGGAAAAAGGAACCGATAAAAGACTACAGAACTGCTGCTGCTCATACTTTTCTTAAAAAAAAACAAAAAAAACCACACAACTCTTTCAGCCAGGTGTGGTGGCTCATGCCTGTCATCTTGGTACTTTGGGAGGCCAAGGCAGGCAAATCACAAGAGATGGAGACCATCTTGGTCAACATGGTGAAATTCCATCTCTACTGAAAATACAAAAATTAACTGGGCATGGTGGTGCATGCCTGTAGTCCCAGCTACTCAGGAGGCTGAGGCAGGAGAACTGCTTGAACCAGGGAGGCAGAGGTTGCAGTAAGCCGAGATCATGCCACTGCACTCCAGCCTGGTGACAGAGCAAGATTCTGTCTCAAAAAAAAAAAAAAAAAAAAAGCTCTTTCAAGCAGAAATGACAATACTATAAAGTTAGATTAATAACACAGAAGTAAAACATATGACAAAACAGCAGAGGATGGGGATGGATACATGGAATACATAATATTGTTACATAATTACATTTATGTAGTGGGAGGGAGGTAGTTGTCAAGTAGAATGTATGAGTTGATAACACATTGATTTTAAATAGACTTTGCTAATTCAAGGGTATATTTTTAACCTAGGAGCAACCACTGAAAAAAATTTAAAAAACATATAGCTAAGAAGCCAACAGAGAAAATAAAATGAAATACAAAAATAATATTCAACTAATCCAAAATGAGCGAGAGAGAGAAAAACAGGAGCAAATGGAAAACAGAGTATGGTAGATGTGAAAGTCACCAAGTTTAAAATTACATCAAAAGTCAATGGACTTTCAGCACAAGTTAAAAAAAACACCTCCTCTATGTAACTGATGAATCAAGCAGGCCATCCCCCCCTCATCAAAAACAAAAAACAGTAAGGAGACAAAATCTCTGAACCACACTATCGATCAAGCTTGACCTCAATTGACATTTACAGAACACAACAGCTGCAAATTCAAGTGCACATGGGATGTTCACCAAGGTAGATCAGCAACAGAGATCATGTTTTGCTTCCATTTGTGTAAAGACAAAAAATAAAAACAAGAAAATACATTTACATTTGTTTACATATATACAAAAGGAAACTCGAAGGATATGTAAGAAACTATAAGGTTACCTGTGTGCATGTTTAGCAGGTGGAAAGGTGAAGACGACAGGGTAGCAAGGACACCTTATTATATTTAAAAAAGTTTCAAAACATTAAGCTCAAATGAATTAACAATCACATATTAAAAACTTGACCAAAAGACATTACATGTCAAGAATTTTAGAACCATAAGACAACCCAGAATTCTTTTTATTTTTTGAGATGGAGTCTCACTCTGTTGCTGAGTATATCGGCATGGTGGTCTTGGCTCACTGCAACCTCCACCTCTTGGGTTCAAGTGATTCTACTGCCTTAACCTCCCAAGTAACTGGGATTACAGGCATGCACCACCACACCCAGCTAATTTTTGTATTTTTAGTAGAGATGGGGTTTTGCCATGTTGGTCAGGCTGGGCTTGAACTCCTGACCTCAGGTGATCCGCCCACCTTGGCCTCCCAAAGCGGTAGGATTACAGGCATGAGCCACCATGCCCAGTCTAAGATCCAGAATTCTTTTTTTTTTTTTTTTTTTTTGAGACGGAGTCTCGCTCTGTAGTCCAGGCTAGAGTGCAGTGGCACAATCTCGGCTCACTGCAACCTCCACCTCCTGGGTTCAAGCGATTCTCCTGCCTTACCCTCCCAAGTAACTGAACTACAGGCACTCGCCACCACGTATGGCTAATTTTTGTATTTTCACCACATTGGCCAGGCTGGTCTTGAACTTCTGACCTTGTGATCTGCCTGCTTTGGCCTCCCAAAGTGCTGGGATTACAGGCATGTGCCACTGCGCCCGGCTTTTTAAGACAGAGTCTCGCTCTGTCATCCAGGGTGGAGGGCAATGGTGTGATCTGGGCTCACTGCAACCTCCACCTCCCAGGTTCAAGCGATTCTCCTGCCTCAGCCTCCTGAGTAGCTGCAACTACTGGCACCACCACGCCTGGCTAATTTTTATATTTTTAGTAGAAACAGGGTTTCACCATGTTGTCCAGACTGGTCTCAAACTCCTGACCTTAAGTGATCCACTTGCCTTGGCCTCCCAAAGTGCTGGGATTACAAGCGTGAGCCACTGGGCCCAGCCAAGATCCAGAATTCTTACCAGCAATTTTTTTCTAAGGAAATGATCCAAGGAATGCACAAATATTTAGCTACAACAAAATCCATCAAAGCACTTATAATTTTTAAAATAGCAATTCTTCATTAGTAAGAGATTACTAAACTATGCCATATCCACAAATGGAATGTTATGCATTCATTAAAATGATATTGTTGAATACTTAATGACAAGCACATGATTTCACTTAGGGTAATAAAAGCTCACTGAAAGGACCGAACAGCATAGACCAAAAAACATCGTGGTTATTTTGGGTTATGGTATTATAGGCAACTTTATCTTCTTTTCTATACTTTCTAGTTTTTTTTTTTTTTGGAGACAGAGTCTTGCTCTGTTGCCCAGGCTGGAGTGCAATGGCGCAATCTCGGCTCACTGAAACCTCTGCCTCTCGAGCTCAAGCGATTCTCCTGCCTCAGTCTCCCAAGTAGCTGGGATTACAGGCACACACTACTGCACCCAACTGATTTTAGTATTTTTAGTAGAGACAGGGTTTCACTATGTTGCCCAGGCTGGTCTTGAACTCCTAACCTCAGGTGACCCACCCACCTCGGCCTCCCAAAGTGCTGGGATTACAGGCATGAGCCACCATAACCAGCCATACCTTTTAGATTTTCTAAAACAAACATTTTTATTACATTAAATACGAAATTTATCTTTGAAAAGATCTGAAGGAAAGAGAAAATGCTTCATTTCTTCCCTAAAATTTTTCAATACACTTTTTTTGCTCTCCAAGGGGATGGCAGACACTCTTACCGATTGACTTTCTCATTGCCAAGTTCTCTTTTTCAACAGAAGGCTGGGCACTAAGAGGTCCTATCTTTCTAGAAGTGACTGACTCAATTGGCTTCTCTAAAAGATCTGAAGATGCTGTAGCTGGAACAGCCTCATGTCGCTGTGAACTTATTTTCTCTGCTGATTTAACTTTTCTTCTTACATCAATTCCTTCAGTGCTTTCAGAGTCATCACTAATGGGCTTGAGTTTTCTTCCTGACTATGTGAAAGAAAAAACAGCAGTACTTACATAAAAAATATAAATGCTTATAATTCTTACTGTAATAATAGAAAACTATCTAGTCCACGTTTCTCACTTCTAAACTTCAAAATTGAACATAATAGGAAGATGGCAACATAATTAGTGGATAGAACAGGAAACCAAAATGAAAGGTTACAATAAACACTCCCAACAATTTACTTTGCCTTTTTAAATCACAACCTAAACACAGTACAAGAATGCTATGAAAATTGACAAGGTACATAAAGATGTGAGACCTCTTTAATGGAAAACACTTCAGATACAAACATATTTTGCTTTTTACTATAAAAGTATCTTCTAAAAATAGTACTTCATAAAAAATGTTGCTATGGAATATTTTCTCTATTTGCATCCAATCTAAACAGGAAATGAAATATTTTACAGAACAGTCACTCTATTTGCATCCAATCAAACTATAACATATTACAAATTACGGTAGAAGAGAGACTACTCCTACATTACCTTTTTTGCACTAATTTTCACAGAGTTGTTTTCACTTGTTTCATTTCCAGAAGTGTCTGAACTGTAAAAAGTACAAGCCATCAATATCTTGCACACATTCCATTTATATTCACATATGTCTTCTCTAAACTTGCTCATCCAACATGAAAACAGACTTAATTTAAATGAGGCAGTCATATACAAGCCTGCCACCTTCCCAGATTTACTGGCTGTCTCCCACATCTTCCCACACCCAGGCCATGTGAGTTTATCCCAGGCAAGAAAGTAACCTGTTCCATCACTGCAGCAGCTTGTGGTCAAGTCTGAGAACTGCACTTTTCTCCAAGTTACCAGTCCCAGGCATATGGTCCATCATTTGTACTAAAAGCTAATCCACTAGGCCCATCCTTAGGTGATAGTAAAGGGAACACCTTCTTTATCCTTCTCACCTCCCCCCCCCCCCACACCCCCGCTACCAAGACGGAGTCTTGCTTTGTCGCCCAGGCTGGAGTGCAGTGGTACAATCTTGGCTCACCACAACCTTCGCTTACTGGGTTTAAGCAATTCTCCTGCCTCAGCCTCCCGAGTAGCTGGGATTACAGGTGTGTGCCACCATGCCCAGCTAATTTTTGTATTTGTAGTAGAATCAGGGTTTCACCATGTTGGTTTCAAACTCCTGACCTCATGATCCACCTGCCTCGGACTCCCAAAGTGCTGGGATTACAGGCATGAAAAGGAAAAACAGCCCTAACTTTTGATGGGAGATGAAAATTCACCTTTTCACTCCGTTTAATATAACAAATTTGTTTAACACCAAACTCAAAATGCAAAGGGCAGTGAATAAAATTACTTTAACATTGAGAGGCTTTCCTTCAAAGGGTTCACTGTCTAGTAGGAAGGCCAAAGATAGTGCAGAGTGATGACCTGGCAAGCATCTGACAGAGAAGATGATGTGGAGATACGGCTGGGGTATTAAGACACTTATGCTGACTGGTAAAAAAACTTTTTCAGAAAAACAAGAGTGGAGAAGGGCATTTAAAACAGATGGAACAGTTAATGTAAAAGCATAGTGGTGTAAAACAGCCCGCATTGTTCAAGAAACATGTGACTGAGCACAGATAGAATGTATTTTCTAAGAGAAGATAACAAATGCTAGAGAAGTCAAAGGCTATGACTGACAGGCTGCAGGGCACCCACAGAGGCATGCTGCATGGGTTTCCTACGTTCAGCGGCAGCCTCCAGCTGCAGTGTTTTCTGGATCCACTGCAGCATTTGGGCAGGGACTACAGCTGTGGGCAATCTTAGCCAACAAGTAAGCACAGCAAGGGTCTGGGGCCCGCTGCTTCTGCCCAATACAGGCCAGGCCCCCTTTAGCAGACATCGTTCTTTCAGAGTTCTGCAGTGGGTTGGTCAGAATCATAGGCACTGCAGTGCAGTCTGAGGCCATCTCTGCCCAAACCTGCTTCTTCAAACTTTATTTACCCTTCACAGATATCACTAATAAACCCGTTCCATTCCTAACTGCCTCAGTGTCTACTCACCCAAGGATCCAAACTGGCACAGGGGCCCTCTATGCCACGCATACAGGCAAAGGGGAGCCCTAACAGGAGGTGGGCATAGGAGTAAGACAAGACTGGTGTTTTTTAAAGGTCACTCTGAAAGGTATACGGGAGGGTAGGCCAGAGGGGAAATGGCATAAAAAACAAGGAGACCAGACAGGAAACTACCACAGGAGTGCTGGTAAGAGTGAAGTTCCTAAACCATGGCAGCCACAGGGAGGTGGAAGGGGTGTAGAGAGGAAAAACAGATTCTCAAGGCAGTCACAAGCCAGAAAAATAGGACTGGCCAGACAGAACATACCAGGATTGATTCCCAGATTGCTGGACTGGAGGGGACTGGGTGAATGGCAAGACCTAGATAATACCAAAAGAGTTCATTAACACTAGATGAGAAGGAAAAGGATGAAGCTCCGTTTTACCTTTGTTGAGTATGAGGTGCCTATGGGCAACGAGAGCAGTATGGCCAATGTGCAAGACATCTTGGAATTCAGGAGAGGGGCTAGACAAGAGACAAACTTGAGCAACAGTGGCACACAGGTAGTTAAAACTATGAGCGTGAACTGGGGTTGATGGGGAAGAGAGGGCTGAGAGCAGAATCACCTACACATAAAGAAAAAACAGGAGATGAAACAACCAGGAGCAAGATGGCTGAACAGAGGGTTCCACCAATTGCTCCCTGCAAGAACACCAAGTTTAACAACTATCTACACAAAGGGAGCACCTTCACAGGAAACAAAAGTCAGCTGAGCGCTCACAGTGCCTGGTTTTGACTTCCTATCGCTGAAAGAGGCACTGAAGAGGGTAGGAAAGAGTTTTTAGTCGCTGTTACCACCCCTTCCCCCATCTCCCAACAGTGGCTGTGTGGCACAGAGAATCTGTGCTCTCGGGAGGAGAGTGCAGTGATTGTGAAGCTTTGCTTTGAATTCCGTGTTGTCCTGCAACAGTGGAAAACAGAAAGAGGCTGAACTAAACTGATGCCCAACCATGGAGGGAGCATTTGGATTGGTCCTGGTGTGAGGAGAATCACCCATCTTAGCAGTGAGAGCTTGAGCTCTGACAAGCCTTGTTACTGCAGGCTAAAACGCTCTGGAGCCCTGGGTAAGCTTGATGGGCAGTTTAGGCCACAAGGATGGCAACTTCTAGTACTGAGCTGGGCTTGGAGCCAGTGGACTATGGGGGCATGTGACCTTCTGAGACACCAACCAGTGTGGCTAAGGATGTGCTGGCATCACCCCCGCCCCAGGCCCAGGCAGCACAGCCCATGGCTCCAAAAGAGACCCCTTTCTTCTACTTGAAGAGATGAGAGGGAAGAGTGGAGAAGACTTTGTTTTGCATATTGGATGCCAGCTCGGCCACAGTAGCATAGGCACCAGTCAGGGTCATGAGGCCCCCAATGTAGATCACAACACCTAAGTCCTTTCAAATACCTGGAAAACCTTCCCAAAAAGGATGGATCCAAACAAGCCCAGACTCCAATGACTACCATAAATACCTGAGTCTTCAATGCCCAGACACTGATGAACATCCATAAGCAACAAGACCATCCAATAAAACATGACCTCATCAAACGAACTAAATAAGGAACCAGGGACCAATCCTGGAGAAACAGGACATATGTGACCTTTCAGACAGAGAAGTCAAAATAGCTGTTTTGAGGAAACTCAAAGAAATTCAAGATAACACAGAGAAGGAATTCAGAATTCTATCAGATAACTTTAACAAAGAAATTGAAATAATTTTAAAAATCAAGCAGAAATTCAGGAGTTGAAAAAATGTAACTGACATACTAAACAACGCATCAGAGTCTTTTAACAGAAGAAGCTATCAAGCAAAAGAATGAATTAGTGAGCTTGAAGACAAGCTATTTGAAAATACAGTCAGAGGAAACAAAAAGAAAAAAAGAAAAAAATAATCATAAAGCATGCCTACAAGGTCTAGAAAATAGCTTCAAAAGGGCAAATCAAAGACTTATTGGCCTGAAAGGAAAAGTAGAGAAATGGGGGTAGAAATTTTGTTCAAAAAGATAACAGAGAACTTCCTAAATCAAGAGAAAGATATCAATATCCAAGTACAAGAAGGTTATAGAACCAACATCAAGCAGCTTTAACCCAAAGAAGACTACCTCAAGGCATTTACTAATCAAACACCCAAAGGTCAAAAATAAAGAATCTAAAAGCAGGCTGGTCCGATGGTGGGTTATCAGAACTTATTAACATTAGTGTCACTAAAGTTGGTATACAACCCCCCACTGCTGAAATTGACTGGCTTAAAAAAAACAGAAAGAATCTAAAAGCAACAAGTGAAAAGAAATAACTTAAAATGGAGTTCCAATACATCTGGCAGCAGACTTTTCAGTGGAAACCTTACAGGCCAGGAGAAAGTGGCATGACATACTTAAAGTGCTGAAGGAAAAAAACTTTTACCCTAGAAGAGTGTATCTGGTGAAATAGCCTTCAAACATGAAGGAGAAATAAAAATTTTCCCAAACAAAAGCTGAGAAATTTTATCAACTCCAGACCTGTCCCAAAAGAAATGCTAAAGGGACTACTTCAAGCAGAAAGAAAAGGACATTAATGAGTAGTATGAAATCAACTGAAGGTATAAAACTCACAGGTAATATAAGTACACAGAAAAGACAGATGATAACACTGTTAACTGATGTGTATAAACTACACCTACTATAAGTAGAAAAACTAAAAGATGAACCACTCAAAAACAGTAACTTTTCAAAACATAAACAGTATAAGATATAGGCATAATAATGGGTTATAAAACAGTACTTGGTAGCTTCATGACAACCTCAAAAAAAATACAACAAATACACAAAAAGAGCAAGAAATATTACCAGAGAAATCACCTTTACTAAAAGGAACACAGGAACAAAGAAAAGGAAGAGAGGACCACGAAACAATCAGAAAACAAATAAATTGGCAGAAGTAAGTTCCTAATTAACAATAACATTGAATGTAAATGGACTAAACTACCCAATCAAAGGACATACAGTGGTTGAATGGATTTAAAAACAAACAACACAAGACTCAATGATTTGTTGCCTACAAAAAACACATTTCATCTATAAAGATACAGACTGAAAATAAAAGTATGGAAAAGATATTCCATGCCAATGGAAACCAAAAAAAGAACAGGAGTAGCTATACTTATTTTCAGACAAACTAGATTTTAAGACAAAAACTTCTCTTTAAGAAGACACAAAAAAGGTCAATATATAATGACAAATGGTTCAATTCAGCAAGAGGATATAACAATTTTAAATATACATGCACCCAACACTGCAACACCCAGATAGATGAAGCTAGTATTATTAGAGCTAGAGAGAGACTCCAGTACAATAGCTGAAGACTTCAACACCCTACCTTCAGCACTAGAGAGATCTTCCAGACAGAAGATCAATAAAGAAACATCAGACTTAATCTGCACTGTAAACCAAATGGACTTGATATTTACAGAACATTTCATCCAATAGCTGCAGAATACACACTCTTTTCCTCAGCACATGGATCATTCTCAAGTACAGACGATATGTTAAGTCACAAAACAAGTCTTAAAACATTTTTTAAAAACCGAAATAATATCAAGTATCTTCTCTGCAGAATAAAACCAGAAATCAATACCAAGAGGAATTTTGGAAGTTATACAAACACACAGAAATTAAATAATACGTTCCTGAAGGACCAGTGGGTCAATGAAGAAATTAAGAAGCTGAAAAATTTCTTAAGACAAATGATAATGTAAACACAACATAACCAAAACCTATCGGATACCACAAAAGCAGTACTGAGAGGGAAGTTTATAGCTATAAGCGCCTACATCAAAAAAGAAAAACTTTAATAACCTAATGATGCATCTTAAAGAACTAGAAAAGCAAGAGCAAACCAAATCCGAAATCAATCAGATTTTATAAATTTATAAATTTAACTCAACCCAATAAAGATAGCAACTTTGCTTCTAACTTAACAAGCAGCTCTTCAAAGTCATTACTACAAAACAAACGAGGATAACCAATAAACCTGTAAAACCAATCAGGAAGCAACCAGCACTACCAAATACTTTAAGTTATTATTACAAAGCCTCAGCAATAATGAAGAGTAACAATGGTAAATGACAAAAAAACCACTGACATTAAAGACAGAGGCTAAAACGGACCCCAATACAAATAGAATGTCATATGTAACATGAGTGATGTACAGGAACAAAGGGTCATTTGATAAATTTGACAGAGAACTGAGTAGTCATGTGGAAAAAAGGAGAAAAGCTGCATTTATACCTCACAAGAATAGAAAAGATCAAGGATTTTAATATAAAAATAAATCATAAAAGTTCTAGAAAAAACACAAAAGGAGATGCCTAACTATGACTCAAAATCCCTGAACCCTAAAAGAGTTGATAAATATATCACTGCATCCATATAAAAGTAAACATTTTCTATGTGGTTAAAAAACAACAACAACAACAAAAAACCATTAGGTGTTTTGCCAAAAGACAGATGAACAAACTAGTAAAAAAAATCTATAACATAGGGCTAATCTCACTAATGTTTAAATGAAGTCACGAAGAAAATGACCAACATCAACTAGAAAATAAGAAAAAATGATATAAACAGTTTTGCAGAAAGAGAAATTCAAGAGCTTTCGAGTCATTGCTGCTCAATTACTTCTAAGAAGAATACAAATTAGAACTAGGCTGGGATAGCATTTTTGAGCTATCACATTGGCAAAAATTCAAGTTTCATCTCACTTTGGTGGCAATAACTATAAAAATGACAAACACATTTCATTTGACCCAGAATTTCACTTTTATGACTATATCCTATAGATACACAGACACCAGTGTGAAACGGCACTCCCAGTGGCACTGGGAGTGAGAGCACAGACTCGAAACAGTCCCACTGTCCATCCATACATGACTGGGTAATCACACCAAGGAACACATATGCTGTGGAAAGGGTAGAAGAATGAGAAAGCTCCATGCATGTGTACTGAAGATGTATTATTAAGTGAAAAAAGCTAGGTTGCAAGGTATGCTGCCTTTTGCACACAAAAAAGGATTAAAATCTGTATTCATATTTACTTTTATATGCACCAAGAAATTCTGGAAGGACGTATCAGAAATTAATAAGGGAGAGGGAAGAAGTGGGTTCTAGGAGTTAGGTGGATAACAGACGTGATATGAAGACTTATTATAAACCTTTTTATATTTTTAAACTATGTGAATGTGTTCCCTACTCGAAATATTCCTCTCTAAAAATTACATTCACCACTGTTTAAAGTGGAGAGCATGTTTTCTAAATGTATGACTTTTATTGATTTTTCAATAACATATAAAAAAACTGGAGTCTTCAAAATAACTAAGTACTCTAAAACTTCCCTAATGCAGATAATCTCAAAATGACTTCCTAAGATTTCTGCCCAACTGGGATATTTAATAACTGCAGTTTTGATACTTGCTAAATACATTTAGTCACTGGAATTGACCTATTACCCAATAGAGGTCCCTAAGTCAAAGAGCTACTCTAGTTAATAATTTATAATTAGTACCACAGTTACTGAAGAGTTCTGTAGAACTCAAATTATATAATTTGCTCTCAAGTTGTCTCTATAAAATAATTTTTATAGGGATCTTCCTGACCTATACCTTCACATAAATCTGAAAGACTCAAACCAATGCACCTCCGGGACAATGCATCTGAAACAGACTTTGTATTGCTTTGTGATTATCATCCACCATATACAAAGAAACATCTCATTTGTGATAATTAGAGAATCTGTAAATGAAAGGGACCTCTCAAAATCACTTAAAACTCTACTCGTAAAATCTTTCCCTACTTTCTAATTTGACTCAAAGCTAAACTATCTTCACAGGCATGATTTCTAGGATAATAAGGTATGAATTATGTCAGTTATCACAGCTATAATTATTATAAATAATGTCAATTATTAATAAAGTTTTTATGCCCCAGTTCTCTTGAGAAAAAGCGTAACAAGTTGGCTCAAAGGATCTTATTAGCTTCTATCTTAAAGAGTTTCTCAGAAATCTCATTAACCATGAATAAACAATTGCTTGAAATACACCAGTACCTTCTTTTTGCTTCTTTTCCTGGAGAACTTGAAGGAATAGATAGGCCACAATGTTTGGAGAATTCTTCCTCATCAGCATATATAGCTGTGCTGTGTAAAGGAGGATCTTTCAAAAGGCAAAAAGAAGCACGACTTTAAAAGTCTGGTTATTTGGGTGGTATTGAAGTTTATCCCTCACAATGGAATACAGAACAATCTTTGTTTAACTGACTTACAAAATCAAAATCAATTACATAGGCCAATTCCCAAATGTTTTTGATCTCACAATTCCACTCCCACTATAAGCCCAAGAGAAGTGAAAAAAGTCCACACAAAAACTCATACATATATGTTCACAGCAGTATTCATAGTGGCCAAAAAACAGAAATCACCAAAATGTAACTGATAAGTATATAACAAGCTGTTGCATATCCAAACAATGGGGTATTACTGAGCTACAAAAACTTGTAGGAACAAAGTAGATACACACTACAACATGGACAAACCCTGAAAACACAAGTCACAAAGGACCACAGAGTCTAGGATTCCACTAATATGTCCAGAAATAGCAAATCCATAGAGAAAAGGACATTAATGGCTCCAGGGGCTTCAAGGAAGGAGGACTAATAGGGAGTGACTGCTCAGGGGCACAGGGTTCGCTACAGGGTGATAATTTTCTGGAATTAGATAATGCTGACGGTTGTACAACCTTGTGAATAAACTAAAACCCAATGACATGTACACTTTACAAGGATGAATTTTATGGTATACGAATTCATTTCCATTTTTTAAATTAGGGATTTTAGGTTAAGATCTTTTAGATTTAGATTTTAGATAAATAGAACATTTTTATCAAGTCATAATAAAAGACATATTCTGGCAAATATATTTCACCTTATAAAATGTATAATATTTTCTTTTAACAAAAAATTAAACCAAAGTCTTCAAAATTCTCTTAAAATTTATTCCAGCAAAAATGCCTGGCCACTGCAGTTCTGCATGTGGGTGCACGTGGTACTTTCTCTGTCATTTCTGTCCTCTGGAGTGTCCAGTGACACACAGTGACAGAAGCAGCCCATCCTGACAACTCACACACTCCTGCCTGGCCAGCCAGGTACCAACCTTTTACCCTGCACTCCCAGGAACACAAGTGAAGCTCTCCCACTGGTTCTCCTGAATCATCCCCTGCCCCCATGAAATTAGGACAAGGGAAAATGACCCATACTCTTCTCCTTCCTAAATCAGTGGCTCTATCAAATGGTGGAGTGAAGCGAGAAATGTATTCTATGTTCCTCTTGTAACAGAGTACTATAGTAAGTGTCCTAATGTGACTGGATTGTTAAGGAATGCTATTAGAAGAGTGCCGCTTTGATAATGTTCTTAGTTTCAATCTATTTAGAAGTGAGAAAAATTAATTCAAATTATCAAGTACTCCCCAAAGAACATTATATTTACATGCAGACAACTAATTTTTATATTTGAAGATACTTCTATTTTTTATTATGTCTGGCCTAAACATAATAATTGTTTAGAGTTACGTTAGGATAAAGATTTAAAATACTAACCAAAGGTCTCATTAGGTTCTTCATCTTTCTCATTTTCACCTGGCCTGCCAACGCTTGAGACATCAGAATTATCAGGAAAATCAAACACATCAACAGGCTTGCACTTTTGACCAGCTTTCTAAAAGTGAATAAAGTTGAAGTCACTGAGACGGCTCTCACAAAGAACATCACAAGGCTCATTTATGCAGCAAGGATATTCTTGTAATCACTGCTGCCTAAGGAAGCAATCCTTATGCATGGGGTGATGGATAGACTACCTAGCCTGACTAGGTCATATATAACATAGTCATGTATGGCAAGATCAAACTGTACCACACAAATGTGTACAATTACTATGTTTCAGTTAAAATAAAGAAGAAACCAAACATAACACTTTTTGGGGGACATAGACTCTTTTGATAACCTAAGGCATGGATAGGCAAACTTTTTCTATAAAGGACCAGAAAGTAAATATTTTAGGCTTTGCTGGCCATAAGGTTTCTGTTTTTGAGTACTAACTCAGCCACTGTCGCATGAATGCAGACAGTAACAACACAGAAAAGAATGAGCATGGCTGTGTTCCAATAAAATTTGACTTCTGAACACTTCAATTTGAATTTCATATCATGTTCATGTGTTATCAGATAGTCTTTTCATTTTATTTCAACCATTAAAAAATGTAAAAACCATTCTCAGCTTGCAGGGATAGAAAAATAGTTGGCAGGCTAGATTTGGCCTATGGGCCAGTTTGCCTAAACTTCTGACCTAGGGAAAGTGATAGGTCCTGTCTCCAGAAATACGCTCATATACCCATAAACAGTTTTAAGGGTACACATGGGTAAAAACTCCTGACTAAAGGAGAGACACCAGGGTTTACAGTTCAATATATTGACAAGCCCATGAAGTCTGCTACCCCAAATCTAATGAGGTATGAAAACATATATAAAATGAAAAAAACTTTCATGGTAGTTCTGGAAAATGTGGAAGGGTACTATTAACAGATACGAAAATAAAATTCTGGAAGATATAAAGGTCAAATAAAATTGGCAAACAAAACAAAAATTTGACCATTCAGATGCCCCCCCAGTGAAAGAATCATTCCTAGAGTGCCTGGGGGTGAAACGCTGAGAGAGCTGGCAGGTCGTCCAGCCCCTCCCAAAGAATAGGGAGCCTCCACCACATGTAAAGCACTGCCTTGCAGAGGGAAGGACAGGTAAGCTGAATCCATTCCAGATACTTTGGGCTTTCAGCTAAGGCTGGAGCTTAGAGAAACCCCTCCAAGGCACACTGGACTTTGGCTACCAATGGCAAGGGCAGGCAGGACAGCTGAGAGAAATCCACCTAAAGGATTAATGAAGTAATGCTGGGGTTGGAGCAGAGAGCTGAGCAAAATCCTGCAGGGGGATCCCAGGGTTTCCCAGAGGGGAAAAGAGCTATCCTCTGCAGGCTGGGCTTAAGGACCATGCAGGACAGAGAAAGTCCAGGGCAGAATAAGCAGAAGGAACTTCTTCCAGGGTGCCTGGCACTGTCACACACTGTTAATGTGAGATTACAATGCCAACCACACAAGCCCCTGGAAAAGAATTTGGAATTAGCTATAACGAGCGTTACAGAAATGTACATGCCTTTAACATATATTCTAAGACTCTATTAGAAAGAAAAGTAAACCTGTAATGTGAACTAAGTACCAAGAAATTATACACAAGTCTTTTAAAACCACAATGAGAAATGACTTTAAGTGAAAAAAGCAAAATATAGAGCATTGTACAATTTTTATATGAAGTCAATTATCTAAACGAAAATAAAACCAATCTAGGCTCAGAAAAAAAGGAAATTCTAAAACATTAACAAAAGTCATTTTCTTTGCTATACTGGAAAAGTGTGAGGAAAATGAACACTTTTTCACTACAATAAACATTGAACTTGCCAACTGAGGTCTACAAAACTCTGAGGTACCCACAAAATGTTATTTTGTACTGTCAATTTTGAGGAAATCACAACACAAAAAGATAACTCACATCTTTCATGGAATGTGTTCTTTCTAAGGTGTTCTTTGACTGTCTTGCTCTATTAAACAGCAAAAAAACACAAGAGTTAGGAAATAGTTAAAATAACCGAGGAAACAGCATAGTTATAACCCTTTCCACGCATTTTTACCAAAAGAAAAAAGAACAAAAACAAAAAACCAGAACCCATATTCCATCATTTTTATAGGTCAAATCATATCACCAATTTATAAAATAACATACTTCTCCCCCCTCAGGGGCAGGGAAAACTTGGAATCCTGCTGTTACCTTTTTCCCTGAGGCCTTAATCAATCAGCAGTGATTGGCTTTCTCTGCAAAGCTGAACAAAGGGGTGAGAGGCTAACACTAAACTCCGACACCTGCTCCATCTTGTGCCTGGCTCTTGTACATCCTTTTCTCATTTAATTCTAACAGTCCTATAAGGCAGAAGTGAATCATTCCCGTTACAGATGTATGCTTGTCCACAGCAACACCAGGCAAGGAAGGAGACAAGCCTACACTGAAATTTACATCAGTTCAAATCCAGGGCCTGCCCTCGACATCCCTTCACACTCAGTTGGGCCATAGCTTAAAACGATAAAGTTGTATATATATCTTCAACAAACTTCAAGGCAACAGATATAACAATGGTGACTAGAATAAAAAAGGGAAATAACAGTGGCAGGGAACAATATATTACATAATATTATTACTAATAATATTGCCAGGAGTCAGTGAGTATGTACAGAGCATCCTCCACGGACCAAGCATTGTGCAAGGGTACGGGGATACTATGGGATAATACAGTACATAAATCCCGACTTTAAAATATGCCATGCTGACTGCAGTCGTATTTTCCTCATTTGCAGATAGCTAAGTCAGCTGAGTCTGAACCAAGGTTTGAGTAACCTTTTGATATAATTACAAGCAGAGAAGTCGTGAACATAGTACAACGATCTTCTGCATGCCATTTACCCAGGTTCACTCACCGGTTACATTTCATCTTTTGTGGTGTGTGTGTAACTGGAAATACTGTGCACCTCCACCCACTAAGTACTACAATTATGTCTTTCCTAAGAAAGCGGGCATTATCCTGTTCATGGTACAATTTCTGAAATCAAGAAATTTAACACTGACACCATGATCTAATCTACAGTCCATACTCAAATGACATCAATTGTCCTGTAATGTCCTTTAAGACTGCCAGGCCAGCACTTTTAAAAAACCAAAAGAAAGGGAAGAAAATGAAACACTGCACTGGATATACTATGTCCATAAGCCTTTTATGTGTCGATGTGTGCACACGTGTACTAAGTGTGATGTAAAACATCATTACTGTGAATCAGTTTAAAAAAATAGTTGGAAAAGTGTTTAGAGCTGGTGGTTCCCAGACTTGAGTGGCATCGCTATCCTCAGGAGGGCTTGTTAAACAGGTTGCTTGGCACACCCCCGGGGGTGTCTGATTCAGTACCTCTGGGATGTGGCCTGAGATTCTGCATTTCTAACAAGTTAATGATTTATTTGATTCATGAAACCTAAGGAAGAAGGTATTCGTTTTACGGCAATTTTATACATGATGCTTCTGGGGTTCGGAAAAGTACTTATCAAGGGTCACACAGCCGAGTAACAGAAACACAATTACAAACCAGACCCCATAAACTTCTAAATTCTTTGAGCTGTCTTGTCCTTTCTGGGGGATGGGTGTGGGGGAGGGGGTTCAAGGTACCTCCTTGTTTTAGGCTGGAGTCAAGGTAGGGCTTCCGAGAGACAGAAATCTCTGTGACAACCCATAGGTAAAATTTATGGGCCAGGCGCAGTGGCTCACGCCTGTAATCCCAGTACTTTGGGAGGCCGAGGCGGGCGGATCACTAGGTCAGGAGATCGAAACCATCCTGGCCAACGTGGTGAAGCCCCGTCTCTACTAAAAATACAAAAATTAGCTGGACGTGGTGCGCATGCCTGTAATCCCAGCTACTCGGGAGGCTGAGGCAAGAGAATCGCTTGAACCAGGGAGTCGGAGGTTGCAGTGAGTCAAGATCGTGTCACTGCACTCCAGCTTGGCGACAGAGCGAGACGCCATCTCAAGAAAAAGAAAAAGAAAAAAAAAACTTCTGTTATATGTGTATTAGTGTGTTTTGGGAGAAGACATGAACAAATTTCATGAGTCTCAAACCCAAAAATGTTTAAAAAAAAAAAAAAAGACAACAAAACCCACTACCCTTTCAGATAAACTTGAACCCTTTTCAGCTGACATTCTTTCCTAATCCTCTTTTCCCCTGGGGGAGTCTTCAGTTCTTCTCCGCTGGCCACAGGAGTCAGGACTCGGTTTCCCCACCTACCTGCGGTGTCCTGCTCCAGCTTCGCCCTAACCCCGCATCTACCAGCACCTCCTTCTCCAGGCAGTCTTCCCAGGCCCAGAGGGAACTCCTGTTCTCTTCAGGTCTTGGGGTACGGTCTCGTGCACCGTCAGCAGCAAGCTTGGATGGCCATCGCCAACGAATCAGCGACCAGCATTTCAGAGCGCGGTTTTACGACCTACCAAACACACGCTTTTTTTGGTAAACAAAAACGGCTCGCCCCACCCTGGAGAATGGCGAGCGACAGCCCGGTCCCCCCCGCCGGAGAGGGGCTCCAGTCTCCGGTCTGTGGTTTGCAGTACGAAAACACCAGGGTCTTCAAGAGGAGAAAACTGACTCCCAGACAGTAAACTTCACTAACAAAGTCTGGCAAATCGTAGGCGATAAGCATTTCCTGAGTATTTCGCTTTCCAGCTAGCACCTTGAGACTCACTACTTTGGACGGCACTCTCCCCCGCAAAGCCGACACTGGCTAACGCCTCTCCCACCCGCCGGGCAGTGCTAGGCCCCGGCCAGCCCGTGCGGGTGGGATCACTGTTATCCCCCACTAGACGGACGAGGAAGCCGGGGCGCCGGGTGACTGGTCACTCCGGCGAGCTCCAAAGCTGAGCACGAACAGCGCCGGGACCTAAACCGCGACAGGCGAGGAAGCATTTCAAGCCGGTCTCCCGCCTCGCGCTGCGAAGGTCGGCGACACTTACCCCTCAGACCTGGGAGGCCGCGCCCGCCGCCGCCGCCGCCGCCCCCGCGGAGCCATGGCGCCGCTCTCCACGCCCTCGCAACTGACTGAAAGCGCCCTCGCAACTGACTGGAATCGCCCTCGTAACTGACTGGAATCGCCCTCGTAACTGACTGGAAGCGCCCTCCTAACTGACCGAAAGCGCCCTCGCAACTGACTGGAAGCGCCCGCGAGACTGAAAGCTCCCGCCAAGCCCCGCGACGCTCCGAGCAGCCAATCCGAGCCGAGCACGCGCGCATGCGCCTGACTTTCTTATCAGGCCCCGGGCTCCACCCCGGCCTGGAACGCGAGGGAAAACCGGGCCTGGTTGTAACAGCGCAACGGAGCTGGAGTCCATGCCGCACAATCGGTTGCCTGCGGTCCGCCGTGACAAAGGTTTTTCCGGGCTTTCCCTCCTACCCGCACTGCCAGTTTTTCTGCGCCCGAAAGCCTCGGAGCCCCACGGGCCCGCCCCTTGTGGGGCGGGGAAAGAGGAGGAGCTAGTGTCCCCGAGGTCGTGGGCAGGTAAGTGGGTGGGCCTAGCCTCGTGGTCGCAGCTGTAGCTGCTGCTGCTGCTGACGCCGCAGTCGTCCTGCGATTTGGCTTCCGGCACCTGCTGCGTTTATCAGCTGTCTGAGCTTATCATGTAACTTTACTTCTATCCCAGTACCTTCATTTGTCAATGAATGGTTCCCGTTCCTTTTGGAGCTAATATTCTCCCCTTCTTTTGTTTCTGTTTAAAAATGTATACTGCAAAAGAATGAAACTGAATCCTTGCCTTACACCGCATATAAAAATCAACGCAAAATGGATCAACGACCTAAATATAAAGGCTAAAATTATAGAACTCTTAGAAGAAAACACGGCAAAAGCTTCATGACATTGGATTTGGCATCATTTCTTGGATATGATACCAAAAGCAGTTTGGGATGATGAAAACGTTCTGGAAATAGTGGTGGATGGATGCACAAGGTGAAGGTACTTAGTGCCACAGAACTGTAAATTTAAAAACGGTTAAGGCCGGGCGTGGTGGCTCACGCCTGTAATCCAAGCACTTTGGGAGGCCAAGGCGGGGAGATCACCTGAGGTCGGGAGTTCAAGACCAGCCTGACCAACATGGTGAAACCCCATCTTTATTTTAAAAAAAAAAGAAAAGAAAAACGGTTAAAATGCCAAATTTGGTTATGAATATTTTACGATAAAAATATTACCTTTCATGTATATGAAAGAATATAAGATGTGTAATGTAAGGATAAAAACAAACATCCGTGGGACCAGCACTGGGTGGGGATGTGAATCATTATATATAACTCTTCAGTACCCCTCTGAATGGCACCCTCCTTCTCCAAAGAATAACCACTCTTCTCATTTTATGTGTATCATTCTTACGCTTTTCTACTTTGATATATCCCCAAATAATGTATTCATTATTGTATGTTTCTACACTTTCTATATTTGACAGGTATTCTTCAAGTGCCTTTTCTTACTAAAACTATTAATTTATTTTTTATTTATTTTTCCATAAGTTATTGGGGTGCAACTGGCATTTGGTTACATACTTTTTTTTGTTTGTTTTTTTTTTTTTTTGAGAGAGTCTTGCTCTGTCACCAGGCGCCAGGCTAGAGTGCAGTGGTGCAATCTCAGCTCAGTGCAACCTCCGCCTCCCAGGTTCAAGCAATTCTCCTGCCTCAGCCTCCTGAGTAGCTGAGACTACAGGTGCGCGCCACCACGCCCATCTAATTTTTGTATTTTAGTAGAGACGAGGTTTCACTACGTTGGTCAGGATGGTCTCGATCTCTTGACCTTGTGATCCACCCACCTTGGCCTCCCAAAGTGCTGGGATTACAGGCGTGAGCCACCGTGCCCGGCCTACATGAGTAAGTTCTTTAGTGGTGATCTGTGAGATCCTGGTGCACCCATGACCCGAGAATACACTGTAGTAGTATATATGTTGTCTTTTATCCCTCACCCCTCTTCCAGTCTTTCCCCAGAGTCCCCAAAGTCCATTGTATCATTTTTATGCCTTTGAGTCCTTATAAAAGCTATTACTGTTAGATATATCCACATGGTATCTACATCCACATGTAGCTGCAGTTCATTCACACTCAGTCTTTGGAATGCGTAAGTAAATATGCCATATTTCATTTTTTTGTCTGTTTTCTTGTGCGTGGATACATCAGTCATTTGCAGTACTTTCCTGTTACCAACACTGCAGCACTGAACATTCCTGCAGGAAGCTTGCAAAGGACCTGAGTTTCTCTAGGAATAGATTCAGTAGAGATATTACTGCTATGTGGGATATTGACATTTTCAGCTTTCCATGATCATGCAGTGTTTACACGTGTAGATGATACAGTTTACACCCCGCCCCCTCCCCCCCCCCCCCCGGCCTCCACATACTATCAATACTCAACATTTTAAAGACTTTTACATTTTTTATCTATCCAGTGAGTTAAAATGGGTTTCCATATGGGTATCCTGTTGGGTTTTGGTTTGCATTTCTCATAAGTTGATCAACTTTGTATTGTTTATAGGTCATTCCTATTTCCTCCTCAGTGAAATGCTTGTTTACCTGGAAATCATGTGGGCAACTGCCATAGAAGGGAATCACCTATAAGGTATTGAAGGTAGTTCCTTGTGGGTGGGTAGAAATAGGTTCCTGGAGCCACTAAACGTAGTTGCCCTGAGGAGAGTGAGAAGCTCCATTTCCTAGGAAGGGGGATGTGGTCAAACCTCTTGTGCTTGCGGGTCTGAAAAAAAGAAACTACCCAGTTGTCAAAACAAGAAGGGGTTCAGCACTCCGGGTGGAAATAACAAAAGCTCTACCCAAATACATTTAAATAATGAAAGAAAATCAGGAGCATGTGTCACTGAAAAGTGCGGAGGTAGAATGAGTGTCCAGCTGAGTCGGATGGAGAGGTCTGAGAAACCAGCAGGGCTCTGTGTCCATTTGCTTGCCCATTTCGTACATCGACTTTTCCTCAGGCTGGGTCTTCTCTTTCCCACTCTTCCTTCTGGATTTACCGAGCACTTCTGATGCAGGCGTTGTCCTAAGTGGTTAGTATCTGTTGACTCATGTAATCCCCCTCAATCACCCTAGGCAGTAGGCACTGTAATCTCGCGTCTCAGCGGAGGATCCCAGGGAGCAGTCCCACTGACAGGAAGCGGTGCTGCCGGCCTGAGCTCCTGGGAGCCTGGTCTAGAGCTTGAAACCCGGCAGCCATTCCAAGTCTGTCTGAATTCTACCATTCAGAGAAAGAGACCTATCTCCCAGCCTTCCCAGAAAAAGGGCTGCCACACCTACCTGCAACAGAGTTCTCCAGAGAAGCAGAACCAATGTACATATGGGGACAGAGGGGAGAGATTTTAAGAACTGCTTCATGTGAATGTGGAGGCTGGCAAGTCTGAAATCTCTAGAACAGGCCCACAGGCTGGAAATTCAGGTAAGAGTTGATGTTGCCATCATGTGTCCAAAATCCACAAAGCAGGCCAAGCAGCCTGGAAACTCAGGCACAGTGTCTGTGTTGCAGAACTGGGGAGAATTCCTTCTTCAGGAAACCTCAGTCTTAAGGCCTTCAACAGATTGTGTGAGTCCCACCCACTTTATGGAGGGTAATGTGCTTCAGTGAAAGCCTACTGATTTAAACAGTAATCACGCCTTAAAAAATGCCTTCGTGGCAATACCTGGACTGGTGTTTGACCAAACAGTTGGGCACCATAGCATAGCCAAGTTGATACCTAACATTAAGCATCACATTGCCCCTAAACCAATCCCTGTGACCAGGGAAATGGAATATACTCATTAGCTTCCTGGGACCACCTGGATTCCCACTGGAACTGGAGTGTCGGGTAGGGGGCTGTAAATTGGGAAGTGGGGGAAATGGATGCTGCAAAGACAGATAAATTCATGACAGAAACTTGCCCAGGGTTGTAGAGCTATTTGTAAGGAAGCTGGAATTCCAACCCACTTCTGCCTTTACTCCATGCTGCTTCTTCAGTTAGACTGTCAGCCTACAGCAGTGATTCTCAGCTTGGGTGAGGGGGAGGGCAGAGGGAAGAGGGAGACCAGGATGCCTGGGGCAGGGTAACCTGATAAAGCTGTGATGCTATCACAGGAAGGAGACTCCCAGGGTGCTCTGGGCAGAGGTTGTGTGAGAGTCCTACCTACGATTCTGACCCAGAATAGCCATCCCGGAGTTTCTGTAGTGATTTGTGTTGTTGATGGAAACCACAGCATCTCTGTGAGCTTCTGGATATGGAAGGCCAGGTAGGGAGCCTGGTTTGGTGTGGCAGGAAGAGAACACAAAGGCTCATCGTAAGACCTCGATAAAAATGTGGGGCTGGAGGCTGGCCATAGGGGAGAAGAGTCTGTAGAGGGGGAGAGGAGGTGCCCAGCAGATTCGAGCCAATCAGTAAAGCAACTCCCCCGCAAGGAGCATGGTGGGTTACTTTTTAGGGAAGCCATGGCCAATATTTTTCATTGTAAGATGGTGCCTGTGTTGTGCTGGTCTCTCCACCAGTTCACCATTAGTAAAGTTTGCTAAACTCCACAGCCTTGTGTTTCTAAGGGGCAGTGAGGAAGGAAGGACCCTTACAGTAGGTAGACGTGAGCAGGGCAGGAGAGGGCCTCTCCACCCAGGAATGTCAGGCAGCCATCAGATGATGGTCAGGCAGTTGTTAAACTGTTTCTCTAAAATAGTAATTGGTCACAGCCAGTACCAGGGAAAGGCAATTTCCCAGTAGAAAACATCTGAAGCTGGTGATTAGCAGCTTCCTGATGAGATCTCAGGATCTGGGGTGAGTGAGCTCAGGCATAGGCACTAAGAGGCAAAATGATGGCGTTAGTATATGGGAGAAGACCTCAAGTGAGCATGTGCACAGCTTCAGTAAACACACTGCGTTTGTGGCCCCTCCCCAGTGCTGGCAGGCCACGGCGCATCAGGACAGCCCACCCCAAGGGAACAATCAGGGGAGAGGTAACACCACCCCCTCCCTCAAAGGACGCTAACGTACAAGACCCCGAGCCAAAGGTCTCACAGCACACTTGAATCTCTTATGTCCCCTCTTGGCCCTCTTCCAAGTGTACTTTACTTCCTTTTGTTTGTGCTCTAAAAGTTTTTAATAAACTTTCACTCAGGCTCTAAAAGTTGGATCTGTCTCTCACTCTGCCTTATGCCCCTCGGTCAAATTCTTCTGAGGAAGCAAGAACTGAGGTTGCTGCAGACCTGTGTGGATTCACTGCTGTTAAGAAGATAGTCAGGGTGGGGTGAAGCATGCTTGTTGGGAGGGATGGGCTAAAAACACCGGAGCAGAGGTAGGGTGGTTAGGGTCCAGAGACTCAGGATGCTGGAGGACACCTAGGCGGCGGGTCCTTAAGTTATATTATATGCTTTCATATTTAGGAGATGGAAAAAAACTATTGCTTTTATTATACAAACTACAGAAAATAAAGAACCACAAAACATTTGGGAGGCTTGGGATATACTGAGTGCTTGGGCCTGGACCCTTCCCTGTGGAAATATATCTTCCCTGTGGTGGGGGTTGATGTATATATGAGTTCCATGTTTTGGGATTGCTAGTTTGATTTTGATTGATTGATTGGATTGATTGAGACAAGGGTCTCTCTTTGTTGTCCAGGCTGGAGTGCTGTGGTGACCTCACAGCCACTACAGTCTCAAACTCCTGGGCTTAAGCGATCCTCCTCCTCAGCCTCCCGAGTAACTGGGACTACAGGCACACCCACCAGGCCTTGCTAATTTTTTTTTTTTTTTTTTTTTTGAGATAGGTTTCACTCTTGTTGCCCAGGCTAGGGTGTAATGTCGCGATCTTGGCTCACCACAACCTCTGCCTCCTGGGTTCAAGTGATTCTCCTGCGTCAGCCTCCCAAGTAACTGGGATTACAGGCATGCACTACCATGCTCCGCTAATTTTGTATTTTAGTAGAGACAGGGCTTCTCCATGTTGGTCAGGCTGGTCTCGAACTCCCAACCTCAGGTGATCCACCCACCTCGGCCTCCCAAAGTGCTGGGATTACAGGCGTGAGCCAACGCATCCAGCCTAATTTTTGTATTTTTCATAGAGACAGGGTTTTGCCACGTTGCCCAGGCTGGTCTCAAACTCCTGGGCTTAGAGATCCGCCCACCTCTGCCTCCCAAAGTGCCGGGATGACAGGCGTTGGCCACCACACCCAGGCTCATTAGTTTGATTTTAAGTGAGAATATTATTTTCTATCTTACGGGATTATTATGAAGAGAAGAATATAGAAGCCCCTTGATACACAGAGGGGGTGTCATTTCTTACTGGACTCTGCTTTTCTCTAGGGAGCTTTTCTGCTGAATTTTCTGTTCATCACTGGGTCCACCAGGGGGCAGATGAAGAAAGGGCCTGGAGATTTGCCGATATCAGAGCACAGAGCTCCTCCCTTTCAGATGTAAATATTGCTTCAAAGTCAGTTGAAGATGAATAAGACTAAACATTTTAACTGCCCTTGCTTAAACCATTTCCCCTTTCTTCCACAATTCATCCAATCCATTCCTGTCAATTTCCCATAAGGCAGAGTATGATTTTCTATGCTGGAGAGGAAAAGAACTGATGTCTCAAATTTTCCCACTTTCTTGGATAATTTCCTACCACACTTTGTAATTATTGAGTACACAGGAATATCTCACGCAACTTGGAGTTTAATGAAGCTGTTATCTGTTTTAAGCAGACCCATTGTTCTACCTCTGTGACTATGACACTGCAAAACGGTCTTAACACGTCCCAGGAGGGCAGGGGTTGGGGGAGCAGAAGAGGATACTTTCTCTTGGATGTTCCCTTTAAGAAAGAGGAAATATGTGTTCAGACTATATGTGGTTCCATGGCAAAAATAAAAAAAGAAAAGGAAAAAAGTAAAGAGGAAATAAAATCCAGAAAGGAAGTACTCCTAGCCTTTTACAGTAAGAGGGCAGAAAGATTTTTTGTAACAAACCACAATGACATTGGATCCCTTCCTATGTCACATGCTTTTCAACATTTCCTGGGTGCTGTTACCCGCTGCTAAACTTATTTGCTGTGTAACTAATGTTGTTTTACTTTTTCCAGACCTAACTGGCACTGCTCCTACCCAAGCTGCGATCACACGGCTAAATAGGTCTGGCCAGTATATCATGACCATGCAATGTCACATGCTTCAGATTCCATTCTCAGCTCCCCTAAGGGCCAGGAGAGTCTGGTGCTGGGATCCTGGCAGGGGCATGCTAGCAAAATTCAGGATTTCTTTAGCCAAGGAGTGGCAGACTTCCAACCTGCATAAGAAATAATTTAATAACTGAAACAGATGTAAAAGAAACAAAGTGAGTACATAACCTGAGAAAAGTGTTTTAAGGAAATAAGGAAAGAAAAATAAGAAAAGAAATAAAATGTCTACAGTAGAGTCTTGTGTCCATAACTCTCCCCTCGAGCTGTGGTTGGAAAAGGAACTTTCTGAAACAAGTTTTCATCTCTGGAATGAACTTGCTCACTCTGACAGGACTTTGGTTGGCCTGAAAATACACACAGCTGGGAGGCTGACCTTGCTCAGCCAGTGTCCTGACCTCAGGAACCCTTACGCTCAGGCAAGAATGGAGTCAGCAGGTGGTAGCTGGCAGGCATGCTTCCCAGGTGACGCAGAATCCTTTTAGAACCTGCTCTAGAACAAAACCTCTGGCTGCAGCCCTGCACCTCACAGGCCAGCTCTCTCACCCCCTTTGACCTTGCTGCTGAGCATAAAGATCATTATCACCCAGGCCACAAACATGCTCTTTATTTCCTGGGCTTAGAGAATCTCGGGGAAGGCTTCTAAGGGAAGTGCCATCTCCAAGCCCATGGGAGCAGCCAGGCCAGGGTGAGAGTGTGCTCTGGGGGAGGGAGGCCAGCCCGTGCAAAGGCTTTGCAGTGAGCAAAAGCAGGATGTGCTTTGGAACAGAGTTGGGGAAGTGGCAAGAAGTGAGGCCAGGGAGGCAAGCAGGGGCCCTCCAGTCCTTCACTCCTCAAAGTGTAGCGCAAAGACTGGCAGCACTGGCGTTAGGGAAGCTTGTTAGAAATGCAGAATTGCAGATTTATTGAATCCGAATCTTCATGTTAAGATCCCCCAGGTGGCTGGACAAGGTGGTTGGTGCCTGTAATCCCAGCACTTTAGGAGGCTGAGGCAGGAGGATCACTTGAGCTCAGGAGTTTGAGGTCAGCCTGGGCAACATGGTGAGACCTTGTTTCTACAAAAAATCAACAAATTAGCTGGGTATGTGTGGTCCCAACTACTTGGGAGGCTAAGGCAGGAGAATCCTTAAGCCTGGGATGTCAAGGCTGCAGTGAGCTGTGATCGTACCACATACCCCAGCCTGGGCAACAGAGCAAGACTCTTGTCCCAAAAAAAACCCTCAAGTGATTGGATGCACAATTTCGAAAAGTCCCCCCTCACTCCATTAAGCAGTTCAGACTAGAGAACAATAGGAAGCCTCTGGACAGTGAAGCAGGAGAATTACATGGTAAGACCTGTCATTTAGAAAACTTTCTTGCTGCAGAATGGGTAAGGTAGCAGGGACCAATACAGGCAGCAATGTGGGCCAACTAGGAGGCTGGTGCAATGATCCTGGCAAGACGGGGCCCCTGCCCTAAGGAGTGGGAATGGGGCATGGAGAGAGATGGCCATATTTGGTAGCCAATGAGACAGCAGTGGCAGGAACTGGTGGCTGAGGCTGCCTGGAGTGGCCTTGGATCTTCTCTCAAATGCATGGCCCACTGACAGCTGGGCCCGGGTGGGGCCCTGGCGCTGGCAGCAGCACAGCAGGGTGGGGAAAGCAGTATCAGTGGGTGTGGGAACCCAAGAGCCTCCAAAACCAGAGTCCCTCTGTGTCTGCACACGTCGCCTGGTGCAGAATGTGAGCAAACTGGTTTTCACACATGCTCAGCGTGTGTCCCATTCAATGCATGGTGCTTTGCTGTTCCTGCAGCTTGGCTCTGGAGGCGGTACTTCTACTGCTCACCCTCCAATTTGAACAGGCCACATGCAAAGCAGGAAGGCTGCCTGGAGTTCTTGGGAAATACTGCAGCTTTAGTGTTGAGCAAGGACAATTTTGGTCAGAGAAATTTGACAGTCAAAACCACTTCCTTTACCTGATAAAAGTCTCAATAAAAAAGAGTGACTAAGAACTTCCATGCGAAATGTGTTTATGAAAAATCCTGTTTTAGGCCAAGAATAGAATCCCTCTGCAGCTGAAGAACACTGCTTAGAAACAACATTCCTTTAGCAAGACTTCTACCTTTTGAGCAAGTCAACCATGCAAAGGAGTTGAGTCCAAAAGAAAACTCTAGATCTGTTTATGCCAAATATATGAAGAATAAATAAGATGGGAAAATTTCCCTAATCACCCTTGCTGAGTAAAGAAGTGAGTTTAATCTGAACCAGCACATCCTGAGGTGTCTACTGCAGGGTACAGTGATGAAGAATCAGCCAGGGTAGGGCACTGGGTTGGGGGGTCCCTTCGGCAGCCTCCAGAATAAGCTGGAGTAGAGGATTCTCAGCACTGGGCACCAACAGTGCTCTGCTGACAAGAGTTGGAAGCATTGTCTCTGTGCTGAGAGCCTAAGGAGAGTTCCCCTCCAGTCAGACTCAGGACTGCAATCATTTTCCGTGATAAAACAAGAGGGAGCTGGCGGCTGAGGAAGGGGAGGGATGCTGTGGGTCTGACCAGTCTAACTGAGCCATGGCCCTGGCCTGTTCTGGTGCTACTGGGACCTTCTGCTCTTCATCCACCTGCTGTGTACCAATGGGGGACAGTGGCAGGCTTCTCTTCTGCCTAGGCTGCTTGAAAGGAAACAGCAACTGGAATATAGATGAAGACAAAAAGGAAATTCCAGAGTCCCTATTATCTTTCTTTACCTGACGGCATGACTAAGCTGGAACCACAAACAGGTATAATTACAATGGAAAGTTTAACTGAGGATTGGTAACTTAAGAAAACTTACTCAACAATAATTAGGCACTCAGGAAGCTCCAGGCATCGGGCTTTGCATCAGAGGGGAGGAAACAGCAAAAAGGCAATTCAAGCACTCGGAGGCCTTGGAGTCAGCAACTCCAGCTTCACTTACTAGACATCTGCACTTGGACAAAATAGCTGATCCCTCCAAGTCATTTCTCATCCATAATAAGGAGGAAATGCTTAACTGAAAAAACGGAAGTATCCAGATAGTTCCCTAATCTTTCCACCGCGATCACCATGGGTCTACTCTACATCTAACTCACATTGCCAAGTCTTCTCCTGTTGTATTGGAAGAATAGTCCCAATCTTACCATTAACCTTCAGTTCTAACCCTCCCCACTTTTCAGGCTAGCCCTTTCCTAAATGATTCTTTCTCTGTTGCTCATGATGCTTTAGACACATGGGCTTCCTTTTCAGTTCCTTGAATAGATCAAGCTTTTTCTCACCCCAGAGCCTTTGCACCCACTACTTTTTTGTTGGAAAATGTTTCCCCCAGAGGTTTGCAAGGCTTTCTGTTCATTCTTTGGGTTATCACCCCAAATGTCACTTCCTCAAAGAGACCTTTTTCTGACAACACTTAAAAATGGGCACTGTCAATACAACTGCTTTCTTCAAAGCATCCATCACAATCTGCATTATCCGTTTTCTTGTCAATTGCCTCTCCCCCCATTGGGAAGTAAGCCTCCCAAGGGCAAGGATCTTGTCTGCCGTACTCACTGCTGTACCTCCACAGCATACGGGAGTGCCTGGCACTTAGTTGATGGTAAATACATCATTATGGACTGATCACCCACCTAACGGGTTTTGTGAGAATTAAATGAGAGCATAAGTAAAGAGTACAGCATAGCATACTGCCCGTTAGCAAATCCACAATCCCTGTAGCTATTATCTCCATGGGCTGGTGATTCTTGGAAGTTCTAGGGAATCACATGAACCTACCAAACATCTGTGACTCATGCATATTTTCTCCTAACAGAATATCTGTTTTTTGTTTTTTGAGACAGGTTATTGCACTGTTGCCCAGGCTGGAGTGCAGCGGCAGGTCATAGCTCACTGTACCCTTGACCACCTGGGCTCAAGGAATCCACCCACCTCAGCCTCCCAAGTAGCTGGGACTATAGGTGAACACCACCATGCCTAATTGTTTTATTTTCTGTAGAGATGAGGTCTACGTTGTATTGCCCGGCCTGGTCTCAAATTCCTGAGGGCAAGCAGTCCTCCTGCCTCGGCCTCCCAAAGTGCTGGGATTATAGGCATGTGCCACTGCACCTGGTGAGTGGTGTCTCTATAAGCTTTCCGTCCTTGATGGATTTGGGGTTTCATTTTTGGTAAGTCATAAAACCAGAATAAAACTCTGGGAAGTTGCATTAACCTCTGCTGGGGCAAGGAAAAGCCATTAGATGGGAATCAAAACCATTTGTACTGAAGCCTGGAGGCAGAACTGTTGGCACCAAGCAGTCCAGGTCTTGTCAGGAAGTTCAGTGCCAAAAATAGACAAGAAGGACAGCAATCCACAGCATGAACTTTAGAGTTCAGTCTCTGGAGGCAGATGGCTAGCTCTAATTCCGTCTAGGGACATGACGCTGATGAAATTACTGTTGTGCTTCCATTTCGTCATCTGTCGACTGGAATAATGGCGGCATTTGGCTCAAAAGTTTGTACGTATAAAATGGGTAATCTATGCAAAATGTTCCTGGCGTGTAGCAACACATTTTAATTATTCCAATAATCTACAAATAGGGAGTGGGACAAAAATATTTAACTACCACATGCCAAATAGATTAAAAATAAATTGCTTTCCGAGTTTACATGTAAAATAAGGGTATGGCAGAGCTGGGGCCTGGGAGGGGTCCCTGGTGAGGTCTGAGGGGAGCAGGGGTGCTCTTGCCAGGCCCTTACCTCCCCACTTGGGCCTCCTGATTTAGGCCCCACTGGAGATTTCAGCTTTCAGAGAAGTTCCGGAAAGAAGTAGTATTAGCACGCCAGGGGCCTGGATGGAAGAAAGGACTGCCATACAGCCAAACAACCATCTTGGAATCGATCATGTTTTTTCTTTTCTGTTCTGGCTAGAGAGAGACCACTGGGCTTTTGAGTTGGTTTTGATTTTTGGGAAGAAGCACCATCACATCTCTAGTGCTGCTGAGGAGGCACTGAACCCAAGCAGGGCAGTGAAAATAAAGAATTAAAAATAGTGTTTAGGGATTAATATCTAGAATATATAGAGAACTCCTACAGCTCAATAACATAAAAACCCCAAGCAACTCAGTTTTTAAAAATGGGCAGAGAATTTGAATAGACATTTCTCCAAAGAAGATAGACCCCATGGTAATCAAGCATGTGAAAAGATGCTCTACATAACTGCTCATCAGGGAAATGCAAATCCAAACCATCCCGACACAGCACTGCACACTCATTAGGATGGCTCCTACTGAAAACAACAGAAAACAGGTGCTAGTGAGGATGTGGAGAAACTGGACCCTCAGGCATTGCTGGTGGAAATGTAAAATGATACAGTTGGTGTGGAAAACAATATGGCATTTTCTCAAAAAAAAAATTACACAGAATTACCATATGATGCAGCAATTCTACTTCAGGGTACATGCACGAAAGAACTGAAAGCAGGGACTCCAACCGAACTGTACATTAGTGTTCACAGCAGCATTATTTACAACAGCCAGAGGGTAAGAACAAGTGTCTATCGATGGATGAGTGGATAAATAAAACGTGGCCTATACAGACAATGCAATATTATTCAGCCTTGCAAAGGAAGGAAATTCTGACATGCTACAACACGGATGAGCCCTGGGGACATTATGCTGAGTGAAATAAGCCAGTCACAAAAGTATGATTCCACTTATATGAGATACCTAGAGTAGTCAATTTAATAGAAATAGAAAGTAAGTGGTGGCTGCCAGGAGTTTAGTGGGAGGGGAGGACGGGGAGTTGTCATTTAACGGGTACAGTTTGTCTGGCAAGATGAAGAGCTGCTGCAGCTGGATGTCCAGAATGCCACCGAACTGTACACTGAAAAATGGTGACGGCGCTAACTTTTTATGTGCATTTCGCCATGATTTTAAAACAGCGTAGTGTTTATTATCAACCTCATTGCAAGAGGAGCTTTGTTCACAATTTCAAGTATTTGTTCAAAAGGTTTATTTAATGAACATCTATTAGTTTCTAAACCCATGTTCAGTACTAAGGGAGGGGGAGAAAGGCAAGGTCTTAAGAACCTCACAGTTCATCAGGAGAGAAAAGGTGGAAGGTAAGCTGAGAAAAGACATGAGAAAGATCTTCATTTAAAACAATTCTTTTAAGAGGCAGGCTGGACTCGTCCTGGGCTCAAGGGATCCTCCTGCCACAGCCTCCCATGTAGCTGTGACTACAGGTGCAAGGCACTGCCCCAGCTAAGATAAAGATCTTAATAAAAGTGGAAGAATGGACTAGAAGCTCTACCACAGATAGTATCTGCACAGGGCTTGATGTGCACATCATCACAGCAAACATAGAATGTAAGAGAGGAAACTAGATTTAAACACAACAGGCTTGGAAGAAATTGGGGGGTTGATTCATTAATACCTGTGGAAAAGAAAATCTTTAAAATAGTAACAGAAGGAATAGGGTAGAGATAGAGGAAAAGAAACAAGAAAAAGTTGGCTGCTATAAAGTGACATCTAAAACAGTTCTACAGTAAGAGAATGACTAAAACTGCTAAACTACTATCATGGAGTTAAACCCACCACAGAATCACCAGCTGCAGCCAGCGCTGCCTGAAATATATTTTCCAGCAAGGAAGCTGCGTTTTCAGGACCTTCTCTGTTATTCACACTGTGACTTTCTTTCCCACAACCAGTTAGGACTTTTGCCACACACAACCTGGTGGGATGCTAGTGTCCGAGGACAGCTGAGTTAGAAGAGAGTGACCTAAGAAGAAAAGGAGACAAGTGGGAAGGATTCCAGGCCGAGGGCCATTCTTGCTCTTTGTGCACATTACAGGCTGTTCTGAATATTAGGCATGACATTACAAAAGATGCTTCACTCACCTGAAATGCAGAAATATTTATTTTGGTTTCCTTCATTGTTTTTGGAAATTCTGTTTTGGTTTATAAAACATAGAAATAGCTAACACTTAAAGCAAACATTCAAAACCCCAAGGTGACAAATTATTGACTTTTTGTGCAATTAAGAATACATATATGAAGTTAGGCTACCAAATAGTGTTATTACAATGACAATTCTTTAGTGCAAGCCCTGTTGTGCTTGTATATAATACATGTACTCTCGCATACCCCAAAACAGCTGTTTTAAATGTACAAATGACAGCTTAATTCAGTCAAATGTGGCAAAGACTCACAATAAAGTGAAATGCTGTTAATTTCCCAAATTAACTTAAAAAAATCCCTTGAGAAGTTAATCCCAGGAAATGAACTTTCTAGATTTCTACATCCTAGAATTTTGGCTTGTCAAACACATTTCATAGAAATCAGGTAGCATTATAAGAACATTTGTTTATTACTGTCCATTTCAATAAGTACCCAAGTATATTTACTCCCTTAGTATCTTTAAAGAAATGCTTGCCTGAGAGTTTATTTTTTGAGGAAAAAGGCAAGTTAATCCCAACGTGATCTTTTAATATGAAAACCACATTAAAAATCCGTTGGCCATTACACAGAGTGAGTGGTTCAGTGAAGATAAAGTAGACAGTTATTCAGGCGTCACAGTTGAGCATGACTGATCCAGGTAACTCTTTCTTGAAACCCTTGTCTTCACTGTAGAATCTAAGGCAGATTTTTAAATAACCCCTGAAAAAGGATGCAGCGGGGGAATCAGGCCTGCAGAACAGAGTCCAGGAGCATTCTGCCATGAATGAGAATCCATGCGCTCTGATGAGCACCCATCTGCATGGTTCTGAGTTGGATCTGCCCTTCTGCTTACTGGAAACCTCATGCTCCAACAGAAACCACAGGGACTGGAGAATAACATGAATTTCATAACCCTTATGAATCAGAAGGGTTTTGTGAGTGCCTGTGAGAAGGGACAGTAGCAGGGATTTAAAAAAAATCTCTGGTCCGCTTGTGAGGACAGCCAGGACAGTTCTTATTTTTAAAGAGCACACTTCCCCTCCAGTGCACTGTACTCTTCAGAGCAGCAGACAGCTGCAGAATTTGCAGCAAGTAGCAGACATCTCAGAGATAGCAAAGTCCTAACCCCTTGGTTAGAAAAACAGGGAGACAGAAGATTTAAAACCCACCTTTTTATCTGAGGAAGTCTCAAATAACTGAGCACATTTATAGTTTCCCCTTTACAATTTTTAAGGCTCATTTTGGAAAGTGTGTATTACCATAAACATGGTCTGCAACATGAGGTGACTGTAAGGCAGTGTTCCGTTTCCTTTAACATGCCTATGAGAAGAACCCCGAATGGACAAGTCAAACACGAATGCTTCCTTCCCTACACTTGCTGTATTCAACATTACCAACATGAAGGCCATCAGCAGAAGAGACTGTGGAGCTGTGCCAATTCCTCTGAGCTTTCTTCCTCACACTAAACCTTGATAGTAGAATAAAGTTCATCTATCTGCGACCTGAAATAGTTCCGCAGCTCTGGCCTTTTCGCCTTCATTGTTGGAGTCAGAAGGCCATTGTCGATAGAAAACAATTCAGGGTGCAGTGCGATGCCTTTGACCTGCCAATAAACAAGGCAGTTAAAGGAGAAAAGAGGACACAGGTCACCAGTCTAAAAAGCATGTCAGCCTGGGAGACGATCAACACCCTCTGGCCATCCTATCCATCCTCTCATCTCAGCCACGCTGTACTTTCTCAACAAAGGACGGGCATCTTATTCTTAGGATAGGATTCAAGATCACATTCAGCTGTAGAACACATGCTCTTGATTTAACACCCTTTCCCCTGTCAAACCACTCCGTTATTTATTCCTCATGTATGTCCTTAGGTCACCCCATACGCTTATATAATCTACCTGTAAAAAGTCCTCAACTGGAAAATTTGTTTTAAAGGAATTCATGCACTCAGATGAAGGTCATACCTGTTCAAATGGCTTTAGACCAGAATCCTTCCCAAGTCTCACCATGTCTTCAAGGATAGCTTTTTTGACATCCTAATAGGGTAGGAAAAATAAATTACTTCCTCTGTTGGAAGTCCCTGAATATCCACAGGTACATTTAACGCCAAGTTAAGATGAAGACAGACTGGACCCTTCAGAACCTTACCTTATTTCTGCACAGTTCCTCAAAGGACCCATCAAATCCTCTCTTTTGGGCCCAGGAACATAATGTCTCGATATCTGGTACCACAATTGCAATGAGAAATGCCTTTAACACAGACAAATGAGTTATTACATAGCTTGATCCAAATGCTCTAAAATAGTGGCTCTTTATTTTTCTGTCTTATGGTCCTGGGAGGATATGATGTAAGTTATGGCTCATCTCTTCAGAACATACTACTTTCCTCCCCAAGGAGTTCACTGAACCCAAGTTAAGAACTCCTGGCTCTAAAATGTGGATGGCATCAGAAATTCTGTAATTAATTTTTTTTTTTTTTTTGAGACAGAGTTTCACTCTTGTTGCCCAGGCTGGACTGCAATGGCGTGATCTTGGTTCACCACAACCTCTGCCTCCTGGGTTCAAGCGATTCTCCTGCCTCAGCCTCCCGAGTAGCTGGGACTACAGGTATGCGCCACCACACCCAGCTAATTTTGTATTTTTTAGTAGGGATGGGGTTTCTCCATGTTGGTTAGGCCGGTCTTGAACTCCTGACCTCAGGTGATCCACCCACCTCGGCCTCCCAAAGTGCTGGGATTACAGGCATGAGTCACAGCATGCAGTGACAATTAATGTTTTTTTTAAAAAAACCACTGGAAATAAAAATCTAACAAACTTCTACTTTGTATTTACTTTTGTATACTTATTTTTTAAAAGCAGGGCCAAATAAACAAGGTGATGGATAACAGAAAACTGCTTTAAAAAACAGGAAAAATGGGAGCCTGGCTCATGCCTGTAATCCTAGCACTTTAGGAAGCCAAGGTAGGAGGATCACTTGAGGCCAGGAGTTCAAGACCAGCCTGGGCAACATAGTGAGACCCTATTTCTACAACAAATTTTAAAATCAGTGGGGTGTGGTAGCTTGCACCTGTAATCCCAGCTACTTGGAAGGCTGAGGTATGAGGATCCCCTTAAACCCAGGAGTTTGAAGCTGTAGTAAGGTACGATTGTGCCACTGCACTCCAGCTTGGACAACAGAGTGAGATCCTATCTCTAAGAAAATAAGTTTTATATAGATTAATTTTTATTAAAAAAAACTCTAATATCCCATCCTTTATAATCTAGTAACAATAAAATTAAAATCAAAAGAATGAGAAGATTCTAGAACAAAGGAAAATAGGTACAATCTCAAAGAAAAAAAAGTGCATTCTCTTAAAAGAAAATATCCGTCTGGCTAGGTGCAGTGGCTCATGCCTGTAATCCCAGCACTTTGGTAGGCTGAGGCGGGTGGATCACAAGGTCAAAAGTTCAAGACCAGCCTGGCCAAGATGGTAAAACTCTGTTTCTACTAAAAATGCAAAAAATTAGCCGGGCGTGGTGGCGGGTGCCTGTAATCCCAGCTACTCAGGAGGCTAAGGCAAAGAATTGCTTGAATCCGGGAGGTGGAGGCTGTAGTGAGCCAAGCTTGTGCCACTGCAATCCAGCCTGGGTGACAGAGTGAGACTCCATCTCAAAAAAAAAAAGGACATATATATGTCCTTCTAAAATTTCAAAAGGTTAATTTTCAGGAAACCAGATCCTCTCTTCCTTGGCATCATCTGTCCAACATTTTGGCAAATAACATACATATTTCACTGAGATATTGATTTTGATTTTCAACTTTGAGTATTCTTGGTTCACAACCACCATTCGCTCAAAAATTACAAAGCATATCATAAATAGGCTGGGTTTAACATGTTTGAAAATTTTAAACTTTCTTATAATCCATGTCAATATTTTCTTTCATAATTAGAAACAGATACTACCCACCCCACCTAGTATGCTTATCCAATCTCCCTTGGTACATCAGACTTCTCTAAGTAAAATAAAAATGTGGAAATTCAAGAGAACAAATTTTTCCAAGTAGGAAACACCAAGCAGCAAAAACTAGTAACAGGTCAATGATATTCTAGCATATTAGACACAAAGGCCAATTTATAGGCATCTCAAACTTTCAATCACATTTTTAAAGCCCCTGGAGTACCAGGCCCTGGCAATGTCTATGCAGCAGTGTTAATGACCTGGAAAGCACTTACCTGTAAGCTTTCTCCGTGGACAAACACCTGAGCAACAGGCTCACTTCGCAGGTAGATATTTTCAATCTTTTCAGGTGCTATGTACTCTCCTTGTGCCAGCTTAAATATGTGCTTTTTCCTGTCAATAATCTTCAAGGTGCCATTCTGTTGATCAGAAGGGAGGGGGGCCATGAATGGCCTGACGGCTGGTTTCCAACCGGGATAGATCCCAACACAGTGAAAAGTATTTAATGCGCACTATTGATTAATTCTAATAACATCCCACAGAGGTCAGTTATGATCCCATTTTACAGAGAGGGAAACTAAGGCTTGGAGAGACTGAGGAACTTGTCCAAAGCTATTCAGCCAAGTGCAGAGACAGAGAAGGGCTCATTCAGCGTCACCACTTGGCACCACTGACTGGTCAGCACTAGCAAGGATTTGCTCGCTCATTTAGCCTCCTGTCTGAATTATGTGCATACACATCTGGCTCACCATGTGAGTCAAGTTCCTTAATAGCAGGAACACAGACTCTTCCCTCCAAAGTGCTCTGCACAGAGTAAGAGTTCAAGAAATGTTTCCTACACAAGGCCAAATTCCCGTTTTCTTCCTCGGTATCTGGAGGGGTGCTCTTGGCCCTTTTGGAAGAGTCAACTGCGGAAGTGCTCTAGCATCTCTGGACCAGACCAACCACATCCAAGTGGTGCCGTGAGGAAAACCCTAGTCCCACTTTCACCCCCATCCCGACCCCAGCGCCACTCTCATGGCTCCGTAACTCATCTGCAGGAAAGTGTCTAGAGTTCTCTTCTCCCACACTAGTTCTCCATTTTCAGAAAAAGCAAACCAAGGTCCAGTGAGACTATGGGATGTTTGTGAGCACCACGGTAGAATTAGAACTGATATTTAATCTCTCGTGAACCTGAAGAGGGGGACTTAATTTAGCTTCAAATAGCTTGAGTATTTCAAAATCTGAAGTAATTTTGGGAGGCATTTTTCTAATCAATACAAATTCCAGAGAAGTAAGCACTTAAAATCTAGAAGAATCTGCCAATACACAACAATAAAAATTACATGTCATTTTAGTGCTTGCAATCAGTCTAGTAATAACTTCAAAACAGCAGGTTATTGGTCAAACCAACAGGTGGGACAGGTGAAGCTTCTTGTACAAGCTTCTCATTCCTAAGATGGACTCTTCAGAATTTCTCTACAGTAAACGATTCTGAGACTAAATTCAACTAAATTCAAGGAGTTCATCTGATCTGCGAAACATCTTATTTTTAATGAGATGACAAACCTAAGAAACACATTCGTTCCCAAATCTTGCCCATCCTACATTCCTAGGAGACTACCACAACTTCCCCCATATCTTATTTAACTGAGGGCTCAACATCACAACTCAGTATGGATATTTTAAAAAGCCACTCTCTTTGTATTCCAGTTGAGAAGCAACAACCAGAATTTATGTTAAGCATCAAAACAGGCCGAGCGTGGTGGCTCACGTCTATAATCCCAACACTTAGGGAGGCTGAGGTGGGTGGATCACCTGAGGTCAGGAGCTCGAGACCAGACTGGCCAACATGATGAAACCCCATCTCTACTAAAAATATAAAAATTAGCCAGGTGTGGTTGCGGATGCCTATAATCCCAGCTACTCGGGAGGCTGAGGCAGGAGAATCACTTGAACCTGGGAGGTGGAGGTTGCAGTGAGCTGAGATCGCGTCATTGCACTCCAGCCTGGGCAACAAGAGCAAAACTCCGTCGCAAAAACAAAAACAAAAGCATCAAAACAAAACATATTTGCTAAAGTTAAAGTGAAAATCCAACCAAGGATGCTAAGTGTAAACCTGTCCCCTGCAGGAAATGGAACAGTCTCCATCATACCACGCAAGGAGGAGGAAGGGAAAGAGAAAATTCAGGGTGTCACTGCCACGTGGCAGCTGTACAGCAGACAAGATATCTTCTTCTCGACAGTGGAACAAAACTGTTTGTGAGGAGAGGAGACGGCAACTTACTGGTAACCATTTTCCAATGTCCCCTGTGTGTAACCAGCCGTCTTTGTCCAAAGCTTCTGCTGTTTTTGCTGGGTCCTTCAAGTAGCCCTGAAATACATTTGGCCCTTTCACACACACCTAAAGAAAAGAAGATCATCAATGAACGACATTTACTGGGGTTCGCCAAAGAAACCCAGTGTGCGCATGTGTGTACGTGTGTGTCGGCCCCAACCTTTAGCTGGAAGCCCTAAATTCCAGGATCCAGAGGGAGTTGCCAGAGCTCCGCCAGGATCTGCGAGGGATCTCCAGTGCCCCTATGTCCCTTCCTGAATTACCTCAGCTGTGGTCAATTTGTCGGGCTAATGCTTGCCCTAGGTTCTGGCTCAAAGCTGTTGGAAAGCCCCACAGGGGATAAAATCACTTTTAAGTAACTAGCCTTCCCATCCAGTAGCCAGTAGCCCACTAATAGGTACCCAGGGCAAGTAACAGGCAGGAGCTTCGTCCCAGAACTGAGGCCACTGAGCCTTTCTTTGCAGGCTCTCGAGCCCAAATCCCTATGAGGCCTGGAAGAGGAAGGCAGGCGTCAGTGTCCCTCCTGCCCACTCCCTGAGAGCTGAACATAAATGTACCCTCAGAAGGAAGCCTGGCAGACTCCAAGATCACTGAAGTCAAGCTCAATGGCTGCCCTGAGCTGCTGGGAAGAGCCACTGCATTCGCAATGGCCTGCGATCACAGGAAATGGCAGCGAGGGAAAATGACATGTGTCACTCACCTCGCCCTCACCGTTGGCAGCCATGTAATTCATTTCTTCCACATCAACAAGTTTTATCAAATTGCAAGGCATTGGGGCCCCAACATGACCTATATATTAAATAAGCAAACAGTCACTCTTAAGGGGACTACCAATAACCTCAAGTCGAATTATTTTGATAGCAAACAGGATTCCACATAGGAAAAAAAGCTGGGATAAACTTCTGAGTTCTGCAATTATAGCCATTCTCTCCCTAGTATAATATAAGAGAGTCTATCTTAGATTAGAGAGGAACATATTTAGTCTCTTCAGGACCTTTCCCAAGTGTGCTGGTCTGAGTTCTTTACGAGTGATTTGGGGTCTTTGTGAAGGTTCCTAAGAACACCTGGAAGCAGGTGCTCTCAAACCTTCAGCCGGCTTCTGCCCTCCCATCGCCCACACCCGTTACTAGCACTCATCTCACAGACTTCTTAGTGTCCCTGCTCTAGGTAAGACGAGAGAACATATGCAGCTTTGGCAAACCTCACGCACCACCTGGTTCTGATCAACGCGGCCTTTATTTCCTTACGTATGAAGAAGCATGTCTTACAGTTTTTACTAAGACGGGGCAGTGCTTATTTCCACAGCTAACTTAACTCTCTTGCCAAAGGCTGTTAAGACTGGGTTGTCTTTTCCAAAAGCAGCAACAACAGACATTAGGTATGTTTTAAGAGCGTCATAAATAATTGTTTCTATGTTTTAATAATTTGAGCTTCCAGGGATCAGTATTCCAAATTCTCTGTTAAGGAAACTGAAGTTAAAAGTTAAACAAATGCCATAAAGAAGATTCACAGACTGTATCAATTCCAGTAGCAGTATGCTACTAGACAGTGCTAGGTTCTAAAATCTATGTTACTAGATGGTGCTAAGACTTGTAATACTCCAAATAAGCCGGCGAAGTTTATTTATCACAGTGTAGAATTTACTACTCGGGTGATACAGAGGAAGCACAGAAGTTCTGCAGTCAGGCTGGCGTTGAAATCCTGGCTGCAAAGCATAATGCTGTGTAAATGCTCATACATTATTTATGTGTTACTTAAGCAACCATCTATAATTTTCTCTGAAAAGTACCAGTACTTATCTCACAGGGACACTGTTGGGATTACACTGATACTAGGTACCTCCTCAACGCCCATCGTAGACGCTTACCCATGACAGGTGCTTAATTTGTGTTTGTCCTCCTCCTTTCTCCTTTTGAGAAAAGACTCTTTGAGAAAAAGGACTTGTATTTATTCTTATTGGTAGTCCCAACAGCTAGCATAGCACACAGCACAAATTTAATAACTATTTGTTGTTTAAGATGACCAGCAAATAATGAGACCCTACTCAACTACTAGGAAGCTCTGTTGGGCCAGACATTCTCAATCTGGAACACAGGCCCCCTTTCAGATATCACTGGTAGGGTCTAGGCAAGTCTCTGCTGCCACCAGCTTTACAGCCAGATCCCCCAACACCACCCCTCAGTCACCAGAGGCGCCTTCCCCACAGTGCCCTGACACAGAGTGTTTGCCCCCAGCCCTAATGATCACAGACATAGCACTTTTGTTTAAGATGGTTAATGAACCAATCAGTGATTAGCCCAATTCCAGACACACCGATAACCCAATATGAATCACAAAATTCCAAAAAGGAGGCTCCCCCAGTCATACCTGCGGTCCAGTCTCCAGGCACGGTCAGGCAGCACCCGGCAGTGCACTCGGTCTGTCCGTAGCCTTCGTAAAACTGGGGCACCAAGAGATGGGACGTTATTAAGGAGAGCACAGTCACACCTTTGCTGGAAGTGCACAGGGAAGTCTCACTAACTCCCAAGTCATGACTGACTGTGGTGAAATCTCATTTCAAATGGTCTGTTCAGTAAGTTCATTCAATGGTCCAGTATGCTTTACGACGGCACGCACACACCTTCACCCCTCTGCCAACACCAGTCATCACCCAGGTGCACTTTCTACTTAACTTCCTGTGGCCAAGCAAGGGAGAAGCCCTATGTGACTGGTCACCACCCAACAGCAGTGAACTTGCTTGGCTAATTCACAGGACGTGTACCCCACACACATCCTGTCACCAAATCCTCCTTTCCCCCTTTAGTCCAGGTTCTCAGCATGGTGTGTGGGTAAGCTCATCATCTGTGACCCATTCCACGCCTGCATGCCTGCTTCTAACAGTGTGTCTTGTGTCTGACCCTAGAGAAAATTCAACAAATGGCAGACACACGCATTCCCCTGCCTAGGGTAAAAATATATATATGCTTGCTTCTCCATATATATCTATATATCTATATCTATATATGTATCTTCCAAACAAAAATAAGACACACACACAAAGTGGGGGGGTGGGAAGGATTGGGGTGATGTTGGTCAAAGCACACAAAGTCCCCATCAAGAGGAACAGGTTTAAGAGCTCCATAGTAAAGTGACTACAGCTAACAACAATGTATCGATTCCAAGTGTTCTCACCACAGAAAAAAAAAGTATGTGAGGTGGCCGGGCGCAGTGGCTCATGCCTGTAATCCCAGCACTTTGGGAGGCCGAGGCAGGTGGATCACGAGGTCAGGAGTTCAAGACCAGCCTGGCCAAGATGGCGAAACCCCATTTCTACTAAAATTACAAAAAATTAGCTGGGTGTGGTGGCGCACGCCTATAATCCCAGCTACTGGGGAGGCTGAGGTTGAGAACTGCTTTAACTCGGAAAGCAGAGGTTGCAGTGAGCCAAGACTGTGCCACTGCACTCTAGCCTGGGCAACAGGGCAAGACTCCATCTCAAAAGAAAAAAGAAAAAGTATGTGAGGTAAGACTCATGTTAATTAGCTTCATTTAGCCATTCCACAATGTTTACATACATCAAAACATCATGTTAGGCCGGGTGTGGTGGCTCACGCCTGTAATCCAAGCACTTTGGAGGCCAAGGCAGGCGGATCACCTGAGGTCGGGAGTTCAAGACCAGCCTGACCAACATGGTGAAAGCCCGTCTTTAAAAAAAAAAAAAAAAATCCGGTTGTACACCACAAATATAGATACTCTCATAAATTAAAAAAGAAGACACACACACACATCAATTAAAAAGGAAGACACACACAAATGACATTTGGTGCAGAAGCAGACTGGGCATCCTAGTCTGGGAGAACCAGGTGCCATAAAATCCACCTCACCTGACAGCCCAGGGCTGCTCTGAGGAACGTCAGCACAGTGGCAGACACCGGTGCAGCTCCTGTGACCATCAGCCGGACTTCCGCCCAGGCTCGACTTGCAAGGCAGGGAGAGGGGGAGAAGGTGAGGGTTACACATCTGGAAGTTGGCAGCCTCTCAGCCAGAGGCCTACTTGGGGCCCTGTTCCCTAACCCACAGCCCTTCTGCAGGCCACACGGAGAACTCACAGCGCTCACAATGGCAACACAGGGCACAGTTCGTCTCTACTTGTGACTGCCCTGTTCCCTTCCAGTGCATATGGAAGTCAGCACTACCTCTGCAGAAGCTATTTCAGGGAATCAGAACAAGACTGGGGGATCTGTGGCAACTACCCCAATTCTGGCCTTCTGCGGGGTATAATATTATTAACCATTATCACTCACACTTAAAAAATTACCTTAAGCGTGAAATACTTGTTCCAGAAAAATGAAACAAAATGAAGAATTAGAAAGGCTACACTACCCTGAATCCTTTTCCCCCTAGATGGTTGCAATACTATTTATCTTAGAAACTGAGGCCTATTTAATGGCTTTGCCTTAGTTTCTAAACATGTGCAGAATTAATACAAACATGTCATTTTCTCCCTTACCTTCACCTCTCTAACAAAAAAAAAAAACCTCGCAGAACTCTTAAAACTTAAGCTGATTTCCATGGGAACAGCAGCTGTGAGTCACGTGTTACCTGTATTTTGTGGAAGATCAGCTTGTCCCACAGGCTGTTGTTTCTGATGATGCCGCTGCGAAGTTCTGCTTCTTTCCTCTTGGAGGCAAAGTCCAAGAGCCATCGCTTCAGTGTTGTGTTTGCTTGTGCGAAAATCTAATGAGGCAAGACATGAGAAGGTTTTCACACCTATTAGGATGGCCAGAGACCAAAAGTGTGGAGAAATCGGAACCCTCATATGCTGCTGGGGAACACAAAATGGCACAGCTGCTCTGGAAAACAGCCTGGCCGGTCCTCTAATGGTCATGCATGCTCAGCACAGGATCAGCAATTTCACACCTCAGTACACACCCAGGAGCAACAAAAACATACAGCCCCAAATGCCCCTCAAGTAGAAATGCATAGGCCAGGTGTCGTGGCTCACACCTGTAATCCCAGCACTTTGGGAGGCCAAGGTGTGCGGCTCTCCTGAGCTCAGGAGTTTGAGTCTGGTGTGGCCAACATGATGAAACCCTGTCTCTACAAAAAATACAAAAATTAGCCGGGCATGGTGGCGCATGCCTGTGGTCCCAGCTACTCAGGAGGCTGAGGTGGAAGGATTGCTTGAGCCCTGGAAGTGGAGGCTGCAGTGAGCCATGATCACACCACTGCACTCCAGCCTGGACAACGGACGAGAGCCTGTCTCAAAAAAAAAAAGGAGAAGGAATGGATAAATAAAATGTGTTCTATCCATACAGTGGAATACTATTTTGCCATTAAAAGGAACGAAGTGCTAACACAAGCTACATGGATGCCAGTGAAAGAAGCCAGTCACAAAGAAGCACATATGGCATGATTCAATCCACAGAAAAGTCCAGAATAGAGAAATACACAGATTTAGAACACGGATGAGTGGATGCTTAAGGATGGAGGAGGTCTGGGGGGTGACAACTAAAGATTAGGTAAGGGATTCTCTTGGAGGTGATAAAAATGTTCTAAAATTGGTCGTGATGGCTGCAGTACCCTGTGACAGTACTCAAAACCTTTGAATTATACACTTTAAATCAGTGAATTATTCAGTGTGTACTATATGTCAATAGAGTTGTTCTTTTAAAAATATTTTTAAAAAACGTTAAAAACATAAGAAGGTTCTGAGAGATGACAGAAGCCCTGCCTCAAAATAAAGAGTATTAATATTATCCAGTGAAAACTCATTCTGGAAACTGCTCATGCCCACGCGCCTGGCCCTGGCTGTGTGATAATACCCACCACAGAGGAGCTAGTGTTCTCTTAGGCTCTGCTGTGGCTTAGTCACTTCTTTCAATGTGGCCAAGTAAGTAATGTTTTACATGTCCATGCAAGGAGCTTTACAATTAAGAAAACCATTTCACAGTCACTATCCTCATGTGATCCCATTAGTAACTTCTGAGACAAACAGTAGGAGAGAAGAGGTAACAGTCTATGTTATACATGAGGAAGCAGAGGCTCAAAGCGTTTATTGTAAAAATAAAATGACCTCCCACCTTACACTTGTATTGTGACTACTGTGACTCTGATTTACAAAGTGTGTTCATGCGTTTTCTCTTACAATCCTTATCAACAACTCTGAGAGGTAAATGCATTCTAACTTTACAGATGAGTAAACTGAAGTTCTGCAAGATTAAGAGGATTGTCCAGGGTCATACAGATGGCACATGGCACAGCCTAGTTCAAACCCAAGCCCCTGCTTCCAAGTCAGTCCTGGGATTTTGTTGTTTGGAACTTACTCGGTCAAACATCCGGTTCAGCAGTCTCGGAACCACAGGGAAGACAGTGGGTTGAAGCACCTTGAGGTCATCCATAAGCAGCCTGATATCTCCTTGGAAAAATCCAATTTTAGCTCCATGACACAGCATTACACACTACAGGGGTAATGGAAACAACAAACATTTTATCATCACAGCAGAGTTTACACAACATATGGACAACACATAAGACTTCAGCATTTCAGGCCAGTTTCCAGAAATCTTAAATTTCCTAAATATAGATAACTTTTAAAAAACCGTGCATTTACTAGTCATTGTACAACATGGAAATGTGGTATTTCTCTTGGTCATCCTGAAGATACAGGAGTTAGTGAAAAAACAGGCTATGTTGTTTTTAGTGTTGATCACAGAGATTCTACTCTCTTGGTGTGGTGATAAGTATTTGCTGAATGAATGACGTGGTATTACATACTCTAAGTATTTTTAGTGGCTGGGCACAGTGGTTCATGCCTGTAATCCCAGCACTTTGGGAGGCTGAGGCAGACAGATCACTTGAGGTCAGGTGTTCCAGACCAGCCTGGCCATGCTATGGTGAAACCCCATCTCTACTAAAAATACAAAAATCAGCTGGACTTGGTGGCAGGTGGCTGTAGTCCCAGTGACTCGGAAGGCTGAGGCTGCAGAATCACCTGAACACAGGAGGCAGAGGTTGCAGTGAGCCAAGATCGTGCCACTGCACTCCAGCCTGGGCAACAAGAGGGAGACCCTGTCTCAAATATATATATAGCATTTTAGAAACTTTACTTTTAATTTATTCTCAAAATAAAAACTTAACTACATGCCTACAGTCCTTGCTTTCTTTTGTTTGAATCTAACTAAAAGTTTCTGAAAGACCACCAAGTATGAAGTTGTGACTCCAGGGTATCTAACACCAGAGTGGCTTGCCATTCAGCTAGAATACACCGCGTGATTCTTTTCCTGTCTAGTACAAACCGTACTGGCAAGCCATATGGACTTAACAGTTTGCCTATTTTAAATTTAAAAAAGATTCAAAAGATGACGCAAGGGAAGCACAAACGTTCTCTGACTTAAAAGCAGAAACCACAAGAAAGACACCATGGTTCACTGTTTAACAATCACAGCTCAGAAGGCTTTTGTTCAGTGTGGCCTGCCTTCTAGGTACATCTCGAAAACAGTTAGGTACAGCAACTCATTTGAGATTGCTTCATAAACCCAGAAGATCCAGAGGTGTGCGGGAAGTAGAAGGAACAGATGGCAGACGGGATCTAATTGCCTTCGATCCTTTGGGGTGAGCAAATCCTACAGGGCAGCAGTCATCCAAAGCTTCGTCTCCAATACAGCGGTGGACACACAGCTGGCATTCAGTAACTACTCACTAAATGAATGAATGGTGCCCATTGTTTTTTCCTATAGTATAAAATCCAAAATTGTCCAAGAAGGAAAAAAGGTGGTTCTTGTCAGTTTTAAAATCAGTCACACGGTTGAGTACAGGGAGCCTAGGCAAAGGTCAACTCAAAGATCATCTTCTTTTTCCCAGGGCACTTAGAATATTGGTGAAAAAATTAGTCTCTCTTTCTTCAGGTCAATAATTTAATATACGTAAAAAAAAAGAAAAAATTAGTCTCATGACAACTTGTGCATTATGAACAAGCACACTAAAAAATAGAGACTTCTTACAGAACGGAAGCCTCACTGGGCTTTGTAGAACTGAATTAATAATGACATACTTTTAGAGGTGATCTTTCTGGACTCATGTCCATATTAGTATCCTTCAAAAGTCTGAGCTCCTAATTTAAAAATGAATGATTAAATTCAAGTATCCTATTCCAACTCAGAAAAAGAATTTATATTCTCTCAAATAATCCGCATCATTTCTAAAACAGGGCTGAGCAAAGAATTCTCTATGGGGACGATAGTCTGTATATCACACTTACCAGCATGAGCTGTTCGTACATGTGTGCAAGTGGTAAAAACGAAATGTGTGTGTCACTGGCATTCAAGGCAAGTACCTTCTGTAAAACACAACAACTTAGCAGAACATACACAAACAAGCAAGCAAGGAAAACAAAACTAAATGCCTACCTCTACAACTCTCTCAAACATATGGGCGAGAGGCAAGAAAGATATCAAAATATCATCTGGGCAAGGAATGACTGTATTCTGTAAGCAAAGACACCAGCAAGGCAGAAAAGCATTAAGACTTCCGGTAATTTCCCTTTTATTTCAGAGCACATAGTACCTCAACACTAAGGAGGAACAGCATTTGCTTATAGTCTGTAATTTTTTCTCACCAAATAATAAAATGAAAAGCAAGGGGCATGGTGGCTCATGCCTGTAATCCCAGCACTTTGGAAGGCCGAGGCAGGTGGATCACTTGAGGTCAAGAGTTCAAGACCAGCCTGGCCAACATGGTGAAACGCCTCTCTACTAAAAATACAAAAATTAGCCAGACGTGATGGTGCATGCCTGTAATTCCAGCCACTCAGGAGGCTGAGGCAGGAGAATCACTTGAAACCAGGAAGTGGAGACTGCAGTGAGCCAAGATTGCGCCACTCTCAAATTAAAAAAAAGAAAAAAGAAAGAAAAGCAATACTTTAATTATTCAAATGAAGTGGAAGTCACTCCTAATAACAAAGTAAATCCACTTCAGGACTTTAATCAAAACAAGGAAAATTTTGCCCAAATTGGAAGGTTAAGGGATTATGTGCTCTAATCAGTATTTCATCATTACAGTATCCCAATACCCAGCAAGTTCAATTATACCTTAAGAAATATAGGACCCATTTCAACATAAAATTCCATATTATGTTGGAAAGGAAAAGGAGGAGAGAAGATAAAAGAAGGTAGATTTCCAAGGTCCTTCGAGTATTTTGAGTTTGATCAACATTTTTACCTTAAAGCCCTACTTCACTCCATGAAAAACACCACAATTTGTTTAATGCAACCTCAGATCTGGCACCCAGGAACTTGCTCTCCTATAAAATGCTGATCATGATGGGTCACAGGCAGATTAAATTTGGACATCTGGCTTCCGTCACAACGGGCCTGACTTAGGGCAGACACAGTGAGGGTTTGTATAGAATATTCATGTTATTAACGTAAATCATTCTGGCCAGAACAGGAGGTGTCCAATAGCAGTTGCAGTCACACCAACTAGGAAATGAGGGCGCCGTCGTTACCTAGGGGATGACGCACCACGTTCTGAGCCATGCCCTTTCCCTTCCTAAAGCTGGGTCACCCTTAATAATGATGTGACGATGGATGAAAGCATCAATCCTGAGCAAACACAGCAGCCTCAGAAGCACTGGATGTGGGCTGAGCATGCTATATAATCTTAGCTTGATTTTATTCAAGTCTGACAGGCATCCCAACTAGCACTTCTCAGGATGAAATTGTTATATTAATATGAGAAATCAGACTCCACACGATCTATACTTTTACATTTTCTAATTTAGTACAAAAATATTGTCCATTATCATGATTAGACATTTTACAAAGCGGAGAAGATACTGATATTGCACTTGATATTGTAATTGATTTGATATTATAATTGACTTTAAACAAAGTTCTGTAATCATTTGCCTCAGTGAGCCACCAATGCATTTTAAGTTTTCTTTGAAGGCCAATTAGGAAATTAAAATTTTACTTTGGTAAGGTACTAAATGTTGAACTCTGTTTAGAAAGTATACACCTTTAAAAAGGGTATTTGGAAAATGTGAGCCAAGTAAAATAAATAGTAAGCTCCCTCAAAGATCAGTTTTCTGCAGCCACCAAACGTGTCCATTTCCCAAAGCCATTAAGCTCGGGATCCTGCTACAAAAATTAGAGCTGCAGAATACTCCCAAAGAGACTGCAAAAGCCAATTATGTTAACTGTGAAAAGAGTATGAGGAAAAGGCTTATATTGTTCAATAAGCACCTTCTAAAAGGCAAGTTTGGAACAGGCTCTTGGTGTTATGGACTGAATCATGTCACCACCCCTTCTAAATTCCTATGTTGAAGTCCTAACTCCCAATGTAGATGGGGCCCTGCTGTGACTGTATTTGGAAGTGGGCCCTGATCTGATAGGGCTCATGTCCTTATAAGAGGAAGAGACACCAGGCTCTCTCTCTCCGCGCATGCATGGAAGAAAGGCCATGTGAGGACACAGGAGAAGGTGACCGTCTGCAAGCCAGAAAGAGAGCCCTCACCAGAAGTCAAATTTGCCGGCAGTTGATCTTGAACTTCTAGCCTCCAGAACTGTGAGAAAATAAATGTCTGTTGTTTAAGCCACTGAGTCTGTGTTTTTTTTTTTTTCGTTTGTTATGGCAACCTGAACAGACTAAGATACTGCATAGTAAACTTTAAAATTATTGGAAATTAGTTGAAGTGCAAGGCTTTAATACCTCCAGTGCAATGGAAGTCATACTCAACACAATAGATAATAACAACTAAAAACCTTTTAACATTTCATTGCCAATTTAAAATAAATCATTTCCCAAATAGTGGAACACTGGATAAAAACACAAGAGAGTCCATCTCTTCTCTGTCCTTTCCTGGACATATTTCTAGGGCAATATCCAAATAAAGTTTCACTATGTAAATGTTGCAGTAAACTTCATCTGTCAATTCACCTTAATTGTCACAGGCAAGGGTTGGCGATCAGGTTCAAAGTGAAAACCACGAGAGAAGGTGGACCTGGGCCTACAGTTCTGCACTTATCTGTAGGTCAGATCGCTTCTAAATACCACATGAACCCAACACCGTGATGCCCCCTTCAGCACTTTCTTTCTCAAGGACTAATGTCAACCAATGAAGAAAGATGACAAGATCCCCAAAAGTTACCTCTGTCATTTTCACAAAAGCTGAACAATCGCTCACTACGTTTCGATGAGTGATCAGTGCTCCTTTGGGGTTGCCTGTGGAGCACATATGAAGCAGAACAAAGTGAGAGTAAAGAATGACAGAAATGAAGGAGGCCCAGAAACTCCAAATAATTAGGGCCTCAGACACCTCTCCTGTTAGATACATCGTGAAAGCCAAATGTTGAACAACACTGAATTCCTGTGCAACCTGCAATCCTTTCACTGACTTATCTTTAAAAACCCTTATTAATATAGGCAAATTTTAAAGGCTATACATAGTAATAAGAGAAGAAAAACCAGAAATTTTCTTCCTGGGAGCCACCAATACAGTCTGTCCTAGGAAGACAGGTAAATCTAATATCACCTTCGATAAATGCTTGAGGAATTATCTGGCACTCTTGGACTCTGAGAAGATCTTGAAATACTTCCTTCTCTTCTGCTTTCCGTCCACCTACCATTAGCTGGTAAGTCATCCAAAAGAGGTGGGGGAGAGTACAGGCCACCGGCTGCCACACGTAGAAGCAATTCCATCTCAACACTTACCTGTAGTCCCACTTGTGAAACAAACCACTGCAAGATCTTCAGGTGCTGGAGGCTAAAGAAGATTTAAAAAAAAAAAGCTGGTATAAATCAGACCAGAAAAGAGAACTACAAGCCACAGAGTCCCGGGCTAGATACTGAAAACTACAAAGAGGACAGGGCAGGGTCTGACATGGTGTGCTTACCTTGGGCTTCTGTCTGTTGGCTCTTCCCAGGTCCTTAATTAGAAGAGAAAAAAAATCTTAAATGGAAACGTTTTCTAACTGTAAAGGATAAGGTCACATCAAATCAGTTAAAGCTGGCTTTACTGTGGGATTCACTCACAGCTGGCTCAAAAACAGCATTAATTTTCTAATTAAAGAAACTATAGTAGCCTTAATTAACCAAAACCAAAATATTTATTCATCCTGAGAAGCCATTTTCCAGTTACCTTCTCTCTTACATAAAAATACATAAATGGTATTAGGACTGGCCTTTAAAATAGAATGTATTAAAAAATAGCAGTCAAAGTCTTTTTTTTTTTTTTGAGACGGAGTCTCGCTTTGCCTGCCAGGCAGGAGTGCAGCGGCACAATCTTGGCTCACTGCAACCTCTGCCTCCCAGGTTCAAGCGATTCTCCTGCCTCAGCCTCCTGAGTGGCTGGGTTTACAGGCACCCACCACCATGCCCAGCTAACTTTTTTTGTATTTTTAGTAGAGATGGGGTTTCACAGTGTTAGCCAAGATGGTCTCCACCTCCTGACCTTGTGATCCGCCTGCTGCTTCCTCCCAAAGTGCTGGAATTACAAGTGTGAGCCACCGCTCCCTGCCAGCAGTCAAAGTCTTTACAATGCATTTCTGGTCCCCCACTTCCATTTCTTAGTAGGGCCTTCAACAAAACCCTGTTCTTAATCATAACTAGATAATGCAGATACTCCATACGCTCCTCAAATCAGAGCACAGCACTACCTCATCACCCAGCTCCGCACAACTGATATCTGCAACCTGGGGAGAAAAATCAATCTCTGCTAGATGGAAATGCTAGCCATTTTGGAGAGGCTCAAATATCTCCCCACGTAGAGTTGAAATAGGATTTGGGAGTCTCCAACTATAAAATAGGGCACAGCAGAACCTCTAGGACTACTTCCTGAAGGCACTTAAAGGTTAAGAATGACAGACTCATTGCCCAGGGCAGCATTTCCCAGCAGCAGGCTCTCAGTCAGTACCACTGACGGGGTTCGGTTTACTGCATTAGAGCCACTTTAATATCTATTAACTTTAGTAAATGAACTATTCATATTCTTTTCCTATTAAAATGGAACAGCTTGAGTGAGCATATGGAATGAACGTGCCATTGAACACGTTCAATTCGTATGGAAATTAGATGGGTGTGCTCAGGGCTCAGTGAGTTTCTGCCCAGCATATATTAAGTTTTTAATCTTAATCACATTTTAAATGACATAAGTGACAGACCACTGATTAAGAACAGGAACAAATACATCCAATTAGAAGTCAACTAAAAGCTAAAGCAATGATAATTCTGTACATTTTTTTCAAAATAACCTTTATTAGCTCCAGATTTCTACTCGTCTATTAAAAATTCTTACATAACTTCTGAAGATGTCCAATTCTTCAAAAACTGATGTTAAATAAACTATTTACACATAATTTGGCTCTTAATTTATTGGGAACAAACATTATCCAAATTAGTGCTCTACTGTAATGAAAGTGTTCACAGCTTACATCTGTCTCACGGTATCATCTAGGAAAAGTACTGCAATTATTAAAAAAAAAATCTAAGAAAAAAAACCACAAACAAAAACTGAATTCTAGTTAATGATAAACACACTGAACTACTTAGGAGTAATAAAATCTGCAACTTACTGAAAATGCATCAAAAAAGTAAGATGAATGGAAGGATAGATTGATAGATTGATATATGATAAAGCAAATATACTAAAATGTCAATTGGTGGTGGGTATACGGCATCTGCTAAGAAATTCTTTCAACTATTTGTATGTTTAAAATTTTCATGATTATTAAAAAATGCAAACATTCCAAATACCAATGATTCTATTTTTGATCCCCTAAAAAATACATTAATATAAAGTCAACCACAAGATCAACTATAAGGCTAATATTAAATTCATTTTTTCAGACCTTGGTCTTTTGCTCAGAATATTTTTAAAAACTAAGTATGAATCACATTAAGCAGGTAAAACAATGTCTTCTATAAATTAATATTTTAATATAAACTTTATATTATAATCTTCAATCATCTAAATAATTTTTAAATCTTAACATTACTTCTTCTGGTAGTCAAAAAATACCAGAAAAATTCCTGCATCTGTGAGGAGGGGGAGGGGAAAAAGGGGTAGGTGGGGGAAGAGAGATTGCATTATAGTAAAAGGGGGTTACAAGTAAAAAAACAAAAAAGGGGAACCGCTCGGTAGCCAGCTAGGTAATACCCCAATTCAACAAGAAAGCACACAGGTCAGCACCTGCAGAATCATGTTCGATGCTACTGAGAGTCGGGCAGGGCCGCACACATGCACAGAGAAAAGGTTCTATTAGAACACACGAGCTTCCCCGTGCCTACTAGGCTCTTCAGGAAAGGTTCTACGGATCCTTCCTTACAGCCTTAAATTCTTTGTAGAAGGAGGAAAATCACACATAAAAATTTAAAATCCTTTCAGAAAAAGATTTCTAATATCTTTAGAAAAAGAATGACTGACTCTGTCTTCCTGTGACTTGCTATGATATGTATATAAAAAGGGCTTCCTCTGGCCACGCTCCTTGGATGGAACTCTAATCCAAGTCCAGCTGACGGGGACCAACGTCTTAAATCACCTGACATCAGCAGCCAAGCTGAGCATGCCCCACACTCATTCTCCTGGAATGGCTGCTTTTAAAGTTGGTTGGTGTGAGTCTTAAAAGATTCAATATGAAAATAAACCAAGTCAAACATGTATGTTGGAAATTCACCAGGACTCTCCATGAGCCACCCAGGGAAAAGAATGATGAGGCTGATTTCCATATTCAACTTGGCATTAGAGACAACTCAGTAAGCAGAAGGCATTAAAGCCCAAAAAAGACACAGAAACTGGAAATTCCACCTGCCAGAAGCTGAAATTCCCATTTCTGGCATTTATGGGCACAGCTTGTCAGTGCTCTGGAATAAATACGTGGGTCCTGAAAGCACGTGGGTAAGGTGTGATGTGTTAACACTGGGCATGGACGTAGAATGTTTTCTCCAGTAATGAGACAGAAATTTCCGCTCTTTCATGGGTCGCCCGTCGGGACTGCATGATGGCAATAGCACTGGACAGCCTGTGTGAGCCAACGTGGCTCCAGGGGAAAGCCCTCAGGGAAGGAGGCACGGGAACTCACCTCCATCGCCTTCATGCTGATGATTTTCCACCCCACACTTCTTGCCTCGTTCCACCAGCTCACTGCCGTAGGCATCCATGAGAACTACGATTTTAAGGCCCGGTGTTAATTTATTTCTACACCCTCTAATAAGAGTTTGGCCTTCTCTGGCTTGTCAACAAAAACCAGAGAGAGTTCAGCTGTAAATAAAGAGATACAATGAAGAATAAGCTCTGGGATGTTAAAAGTGTGACTCTGTCATATCTGGCACAAGGATACTTGAAGTACAACATTCTTTGAATAAAAAGGTAGATATACATTTAAATGTAAAATCCTTGTCAAATCAAATGTAAGCAAATGTAAAGTCACTGAACCTAATCAATAACTAGGCCAATAATCCAGGCAAAAAAAAACAGCCGTACCTTTGTTGACTATGTACGTGATGGCTTCGGTTCCAAGGGTATCATAAAGTGGAACAATCACCATCGAATAAGCAAAACATCCTTGTTCAATAATCACCCACTACACAAACAGTAAAGGTCAGGGGAGAGAAAACCAAATGTCATCATAGAATCAATAGGGAAAACAATACTCAGGAGAGATTCAAAGTGAAAACGTTTGATGCAGCAAAATTAACATTTGCGTAGCTACTACTGTGTGCCAGGTGCTGTGAGGGATTCATAGTGAGAACAAAACACTTGCCCCTTCTTAAAAAGAAATTAAGATCAGGCATCACACCGGTAATCCCAGCACTTCGGGAGGTCAGGGTGGGGGGGGGAATCAGCTTAGCTCAAGAGTTCAAGACCAGCCTGGGAAACATGGCGAAACTCTGCTTCTACAAAAGTTAGCTGGGCACGGTGGCACACACCTGTAGTCCCAGCTACTTGGCAGGCTGAGGCGGGAGGATTGCTTGAACCCAGGAGGTTGAGGTTGCAGTGAGTTGTGATCATACCACTGCACTCCAGCCTGGGTGACAGGGCGGGAGCCTGTATGTATGTATTTATAAAGAGAGGAAGGGAGGGAGGGAAGGAGGGAAGAGAGAGAGAGAAACAGAGAGAAGAGGGATGAGGAAGGAAGGAGGAAGGAAGGAAGGAAGGGAGGGAGGAAGGGAGGGAGAGAGGGAGGGAGGGATTAAAATCTGACTGAAGAATTGAGGCAAATATGTGAAAAGATTATTAGCAATATCAGATAGTGACTGACTCAGAGAAATAGTGAGCCCACCACGGGCCAAGGTGGCTACAGATGCTACTGGGAGGGTGTAACTGACATTACCTTTGGACAGAAAGGAAAAGAGAGAGAGAGACAGAGGCAGAGGGAGGCAGGGAGATGCTAACAGAGGGGACGGCAGGATCAAAAGCAGGGGTGGGGCAGGGGGGCGGGGGCGGTGAGAGTGATCTGACTGGCTGGAGAGCAGGAGCAGCCACTGAGGATTTCTCAGCAAAACAGTGGCTTGGGGCTTGAGGAAGATCCGTCTGGCAGCAGGGCACTGTGTGGCCTGGAATAGGGGAAGGGGTACCTTATCTAACAGTGAAACTGTTTTTATAAAGTCCCTCTAGAAAAGTGAAGGAAAGAAGTGAGACAACAACTGGCCACACGCCACATGGAAGATGCAGTAAGATGTGTCTGAAGGCACTGGCCACACAGCCACTGCCTACTACTGGACAAAGGTGAAAGATCACTCTTTCACTATCATTTCTAAGGGCCCCCCCACTCCCTCCGGCTGCACTTTTCTAATGAAGTCATCTGCAGAACTCTGACACATAGGACAGATAAAGGCAGAGCTCGGGGGAAGGGGGCACAACCTGCTCACACCCAGTTGGCCTGGAATTGGGCTTCTGAGTTTTGGTGTTTTCCCAGAAGGAATTTTCAGCCACCAACATGGAGATCAGGTCCAACCTCCTTGGGTACATGTGACACGTAAGGAAAGCGCTCTTCCTGCCACTCCACCACATGAAAATGTTCCACTCCCAGACACAGGTGTGAACGTGGGCATTTCCTTGGCCTCCCCAACCCTATTTCCTTCGAGATTCTACTCAGGTGCCACCTCCAGGAAGCCCTCCTTGACTGAGCTTCTATAATCCTTCTGCTCTGTGTCCACACTTACCACATGACAGTGAAAGCACCAGTGTTTAGGTCTGTATTTCCTTATGTGGCACCTCAGGAAGAGGGACTGAGTCACTGTATTTTGGCACCCCCACACAGTGTCTGACATACAATAGGTGCTCAGCAAACATTTGTTGAACGAACTTATACATATATGAAGGAACCTACTTCTTGAAGTAAGAGATTCATTTTGCAGTTCTAGAATCATGATAAAATTCCATCAAAACAAACATTTTGATGTCATTTGGGATAAAAAAAAAAAAACTACACTTTACAAGCCCACCCATAGTCCAGCTGTGGAGAGTGCTGTTTTCCCCTTGAAAGGCGACAAAACTCTAAGAAGCCGTCCTTATTTATTTAAAAAAAAAAAAAAAAAAAAAGTCAGTAGCACAGCGACTGAGCCAACATGTCTTCTGAATACAAGTAGGTAGTAAGAATAAATTCGATTTCTTCAAGCCAGGTGCCTGCACTTTTCCAAGACAGCTAGACCTACTAATCTGTTGAGTCACACTAAAAGAGCTGCTCATTTAAACTCACTTTCTGACATGTTTGGCTGTGTCCCCACCCAAATCTCTACTTGAATTGTATCTCCCAGAATTCCCACATGTTGTGGGAGGGACCCAGTGGAAGGTTATTGAATCATGGGGCCAGCCTTCCCTGTGCTATTCTTGTGATAGTGAATAAGTATCAGGAGATCTGATGAGTTTATCAGGGGTTCCCACTTTTGCTTCTTCCTCGTGCTGCTGCCATATAAGAAGTATCTTTTGCCCCCCCCCGCCATTCTGAGGCCTCCCCAGCCATGTGGAACTGTAAGTCCAATTAAACCTCTTTTTCCTCCCAGTCTTGGGTACATCTTCATCAGCAGCGTGAAAACGGACTAATACACTTTCACACACTGGTTTATAGAAACCGTGCTGGGCCTAGACCGCCAATGAGAGACTGCCCAAATGAAGGCCGGCTAATGGTGAGTACTGTCCCATTGCCCACGGTATTTTAAACTCTGGAAACCAACCAGAGGGAAAGCCTCAGACCTTTTACAAAGGAAACAAAGGAGCCTGCAAATTATATTAATAACTTATTAATGCCATTTTTCTAACCACAGAGGTGACTTTTTTTTTTTTTTTTTTTTGAGACAAAGTTTTGCTCGTGTTGCCCAGGCTGGAGTGCAATGGCATGATCGCAGCTTGCTGCAACCTCCACCTCCTGGGTTCAAGGGATTCTCCTGCCTCAGCCTCCCGAGTAGCTGAGATTACAGGCACCCGTGACCACGCCCAGCTAATTTTTTGTATTTTTAGCAGAGATGAGGTTTCACCATGTTGGCCAGGATGGTTCTGTATTCCTGACCTCAGGTGATCTGTCCACCTCAGCCTCCCACGGTGCTGGGAACAGGCGTGAGCCACTGTCTCGGGCCCCACAGAGGTGACTCTTAAAGTAAAATGACTTCTTTGTTACCTGTTCTAAGGATTTTGTCTGGGAACCTGCTTTAAAAAAACTAAAATAACCCCCCCCCCCCCCCAAAAAGTGATTTTTTGTTTTCTCTTAAAGGCAATTAAATGGCCCTGGTTCAGGTTTTCATATGTGCAACTTTCTAAGGTATAACACAAAGCTGTATTTTTAGTAGAAATCAGACTACAAAATCTGGTCTCTAGCAGAAGTTAGGCCCTTATATCTGAGAATTCCCAAAATCAGGTACAGCAAGTATCTACTGGCTCATACCTCAGGTCTATTTTGAGCAAAGATGCCAACAAACTGATCTGGGGCGGCCTTGAAGCCCTTCTGGAGCAGTGCTGAGCCTATGCACTCCGACAATTCTGCAACCTAAAACGGAAAGGAAAAGTCAGAAACAGCATCGGGCCCCAACTCCAGAAACAAAGCTGACAGATGACAGACTCGTATCTCAGCCAGCAAGCAATGCTGCATACAGAAGGGGGAGACGGAACATGCAGATATTCCTTTATTGATAGATTATTTTTTTGTAAAACACAAGGTTTTATTCACAAGAAATCAGAATTAAGAGAAGGGTTCCCTCTGCAAAGCAAATTAATCTTATCCCAACGGCTACAGGTCACAGATAATTATATGGCAGGGCTTCTTAGACATTTTTTTTTTCTATTTTAGTTTTATAAAATTATTAAATTAATAGAGACATGAGTTGTTGTTGTTGTTGTTGTTTTTTAATAAAGCAGCCAAAACTTGTTTATTTGGTACAAACACAGAAACAGCAACTTTTTTGAGAGACCTGTAAAAATATAAGAGCAAGCTCTTATCATGTAGTTCTACAGTTCCATTCTTGAGAATGTATTCTTAGGAAACAATTCAATCTCAGGAGAAGGTTTTTAAAAACCTACATATAGGCCTGGCACAGTGGCTCACGCCTATAATGCCAGCACTTTAGGAGGCCAAGGCGGGCAGATCACTTGAGGGAGTTCGAGACTAGTCTGGCCAACATGGTAAAACCCCATCTCTACTAAAAATACAAAAATCAGCTAGGCATGGTGGTGGGCACCTGTAATCCCAGCTACTTGGGAGGCCGAGGCAGGAGAATCACTTGAACCTGGGAGGCGGAGTGTGCAGTGTACTGAGATCACTCCACTGCACTCCAGCCTGGGTGACAGAGCAGGACCCCATCTCAAAAAAAAAAAAAAGCCTACATATAAATATATGCAAATATTTCAAAATTACTGCATCAAAAATCTCTAGGGTAAAAAAACGTAATCATCCAGTGGCTGGATGGAAATGATGGAAAATTACTAAGAAAATGCTACATAGTTAATATTATAATTATGAAAACTGTACCAAACTTAGGACAATATTACAGTGATAAGCAACACATGTAAATATAAGAATGCATATTATAATAACTAAGTAAAAATTGGTAGGTTTGCAATATTTGGCATGGTTATCCTATCCTCTCCCCATTCCTACCCCAAATAAATTAAAATTTTAAAGAAATCTTAAACTTTGCAGTTCTTTTTTTTTTTTTTTTTTTTTTGAGACAAGAGTCTCGCTCTGTTGCCCAGGCTGGAGTGCAGCGTGCAGTGGTACAATCTCAACCCACTGCAACCTCCGCCTCCAGGGTTCAAGCATTCTCCCTGCCTCAGCCTTCTGAGTAGCTGGGCACCTGCCACCATGCCCAGATAATTTTTGTATTTTTTAGTAAAGACAGGGTTTCCCCATGTTGGCCAGGCTGGTCTTGAACTCCTGACCTCGGGTAATCTGCCTGCCTCGGCCTCCTGAAGTGCTGAGATTATAGGCGTGAGTCACCATGCCCCACCTGGAGTTATTTTCTTTATTCTCTGTTGGCAAATTCTAGAGCACTCTTAAAGCACACCCATACCCATAGGAAATAAGGCCACACCTACCCCTAGCCTGAAATCCTATTGGTTCTGGGCCTTGGCACCATCCTGGCCCTGCCTATGGGGATCAGACTGATCCTGGTAAGGTGACAATAGGATGACATAAACGGGCTCATTACCCTCTCCTCCACAGATGAGTTCGAAAGTCTTGGTTGCATTTAAGGAATCGGAACCTGAGAAATGCCTGCAATTGGATGCTATAGAGCTGGTAAATATTATTGAATAATATGTGCACATTTATGTTTCTAGAAAGACAATTCATACATTCTAAAAAAAAGAAAAACCTTTAAGGCATTTCTCGCCACTAAAAGGTCATATTCATTGGATGACTGAAAAAAAAAGAAAGATTTGAATGTGCAAATCCAAAGTTGGCTTCAGTTTTGTATCTTCACCCACTTCCAAATGAAGCATGCAAGTCATAGATTCACACTTTCAGAAACCCCAGTGATTTTCAATCTGCCTTGAAAACGCCAGTCTGCAATGGATGGTTCTCTCTTCCAGCCAATAAACAACGGAAGTAACCCAGGAGGCACGGAGGATTCCATGAGGCCTCAGGACCATCACACAATGCTATGTGTTCAACACACACAAGCTGTTCTTACACTTGTGAAAATGAGGGATTCCGGAAACTACTATTTTGTGCAGGAAACTACTATTTGGCTCTGGTAGGACAGAATAAAAACGGGAAATCCTTCCAGTCATGTGAGCTACCGATCCTAGCTCCTTCTACAGGGGAGGTGTGACAAGTCACAGACGAACACCTCTCAAGCAAAGCCCTCTGCATCCTGTCGACCCCAGAGGATGGCTGGGGAGAAATCATGCACTTTGGTCAGAGAAGAATCAACAAGCACTACTGCAGGAGTGTGGCTCTGTGTCTGCAGAGAATGATCCCTTCCACAGACGCACCCCAAACACACCAGCTCCTGAACCGCCTTCACACAAAATCCAGACAGAGGAAGTGCATTTGTATTCATGAATCCACAGAATTACCTTCTCCTAGAGCAGGAGAGGGGGGAGCCAGGGGGAGGAGCCTTTACTGGACAGCTGTGTGGAAGCAGCAGGCAGCAGAACAGAGCTGGCATGTCTAGGGCGCCTGCCTGTCCCAGCGTGCCGCGGGGGACTGGGGGAAGAGCCGTAGCATCTACATCCATTGTAACCATGATAAAAATAAAAACAAACAGCAACGTCTTCCCGCACTGCTACTGCAACTCATGAACTGCTGTGTCAACAGTTGTAGCCATCGACGGGTGGGGACTAGAGACTGACAAGGGACACTACACTCAGATCCCAGCTTTCTTTGTGCTCCTACAGTAACACAAATGTCTTCCCCAAGGTCTGTGCTCCTCCCTACGGCTGCCCTGGGGGCAAGTGTCACACGGTGGTGAGATGGCCAAGGACAGCTTTGAAGGTCAGCAGGACATACTAGGAGAGCCCACACAAGAGGCTACAGGCCTTGCTTCTGGTCCTGGTTCTGCCACTAACCAGCTATGACCTTGGGTGAGTCACCTCTCTTCCTGGGACAGGCTCTCCTCATCTGTAAAATGAGGACATGTTTCCACGTTCTGGCTTCTGAGTTTTTACAGTACTCCTTAGGTGGAGAGGAATAATCCTCTTCCACCAGGGGGACGGGGGAGAGGAGCAGTTTCTAGAATTTTATCTTAAAAATTATACTCGACTTCACAATATATCCACATCAGCTTTGAAATACAGTGCTTTGAACCACTAGTTAAATTTCTTAACTCATTCTCCCCAGACCTTTGTGTCAGGTTTCTCCTTGGACGCCCCATGCTTACAGCAATGCTCTGAGCTGGTCCAGCACATACCCTTTGTGGAAACCTTTCGGTTCCAAGGAGGGCTCCGAGAACTCACATAAGGAAGAATCCCTGCTAGCCGTAGCCCACAGAGCCCGTTTAATACAAACTCACCTGCTTGTATGAAAGCCATTCATAGGGTTGGTCTGGTTTCCGAGAGCCTAAACAGGGGCCATTATCTAAAAAGAGAAGGAACAATGGATGGGCTGAACACATATAAATTTTCCTGGATTTTAATTTGTATCCCAACACCATTCTACTAAATATCAGGTAGACTCGACTTTAGTTCTCAGATAAGAAAGGGTGACTTCAGATTGGAAATGTTTTCTCCCTCAGTTTTGGTCTGATTTTTTCTTTGCTTGTTTATTTCTGTTTTAAGTGGGGCAGGAGAGGGGGACAGAGGGGAGAGAAGGCAAAATCCAACTCTTAAGGACACTTAATTTGTGAATTTCTCGTTAACACCCTACTGGTTTAGACTAGGAGTCAGCAGATGGGTGGTAAAGAGATCCTCCTGTAGTGGAAATGAGATCTCTTTCAGAAGAGGCATTCATCAACACTTTTCAAGAAGTCTGAGCATTCTAACTCAGAATATGGAAAGGAAAATATAATTCTTTATGTGTCCAAATTCTGATGACCAAAGGTATCAAGAATTACCTGGAATCCTAGTTACGTGGGTGAAGGCATGATTGCAGAAAAACAAAATCAAAGAAAAGATGCAAAATGAGGGGACATGAAAGGGTATTTGTGAAGCAAAGTTAGGAAATACCGGGATGTGTCCAGATTCCCATTCAGGTTTCAAAGAAGCAAAAGGGGACCAAAATGCATGTGGCTTTGGCATGTTAGGTTTGAGTATTCGTGAGGGGCCTCTGATTTGATGTGAGGACCTAAGGAAGTAGGACGGAAGGTAGGGCTGGCCTCATCACACAGATCAGGCCCCAGAGAACAGCAGTGTGCTGCACACGCAGATTCAGGAGTCAGCCACGCAGCTGGGGAGGACACAGCCCAGACACACTGATTTCTCTGCCATCCCTAGAAACAGTCCTGATGACAACAAAAAGTTCTTCTCAGACCCTCTCCAACTTACAGAGACTGTAAAAAAACAGGGCCGTACGAGATGAGTCCAATCAGGTATCATTTTCAGATGGGGAAAAAGTTGCATTAGCCGTATGAAATGATGCAATTTTAATCCTCGAAAACAGAGATGGACACGCTACAGCCAAGGGCCGAATCAGGCCCAGCGCCTGTTTCTGTGAACACAGTGGTAGTGGCACACAGCCACACTCATTCGTTTTTGTTCTGTGTGACGCTGCAGCTGAACAGTTGCAACCAAGACCATATGGTACCAAAGCCAAAATCATTTACTACCAGGCTTTTGACAGGAAATGTGCGCCAACTCCAGCTCCAGAGCCATGGCCATTAAGCCTCAGGCTGACCGGGGGAACTTAATACTACACCTAGGCTCTATGATGCCCAGGCTTCAGCATTATTTATTCAACTGGACAGGGATGGGGCCTAGGCTTCAGTACTTTTTAGAAGCTCCCTGATGGCACAAAAGAGCAGCTAGAGATGAGAGTCACAGAGAAGCAGGGAGCTCGATCTTTATAAATGGCTTCCTCGGTGCAGTTTCAAAGTACTAGGTTTAAAAACTCTAGCCGGGCTTCTTCCGTCATTCAACAAACTCCTGCCCCTTATCCAAATGCTGGCTTTTGCTCTTTTGTGGAAGTTTAACTCTACAGTAGCCTAAGAAATAAAAGCTTAGAATAAAGTGCTCCTCTGGGAAAAAAAAAAAAAAAGCAAACCAAGACCCGCACAGCAGCTCCCTTTAGCGAGTCCAGATCAAGACGACTGGACTTACTCTCCTTCACCTTCTCTGACACACCCATAGAAGGACTTTCATTTTCCAGGGAGACCAAGTGACCAAAGAAAAGTTATGTGACTTGTCTTCAGATCAGAAGAGAGTCAAAAGCATAATGTAAGTCACCATGCTCCTAGATGAACGTATATACATTTACATGTATGTGGCAGGTCCTCAAATTACGGCATATCATGCATATCAGATGTTGTTCTCCCCACCTCTGGTGGTTTTCTTGGGAACTCTGGGTCTGTCCCACATCCCAAAGCTGTACCTGTGAGGTGAGCTGGTGCATCCCCATTGTCCTAGTGAGTGTGGGTGAGTGAGAGTGTGAGTGTGAGCGGGTGTGAGTAGGAGTCCCCCTATGACGAGAGGGTGTCCCGGCCAGGGTAGCTCCCACCTGACACTCTGAGCTGTCCAGATGGGCTCCAGTCACCTGTGACCCTGAACTGGAATAAACAGACAAATACTTCTTTTACTTGTTTTCATTAATTGTTCCTAAATGTATGTATCGCTCACATTTATTCCAATGTTTAATGTAAGAAGTGTGGTCTTTAGAAGTTTGGTGATGTTTTTCCGACTAGAGATATGCTGTGGGAATTTAACTCTTGTTCACATCAATTAGCCTATGGGAAAATTGGTTTTATTATAGTCGTTTTCAAGTTGCAGTTTCCAAGAACCTATCAAAGACATTAACTAAGGACTTACCGTATACGTTTTGTGATGTTGAAAAAGAACACACACACACACACACACACACACACACACACACACACACACTTTTTCATGTGCCATATGTTAGGCTGATCCACCTGATGGATATTAACTTTCACAGACAAACCCTGACCTTGACACCAACTTTGAAAACGTTTATAAATAATACACAAGTAAGCTTGCTTTTCCTTTGTAATGGGGCTTAATGCACCTGCTATGGGAACACTGGGACAAACACGCTGCGCTGAGACATCCAATGTTACCAGTGTCAAGTAAAAAACAACAGGCACTTCTTGAGTGCATATTACACGCAACATATCATGAGGGATGAGCCAGCAATACCATATGCTTCCTGACCATACAGAGATTACAATCTAGCTAGCAGTGGCCCAAATTAAAGCTAAGCATCAGATGATTTAAATAACAAAGCATGGACTCCAGGACCATTTTAAGAGAGACCATTATAAGCAAAAATGAAGTGACTAAACTAGACAGAGGGCTGGGAAAACCAGAGGGTACTCCCCCTTCATTGAGGATGCATTAGTGGGGTGCTCACTGTGCGCCAGCCACTGTCAGTGCTGTGAAAAGACATGACTGACAGCCACCCTGTTCTCAAGGAGCTCGGGGTGGGGGGTGGGGGGGGCAGGGGGCAGAATGCCAGGTGAACACCTCCGTGCCATCAGGGGTTATGCAGAAAGAATATAATGTGCTGGGAGGGAAAGGGAAGAAATGTCTCCCTAGGAGGTAGGGGATGAAAACGATAGACTAGGAAGGTTTTAGAGAAAAGGTAAAATGCAGTGAGAGTTTTAAAAGATTAATAAGAATACATCAAGCACCCAGGCTGGGGGTAAAAAGAAGTTTTATGATAAAGAAAAAAAGTGCACAGGGCTGGGCGTGGTGGCTCATGCCTGTAGACCCAATGCTTTGGGAGGCTGAGGCAGGAGGATCACTTGAGGCCAGAAGTTTGAGTCCAGCCTGGGCAACAAAGCAAGACCTCGTTTCTAAAAAACAACAAAAAACTGCACAAAGGCTCAGGGCTGGGAGAGAGAGAGCAGAGGTAGTAGTGGCTCTGCAGGAAATTCAGAATGACCTGAGGGCCATATACAGGAGGCCTGGGCGGGACAGAGGCTCTAAAGGAGGTGTGCTGGATATCACAGGGTTTCTTACGCCACAGTTAGTAATGAAGGGTAATCCCATGAGCCAACATTTCCCAAGTGTCTCTAACAGAATACTGCCATACTGGGATGTCAGTACTTCTTCCTCAAAATATGGGTATCATGGTCAAGTAAGCATGAAAAATGCTGGATTGGGCCCAGTTTAACGACCTCTGTATTGCAGGAAACATCAGAGCCCATCATGCACTCGTGTAACATGTGACTCATCATAAAATACAGGACATGATGCGCACATATTTGACCATGGAGCCCCTGGGGCCACAGGGAATATCTAGAGGGTCCAGTGGGCTTTGGGACTGACTCTGGGGTAAGTTACAGGAGACAGAGAGGCCTGAGCAATACTAAGAAGGTGAAAGATAGGAGCAAATTTGTATTTCTGAAAGGCCACTCTTTCTTCATGAAAAACGGCAAGGAGTAGCCACACAGATGCAGGAAAACGCTTACTTGACACATGTATTCCCCCTCTGGAAACCTTCGTATAATGTTGTGACATCCTCATAGAAATACACCAAGGGCTCATCGCTGTCAAGTAGTGTGGATCTTCGAGCACCACCACTACCCTATCAAAAAAGAAAAGGGAACATGTTAGAAGAAAGCGTTAAAAATAAAGAGCCTTCATGATGCGATGATATACGTATGCACTGTGGAATGGTTCAATCAAGCTAATTAACATATCTACTCCGTACATCCTTACCACTTATTTGTAGTGAGAACACTTAAAATCTACTCTCTTAGTAATTTCAGGTATATAGTACGTTGTTATTAACTACAGTCACCAACTAATAGTGAACATATAGTCACCATTTTTATTAAAAATAGATGTCCTGAACTTGTTCCTCCTATTATATACCATAAATACATAAAATTTGTATTTTTCCATTAAAAAAATAAATGTTTAAAAATTATTAAATATAAAGTCTTACATATAATTATGTTATATATATGTATGTTATTTATGTTATATATATGCACCCCCTCTGGGGGCCACCTGTGGAACGGCTGCTCAGTGTCTGCTGGGTTCTAACGTGGGATCCATCTCGAAGATGCAAAGGAGCATGCAGAACCACAGTCCGGGAGTAAAAATGATTCCTTTCTGTTCCTTCTAATACCTGCCACGTGGTCTATACAGCCATTCCCCTCTAGGATATCCAAATCCACAGGGCATAGTATTGGCATATAACCTATGCGCATCTCTCCATATATTCTAAATAGTCCCTAGATTACTCACAGTACCTAATATGATGTAAATAAGTAGCTGTTATACTATGCTGTTTAGGGAATAATGACAAGGAAAAAATGTCTGCCTGTGTTCAATACAGACAAAACCATCCATTTATTGCCACGGAATATTTTTAATCCACGGATGCAGAGCGCCAACCGTATCCTTCCCAGCATTTACATTTTACACACGTCTTAGGCTGCTCAGAACACTGTCATGTGCTGCTTTTTGTAAACAGACACAAAACTACTTTTCCATCCAGTGACCTTTCGGAGAGGAACTCTGGCCATCAATTCTCGCACCTCGCAAACTACATCTCTGATATATTACACTAGGTCTTTTAAAGGCCAGCCTCTGGGCAACTCCCCCCCCTCCATAATAATTTATAAATGACAATGGACAGATATTTTTAAAATTCCAGATTCCCCCCCCCAACACAGTGAACTATAAATGTCACAAGGTAACAATGAGGCCTCATGCTCACTATTCATGCTCACTATTTTTAACTAGCTGACTTCCCAAGATCCTTTCCTCCCAGCTGAGCGCAGAAAGGGCAGAACTATCCTGACATCATGTAGGAAAGAAGGAAAGGCGAGGGAATGTTTACAGAGCCTGCTAAAAGGCCAGGCCCTCTCCAGATGAGGAAGCTCAGATTCGGGGGACCGCCTCCATTCTCAGTCCCACGTCCACCACGTAGTGGAGCAGAGGTTTGAACCAAGCTCAATGAGACATCCAGATACATCAAGGTTTGCTTTACGGTTCACAGCCAGGTCCCAAACATGCACACAGGGCCTTCATTTGTGTGTGGAGACATCCTTCACCCCGTGAGGAGGCAGGGTCCAGATCACATGTGCCTAGCTGGGTTTTCTGATTCTGCAACACTTGCCTCTAACACTCAGAACCGTTTTTCTTTTCATTCCTAGTTCATCTCCAGTTTCCAACTTCCTGGCTCCCCACTATCCCAATCAGAGGATTTGCTGAAGAGGGACGCGGTAGCGGTAGGAGGCTGACATGGTACTTTGCAAAATATCTCATCACCAGAAAAGAAATCAGCCGACCACAAGAAGGAAAGTATTACCCTCTCCACCTCAATGAAAGGGAAGAAAATCTGAAGTCAAACATCCAAATTCCTACAAATACACATCATTCCAGAAAACAGGACTGCCAGTAGAATTTTCACATGCCAACCATTTGAATACATAAGGCATTCTGCTTCACTTCTGCCGAGTCAAAGGGAGCCACATTCCTATCTACTACCTTTGGTCAGTTTTTGGACGCTGGTTGCTGAAGGGATTTTGCCAAGAAACACAGACAGCCTACGCTGGTCATTTTTCATTTGGCACCAGTTGGCTCCATTTGGGGGAGGCTATTTTTAAACATGAGCAAATATTACAGCATGCATTTCTGTCATTTATGTGTATATATGTTCTTTGTTTAAGAAGTGGCATCATTTGTACAAAATCAAATTGTGTTTTCAGGCCTGCTTTATCATATTCCCTATATATCTGTAGGACCTTCGGCTTTTTCCTCCTGGGTAAAGGAGCCCGGAAATAGTTTTTCAAAGATAACAATCAACCTCTTTCTTTCCTTGAATTCCTAAGCCAGGCACTTAATACTCCTGTGGCCTGGTCTTGCCACAAAGATTAGAAACTCTGCCTTCAGTTCTCACCCTGCAGGGCGCCCCACCCAACCACCATTGCTCATTACCAGTGGGACACTTTTCCTACCTAATTCAGCCACCTAAAAGGGTCTCTAAGTCAGCAGACAGGTCTTACAGTCTCTTAGAGAGCAACTCAGTTGTTTCCTATAATGTGAGTTTTATAAGAAGTAGTAATTTAGCAAGATTTGTTCATAGTTTGTTATTAAGAAGCTCATAAAGTTTTAGAAAAGGTGCTAAAGTTACCTCAAGGCATGAAAATGCTGATTTTGCACCCTACCTTGCCAGAATAACATTTCTAAACAAAAACAGCCCTCTAAGCATACTCTCTCCACCCCCACCTATGATGGTTAATACTGAGTGTCAACTTAATTGGATCGAAGGATACGAAGTATTGATCCTGGGTGTTTCTGTGAGGGTGCTGCCAAAGGAGACTGACATTTGAGTCAGTGGCTCAGCAAGGCAGACCCACCCTTAATCTGGGAGGATACAATCTAATCAGCTGCCAGCACAGCCAGAATAAAAAGCAGAGAGAAGAATGTGAAGACTAGACTGGCTTAGCCTCCCAGCCTACATCTTTCTCCCGTGCTGGATGCGTCCTGCCCTTGGACATCAGACTCTGCATCCTTCACCGTTGGGACTCGGACTGGCTTCCTTGCTCCTCAGCTTGCAGATGGCCTATTGGGGATCTTGTGATCATGTGAGTTAATACTCCTTAATAAACTCATACATATATATAAACATACACACACACACACACACACACACACACATACACACACATATATAGATACATATCCATCCTATTAGTGCTGTCCTTCTAGAGAACCCTGACTAATACACCACCCTACTGCCCCAACAGCCAGGGTCGCCTGCCACAAATGTCCTCAAATGCTGGAATACTTTTCAGGAATTCCCTGAGTACCAAGTCAGCAAAGTTGCTAGGAGTAGAATTACAAGGGGAAATCTTTGCTCCCATCTCCATTTGGCCACTTGCACAACTATATTGCTATCAAAGCCATGGAAGAACAGGCCATGGGGAATAGTGACCTGGAATCCCCAACCACACATGGCAAGTAAATGGAAGCTAATGCCTAAAACCAGCCAAGATTCACGTGAGGATGAGGGGACAAAGATGAAACCAGAGCACTGGATCAGGAGATTCTTCTGAAGTCTCACACACTTCTAGTTAAATACACATCAGATAACTGATTTCTGTTCCAAAGCTTTCCAGAGATGAGAATTAAGTTTCTATTTACAAATGACTGCAGAAACAGTATTTATTAGGTCATATTTACAAATAACTGCAGAAACAACCAGATGCTACTACTGTTCCTAATACTTCTCCCTTCCTCTCAGCGTTACCTGCTACCTCCCACCTGGTTCAAATTCATTCATCTATCACCCCATCTTGCAGCTGACTGTGACACTCCTTCTACAGACCCACCAGGCTGGTGACAGTGAGGGCAAATGACATCACCATCCAACCCACCCCAGCTGCCCTTCCTGCACAGCTCCCTTCCTGCCCTCTCCCGGCAGTTTCCACTTAGGCTTGTCCCCCAAATGTCTGCCTCACAGACATGTGTAATCCTGCCCAGATCAACAACAGCTCCCGCTCAGAGTGGGCCCCAGCCACTCAAGTCCAGAAGGGTGCCTTGCCACCCTGTGTTTCCACTGGCATGACCCCTATAGGCCTGCACTTGCTTTATCTCCACAAGTCTGGTGTGAGTCTTCATAACAACTTATCCATCAACGAGCTGTTCTCTTCTCCTGCAAAAATTACTTCTCCCAGTTTGCAAGTGGGCCTTTACATGCATACAAGTGTGAGAAGTATGGTTATGTGAAATGAGGGATTCCACCAGCCACATGGGGAAATCCTACTCAGTAATATGCTCCATATACACCCTCTAAACATGGATGAAGGACGCTAGTCCTTGTCGCAGTGTGCATGTGAGCTGGGAGGTCTGTGGTTTGTCCATGAAGGCCATGACACTGAGAAGGGCTGTAGTGGGCCATGACTTTTGAACTGTAAAACCATGCTGTTGATTGAGCATTGCTTCCACAGCCTGGATATGCCACCTTTAGTTTGCTTCTTCCAAATCCTATGTTCTATGGCACAAAAACAAGTCACTTGCATCGACTGCTCTTAGTCTCAAGATGGCTCTCACCCTCTGTCAAGGACAGGGGGTCTGGGCAGTACTTCCTGCTGGTCTGGGGCTCCCTGAAGGCAGCATCCTGCTCTGCCCTGGTACTCTGCATATCGTGCAGGAGAAACTCAAGTCCTTGCTGAATGAATACAGACCTGACAACTATTCTCTGTGACCTGTGGACAATTAAACCCAAAGTGTCGCATCCTCTGTAGCAGGCTTTAAGAAGCACAGGATTAAAATGCTAAAGCAAGTTGCTAACCATATACATACGCCAACATATGGATATATACATTTCAATCTCTCATGAAAGGGCCACCAGCCAGCATGTGACCTGGAGATCATGACATCATTTGGCGTGAAATTTAGTCATCCAAGTAGGAAACAAGATCAGTTATAATCAAGGCACTGGTTCCGTGTATTAAAAGATACGAACCCAGGCTGGAACCAAGGTCTGACAACAGTCTAAACAGCGAATCTGTGGTAAACTAATTGGGTTAGTTACCAGAAGTAAATCTTAATCCAGGTTCTGATATTCTTAAAATTAAGTCTTAGAAAAGACTTGAAGGCATAACTTGCTGAAATTTATTCCCTTCTCTAATATTTAAAAACAAATAACAAATATCACAGGTTTTTGTTTAAGTACATTATAATCTTGCAGTAGTTGTCAAAAATCCTGAACTAATTTTGACAAGTCAGTCATCTCATGCCATCATGCCACCTCTCTCATAGGAAGAGGAACTAAGATACCCTCTCTGGAGGGTCTCCATGCCGCTGGCTTAGAAGGAGCAGAAAAAGGGCAGATGCCACTTGCATGGGGATCATCACTAATGGCTTCCTCTGGCACACAGGACCACACAGCAGCCATTCCCATTCCCAGGTGACCCCAGAGCCCAGGATCCAAAATTCCAGTGGCTCGCCTCATTCCAGCGCACTGCTTCCACAGGAAGCACCTCTTGAGGATGCCTCCAATCCAGAGCGGGGCCAGGCTGGCTGTGCTGGCACAGTGCTGCATGTGATCGTTGGAGCTGTAGCTGCAGATGAAGACAGGGTAGCCTCCAGAACACCTCAGACAGTCTGAGCTTCTGTGAATGTCGTAGGGGCCCATACTAACCGGGAACAGCAGGTCTTGTACAGGACTTGCCTGCACTACTACCTCCTTCAGCAATTACAAAGGTTCTCATCTATATTCATAAAGGTTCATGTCCTAAATCTCTCAAACTCTGACAGGTGGACCTGAAACTCTATCAACACCAAGTTCTGCTCTGACTCCACCTATGCCTGAGCTGGTTCAGGGACAGAGAATGAGGGGAAGGGCAGAACCACTCAGGTTTTCACAGTCCTGTGCCCCTTTCATACCAGTCCTCACCACTACCTGATTCTTTTTATTTTTTATTTTTTGAGATGGAGTCTTGCTCTGTCGCCCAAGCTGGAATGTAGTTGCGTGATCTCGGCTCACTACAACTTCTGCCTCCCAGTCAAGCAATTTCCCTGTCTCAACCTCCCAAATAGCTGGGACTACAGGCGCACGCCACCACACCTGGCTGATTTTTGTATTTTTAGTAGAGACAGGGTTTCACCATATTGGTCAGGCTGGTCTTGAACTCCTGATCTCAGGTGATCCACCCGCCTCAGCCTCCCAAAGTGCTGGGATTATAGGCGTGAGCCACTGTGCCCAGCCCACTAAGCCCACTACCCAATTCTTGACAATTTCTGATCCTATACCCAACAGAACCTAGACTCTGTTTTTATTTTACCTGTCCCTTTTGCTCCTTCCATTTCCATGACTACCTTTAGACTCATTTGCCTGTATGCCCATTTTCAAGAGAGCCTGCTCTAGGTGAGGTGCTATAGCTCACACCTGTAATCCCAGCACTTTGGAAGGCCAAGGTGGGAGGATTGCTTGAGCCTAGGAGTTTGAGACTAGCCTGGGCAATATAGCAAGACCTCATCTCTAAGAAAACTAATAATTAGCTGGGCATGATGGTACATGCCTATAGCTCTAGCTACTTTTGGAGGTAGAGGTGAGAAGACAGCTTGTGCCCAGGAGTTTGAGGCTGTAGTGAGCAATAACACCATGCACTCCAGCCTGGGCGACAGAGCGAGACCTCATCTCTTAACAAACAAACAAGACTGCTCCTGGGTTCAGAGGCTCAAGCCACTGACTCTTTAAATTGATCTGGACAGATCCCAAAACTTTCATTATCCTGGTTTACTGCCCCCTTCCCCCAAAGCCCTCATTATAATATACAATTTTCTACTACTATAATGAGGGCAGCATAACAGTGTTCTGGACCTTCCACTAACTGTAGGATACAATTTTACCTCTTTGGACTCAGTTTTCTTGTGCATAAAAGGTGAAGGTTAAAAGAGAAAGGGAAAAAACTAACATTTGCTACATACTTATTACGGGCCAAGCAGACACTGCATAACTACTCAGTCCTCTTAGCAACACTGAAGGAGAAAAGGTACTGTCACTTCTGTTTTCCACCTGAGGAATCTGAAAGTCAGAAAAGCCTGATGAACTTGCCCAAGGCTGCCTGGTCTAAGTTGGAGTCCAGTCCCACACCCGCCCCATCCCTCTTTTCCCTGGTCCCTTTCCGCTCCAACATGCTCCTGTACTTTGCTTAACTGCAGCCATGTGTGTCTAGGCTCTGGCCAATCCCGAAAGGGTTCGAGTTCCTGCAGTGAAGGTTGTTTTCACTAGGGGGCCACGGGGCCTCAACCTCGGGGGAGCAGGCTAAAACATTTCACCAGGCTAAAGCACAACATCAGCTGACACCGGAAATCTTGCATCATCGGTGACAGTGACGTAAAACAAACCAAACCCACAAAATCTGCTTCCATCCACTGCTCGAAGTCACAAAGCAGCAGCAGGAAAATCCTTCAGAAGACGGAAGTTCTTCCTTGGCATGCGGGGGAGTCACAGTTATGGTTGTGAGCTGCCGCTCCGGACACAGGGACGTGGTTCTCCAGACAGGGCCCCTGATCAGTCCAGGCTCCAACACTTAGGAAACACTTTTTGGCTTCTGTTCCTAACCCAGCTTGTCTGTCCCGTTCTCTAATTTAGGTCTTCATTAGAGGTCACCAGCATGAGTGCTAACATCCTCTATTTTTCTAAGAGACAGGGTCTTGCTCTGTTGCCCAGGCTGGATTGAGTGGCACAGTCATAGCTCACTGCAGCCTCCAACTCAAGGGCTCAAACAATTCGTCCACTTCAGTCTCCTGAGTAGCTGGGACTACAGGCATGAGTGACTACCCCAACTAATTAAAATAAAATTTATAGAGATGAGGCCTTGCTATGTTGCCCAGGCTGGTCTCAAACTCCAGGCCTGAAGAAATCCTCTCACCTTGGCCTCCCAAAGTGTTGGAATTATAGTCATGGGCCACTGCATCCAGCCCTACAATACTGATTTTTAAAAGGAAATTTCAAAAGGTGTAACTTACAAAGAACCTCTGTGCTACTGCCTTAAAAATCAGTAGCTGGGTAACAGCCAGTGTGGGTTGTGATGAGAAGTGGCTAAACCAAAAAATGTGGATTCTTCTCATTTTATTGTTCATGTAAGCTTTATTGGATGAGGAGGGTGCTAAAAAATGTGCATGTGAGATGGGGGTGAGGAGTGAGGGTGGGAAATGGTAAACCCTGCTTACTTGTTTTCAAAGTAGGAACACAGCAACAATATTCCACTCCGACTGCCAGCCCCTGCAGCACTCCAGATGCACAGGCTTTTCACCAGTACCTTATGAAATGACTCAAGCTCCTCTTTCGCTGTGCTAGATGTCCATAGGATGACACTAGCTATATCAAAGCATCTGTAAGTATTAAGCACCATAATTCCACGGCTACTTTTAAATTTAAATTTTTAACTTCTTTTTTAAAAAGGTAAAGCAAGCTCAGTATCTATTTCTAAGCCACACACATTCAGAAAATAACAGCTAAATCAATTTCTATAAACAGAAAAATCAGGAAGCCTCTATACTGGGCAGTAAAATTACAGATTTTCATTTTTTGCTGCATATCTGAAGTCTTAAATTGTTCTACAGAGGACATATGTAATTATTTTAATAAGGCACAATGCTTTATCCTAAGCTAAAGTCTTAAAACCACATGTTAAGTGCCTCCACAATTTCTCATATAATAGGAATTACTCATTTCTTATAATTACTGCTAAATTATACATGTCTTAACGCTGCACTTGCCAACAACTCTTCATAGAGATGGCAGCACTGCCATGATACATCAGGCGCTCTGCCAGTAGATAAGGAATGCCAGAACCTCACAGGAATCCCTTAGGGAAAGGGAGATTCCACTCATTACTGGTATGTGATTAGCTGAGGTGAAACAGTAAGGTACCCTGACCTTCTAAATAGAAATCAAGTAGAAAGTTAACTTTTCTTAGCAGTAGTTCAGTCATTCTATATTTATATTTTGGTATGAATTAGACTGAATAATCTTTTACATATTTTAAGAGTTACACATTAATGAATCCAAGAACTTGTCTAAAATAAAACAAAGACCTAGAATCCTATAAATAACAAAACGCTGACTCTAGCTAGGGCTTTATGCGGAAGGGCACGCACTCCCTTTGTGGCAGTCAGCCACAGGAGGGTGGGGAAGGCCCTCCATCTCTTACACCTGGAAGCAGTAAATGGGAGGATCCTGTGTTTCACAACGTTCTTCTGCGTATCTGCTGAATGTGGGAAACACCAAAGGGTAACTGACTTGGGTAGGGGAAAGCAAGTGACCACAGAGAAAAGCAAAGAACAGTGAGGAGTAGAAGTACTAGTGAGCACGCTGCCTCTTCATCTTCTCCACACCCCGCCTTTCTCACTAGGGAAGTCAGGGAGAGCAGGAGCACTAGAAAGAATCTTTCTCAAAAGATCCTAAGGTTTCCCTATGTCATCCCACCTATTAAGCCCTTATCACCTGCGTTCCAGTTTCATTTTCCTAACAAGAGAGCACAGCCTCCAGTTTGCCCAAGTCACACACAACCACAGCACTCAGCAACCCAGCCAGAGGTGCCTCTTAAGTGTTGTTTCTTCATGTCCTACCCTGAATTCTGCAGCCATGTTCTTCTGGCAAGTTCTTACTCCAGCCCTATTCTATCTGAAATCCCAAAGTCCCTTTCAACAGCCTGAGGATGTGTTCTAAGTATTAGATGCACCATGAGTGCAAACATTCTTTTGGTAACATTTGTTTGATAACTCTCATTCCTGCCAGAATCTAACCCCCGTGAGAACAGGGGCTCTGTGCTGTCTTTTTCCTTGTGGAATCCTCTGGGCTGACCACAGTGCCTAGCACAGGGTAAAAACTCAATGTGATTTCTAGAATGAGCTTCCATGTGACTAGAGGTAGACACCCAACCAACACCTCTCATCTGTCCCTGTGCCTATATTTTGCCCTGTACCTCCGTTTACTACCATCAATAATTTGTTTGTTTAGGACATTTCCATTTATAAAGTGCCCTCATAAACAAATATTTGTTTGTGACTGTGATCTTGGATCGATATCACATTCAACAGGGCTTAACTCATCTGGGGAAACGCAGAGAAAATACATGAGACAGGCTGGGCCCTCCACTCACCACCACTTCCACCGACTGCATGGAGAGGTCACATGGTGGCTTCAGGGCTTTGGGTCTCGTGGCGTACCAGAAAGTGGTGAGTGCTGCAAAAGCGCCGAAGCCCATAAGTGTGTTGGTCGGAAGAGTGCGCACGTACTGTCGGAAGTCAACCAGCTCTGGCATTCGAAAATACCGGAACAACTCGTGGGCTTGCATTGTCCTGTGTTGATAGTTCTCTAAGCTGAATTCTGTTGGAAGAGAAAAATGTCACGTTCATTCCAGGGAAGCAGGACTCCTCTCCAGAACTCCAGAATTCCCAAAGGCCAGCCATTTAATTGGGTAGCTGGCCGGCCAGTCCAGGCATTAAACCCACAGTATAATGGTCCAGGTCTTTTCCTGGCTGTCAAGTGTCACTTTTTAAAAAATACTTTAGGATTTCATTTTCATTCTATTTCTCCATTATCTTGTACTGAAAAAAAACCTATTATCTTCCTTTCATTAACCATATCAAAAAGATTTTATGAAGAATTCTTCCCATAAAAACTCAAATAAGTAGACTGAACTTTCCATTTTCTTCTTGATATTATGTCTCTGCTCTCATCCACCTAATCAAAAACACTCAACTCTCATTATCAAGGCCAATGGGAATATGAGTGAAGGAGAAGAATGAGCCCAAACCACCTAAGTTTCTATTTCTTCCAACAGATCTCAGAACAAGTTCCCAAACTGATTAAACACACCAATCTAAATTTCACCTTCCTGTATTCTTCAAACCAAAAAAGTGGCAATACAAATGCTGGGAAACCCATAGTTGGCTATTCTGGTAAGATCAGTTTCTTTTACATTCCCCAAGACATTATATCAAAAGAAACAAACAAAATTGATGTGCATAAATTTTAAACTAACCACCAGATATCTAAAGAGGGAATACAGCACAGTGTTTGAGAGAAAATACAGAATAGCATTTAAAATTCCAGATGTGGCCGGGTGCAGCGGCTCATGTTTGTAATCCCAACACTGTGGGAGGACGAGACGAGCAGATCACTTGAGGTCAGGAGTTCGAGATCAGCCTAACCAACATGGTGAAACCCCATCTCTACAAAAAATGCAAAAATTAGCCAGCCGTGGTAGCAGGTACCTGTAATCCCAGCTACTTGGAAGGCTAAGGCAGGAGAATTGCATGAACCCGGGAGACGGAGGTTGCAGGGAGCTGGGATCGAGCTACTGTACTCCAACTTGGGCAACAGAGTGAGACTCTGTCTCAGGGAAAAAAAAAAAAAAAAAAAGATCCTAGATGCTAGAGCCAAGTTCTGCCTCTCCAGCCTACGAGCTATACGACTTGGGACAAATGACCTCGCCTCTTTGTGCCTCAGTTTCCACATCTATAAATGGAGACAGAAATAGCACCTTATCTCGAAGGGCTTTTCTGACTGCTAAATCACTCATATAAAGAGGTCAGGATGATCTCACACACACTAGAAAGTGCTCAAAAATGTTAGAGGTTATGATTCTTTCCTCTACCAATGCTCTGAGATTAGTCCTGAGTGCAGAACAATTAAGGCATGCAAGTAAAAACACTGCCTACAAGGAGTGTTCAGACAAAATTAAGAAGCCAAACACACAGAAGAAAATTACAGTAACTTGATACATATATACCAAAGCCCCAAACAGAATGTTACAGACAATTCATGTATTAAAAATGTGCAGTCCAGATAATAAATAATTTTAATTAGAACATTATTGATGAACAACTGGTCTAAAGTTTGACAGCAAAGGGAAGAAAATAATAGTAAATGATCTGAAAGACTTTTCTCAAAAACACCCTGCCAATGCAACAAGTGTTAACAATTTAACTATTAGTATACATGGTATTTGTGAGCCACCTACTAAATATTCTTTTTAATATAAGTAACAGAATTGAAAATATTTTTCTTTGTTAAAATATATAAATTTTCTGCTAAAATTTAAATTTAAATGAAATTTAATTTTAAACTTAATGACTCCTGTTTTACAGGCCATTAATACTATCGGAACCAACATAATGTATTTGCTCTGCTCATTCAATCTCTGCTACAATGAATCCGTGTAAGTGTACACACACACACACACACACACACACACACACACACACACACAATTTCAAGGTTTACCATGACAGCAAAGAAAGAAGTGATAAGCAGATTTCTTCAAGCCATAATTTTGGAGAGAAGGCACCAGCACTTAGAAAACCACTCACCATCTGTGCTACCAACAGCTGACTGCTAGGTGACACCCCACTGCAGACACAGAAGAGGGCGATGAGCCTGGGGGCACGGCGGGGGTTAGCAGGGCTCAGCCGGGCTCCCCTGGCCTACCAAGGTCTCTCAGGGCATGAGTCACATGCCCCACGCTGCTGCCCACTGGGCTAAAGGTAACTAGCAGGCAAAATCCATACTTGACTTCTCAGAAGAGCAGAGGGTGGAGGATGGGCCAATGGGCAGCCAGCAGCCGAGTCACCCCACTGCTCCACCCATGGGCAGGGACAGGCATCAGTGAGTGTTGCTGCCAAGACCAGTTCTGAAAACAGACACTGTTTTCTTTCTGCTCAGCTTGCCAATAAAACAATGTGCATATATTTTTTAAAACACCGAAATGAAGGATTGGATGTCGGGTGGTATGTCTAACCAAGGTAAGGCATACCAAGAAAGAAACAGATTGCCTGGAACATGCTGACAGCAAATTTATTCTAGATGAATACATAGGAATTGAGCTACTCCCATCACTCTGCATATCTGAGCGCCTAGCGTGAGCCAGGCTTTGGCTAGGCCCTGGAAAGACAGTGCTGATGGCGTGGTCTAGGTTTTCAACGGGCTAACCTTCTAGCAGGGAAAATACAAAATTAAACAGGCAACGTCTGCAAGGCACTGGGGAAGGCCTTTCTGAGGAAGGGACGTGCACCAGGTGGGATAAGCAGACAAATCAAGTCCATGTCCTATTGACACTGAGTGGTCAGATTTCATAAGCAGCGCAACTCTACAACCTCAAAGCAGCCTTCGGAATATAACGTGCCAACTTGCCTTGCCCTCAAATCCTTCCACCTCTAGCTGTCTTCATCACCCTGCAGCACTCACCCCTTTCACACACTCCCATGCCTTTCTCTCTTCTCTCCCCAAAACTCCTACAGTAACTCCCATAAAACCTAGACTGTGTGAACTTGAAGGCGCTGTTCAACAGAATCACATCCCTAAGTGCGAATACTAAATAATTCCTCTATAAACACACACACACAGACACAGGTGATTAATTTGTCTATTTTAAGCATCAGCAGTAGCCATGCTATAAACTGCATTATATCAAGAAAGTCTAAGAAAGAACACTTTTTAAAAAACTTCAGAAAATTATAAATTTAGTAGCATGTATGCAAGAGCATTTCATTAGATACTAATCTGTAATACTTAGGGTGTGAATCCAGCCAAATTCCTATATTTAGTGGGTAATAATGACAAACTACAGCAGTTTAATTCATGCCTCTTAGATGGCAGCCAGGTAACAAGCTGCAAACCAACTTCACTGAGCAAACTGATTAACACTATACACAGGAAAACTATAGTCTATGCATAAAGAACTAAGACAATAGCTCATTTAGATCTGTGTGAAGAACAACTCTTCAACATGACACTGATAGCATTATAAGTATTTTCCCTTCTATTTAATGCTATTAAGGAAACGGCAGTTGGGGTATTTAAATATGGAGGCAGACCTACATCCGAAGAAAATCAGGCACAATAAATAGCTTTCAATGTTGTATTGAACATAAGCATTAGGCTAAGGGGTCTCTAAGAAGGATTAAGATTTATACACTTGCTAACAAATGGTAAAACTCAGACAGATTTTATCTTATTCCAACAGTGTTCTGGTTTGAATATTTCTTTATTCTTTCAAAATCAAATTTCCACATAAATATCTAAGGAAATTTATAGACTTGGGCATATAAATCATGCTGCTGTTTGCCAAAAATATGATTCGATTGGCTTAAAGGCTTAAGAAGCCAGTATTTCCCAGCAAGGAACACACAAGGCTACTGCCAGCCGGCTTCTCCTTCCTCTACAGCCACTCCTGAGCACCCGCCTCCCCACGTTTACAGAAAATGGCTTTGCTCAGCTGGGTTTTCTGAATTTCCTATAAAGCTGGAGTCTAAAACCACAGAATGACAGGAAAGGTAACAACGGCCAAGGCCTACCGAGTGTAGGCACTTTACACTGGCACAAACCCAGCGTAAAGAGCCAGCGCAGAAGATTCCTTTAAATAGACCTGGGTAGAGACAGGCATAGAGGGGCAGGGTGACAGAAACTGAACTGCATGACTATCAGAAAACAGAAATCCTGGTACCCATCCACCCAGACTTTGGGTAGAAGAACTAAAAATGCAATTAGCATTTACTTAGTGTTTTGGAAAGGCTTTCATATCCAATGTCTTACCTGAACATCACAAAAGCAAACTGATGAGGAAGAAACCAAGGCCAGAGACTTATAAGACTTCCCCAAGATGTCAGTCAAGAACAGGGCACCAACCAATGTGACTTTAAATCCAACCTATGCTAATAATTCTTAACTATGCTAAGTCACTGACCCTGTCTCCCGAGAACTCACATAATTATCACAAGTCCCCTTCAGCCCAATCCAGGTTAGGAACCATGAGGTCAGGTTTCTAAAGTCCTTCCAGTTCTCATACTCCCAGGTATTAGGAGAGCTCCGTGTTGAAATCCATCTAAACGCTCAACGTCTTACATAAATGTTAGCATTTATCCCATCACCCTGGCCTCTGAACATGTGGGTTCACAGCCTACTATACACAAAGGTTCAACTCTTCACCATTTTATTTGTACCATGAAAATAGTGGCTCAGGGCCAGAGGTGACTCACAAGGACATCATTCTCTTGGGGGACACACACACACACAGCCCCTGCAATTCTGCAAACTTTTACTTACATTAACATTGTATTCTCTTCATCGCATTCAGAAACCAAAAAGCGGGTGATCTGAACGTTTCTCTCCTTCTAAAGTTCCTCAAGCTTTCATCAAGATGAATAATGGCAGTTTGATGGAATACTTCACTAGGAATGCAGTCCTCAAACAAACCCGCATAAATAGCACCCTTGCCCCAGCAGTGGCAAATTAAGAAAGCCTGACATCTTTCCTTAATGCAGCAACCCAAGCTGGCAAGATGCTGCCATTGTGTGCCCCGCCTCCTCCCCTTGTACAATAGGCTATTTACAGAGGCAGAAAGCGCCCCCTTTGTCCTTCACTAGCTGGGCAGAGCTCAGGCTTCAGGGAGAAACAAGAGAGCAGCAGCCAGGCCATTTGCTGTTCTTTCAAAGCACCACTCCAAACCCGCTGGATTCGTGCTCCTTAACCCTGACTTGGCAAATTCCCTAGAGTTAGATTTGCTTAAGCCATTGCCTCTTGAACCAAAAGAGCAGTCAGGCTGTCCCTAGAGAAAGGGCGTTTACAGCAGCTCAAAAGAGAGGCCAGTCTCCCAGCTAGAGAGGAAAGCAGAAGCCACTGTCCAAAATCCCACAGGATCCCTGACTGTGGTCACTGCCCCTGGGCCCATCTCCTCACTCTGAGCACCAGGAGAAGGATTTGGGGTAGCTTTGGGATCCCATGCACAAACATGCAAGTGGTTCCACAGGAGTTGGTTATTCTCACCTAGTGCCTTGGGGCTTTTTCTTCCCAATTAAGCATAATAAATCTTAAACTCACTGAATTTTCATTAAAGTCATCTTATAGATAACCAATTGAATTTCCGAAAGATTTAAAAAGGAGAAACAAAGCGGCTGCCTTGATTTTACAAATCTGACTTATTGAAATACTCAAGTCCAGCTGAATACTTCTACACTTAAACCACACCTTGCCCATCCCCTTAAAGTTATCAAAGAAAGAGTGAGACATAAAGCTTTTAAGAGTAAGTGTAAAGCGACACTAACTTTTAACCAGTAGTATGAGACCATACCTGACCCATTCACATTGATCACATACATCATATATGCTCCCCAAAATAAAGAGATCTCAAACACAATGTGTCCAATTTGAACAGATAAATATTTAGGATGCAGGGTCAAATATAGCAGTTTCTATAATCATTACATTACATATATATCCAAGTCATATGAAGAACTAAATTACTTTAGAAACACTGTTTTAAATTCACATTTCATTAATATGTTATTTGAATTCTTTGAACATGCATCTTCAAATAGAGTTTGGGGCATCGCTAAAGCCACTTGTTGAGTCCCCTAACAGTTTTCTGTGGTGTATCTTCACATTGTCCTCTTCCATTGAAGTTGGTGAAGTTGAAGCAGTTTTTGAAGTCATGTATGTGCTACTAGTGAAAAAATTCTGGCAAGTCACAAGAACACATCTGAATAACAGAACAGTAGAAATTTTGTCCTGTGGGTCCACATTTATCTAACTAAACCTCATACTTCACTGCTTTTTAAATGCACCTTTTACAATAACAACCAACATTTGCTTTTGTAAAGTCAAACCCTAAAAAGCAATTACCCAGCTAGCATTAAATTTGCCTTAGAAAAATCTAACTCACCTAGCTGTCCTAGGATTGGCAGAGATGGTTTCAGGACAAGGTGCCTTCTCTCCCTGATGCTGTTCAAAATACATGGGCTGAGAGAGCACCCCCGTAATATGACAGCCTTGGTAAGCTTTAATAGGAAGACTGAAGGAGAATTTGGGGGGACACTTTCATCTTATACTGGGGCAGATGAATTTTTCATATTCAGATGGGGGTACAAACTAAGGAAAAACTTGCAGACCCCACTCATGAGGCTTGGAATGAAAAGACATAACATAAATGTATACACAAAATAGTAGATAAAGCAGCAGTAAGTGCGAACGGATTTCTGAAATGGAGCGTTCGCTCTCAGGGAGAGTTGCATGGAGAAGGCACAGCTGAGCTGGTCCTCAACAAATGACTTTCATCTAGGAAAAGGAGCTATCCTTCAGGCTTCAGGAGCAGAGAAAAGGCCTCCTGACCCCAGGGCTCACATTTTCACACATTAATCTGGAACAAACAATAGAGCTCAAGCGAATAGGAGAGGGGAAGGAAGACTTCCCAGAAATCGGCTTAGCTATGATTTAGGAGCCACTGTTGCTTAAGCACTTGGCAGGTGTCAGGTGCTGTGCTAAGTGACCATGCAAAGGACTAAATGCGTTCTTGTCACAGTCCCTACTGCACGGGGTTGTTACTGCCTACAGCTCAAAGATCAGGAAACTGTGTAGCAGTCAAATGTCTTGCCCTTGTTCCACATGAGAACAGGACGAGTGCCTGGGTCTGAAGCCAAAGCCCGTGGACCTCCAGAGCCAAGCACATCAGCCCAGGCACGTGTGGGTGTTCAAGTCTAGGCAAAGAGAATAGGTGACACCGATGATGACAAGCCACAATGCACAATGCTTTAAGAGCCCACGATTCGAACCCAAATTTCCATCAACAGATGACTGGATCAACAAAATATGATCTATACAAACAATGGAATATTATCCAACCTTTAAAAAGAAGGAAATTTAGATACATGCCACAACATAGATGAACCAAAGGACAAATACTACATGATCTCACTTCTATGAGGCACCTAGAATCAGCAAATTCACAGAGACAGAAAGCAGCAGAAAGGTTACTGGGGGCTGGGTGGCAGGAGGAGGAATGAGTGTTACTGCTTAACGGGTACAGACTTTCAGTTCAGGATGACGAAAAATTCTGGAACTAGATGGTGGTGATGGTTATACAACACTGTGAATGTACTTCACACTTAAAAAGGGTTAGAATGGCAAATTTTATGTCATATATGTTTTACTACAATAAAAAATGTTTAATTATTTTTGAAAATTGGATACACTAAGTAGAAACAAGTGGAAAAGAGAGAAGTAATTTTGAGCCTGAGAATAAATGGCAAAACACTAAAGAGACATTGGGAGGGGAAGACAGGAGGGGGTGAGCAACAAGCCCAACTTACCAGGGTCCTCTGGGCCCTCCTTCATGTGTGAGGAGGCAGCCGTTCCACGGCCACCCCCAAATCAGTCCTTTCTTTGAACTGCAGGAATTCTTTATTTGTACCTCTGGGGGGTACTTAGCACCTCCTGTCTTATGAGTGGTACTTAGTACCTACGCACATGCTTCTCCCTCTCCCTGGCCAGGGCCTCCTCCCATCTATCGTTATATGCCCTTGGTGCTTAACATAGTCCCGAGCCCAGGACAGGTGCTTAACAAGCATCTACCGAGTCATAAATGACCCTCTGTGATTCTTACTGTTTCTCTGTGGCAAGTCCCTGGAGGATATATTCATAGAACAGTGATTCTCAAAAAAAGAAAGGGGTATTGAAAGCATTTTCCAACTTCAATAGTCTCCTTCTTCTACCCCCCCCACAGAGCTGCTGTGAGTCAGTGCACCAGAAAGGAGTACAGAACATCTCCTGGCTGACTTGGGGGAGAAAAAGAAAAGGGGGCAAGCCACTGATTTAAAGCCTACATAAAAATATTCTCTTGCTCTTATTTTCATCATGTTTTATAGCTCTCAAACTGTTTCACTGATGTATAATGTAAGCCCAAGACCACTGTCAACTTAAGGGCAAGCGTCTTTAGAAGACACTGAGATACATATTTGGACAGACGACTGATGATTCATTCAAAACAAATTGTGGCTGCCCATGGGGAAGGGACGAGATCAAATAAGTACTTTTCTTAGGTAGAAGAGCAAATATCAGAAGGTCTTAAGCCCAGAATCCCATACCAGGGCTGGACTCCAAATTCTGTGAGTTTTGTATAACAGAAAAGAGAATCTTCCAATCCAGGGGGAACAAACAAGACTTGAGCACAAAATCCAGAGTCCCACGTGAGGACCCTAGTGAGGAAGATGCTCCCAGAAACACAGAGCTAGTGGGCGGCCATCTGAGATGTGAGGAATGCTGACAACGAGACCTGCCCAACATTCTCCAGAGCAAAACAAACAAACAACAATAACAAAAACCATATAGCTCTCCTCCCTTCTCTCTTCACACATAGCTACAAAGACCTGTCATGGGGATCTACCTGAGAAAATGATGATTATAGTCAGGACATGCCCCATGAAGATATCCAGGTCACGTACAGCCTTTGTGTGGGACAGCCTTTGTGTCTCGGCAGTACATATTTAAGAGGGCAAGTGTCCATTCAAAAAAATTCCTAGAAGCAAGATTAGTCCACTTGTCTTCCAATACCGATTGAATATGGCTAAGCAATTGCTGTAGATATGTCCCAATGACACAGAGAAGTTTATTGGTAAGAGCTAGAGAAGGCAGCAGGCTTGGGCAGATAGCCTCAGTCAACAGCTTTGTGGCAGCGGATGGAGACAAGATCTGCTTGTTAGGCTGACCCAACCTTCTGCAAAGAGCAAGACAGAAAAGGCTTGTATAGATTAAGCTTCTCACTGATAAACTGGATCAATAAGGCACATTATTTCAGTTGATGTTCAGCACAGGAAGAGCTGGAATTATGTCTGTATGACTGCATGCTGAAGAACATGACACCACGTTCTAAGGGTATTAGGCAAGACAAACAGAGCCTGTTATTACAAAAGCTAAATAAAAGGCTTTTTGCCACTGAAATAATCCAGAAAAGACTTCACCTTACTGGACTCAGCTGAATCACAAAGTAAGCCCTGAAGCAAGAGCCTGCACCATAAGGGTAGACAACTTAACAGCAGAGAGGATCAAATATCCTTTCACAATAGCCAGAGCTGGCCCCAAGCTAGGAAGGCACTCTCCTCCCCCAAGGGCCAGGGATGGAGAGGAAGGTCCACTTGTTTGAGAAACTGCATGCAGAGAAGGTACCTAGATCTTGGGGTCCTGTCAGGTGCTTTGCTCAAAGACAGGATCTTCCCATCTTCCCGTGGTGACTATGGAAATAAACAGAATATGAACATGGAAAGAATCCTAGACCCGGATGCAAAAAGATCACATTCTAGGTACTGGCTGTGCCTCTGATGAGCTGCAAAGTTTGAGCCAGCTCCTCTACTGATGTGGGCTTCAGGGAGAATAAAGAAGAGAGAGGGAACAAAGGAAAGCTATGCCTCCTTCCATCATGAATACCATGGTAGCTTCTCCAAGACTATGTAAGAGAAGAGAAAAGATGGCCAGGCAATCCTGGTGTTCAGGACTAAACAATCAAGTTTCCACCTATACCCAAAGACCCCAGGGAACAGTGATGTATGAAGAAAATAATCAATGTTAAAAACCCTCAATTCTATGTGGTGGGTCTATGGGTGCCCTTACTACTATTTTATTCTTCTTTGTATGTTGCTGCATTTTTTCCAATTTTTTATTATGGTAAAATTCATATAATATAAAATGTGCCATCCTAACTATTAGCTGTAATTTTTTTTTTTTTTTTTTTGAGATAGAGTCTCACTCCGTCACCAGGCGCCAGGCTGGAGTGCAGTGGTGCGACCTCGGCTCACTGCAACCTCCGCCTCCCAGGTTCAAGCAATTCTCCTGCCTCAGCCTCCCCAGTAGCTGGGACTACAGGCGCACGCCACCACGCCCAGCTAATTTTTTTGTATTTTTGGTAGAGACGGGGTTTCACCATGTTGGCCAGGATGGTCTCGATCTCTTGACCTTGTGATCCACCCGCCTCGGCCTCCCAAAGGGCTGGGATTACAGGCGTGAGCCACCGCGCCCAGCCTAGCTGTATTTTTTTAAGTTTCTCGAGATAAAGAAGCTATAACTGAGTCAGGTCAGTTCACGTCTTCCTGTATTTATGTATTTCCCACCTGCTCCACAAAGATCTAGGATAGCAACCTGTCCTTAGAACAGAATGACAGATAGGATATAAACCCCTCCTGGAAAATACGTATCTAAGCTTGCACTGGACCCGGCTCAGCCACTGACCTGCTATGTGAGCCACTTCCACTTAAGTGCCTCTTTGAAAAAGGGGTCACAATACAAAAAAAGCAGCAACACTCTGAACATCACAGGGGGATGAAGAACTCTCCTTAGTCCCAGGCAAACAGAAAGCCTGAGGATAAAGCACTTACAATGTTTTCTTTGCTTTCAAGTTGAGGATATCAGTGAAGACTAACACACCTGCAAGAGTTAACAGACCTACAGAAGACAGATCTGATAACCTCGGCAGAAGTGGTAGAGGCCTGGTGCTGCAGGAATCTAGAGGAGGAGAGAAGAGTACGCATGCACCGGGATCCGAGGGAGGGCTGTCCAGAGAGCTGAGGGTGGAACCAGGCCAGGTCTGAAAAGGCAGAGACAGGAGTGGGTGGAGACACACCACTAAGAGCCAGACAGTGCTGCAAGCAAAGAGGCAGGGAGGAGGCCCTGCAGGGGCAGCAGGTGGGCTGGGGATTCACAGCAGTGTTGTAAAGCAACGGCCAGGAGCCTCTGCCTCTCTCTCCCATGACAGCATTCTTGTCAGCAGGCTGAGTAAGAAACAGCTGGCTGCAAGAGGCTCGCCCTCGCCCAGTTGGTGTTTAGTTCACAGAGCCCTCCTGTCCCCGCCAGGACCCAGGCCTGGGGTGACAGACCGGGGAAGAACAAGACCCAGTCCTTGTCTTCAAGGAGTCCATACCACCCCACAGCTCGCAGAGGTCACAGCTATCACATATCAGTGACCTGGATAAGAAGGCTAAAGCGGGCGCAGGTTGGGTAGAGTTACTTACACCTCTTAAAATAGATCAAGGTTTCAGAGAGACTGATAACCAGAGAAATGGCTTAGCAGGACATGGGTGAGAAGACAGAACACAAAGAACTCTCTGCCCAGCGAGAGGAAGACCAGCCTCTCACAAGTTTGGAGAAATCTACTTCTGAGTTGAGTTTTTACAGAGTTCAACAGGTACCTACTGTTACTTTAAAAATCAGAGATGAGGCCGAGTGTGGTGGTTCACGGCTGTAATCCCAACACTTTGGGAGGCCGAGTGGGGTGGATCATCTGAGGTCAGGAGTTCGAGACCAGCCTGGCCAACATGGCGAAACTCCATCTCTTCTAAAACTACAAAAATTAGCCGCACATTAAGGTACACACCTGTAGTCCCAGCTATTCAGGAGCCTGAGGCAGAAGAATCGCTTCAACCTGGGAGGCGGGGGTTGCAGTGAGCCAAGATCACGCCATTGTACTCCAGCCTGGCAACAGAGCAAGACTCGGTCTCACCAAAAAAAAAAAAAAAAAAGGAAAGATGAATGGAATCTACAAGGTAATTATTATAGGCTGTGAGTCCCCCCCGCAGGACTGGACACAGCCTGCAAAACACACATGGGACCCCGTTCTGACCTCTAAATTGTGCCTGTTACGTGGACCACCTCAGTGGCATTGGAGGAGGCAATAAGTGAAACAGAGAAAAGGTTCACCAGGATTTAGCTCATCGTAGGGCAAAGAAGGGAGGTACTGGTGACAACCGTGAGACATGAGCTAAAGTTACACAGAGAGCTCAGGTAACTATAAAAAGAGGCCACTGTCCCTGGCGAAGCCCAAAACAAAACAAATCTAACAAGCTGCAGAAGATTAGAGAATAATGACCAGTGTTTCTGTCTTTTAAGACAGAAAGAAAAAGAGACTGTCCAGTTCAGCCATTACCTGCTTGGAATAGGTGATACTAGTTTGGGGTCTCTGTATTCCCTTTATGTTTCACTTAAAATTTATTTTGAAAATTCAGATCTCTTCAAAAGTAGACATAGTAGTATAATAAAACTGTATTTTATGTACCCATGACTCCAGCTTCAATAATGATCAACATTTTGCTAATATTGCTTCATTATATCCACTTTTTAAAAAATTACTTTAAGGTACATCCCAACACCCTGTCTCTCAAATGACATTTCGGAGGCCTCCAGGGCTCTATGGCTTTACGGTGTGGGGATATCATGCGCAGGACAGTAAAACTGACTGGCACACGGCTGCGTCTTGCCAATCGTCCAAAGGTTTCAACAAAAGGAATCAACCTGAATATTGACTTGAAGCATCCAACTCAGCGTAGTATTTGTCATGCAAGAAAAAGGCCCACGTGTTCAATCTGCAAATATTCAGGATAAGTAAGACAGCTCTAGCCTCAGGGGACAAAAGAGTAAACAAAAGAGAAAAAAATAAAAGGCCTATCCCAATGAGGCTTCCACATTGCTAAGTTTTGGGACCAAAGACAAAACATATTCCGGAGTTAACCTGACTCTGACTCTCCTGAAATCACAGATATATTTAAGATGAATCACAACCTAGCCAGAGAGCAGTTTCTATTCCCCATCTTTTTTTTTGGGGGGTAGGGGAGACAGTCTCGTTCTGTTGCCCAGACTGGAGAGCACTGGTGTAATTTCGGCTCACTGCAACCTCCACCTCGCGGGTTCAAGCAATTCTCTGCTTCAGCTCCTGAGTAGCAGGGATTACTGGCAGCCACCACTACGCCCGGCTAATTTTTGTATTTTTAGTAGAGAGGGGGTTTCACCATCTTGGCCAGGCTGGTCTTGAACTCCTGACCTCATGATCCACCCACTTCAGCCTCCCAAAAGTGCTACGATTACAGGCGTGAGCCACTGCGCCCGGCCTCTATTCCCTTTTAATTGACAAACTGAGTTCTCTCCTTTTTAAAAAATGGCATTCAGAGGTCTCTACGATACTGGTGCTAGAGAAGGAGTTAACTTTCTGGTTTTCTAAACTTTCGATGATGTACCCCAATCAGTAACAAATAAATGCACCCCTCACATGTAAATGCTTTTATCTATAAACTATATACATACGCATTCTGCAAATATTTTCTGAACATTAGAAAACACACAAATACGAATTTAAAAGATGGCCAAGGAAATAACTATCCATAGAAATTCTAATGTTTCTGTTCTATTCTATACTCTAATGGATGGTCTAGCCACCCACTATGGGGCAGACACCCCACTCTAGAGAGAGCCCTTCAATCTCCTGAGCAGCCCTGCAGCCTCTCTGGTGGCTTGCCTGGCCAGCATCTCCATCTGTTCCCCACCATGGACAACAATGAATGAAACTGCTAATGGAAACACCCTGAAACATGTGCCACGCCTGGGAGGCAGAGGGACAGTGCCTGACAAAGCCTGCAAAAAGGGACTGTCACATCAAGAATGGAGTAAAGCAGTGATGGAGAGAAGCATGCCAGAGTGGGCAGGACGCTGCTGGTGACCATCACCTGGCCTGCATGAGAGGCCGAGTAGACTGAGCTGGCCTTTCAGGAGGATGGAGACTCGAGGCCGAAGCCCATGCCAGGCTCCATGGCTGGCTTCCTCTGGAGGTCTGTCCTGGGCACCCTGCGGCTTCAGCCCTCACCCAAGGGACAAGGATCTTCACCCTGCCTGAACTGGAGTTTGCCTCCGACTCATGTCAGGAGAGAAAGCACAGACTGGCTCTGTCTTCAGAGTCCATCCTGGGACTCTGGGCTGCGGAGCCACTCCCTCACGAACTCAGTTCCGTCCACTGTGAGGGGCCTGGCTGGGCTGCTTGACAGACAAGGACCCTGCCAGCTCCCCGTCCTGGGATGCCTCAGAAGCTTGCCTGAGGCACAATGTAGGTAATTGTCCCACAGAAGGAACAATGAGCCGTTTGACCATTTCACTAGTGGCACAGAAACAAGGGGCGATTTAAAAGCAGGAATACCAGGTAAACTAAGACTACAGTACAGTTATGTAAGATTAGCTAGGGCTCAATGCTAATCTCCTCCCCCTCCCACACCCTGCAAAGACCACAGCCACCTGCTTCTCCGACACAACTGAAACTACATGGAAAGAAACGCCTTAGATGTACTCCTAAACATAAACTTCACCCAAGTGAAAGCACAGGCTTAGGTCTAGAGACTTTCAATGCCTTGATCTTAGCTATAAGATCTAAATTTTGGCTGGGTGCGGTGGCTCACGCTTGTAATTCCAGCACTTTGGGAAGCCGAGGCAGGCGGATCACCGGAGGTTGGGAGTTCAAGACCAGCCTGACCAACATGAAGAAACCCTGTCTCTACTAAAAATACAAAACTGGCCAGGTGTGGTGGCGTATGCCTGTAATCCCAGGTACTTGGGATGTTGAGGCAGGATAATCACTTGAACCCGGGAGGCAGAGGTTGCAGTGAGGCAAGATCACACCATTGCACTCCAGCCTGGGCAACAAGAGCAAAACTCTGTCTCAAAAAAAAAAAAATCTAACTTTTGCACAGTATCACAATAGACAAACCTGGAATAGTACAACATTACAATGTATGTTCTCGTCAGGGACCATCTTCTATGGGACATCTGACCATCGGAATCTGCCCTACCCCTCAATCCGTCATCAGATAATCTTACATCCTTACTAGCTGTAAGGCCCTGTGTCAAATGCTGCTAAAAACACAGAAATGACAATGACTAGGTCTCCCCCGTGCCCAGAGCTTAGAGTGTGGCTGAGGTGCCTATCTGAGAAAGCCAGATATGCGCTCATGAAAAGCTGCGTGCAGGACAGAGGCTGGGATGCTCGTCAAAATATTTAATAGCCAGTACGGCCAGGCATCAACCAGTCAGAAAAGACACAGGCCAGTGTACCAGAACAGGGCTCAGAAGTTCCTCTGCTGCCCCAGGTATTAACCTGTTAGTTTCCGAATTAAGGGTGGGGCACTTGGGGTAGCAGCTATTCTCTACCTAGGACGGGAGTATTTCGACATTTTAACCACCAGTATGGTCGCTGGTGCATTCCAACTGAAGGACAGCGTAGCTGGGGAAGGGGGAAAGTCACTCCAGGAAAAGTGCCTCTGAGGAGCAGGGCTCTGTGGGACAAGGAATGGCATTCCAAATAGGCCGAGTTGGCACTGTACCATTTAGATGTACTTTTTTTTTGGAGGCAGATTCTCACTCTATACCCTAGGCTGGAGTGCAGTGGCGCCATCTCGGCTCACTACAACCTCTGCCTCCAGGGCTCAGGTGATTCTCCTGCCTCAGCCTCCAGAGTAGCTGTGATTACAGGCGCACACCAGCACAGCCAGCTAATTTCTGTACTTTTAGTGGAGTCAGGGTTTCACCATGTTGGCCAGGCTGGTCTCGAACTCCTGACCTCAGGTAAGCCACCCACCTCGGCCTCCCAAAGAGCTGGAATGGCGTGAGCTACCACACCTGGCCTACATGTACTCAACACAAACTTTATCCCAACAAAAGCACAGGCTTGGGTCTAGAGATTTTCAATATCTTGATCTTAGCTGCAAGAGCAAGGATACCATCGGACCAGGACACAGGAAGTCGGTCAGGTGGCTGACAGCACCCATGTACAATTTCTTGGGTATACAGACCCATTAACCCTGTGCCACCAGAGTTCACTGTATGTGAAGCCTCAGCATATGGTGGTTTAGGGAGGTGTGGAGATAGCAGGTAGGAACCAAGCTGCAGAAGCATCTGAGAGGCAAGGTGAATAAAGACCTGGGGCCTTACGGAGGGGAGCCTGGAAGGCTTCTGCTCAGGAGGGATTTGATCAGAGCTGTGCTTTAGAAAAAGCAACCCTCCCCCTCTGCACCCTCCCCCACTTTCTAACAAGGGCCTTCACTGTTTAAATTGCAGGTGACAATTCTGGATCAGAATGGCAATACTGAGAAGGCAAGGAGGAAATGCGTGTGCATTGGACAATACCGCACAGAGAGTAGGAATAAGCAGAACTGCTGACTGGACTTCCGGGCAGAAATCAGAGGGCAACACTGAGGTCCAGCCATTCTTTGAACAGGCACAGGACCCAGAAACAAACTCAAACTCAACATGTGTGCCATGGCCAGAGGGGCAGCCAGGTTGTGTCACCTTGGCCAAGTCACCCCTCTCCCTGTCCTGCAGTCACTGCACAGGTGCAATGAATGAGTGAGGTTTATTTCAGTGTTGCTCTGAAGTCCCTCAGAGGTGGCAAGGGAGACAGAGAAAGCCTTTCAACCACTGCAGTCCTGCTTTTATGTATTTCATCTCTCAGGGTTCTGCCTAAAATCCCACTGGGAAAAGAGACCCATAACTACTAGGCAATGCTACTGTGCCTTCAAACCCTGAAAAGTCACAATTTTATTCTCTTGCCTATTGAAAGTGCTGAATATCATCTAGAATACACTGAGAAGGTCTGTTTCTGATACAAGTACCCCAAGATACACAACAGAAAGCAAACCTGTGTGCACGATGTGGTCAATCTCCTACATTAGTGAGCGCTGCTCCACCATCTGCTGAGCCTGGGTCCCGTTCCCAGCTGGAATGTGCTCTCTTCCCCCAGCAAACTGGATGCATTAATCATGTATCTCAATTGTTCTCCAGCCTTACAAGACCAACGTCTAGAGCAGATAAGCCTTTTATTTTTTAATTCTCTAGAAAGTCACAGCTACATAGCAAGTAATCTTATCACTCCCTGAGCCAAGCTGAATCAAAATTTGTGGTCTCTTTCAGCACTCTAGTGGTATAAAGAGATAATTCAAGGCAGAATGTAAATGAGATGGGGGGAGAAATCAAGAAGCAGTGACACTGAAGGAGACCCAGCTCTGTCCTTCCTGTTTGACTGACATCTGCATAGCCAGGAACTTTTTTTTTTTTTTTTTTTAGTAGACAGAGTCTTACTCTGTCTCCCAGATTAGATCACTGCAACCTCTGCCTCCCCAGTTCAAGTGACCCTCCTGTTCAGCCTCCTGAGTAGCTGGGACTACAGGCATGTGCCACCATGCCTGGTTAATTTTTGTATTGAGACAGGGTTTCACCATGTTGGTCAGGCTGCTCTCAAACTCTTGACCTCAGGTAATCCACCCGCCTTGGCCTCCCAAAGTGGTGAGATTACAGGCATGAACCACCGCGCCAGGCCTAACCTGGAACTTTCTAGGCCCTCCTGGACTGAGAAACTTCTAGCTCTGGAGGGGCAGTAGAGCCAGGAATTAGGAGTACAGACCATGTTTCCTTCTCTGATGCCCTAACTTCTTTCCATTTATCTTCCAAACCATGAAATCCCTATTTCAACCGCTTTTGACTAGAATACATGAATCCAAAAGTCCATTAAACCTATTCATTCGTAAAAACACTTTTCAAATTGTTGTTAATTTCAAGAGTTTTAAAGCACAACATGCTTTTTTTTTTAAAGACGTATTTAAACATGCAATAAAGGTTGGTAAACTGTTCTGAAAACTATCCAGCAATAGGGAGAAGTAACTAATACGGCCCATACAGCATATAATGCAGTCTTCTTCAGAACTTCTTTTTTTGAAGAATATGTAACAACGTGGAAAAAAAGCCCACAATATAGCTTAGATGATTAAAGTTAAATTGTCAAAATTTTATTCTTTAATTAACAATGTATGCTTAAAATTTGTTTATTGTATAGGGAAAAAAGACTGGAAGGAAATATATCAAAATGTTAAAAGAATTAAATCTATGTTAGAGCTTCATTTTTCCTATTTCCCAAATTTTCTCCAATAAGCATGTATGACCCTTAAAATATGAAAACTGAATATAGCTTTTCTACAGCAAGTGGTTTTGGTTTAGATATTACACAGCTTTCTGACTTTTATTTAAAACTTGAAGACCAGCAAATAATTCATAAAGAGAATCAGCCCAGGCACCTATATGGAGCCACTCATTTTGAGATTTTATTTTATTGTTTTTACTTTTTTTCTAAAGATGAGGTCTTGCTATATTGCCCAGGCTGATCTTGAACTCCTGGCCTTGAGCGACAAGACATTTGCCTACAGATGATCATATCCTTCTAAGGTAGGCAGCACAGGAGAGCAGGGCCCTTACTTACCTCCACTTAAGTTTTTGTCCAAGAGTGACACCCTCCAAGCCAGCCACACTTCAAAGAGTCTCCAATATTTCACAGGCCCCTCTTGATTCCTCAAAGGTCATAAGTGAATGGATACTGTGTTGTTTCTAACACAATCAAGAAAATGAAAATGAGCCAGGTGCAGTGACTCATGCCTGTAATCCCAGCACTTTGGGGAGGTCAAGGAGGGCAAATCGCTTGAGCCCAGGAGTTCAAGATCAGCTTGGACAATATAGTAAAACCCCCCTCTCTACAAAAAAAATACAAAAATTACCTGGGCATGGTGGTGTGCACCTGTGGTCTAAGCTACTAGAGAGGCTGAGGTGGGAGGATCACCTGAGCCCCGGAAGGTGGAGGCTGCAATGGGCCATGATCATGCCTGCACTCCAGCCTGGGCAACAGAGTGAGATCTCATCTGGGAAAAAGGAGAAAAAAAAAAAAGAAAGTAAAAATGTCATGATGTAAAAAATGAACATAACTTAGATTATCTGATAGTTTTCTCTTCTTGCCATTATATATAACCCAAGGCTTACCACCAATTGAAATTTCTTATGCATTGACATTCAGCATTTGATGTAAAATGACAATCTCAGAGTTGCTGCCACAAATCCTGGTAAAACTGCCCCTGCCTTCTCTAGTTCACAAAGGCAGCTACTCCTTTAGGGCTTGTGCTCCTTTAAAAGTTCTCAGAAGCCCCTTGAAGTAACAGCATGTTGAAACTCAAACTCAACTGCCTGCAGCTTCAGATTAGCTCTGGTCACTGAGAATTCTTCTCCAGGCACCAGTGTCAAAGGCACTTCATGACCATCCTGTGTTTGTCTAACCACCAAGTTGGACTGCCAACCTTCACTCAACACTCTGGTACCTTTATCCACCTCCTGTCAGATCACTGACTGTCAGAGAGTAAGGCTTTAAAAGGTTGTCAGATACCAATAGCTTTGAGCTGCCTTAAAGGAAATTCTTTTCTATTTTGTAACACAGGAGCCGCATGCATTGCATCATCTAAACAAGACTGTCCACAAAACATTATTAATGGATTCTAATTTAACAGAGCTTGCTTCCAAGAAACAGTAAACACAAAGGAATAATGGGCATCTATTGTAAATGGCAAACTTACACAATAAATTCAATTGATCTTAAAACCGAAACATTCCTCTAAGGTTACTGACTATAAATATCTAGAAATCACTATTCCTATAGTCTTGCTCTTTCCAGAAAAGTGAAACTGGAAGGAAGAGAGGAGGAGAAATACCCGGCTATAATAACAAGACAACCTCATCTTTTCTCAAAAGCCTCCCCAAACGCACAACCATTTTCCACAAAACGGTTACGTCAAAAAAGATGTAGCAAGACCTAGACATGAAGCATGCTAGAAGGTACGGACAGTTTTACAAGTGTTTGTGGCAGCAACTCTGAGATCGCCATTTTACATCAAATGCTTAATGTCAATGTGTTAAGAAATTTCAGTTTGTAGTAAGCCTTGGGTTATATACAATGGCAACATGAGAAAATTATCACATAATCTGAGTTATGTTCATTTTTCTGCATACATCACGGCATGCTGGTACACTTTCAGTTAGCCTAAACTTCACCGAAAAGTAGAGGTGGCTATGAAAACTCTACCTTATGGTATAAATAGATACCTGTCCCTACATGTATGGGTCACATGTATCTAACTCCCAAATGCCAAAAACTTAAAAGCCCAGATTTCTTTTTAGTCAGGCTGCCTGCAATAATAATAAAAATACTGCCAAAATACAAACAACAGAGACAGGAAGGAAGTATGTCAAAATGCTTATAATTGTGGGGGAAGGGTAATCGGTCTTTTTTTTTTTTTTTTTTTTTGAGACAGTCTCCCTCTGTCGCCCATGCTGGAGTGCAATGGCTCAATTTTGGCTCACCACAACCTCTGCCTCCTGGGTTCAAGCGATTCTCATGCCTCAGCCTCCCCAGTAGTTGGAACTACAGGTGCGTGCCACCAAGCCCGGCTAATTGTTTATATTTTTAGTAGAGACAGGGTTTCGCCATGTTGGTCAGGCTGGTCTCGAACTCCTGACCTCAGTGATCCGCGCACCTTGGCCTCCCAAAGTGCTGGGATTATAGGCATGAGCCATCACGCTGGGCTGGGTAATTGGTTTTTTTTTTGTTTGTTTGTTTTTAAGATGGGGTTTCACCATGTTGGTCAGGCTGGTCTTGAACTCCCGGGCCTCAGGTGATCCGTCCGCCTTGGCCTCCAAAGTGCTTGGATTACAGGCGTGAGCCACCACGCCTGGCCAGGGTAATTGTTTTTAAAAAAATTATTCTGTTTACAGTAAATTCAGAAAACAGAAGTCTGTAATATGTCTGTTATTTTAAAGGGGAGAGGTGTAAGCTGTGCTGACAGCAAGTTTCTTTTTCTAATCATAGAATTTTGGCTCGTGAAAGATTTTAGTCTAATGCAGTCTGTTCACAAATATAAGGAGAGGGCCTCAGATTAGGGAGGTGTTTTCCGAATTGAGTCAGAACAAGAAAGTAAGTCTCCCAAGACTGGTCCTTTTTTCCACTATATCACACTGCACTGTCTGGCTCCAATGTGATGGCAAGCAATGGGTCCCTAAAAAGCTCCATCTTCTCAGGCCTACCCAGCACAGACCTACAACTCAAAACTTTTACGTTTTAGCCAATCTCACCTTCCTCGTCCACTTCAAAAACAAAAACAAAACAGAATCAACCAGAAGGTTTTGGTTGATTTTTTGCTTGCATGAAGCCAATAATTGTTTTCGTTGGGATAATCACAGGTTAAGTTGTAAAATGTGTGGCAGAAACTGCAAGATTTAACCAGTTTCTCTTAACACTCATCGAAGGTCAAGAACTAATAAAAAGCAGAGCAGTGAGAGTCGCGGGACTTCAGATATGCCTGCACGAAGCTTAAAAGTCTTAGCCGGGACACTAGAGGACGCTTTTAGAATGGCCACTCTTAATTATGCTCCATAACCTTGAAACTGGACGGAGTTGCGGGGGGGGTTCCACACGCTCACACGGACTGATTGGGGGAACGCCTGTCCCCAGACTCGAATCCACGTGTCCATTCACATACCGCCACTCTCCGTCTACGCTGCCAGGTGACAGACATCATATTTGCTTCCCAAATTCAAAACATGCCAGCGCTCCTGAAATCAATGACTCCACGGCCAAGCGCAGAGGCCACGGGCACTCCTCTGGAGACACCGCAAGAATGTCTGCCTCTGGCAGCGGCCTCTGAGCTGCCAGTGGCCCTCGTGCCGGCGCGCGGCGTGGAGCCCGCATCTCAGTGCGCGCGAATGCAGCCCCGCCCCGTGCGCGGTCCGAGCGCCGGCGAGCCCGGCCTCTGGGGCAGGCGGGGGCCGCGGCCGAAGGCACTGTCAGCAGCCCCGCGGGACAACCTCCCTCCAACGGAAGCGGGGCGTCCGACTGCTCCGCCACGCCGGTCCCCGCTGCCGCACACACGGGTCGGTACCGCGCGCGTCCTCCGCTGCGCACCAGCACCGCGCCCGCGCCTCCCGCAGCTCAAATACAGGAAGCCGCGGCGGCTCAGGCGCCCTGGAGGCCTCCGGCTGCCGAGGGAAGCGGGGCCGCGGGCAGGAGGCCGGGAAGGTGCCGCGGCCCCAAGAGCCTGAGACGGCTCACGCGCCTCCGCGGCGGCCGCTGCTCCGGCTGGGCCCTGAGGGGCAACCTTAACCCGCGCCTCTGCCCGGGCCCGGGCACCGCTGCGGGAGCAGGCGCGGCTCCGCACGGCGGGCGCACTCACCTCCTCCGCGGCCGGGCCGCTCCGCCGCCGGCTGTCACTGCAGCCCACTCCCTGCCCCGCGCCGGCTCCGGATGCTATTTAAGGCGCCGCTGCCGCCGCCGCCGCCGCTGCCCGGTGGCTGCGCCCCCGCCGCCGTCGCGGCTGAGCCAGGAGGCTGCTTGTGCTCTCGCAGCGCCGGCCCCGCCCTCCAACGGCCCCGCCCCCGCCCCCTCAGGCCCCGCCCTCCAGCGGGCCCGCCACGTCCGAGCCACGCCCCGCCGCGCGCCCGGCCGCCCTCCAGTCTGGGCGCGCGTGGCTGGCGGGTGGCTGGCGGGCTAGAGGTGGCGGCGGGCGAACACGGCTGGAGTCGCCCAGACTGCCCCGGATTTCATAATGAATCTGAGGAAGGACAAAGGGTATATTGGACCGCCTCAGCTCAGAGGCCCCGCGGACCCTGGGTCCCGCGATGCCCGAGGCGCGGCCGGCGCCCTCCGGATCCTGCACCCTCAGCGCGTGTCCCGCTGGCCTGTGAGCAGGCCGGGCTTCTGCTGCAAGGGCCCTGGCGGCTAGAGCCTTCCTCTTCGTTTCTCCTTGACACTGAAGTGCGCGGCCCCTTTGAGCCCGTTTTCACCGCAGCCCCACAGGGTTTCACCACGCTGCCTGGCCAGAAGACCCTTTCTGTCGGGTGTCTGCAGAGCCCGGCGTGGGCAGCGCCCGCAGCTTGCGCTGGTGCAGGGGAGCGGAGGGCCGACTGCGCGCTGCACCAGGGCGGCCACCTGCTGTGCGGTTCTGAGGGCTTCCGCGTCCCTACCATGCCCATCTGGGGGCTTCAGAAGACAACAGGATGGTTTCAGGCTCGTATCCCAAAGGCTGCTCTTTTAGCACTTGGGGCCTACCAGGAACCTCAACCTCTACCAACAGTGGTCCCGGTTACCATGGGGTTTGCGCCTAGCGTTGGCTGGAGGACTGTTTGAAGAATGATTGTTGTCATAAATGCCTTTGTAAATAACAGATACTGTTTACACAGTGCTTGATGCCGGGCAGTGCTGCAAACACTGCATACACATTATTCTGTTTGATCTTCATAACCCGATGGGGTAGGTACTGTCATTACTGCCCTTTTACAGAAGAGGAAGCTGGGGCACAGAGGTTAAATGCTAGTGAGGGCAGTCCCACACTTGGCACTCAGGCAGGCTGCCCCCAAAGTATGGGCACAAGCACTGCAGGACCATGCCTGAGCTGCAGGCCGGCGAAACAGACCATGAGTTCACTCCAGGACTCGGGCACCCTGCAGTTCACTCCCCACAAATATCTTAAGGATTTTCTCTGGGTGTCTCACAGTGTGCAGGGCACGGCGGTGCGGTGAGGTGAGACCAACGCACACACCAGCAGCATCTCTAACAGCTCAGTTCATCTAGATCTGTATCTTCCAAATCTAGACAAAATGGACCCACATTTGTTTTCACTGGTTCCCGCTTGGCTACTCCCCCGGTTTCTCGGTCTAGGTCTCGCCTCCCCAGCCGTGATTTCGTCATCTTCGCCTCTCCTTTTTCCTCTCACTTCTCCAACCAGTCCTTCAGCCCCAGAGCCTCCGCAGGCACCTCCCAAGTTCTGTGGTCTGTGTTTTTCAAGGGCTGCTGGAATGAAGTACCACACACTAAGTGGCTTCAACACCCAAAATGTGTTGTCTCTCCTGGTTCTGGAGACTTAGAAATACAAAATCATGGCATGGGCAGAGCTGGCTGCCTCTGAGGGCCATGAGAGGGCATCTGTGCCAGGCCTCTCTGGCTTGTAGACGGCCATCTTCTCCCTATGTCTCTTCACACCATCGTCCCTGTGGTGTGTGTGTGCAAATTCCTTCTTTCTATAAGGACACCAGTCATACTGGTCTAGGGCCCACTCTAATTGCCTCATTTTAACTTGATTACCTCTGTAATCAAGAGGTAATCTCCAAGTAAGGTCACATTCTAAGATACCTGAATGGCCAGGCATAGCGGCTCACGCCTGTAATTCCAGCACTTTGGGAGGCTGAGGCAGGCAGATCAACTGAGGTCAGGAGTTCAAGACCAGCCTTACCAACATGGTGAAATCCTGTCTCTACTAAAAATGCAAAAATTAGTGGGGCATGGTGGCACATGCCTGTAATCCCAGCTATTCAGGGGGCTGAGGCAGAAGAATCACTTGAACCCAGGGAGGCAGTTGCAGTGAACCAAGATCACACCGCTGCACTCCAGCCTGAGAGACAGAGCAAGACTCTGTCTCAAAAAACAAACAAAAAAACCTGAACATATGAACTTGGGTAATGGGGGGTGACAATTCAACCCATAACATGTGGACGGTTGTCACTGGCTGTCTCACCTTATCTCTTCTCAAGACACTTTTCTCTCAAACTGGGTGCCTCTCCCTGGGCTCTAGCCCCTAATACAGGTGATTTACAACTGATGGTTGGGAAAGGCACGCAACCAGAATCAGACCTGAGTTCCCACTCCTGCTGGCAAGAGCTTTTGTGTGACATTGGGAAGCAACTTCATTCATCAGAACCCCAGATTTCTCCTCAGGATATAAGGGGGCTTGGCTGAATAGTCTCTCATCGCTGTCAGCACGAACACTTAAAAAAACTTTTTATCTAATCACTCCAAAAAGCTCTACAATGTATGGGGTTGTCTTGTGGCCTTGCGATAGGGACTTTGATGGGAGGCAGTATTGCACAGTGGTTAAGAACACAGGCTTTGGGGTGGGCGACTCTGCGTCAAGCCTCATTGCATCCTCTGTAAAACAGGAAAAATACCTACCTCAGACAGGTGTCATAGATTGACAGCCGTGCCCCTTGATTTTCTCATTAAATGAATATTCCAGACTCTATAGTTGGGAGTTCAATTTTGTGACTTAGGTAAGAAACTAGTCTTTTTTTTTTTTTTTAAACGAAAGACATGATAGTTTGTTTTTAAAATTGCAGGAAACTCACACCTGTAGCCCTAGCACTTTGGGAGGCAAATGTAGGAGGCTTGCTTGAGCCCAGGAGTTCAAGATCAGCCTGGGCAGCATAGTGAGACACTGTCTCTAACAAAACATTTTTAAAAATCGTACCACACTGATCACAGTGACCACCATCCACATAATGATGGCTTTTCTCTTGGCTATTAATACTGCAGTGTTTTTGTATACTGAAATGTTTCAATGGAACCAACAATATTAAAGAATAAAGATCCTAGATGAAAATAAACACTAATAATCCTGCTGTCCTCTCACACAGAATTAATTTAAACTCCATTGAATCAGTAGCATTATAATGTTATGTAGTTATGAGGAATGGAATTCTTTTAGAAGTAGGTGGCATGAACTTATGCTTCCTTGTACTTACTTCTTTAAGAAACCAGGCTTAACCCTTCTTTCTACTTTCTTTCTTTTGTTTCAAACACCTCTCTAGCCAAGGGAATAAGAGCCAATTGGATATTGCAGTGGAGCAAATTTCCTAACGGAAATTTGAGTCTTTCTTCGGTTGCTCCAGCCCTTGTAACGTTTCGGCCTGATTAAAATATTGTGGCTATTTCTGGCTAGATCCACATTGACATCTGCCTAACACTGATGGATCAGTCTCCTAGAGAAGCTAAAGAGAGTTGGGCTGGGTGCAGTGGCACATGCCTATAATCCTAGCATGCTGGGAGGCCAAGGTCAGCAGATCGCTTTAGCCCAGGAGTTCAAAACCCGCCTGGGCAACAGAGCAAGACCCTGTCTCTACAAAAAATACAAAAATTAGCCCAGCACAGTGGTGTGCACCTGTAGCCTGTAGTTCCAGCTACATGGGAGGCTGAGGTGGGAGGATCTCTTGAGCCCAGGAGGTCGAGACTGCAGTGAACCATGATTACACCATTGCCCTTTGGCATGGGCAACAGAGCAAGACCCTGTCAAAAAACAACAACAACAGCAAAAGAGTCAAAGTCTTTCTGGGACAAGCTGATTGGTTTACAGTGCCCTTGTCTCAGAAGTTCCCACTTGTGACTGGGAACTACAAAGCTGTGATTATTATTGAGCTGCATCTATTTCTTCTGAGCATGGCTATCTGAAGTATAGCCATCAATTAATAGTGGCCGATGTGCTTTTAATTACAGACTTTGGTAGTTGGCTGGCTAGAGGAAGATTGGCATCAGTAATTGAGTGCTTGTTGTTCAATCTGTTTTTGGGCTGCAACTGTATTAGACATACGTCCATGTCCCCCATGAAACGGTAAGGGCCTGGAGGGAGGCAGTGTGTCCCGTGAACCCTCATGAACCATCCCAGTCTTTCTTACTCCCTGCAAGTCCTCTGCATTTACACAGATTAGGTATTCAATTGTTGAGTTGGACACATTTTTCTGACTACTCAGATGTATGTGATCAATGGCAGCCAAGGGTGGAGCCATGTTTGGAACTTAAACTCCTACAATTTAGGGAACCTCTTTAAGAAAATTACAGATACAAAGTTGGATACAAAAGTGAATGTTTCCCTTAGAATTAGAACAGAAATCACAGTAAAATGCAAAATTTTAAAAGTTTGGGTTTTCTAGGGCCTCCAGCAGTAGGGAAGGGAAAAAATGTTCCCCACACAATTGCAACCATAAATTTCACAAAATCCAGAAAAAAAATAACCTAAACATTTTATTAATTCTTTTTCCTACCTCTCTAATGTTTTTTTTCCTGTGTTTTGGGCTGCACACTTATGAATATTTTCTTCATGCAATATTTTTAATAAACTTTATAGAACAGTTTTTGATTTATAGAAAAATTGTCAAGTTCCCACAAAACCTCCACCCAATTTCCACCGATCGGCATCTTAGATTAACATTTGTGATGACGCTTCAGCCAATATTGACACATTATTATAACTAAAGCCCATCCAATGTTCAGATTTCATCTGTTTTTACCCAGTGTCCTTTTTCTGTCCCAGGATCCCAACCTGGATATGGCATTGCATTTACTTGTCACATTTCCTTAGGTTCCTCTCTACTGTGACAGTTTCTTAGACTATCCTTGTTTCCTAGGATTGTCACAGTTTGAGGCATACTGGTCAGTGTTCACAAAACATACTTCTATTGGGAGTTGTCTGATGTTTTTCGCACGATTAGGCTGGGGTTATGGGTTTTTGGGAGGAAGACCACATATGACATTTTTATAATATAATTTTCAACAATTAGAAAATTCAGGCTTTCCTCTACCATGATTGATGGGCTTTTCTTACACTGGTAGTTTTGATTCAATGTTGATGAATACCAAGTTCATTGCTTTTCATTTTAAATGAATGCTGATGGGAAGAATTTTCAGTGGTAAACCTACCAGCTATGTCCATTTCACTCTGTGTTTCTCTTCCCCTGCCCATGTACTTCCAGAGGACTTTGGAGAGGTTAGGAAGATATGAGTTGATAGGAAGATATGATCTCTGTCCTCGAACCTACTGCCAGGATGCTAGATGAGTTGACAGACAGGGTGGAGAAGTATCCCTGAAGGCATTCCTGTGAGAGAAAGCTAAGACATACATGCAAGTCACTGTGAATTCCATAACTACATCTCCCCAGACCCAAAGAGATGTATGTTCAGCTCCAGCTCCTCTTAGCTGGGTTCCAAAATGTCCTTGGCCACTTCAGCACCACCATGGGATGAGGTGGTGACAGGACAAACTTGGCATAGAGCGCACCAACTGTATCAACTGATTGCAGTTACCTTGTCTTACTTTTGCAAATTTTGTGGAAACATTTAGCCACGTGACTAGGTTCCCAGGGTCTCACAAGGGGCTTCTGTTAGTGACAAGCCCTAAAAATTAAGCTATGTTAGCCTCGCAGTAAATCTACTCCAGTTGGCAATACTTTCGCACCATTATTGTGCTACTGTTTGGATTTGCTGATCCACCTCTCGTGGGCTTTAGCAGTAATGAAGAAGGGACATTTCCACCAGGCCGACACTTTGCTAACACTACTGATAATTATCCCGTGGTCTTCAGTGGCCCTAAAGATGCCATAGTCCCTTCTCCACACCCCTTTTAGTTTTAACATGCACTTGATCCGGTGGCTTCATCCACTCCATGACGGAGAATAGTCAGTCCACAGCTGCTTAGGCCGCAGCTGCCTGGGGTTTCCCCCCTCTCTTTCGGGATCAGACATCTCCAGCTCTCCCAGAGTCGTTGCTCAGGCCCCCTCCTGGCATTGCAGTTCTCCCCCAGCACAGCGCTGACAACCAGGGCTTCCAGACCCCACCCTGCTTCCCCATAGCACTCTGTTTTTTGTTTCTTGAAGTGATATGAAGGTTTTATATAGTCAATGTCCAAAAAAAATGATAATTACTTCTTCTTTCCCACTCAACTGGCCACTTAGTTTCAACCAGTAAAATTCAACCTCTGCAAGAGTTTCTAAGGTACTCTTCATAACCTGGCCCTTCTTTCCCCACCAACTAGTTCATGTCCTTTCCCTCTCCAGCTATCTGTAGGTCAAGAGCCAAAAGTCTGGAGTCACACTGCTTGGATACAATTCCACTACTTACTAGTTCAGACCCAAGGCAAGTACTCCTCAAATCCCTATCTTCCTTATTTGCTGAGTGATTGCAATCCTGTATTGCATCAAAGCTGCATCACCAATTGTAAGAATCACTGTTTATGTAGCCCTGCTAAAATCATTTCTGCTCATTTTAATTGCAAAACATTGTCCACTGGAAGATGCACCCTCTATCAATTAGCTTTTATTGTATAACAAATCACACTAAAACTTAGTGGCTTAACACCACAGTCATTCGTTAGCTCATCATTCTTGGCACTTGGGCTAGGTTCAGCTGGGTGGTTCCTCTGCTGGTCTCTCCTGGGCTCTGTCCTGCAGCCACCAACAGCTGGTGGACCAGCTGGGGCCAGATGCTCTGGGATGGCCTCATTTACATGTTTGATGGTTGGTAGTCTATTTGCTGAGGCTCCTCAGTTCTTCACATGGGCGCCCTAGCAAGCTAGCTCAAGTGTGTTCAACCAGCGGCGTCAGGGCTCCAAGCACAGCAAAGGGGATGAGCTCAGGGTATAAGTGCTTTTCAAACCCCCTTGCATCATGTTTGTGTGCTTGAATCCAGGCAGTCTGGCTCCATACCCTTGGCTCTTAACCTGCAGAGTTCCGTCTTGCTGGAGCGGGGGAATGACAGCAGGGATGAATTCTGTTGGCCAAAGCAAGCCACATGACCAAGTCAAGACTCAGTATGGGAAAGAAATACTGAAGCGCATAGGTAAAAGGAGGAGAATTATGCTGGCTGTTTCACAATCTACCCACATCCCGATTGTATAGATGATAAAGTCTGAGAATATGTACAAGGGTACACAGAATGCAGTAGTAGCGCTTGCCTCAGAGGGTTGCTCTGTGAGCTAGTGTCAGCAGAGTCACTTAGTGTAGAGCTTGGCCCCAGTGAATGCTCTGTACATGCTATTACTATCCCATTTGTGTCTGTGCTTCTTTCTACCTGAAAGCTGGTAAATTCATGTTTATCCTCCCGAACCTAACTCAGGCATCACTCTCCCTAGGACACACACTGTTGCTCTCAGGGCTGTGCCACCCTGTACTTTACACACATTGCCTTTGCTGTAGCAGGTTGCCATTCCTGTGTTTCCCCTGGGCCTGGCTTTGCGCTCTTTGGTAGCAGATATTCTGTGTCTAGACACCTTCCTTCCCCAAGCCAATACAGTGCCTAGCACTTGATATGTATTTATTTAATTGAAGTGACATGTCACTTCCAACAGAACTGCTTCTCATTCCTGTGGGTATCATCTTCTTTTCCTCTGGGGGTGCTCTCACAGCACCCTATCATCTTTCTAGTATAGGACTTGTCACATTGAGCTGTGATGACTTGTTTGCATAACATGCACACATATATGATTTTCCTCATTTCTTTATATGACACAGAGCTCCCCAGTACCATGACTAGTGGTAGCCGCAAATACTCTATAAATACCTGTTACATTTTATTTATCTATGTATTTATTTTTGAGATTGAATCCCACTCTGTCACCCAGGCTGGAGTGAAGTGGTGCAATCTCGGCTCACTGCAACCTCTGCCTCCCGGTTCAAGTGATTCTCATGCCTCAGCTTCCTGAGTAGCTGGGATTATAGGCACCTGCTACCATGCTCAACTAAGTTTCGTATTTTTTTTTAAGATGGAGTTTTGCTCTTGTTGCCCAGACTGGAGTGCCATCTCGGCTCACTGCAACCTCTGCCTCCCAGGTTCAAACGATTCTCCTGCCTCTGCCTCCCAAGTAGCTGGGATTACAGGCATGTACCACCACACCTGGCTAATTTTTGTGTTTTTAGGAGAGACGGGGGATTTCACCATATTAATCAGACAAGATGGTCTTGAACTCCTGACCTTGGGTGAACCACCTGCCTCGGCCTCCCAAAGTGCTGGGATCATAGGCATGAACCATCACACCCAGCCAAACTTTTGTATTTTTAATAGAGAGAGACAAGGTTTCACTATGTTGGCCAGGCTGGTCTCGAACTCCTGACATTGGGCGATCTGCCTGCCTTGGCCTTCCAAAGTGCTGGGATTACAGGCATGAGCCACTGCACCTTACCAATACCTATTAAATTTAGAAAACAGAGTTTTCAGTCTCTGTCTTACACCCAAGAAGGCCTGTGGCCCAGAGGTCCGGAGTTAAATTAGATTTAGTATTTAATCCATCAACAGTTGTTTCTTACTGCATCCCTAGGGTACGAATTCTGCTGGCTTTTATCTCCTGTTTATATCAAAACCCAGTGACATCACCACAGCAGAGAGAATCACTGAAGGCCCCATCCATATCCCCATGGCCTCTCTGACACCCCACCTCCACCCCAACACACACACACACGTGCACAAACATCAATATTTTAAGTTTATGTGAGTAGAGCGTGTCTATAAATACCATAGGCAGTGGACAGGACTTGGATCAGGTCATTTGTCACCCTATGCTGCCCCTGTAGGGGCAGGGCCCCAGGACTCCCTCGAGTTGGCATATCGGCTGGGAAGGATGCTGCAACTGTGAGTGGACCAACAAAACACTATCCTCCACTTCTGTTTGCACCCTGTACTTCTCCCCCCGCAGCAGGCCGACGCCAGCCCAGAGCCTGCATGCTGCGAGCTCACATCTCAGCCTTTTGGAGGCCATGCACCACCTTGGGAATGCAATGAAGGATACACACCTTCCTCGTAAACATTTCCCACATGCTTTCTATGGGTTCCCTGGGGTCCCCAGTTAAAAGCCCACAGTGGAATAGAAAGGGCGCTGGATTTGTAGTTGCAGAAATCTAAGTTCAAGGTCAGATTCTACCTCTTACTAATTCTGTGGCTGATCTTTCTGAGCCTCAATTTCTACATCTGAAAATGAGGTATAATCATAGCCAGCACTGCGGGTTGTAAGGGGCCTGCTACGTGATAGGTCCTCAGTTTTCTCTTCCCCGTCTCAGCCTTCTAGATATGTGTTTACCATTTGCAAGTGCCTGGAGCTAACAGGTGGAAGTTTAATTCCAAGTTCATGTCTTCATGCACTCACGTAAAACCATTTACTGAGCATTTATTTGTGCTAACCACAGTGGTAGGTGCTGGAGTAGGCAAGTGTGTGTTTATACCTGGCTGTGAAAGGCATACAGAGTTGAATACAATATGAGACCTCAGGGAGCTTGTAGTATGATGACCTAGTGCCCATCTATCCACAGAATGCAATCTTGCCTAAAATGTTTAGCATAAAATGTTTTACCTGATTAACCCACTAAAAAGAAATTTTATTATTGCGACCTCCAGCACCTTGGCTGTGGGATCAAAGTCTGGCCTGTGTTTGACACCCATATATCTCTGTGAAAATACATTCTCCTCCTTGACTACGTTAAACTCAATGCCAAGAGCCTCCATTAGAGATATTCCTGTGTAGTCAAAATTGATGTCTTTGGCCTGAATATTGTGAATGTAGAGATTTTGAAATGAGTTCAATATCGTAAATATCAATGTTCTCACTGACTCAACAGAATTGATTATAATATTGCACTCTACACAGCTAAAGATTATTAACTTTTGGGGGAATGATTTTGTATCATGGCTAAAAATCAATTTTTAAGATGCTTGTCAGGCTGTTCTTTTCAGCATCCAGCATAGTTTTTTTGACAGAGTTTCTCTCTGTCTCCCAGGCTAGCATACAATGGTGTGATCTCAGCTCACTGCAACCTCCACCTCCCGGGTTCAAGCAATTCTCCTGCCTCAGCCTCCCTAGTAGCTGGGATTACAGGTATGTGCCACCGCCTTATAATATTTTTTCAGTGGAAGAGGCACTGTGCTAGGATCTGGGAGTGCAACCATGAACTGGCCATGCCTTCAAGGAGCTTAAACCCCTTCTAAGGGGCTTAGAAGATGTCAAACATACCCGTTTATTTTATTTTATTTTATTTTTGAGACAGAGTCTCGCTCTGTCACTCAGGCTGGAGTGCAATGGCGGAGTCGGGTTCACTGTAACCTCCACCTCTTGGGTTCGAGCAGTTCTCCTGCCTCAGCCTCCCATGCGGCTGAGAGTACAAGCACGTTCCACTATACCTGGAATTCTGTGGCGTGAGCCACTGCATCTGGCCAAAGATATCAAACGTATCTTTATTCATCAATCTTATTTTCTATGTCTCCATAACTTGCCAGCTCTCCTGCAGTCACACTTTAAGCTTTTGCTCAGGATGTTGGCTTTGCCTGGGTTTGCCCTTGTTATCACCTTACACAGCTAAATCTTCCTTAGCCTGTAAGATTCAGCTCAAATACCAACCAGTTCCTTGAAGTTTCTAATACCCCAGACTGCGGGAAATCTCTGCCACTCTATGTCACTCACCCATTTATCTGTTAATTTGTCTATTCAGCCATCCCTCCCTCCATCGATCACCTTCATTGATCTTTTCTCCTTCAATCAGTACCAGGCCTGTCCTGGGTACCACTTGATGCCACAGTGGACAAAACACAATCATGCCTTTGAGTAAGTCAGAAAGAAACAGCAAAGTCAGACAAGAAAATTGACCATTGAAGCACAGGGAAATATTACAGTGAATCATTTTTTAACGGGTGCTTGCTGTTTGTTCAATGTCATATTAAGCACAATAAGTAATAACGAAAAGCAAAATATCAAATCCTGACTTTAAGCACGGCTCCTGTTTTACAGACAGCGTTTGTAAACAATTTTTCAATGTATAAGATAGATGTTAAATATCAGCTTATTAAAGATTTAATATACAGTCTAAATGGTAGAAATTCAACTGGACAATTTGTTATGATGACAGCAATAAAATGATGGTCTCATTTCCTCTACATGGCTTAACTGACATAATGGAGTCGATTCCTCAAACAGTAAATTTCTTTTTTTGGAGATGGAGTTTCACTCTGCCACCCAGGCTAGAGTGCAGTGGTACAGTCTCAGCTCACTGCAACCTCTGCCTCCCAGGTTCAAATGATTTTCATGCCCCAGCCTCCTGAGCAGCTGAGATTACAGGTACGTGCCACCACATCTGGCTAACTTTTGTATTTTCGGTGGAGATGGGGTTTGACCATGTTGGCCAGGCTAGTCTTCAACTGCTGACCTCAAGTGATCCACTCACCTTGGCCTCCCAGAGTGCTGGGATTACAGGTGTGAGCTACCATGCTCAGCCTAAATAATAAATTTCTATGTAGTTAAAGTAATTAATCAAAAATTGGTGTAAAAAACACTCTACCAACTAAAATCTCTGGGAGAACCCTCCTCAAGGCGTTTTTATTATATAATTTGGGTGATAAGACTCAGAAATGAAAAAGTAATTTCACTTGTGAAATGCATTTTAAAAAAGACAGTAGAGGATAAGAACCAAATGAATGGCATAAAGGAGGTCAATGATAAGAATTCAGAGATGTATTGAGGAGGGAGGCTTTGACTTGGTCCTTTCGTGATGAGCAAAATTCAGAGCATAAATGTACGTGGAGGAGAAACCTCACATTGGGGAAGTAATGAAAGCAAAGGCCGGACTGAGAGCTGGTGAAGGGCTGAAAATCATGCAGAAGAGTGTGGAGTTCACTGGAATTTATGAAGTTGGTGCTAAATTGTCTTGTTTATCATTACCCCCAGCACCTAGCATACGGCCTGGCATAACTATGTGTTGGATGAATGGATTTTTTAAAAATGAATGAATAAGCCATAGGGAGATACTGCAGATTTTTTTTTTTTTTTTTTTTTGAGATGGAGTTTTGGTCTTGTTGCCCAGGCTAAAGTAAGTGGCGCAGTCTCAGCTCATTGCGACACTGCAACCTCCACCTCCCAGGTTCAAGAGATTCTCCTGCCTCAGCCTCCCGATTAGTGGGGACTACAGGTGCCTGCCACCACACCCAGCTAATTTTTGTATTTTGGGTAAAGGTGGGGTTTCTCCATGTTGGGCAGGCTGGTCTCGAACTCCTGATCTCAGGTGATCCACCCGCCTCGGCCTCCCAAAGTGCTGGGATTATAGGCGTGAGCCACCTCGCCCGGCCAACTGCAGATTCTGAGAGGGGTGAGCACACAGTGCCAGACCTAAAGCCAATGACTTACAGAAAATGGTGCTTCCGGGAGATTAACCTGGCAGCAGTTAATCAGTGAACAGGGAAGACGGTGAAGAAAGGACCACCTCCTGGGGAGAGTGGTGGTCACATGAGGTATGGACATATGGATCTGCTCCTGTTGGGGCCAGCAGGTCTGGGAAACATCTGAAGGAACACACAACAGTCAGCAATGGAGATGAGTGATCGGGCAGAAGGAGGAGTCAAAGATGACTGGAAGAATGGCAGTGTGCTTACGGGGCCTATCGAGTTGTAAGAGAGGAGGATGTCTAAGGAGGATTGCCATAGGAGAAGGTGACATTTAGGCCCAGGAAGAGGGAGGGCATGAAGGTGTGGAGTTCCTCATCTAATTGCAGAGATGAGCATCAGAGTCGTCTGCACTTGTGGCAAAGACCTCACGTGAAACGTTCAAGCTCCAAGTCCTCCCTCTTCTTGTAAGCCGAGTTAATTTCCTCTGCAATTCTGTAGCAACGCAAACTCATTAAATCAGCAAATCAGGAAAGTGTGTCTGTGATGTGGTTCTATGATCTTTTGTTTCTCCTTCATTTTTCTGTGATCCTGCAGATGAAGGCTGTTTCTGGTTTTGTATGTTCTGAGTGGGGGCGAGGGTTCTACTTTGCTTGCTTCTGAACTGGAGAATGCTGTTGATGAGGTCCCCAAAGGCAGCAGGAAGAGCACTGGGGTGGAAAGGGATGCTTGCTGTTGTTACTGTACCCACCCCCTGGGGGAAGGTTATGCAGCTAATGAATGGTCTAGTCAAAGCCTGGGCCTGCCTGTCTCTGGACCCCACATCTGTGGAGGGCTTTATAAGACGGTAGATTTCTGTCTGGACCAGCCAAGTGAAGACTTGCCCGAAGGCAGGTGTATATTTAGATGACTGCCTCCAGCTGTTTCCCTCCCATAGTGGTGTCTCTGTGGAAGTGCATCTGTTACATGAGGTTCAAAGTCATCTTACTGCACAGTTCATAGCATCCATGCCCGGCTAATCTTTTTGTATTTTAGTAGAGACAGGGTTTCACCATGTTGACCAGGCTAGTCTCGAACTCCTGACCTCAAGTGATCCACCCAACTCAGCCTCCCAAAGTGCTGGGATTATAGGCATGAGCAATAGGACTGTTTCTTGAATGGATGGAATTGGGTGGTGGTGATCAAGGGGAAAGAAGAGTAGGAAAATAGAGGACTCAAGAATGACTTCTAGGTATCAGCCTTGGAAAAAAAAAGATAGATCATGGTACCATCTAGTAAGATGAAAAATACTTAGATAGGAGCCAGTTTGTGGGGAAAATACAAAATTCTGTTTGGAGCTGTGAAGTTTGAGACGCCTATTACTCACCTAAGTGGAGTTTGCAAGTAGGCAGTCAGATGTACATCTCAGGGAGTTCAGGGCTGAAGATTCAAATTTGGGAGATGGAGTTTTGCAAATCTCCTAACTCCTCCTGGGAGGTTAGATGAAGGTAAGAAGAGGGTAGAACTCCTTCTTGACTTACCGGAAATGAGTAACGGCTGCTGTTTGTTCACTCGGACTTTGTTTCCTCTTCAAACATTTATGGAATACTTCCAGTGTTAGGTACCGTGCTGACTTTTGTGGGCTGGAGGACCAGAAACAGATACAGACACCGCTCTCATTGAGTTTGACATCCAGGGCTGTGCAGTAGAAAGTGAGCCTACTATGTAAGGTGAAATCTTCCAGTGGTCACGTTGAAAAGGTCAAAAGAAGGAGGTGCAGTTAATTTTAATAATCTATTTTATTTAAGCCAGTATATTAAAAATTAGTATCACTTCAACATGTAATCAATATAAAATTACTGAGATATTTTATATTCTTTTTCTCAGTCTTAAAAATCTGTTGTGTCTTACACATGGCACATCTCAATTCAGACTAGCCACATTTCAAGCGTTCGGTAGGCCAGATCTAGAAGGTGTTGTAGAACTTTGCTCCTTGATGTCTAAACCCCTCCCTTCTGCCCATTGGTAATCTCCGGACCTTGGGCGACTGTTGGGAGCTCCACTGTGCTGTAAAATAGTGAGAGGTAAACCCTGAGCACACAGCTCCAGAGCAGAAGCGCAGTCTGTGTTGCCCAAAGTGCTAGCAATGGCAGCCTGATGATAGAGGCGCCATCATTACACAGATGAGTATCCAGCTATCCCTAGACACACCTGCATTAATTAGTGACCACTGGAAAATAACTGCTGTGTTTTAAAACTGGGAGCATTGCCACCATGTACCATGTACCACGGTAATATGTTTGCTAACAAGGTAAAAAAAGAAATGTTTTTCAGTAAAAGCAACTTCAATCCAGGCATCTCCCCCGACAACTTCCCCTGTCCTGTTTTCCTGGCACTGGGTGCTGGCTGTTAGGCAGCATTTCTTCTCTGAATCCCACCACCTGGGCACAGGAGGGATCAGAATGTGTTTGCTGAATGAACGAGTCCAAGAATGGGTGGCTTGCTCTGTGACTCACAGGAGGAGAATGTGTGGGATTTTTGACACTGGTTCCTTCTTCAAATGACAGATACAATGGTGAATGCCCTCTCTGACATCTTCTTATCAGGAGAGCTCAATATGGGCGTTTGTTTCTTTAACAAGTATGCATCATGGCTGGCTGGCCCCTCCCCCATAACAAGCAGTTTAAAGGTGAACAAAAATGGGTCTAGAAGATAGCAGCTTTTGGAAGTCTAGGCACTGTGCAGCAGGTGACAGGAATGGCTTGCCTTCCACTGCAACAGGGGGGCTTCATCGGAAGCATCACTGCTGGGGAACAACCACCTCCTCCTGACCATCGCAAGCTGCCCAGGCAGACATGCCCATAGCAGTGCCCATTTCCCTATCTACCTTTCCACCGGAAGATTCCTCCGTGTCTCCAGACTGATCCAGGCCAGTCTTGGCATGCATGTTTAAGTTTGTCTGACCTTTCTATCTTTTGCCTTCCTCTTTGCTAGAGAACCTGAGCACTAGTTTTTTTGTGTGTGTTTTTTGAGACAGGGCCTTGCTTTGTCACTGAGGTTGAAGTGCAGTGGTGCGACCATAGCTCACTCCTGGGCTCAAGTGATCCTCTCGCTTCAGCCTCTGGAGTAGCTGGGATTACAGGTGTGCAGCACCACAGCCAGCTAAATTTTTTTTTTTTTTTTTTGTAGAGATAGGGGTCTTGCTATCTTGCCCGTGTTGGTCTCCAACTCCTGGGCTCAAGTGATCCTCTTGCCTCAGCCTCCCAAGGTGCTGGGATCACAGGTGTGAGCCACCACATCTGGGCAGATTTTCCTTTAGGTTCCTGAGCCTAGAGAGTCGGCTTGCAGGAGCATCCGCTGCAAAGTGTTATATGTAAATTTTTGGTGCTGCAAAAGAAGTAGCACTCGAATATAAATTCTCTCAGCAAGGCAATTACTTCTATAGAAGGGTGCATCACACAGATGGAGCAATGGCGAGGGCATACCTCAACAAGGAAGGAGAAGGAGTTCTTATTCCTGACACAGGTAGCCCCTACTGTTCTGTCATTCTGCTATTGGCTACAGTTAGACAGCACAGTCTAAGCTAAATCTGATTAGCTATTTTAAAGAGAGCAGGGGTATGAGCCGGAGTGGTGGGGTGGGTAGTTTGGTGGGAAGGACAGTTACGGGACAGGTCAGAAGAGGTGACCAGGACAAGTGACTGGAGCAGGTGATCATGATGAGTCAGGATGGAACAGGGGACTGGGGGGAGTAGATGTGAACTACTGATTAGAACTGATGGAAAAGGTTGTTTACTGAAACTACAAGGAAGTTAAACTTTAAAATGGGGAATGAAAGAACAAGAAAGTTGAACATACTGACATACTAATTCTTTGAAGAGAAACTTGGAGTTCACTCTAGCTAACAAAAGGAATGAGATAAACTGTGATAATCTGGGTCCTCCAAGAAGCAGAGGCCATAGATTTTTATCAGGGAGCTGGAGAAAAATGGGATCCCCATTAGACTGCAATGCAAGTCTGACTCCAAACGAAGGAGGGAAAGGTTGTATGGAGGCCTCCTCGGCTCTAGGGAAAGTTCAGCAAGGCAGAAGAGGAGTGCTGAGACAAAGTTCTAGGCAGAGGAGCCTCGTGTCTCTCAGGAAGGGGCCTGCCTAGTGTCCCTGCCATGCCCCATCATAGGCGGGGGAGCAGCCCATGGAAAGGGGGACCTCAGCACCAACCAGGATGGATTCAGAGCATGGAGTGGCACCTGGTGCCCTGGGCCAGATGTGCTCCCAGGTGGAGCTCTGTGAGGCAGTTTCTCACAACTGCTGTTGTCTCATGAAAAAGACTTGTGGGTGCTGCCTGGCACATAGGTAGAGCAAGTGCCACATGATGCAGTGAAATGTACCCTGGAATTGGCATCAAGGTTCCGGGTCAAGTCCTTGATCTGTCGCTTATTATTAGTTCTGTGATCTTAGGTGAGTCACTAAACCTCTCAGAGCCTCGGTTTCTTGATCTTAAAACAATACCTGTCTTACAGTAGGTTGTAGAGTGGAATGAGCTCCTGTGATGAGGAGTGTTTTGTATAATGTTGATACAAATGCACATGTTGTAACAAATCAACAAAGCACAACTGTTGAAGACCAGTGACAGGAGCTCTGGAATTTTGCCATAAGCAGTCTGTGGTGATGATAGAGATTTGCCTGTCTCTGTGGTTATACTTGCACGAAACGGCACACCATGCCAGTGTACAAACGCTACAGGGCCTCAGTCCCTTAGCAGATGCCAGTTGTCTCGACTATGATCTGGGCAGGTATTGATAAAAATTTAAAAAATGGAAAGAATTTCAGAAAGCCCTTTTTTTTTTTTTAAACAAAAGATGGCTATTCTGCACCTGCTGAATAATTCCGTCGGCGGTAACTCGTGATGAATCAGCCGTAGCTCCTTACTGCTTCCCACTGCTTTTTTCCTTTTCTGCTTCTAAGGTGAGGAAGACACTGGGATGACAGAGCCCTGCTGTTTTAGTTCCCGGAAGTCCCTCGTTTTCTTGTTTTCTTTGGAGATGGAGTCTCGCTCTGTCACCCAGGATGGAGTGCAATGGCACAATCTTGCCTCACCAAAACTTCTACCCCAGGGTTCAAGCAATTCTCCTGCCTTAGCCTCCCAAGTAGTGGGATACAGGCGCCCACCACCATGCTCGGCTAATTTTGTATTTTCAGTAGAGACGGACTTTCTCCATGTTAGCCAGGCAGGCCTTGAACTCCTGACCTCAAGTGATCCACCCACCTCATCCTCCCAAAGTGCAGGGAATACAGGCATGAGCCACCACACCTGGCCTCTTGGTTTTTATGCTGGGAAATACTGAGATCTGAAAGGCAGTGGAGCAACCTGTTAGCAATGATGGGGTGAGCTCACAGGCACAGGCAGTGGCTCCAAGCCCTCATCCAGAGACGCAGGTCCCAGGGCAGATTCACTCATTTTGTTGAGCATTCTAGGGGATAGGGAGATGGTAGCTGGAAGAATAAACTGGAAAGGCTGCATGGGTCTATTTCTAAATGGATGGAGGTTTCAGAACAAGGTAGAAAAGCGGGCGGCAGTAGACGATCTAGTGTTAGAATCTCAGCATGGCCCTGGGGCTAAGAGTAAATGAAATTAGACGTGGGACTGGTGGGAACCGGGAGGGTGGAGACGGAATCAGAGTTGAGTGACTCACACCATTAACAATGACGGACTGTGAGGAAATAGATCACTCCACCTGAGGACATCCCCGAAGGAGGACGCCCACCCAGGTTACATGCCTCCCTACTGATCTCAGTGAAGTGTTCTGTTTGCTTTTCCCACCACACGAGGATGAAAGGCAGTGATTTCTTCTTCAAATCCAGCTCCAAAGCTGTGGCCCTCCCCACAAGTTGTCCTTCCCTTCTGGTGACCTCTTCTGCTCCACGGCCCTCTAGCAGCCTCAGCTAGTTCAAAGGACATGTGACTCCATCAGGAGGGGACAAGTCAGTCACCAGGGCTTCTGACAGCGTGGGCCTCAGACTACCCACATCAGTGTCACTTGTTAAGGAGGTGACTGTATCAGTGCACTCAGATTTGCTCGTTAGGATGTCTGGAAGGGGACTCCAGAACCTGCATGCTCCTCTCTCATCTTCCTCAAGTGATTCTTTTGTATACAAAAATGTGAAAATCGGCTGGGCATGGTGGCTCACACCTGTAATCCCAGCACTTTGGGAGGCTGAGGTGAGTGGATCACCTGAGTTCAGGAGTTCGAGACCAGCCTGGACAATATGATGAAACTCTGTCTCTATCAAAAACACAAAAATTAGCCAGGCATGGTGGCAGGCGCCTGTAATCTCAGCTACTCAGGAGGCTGAGGCAGGAGAATTGCTTGAACCCAGAAGGTGGAGGTTGCGGTGAGCCAAGATTGCACCACTGCACTCCAGCCTGGGCAACAAGAGCGAGTGAAACTCCATCTCAAAAAAAAAAGGAAAAACATGAGACCCAATTAAATGATCTTTAAGCTGCCAGATCAAAAATACTGTGACTTCACAATCTCAGTTTGAGAAAAATGATCTTTTCCTCAGTAATTTACAGTTTTTGGTTTTTGTTTTGAGACAGTCTCACTCTGTCACCCAGGCTGGAGTGCAATGGTGTGTGGTCTCAGCTCACTGCAACCTCCACCTCCCAGGTTCAAGCAATTCTCCTACCTCGCCCTCTTGAGTAGCTGGGGTTACAGGCGTGTGCCACCACACCCAGCTAATTTTTGTAGTTTTAGTAGAGATGGGGTTTCACTATGTTGGCCAGGCTGGTCTCAATCTCTACACCTCATGATCCGCCCACCTTGACCTCCCAAAGTGCTGGGATTACAGGCGTGAGCCACCGTGCCCGGCCAGTAATTTATAGTTTTAAAGGTTTAATCTTCTTTCTCCCCTGAGTAATATCTCTCCATTTTTAAGTCCCAGCGAATTATTTATAAAATAATGTATGAAGTTTATCATGCGCAAGTTTATTTTGCATGGAGGAAAAATATAGGAGGCACCCTGCCCTTAAGGTGCTTCTAGGCCAGAAGAGGAGCAGAAAAGGTGTGGAACTAACTTTGCTGCAAGGCAGAGGGCACTCCCAGGACTGATAATCCAGGAAGCTTCCCTTCTGGGCCAGTTGGTAAATATCCTAAATATCAATCCTGGCCATAAGTACTGTATAAATGGTAGAATCAAAGATCTCCAAGGTTTCAGAGGAGGGAGATAGCAAAACCGGACTAGGGCAGTGAGAGGAACTTCAGAGAGGAGGCGACGTGTGAGAGGCCTTTGAGGATAAGTCATATTTCAATGGGCAGAAAACACTCTGGTGGAAGAGATCCTAAGAAAAGACAGTGCCGGGGAATTGCAAAGTGTTTCGCAGAACAGGGGCAAGTTCATTTTGGCATGAGTGGAGAGGGGTTTAGCTGGAAAGATTGGATGGTGTTTCAGTGATCAGTTGCTGCATAAATAAACCACTCCAAAATCTAAAGGCTTCAAACAACAATAGGCATTTCTTTTGCTCGTGAATCTACAGCTTGTCTGTGTCCACCCCGTGTCAGCTTAATGGGACCTGGAGAAACCTCTTTCAGATTGGCTCCCTCACATGGCTGGAAAGTTGGAGGTAGCTGTCTGTTCTTTGTGTGGGCTTCTCTATGGCTTAAACTTCCTCGCAACAGTTTGATTTCAAGAGCAGTATCCCCAGAGAGCCAGGTGAAAGCTGTATTGCCATTTATGACCTAGCTTTTGGACTCATAGTGTCACTTCTGCTGCGGTCACAAGACTACATTCAAATTCAAAGACCTTACCTCTCAGTGGAGGAGTGTCAGAGTCACCAGAAGAAGAGAATGTGGGAAGGGAGATATTGTTGTAGCCAATTTTGGAAAATACATGTAAAACTCTAATGCATGAAATACACAAAACTCTAATCAGGCATTAAATAAAAATATAAACGTTCTTTTTTAAAAAAAACACAAATTTCATTATACATCACAACAACCTTTCAAATAGGCAAAACAAATATTATTTGTATCTTGCAAATAAAGGAACACAACTCAGAGAGTTGGAGAAAGGTGAATTTGCAATGAGTTTAATGACGATTTCACTTTTAGAGCCCCTCACTAGCATGGACACCTTCTTCCAAGGTCCCAGAGGGGGACCCAGAAATGTGTTTACATGGTCATATGTTTCGTCCTTGTTCAGTGATAAAATATCTTTGCTACAGCTGGTTAAGTCTGGTATACCTTCACTTCAGCCTCCCCCCATCACATTTCTCCTTGGGTCAGGTGTCACTGGGCATTTTGGAGATCCAGTTAAGGGGAGATTGAGTTAAGATGCATTGAGTTTTGGTGGAGTAAGTTATAATGATGTGGTTTTCAGTAACTTCGACATACGGTTATGTTATTACTGGGCATTCCAGTGTAGAAATGACCTCCAGGAATACTCCTATGGCTTGGTGACTAACTCATCCAGCATTGTGACACTAAAGTTCAGGACCAGAGGTCATACTGTGGTATCACTGTATCTTCTAGTACCCAGAATTCACACGAAAACGTATGGGTAGTGGAGAAAAACAAGGTTTGAAAAGTAGTAGCTTCTAGACCAGAAGCTAGTCTGTGGAGAATTCTTCCAATCAGACATAAAATTATAAGGACAATATCTTTTTGTATTGTTCTGGCTTTTTAAATCTTTTGAATGTTTCATGTATTCAAAGAACAAACAAAATGAATAAGGTACCGCAAGGTTACAGGATTAAGAGCAAATGTACAAATAGCAATTGTATTGTATACAGTAGCAATGAGCAAACCAAAAATGAAAATAGAAAGTCATTTCACTTAAGATAAAAAGACTAAAATACTTAGGAGTAAATTTAACAAAGAATTATAAAACTTATACTGTGAAAATTACAAAGCTTTGTTGAAATAAATCAAAGAAGAAACTAATTAAATGTAAAAACAGTCTATGTTCATGGATTGGAAGATTTAATATTCTTAAGATGTCAGTATTAACATAACAAGATGTATGTTAGACTTGAGTTTTTTTTTTGACAGAGTCTTACTCTGTCACCCAGGCTGGAGTGCAGTGGCGTGATCTTGGCTCACTGCAACCTCCATCTCCCAGGTTCAAGTGATTCTCCTGCCTCAGCCTCCCTAATAGCTGGGACTACACGCACGTGCCACCATGCCTGGCTAATTTTTGTATTTTTAGTAGAGACAGGATTTCACCACGTTGGCCAGGTTGGTCTCAAACTCCTGACCTCAGGTGATCTGCCCACCTCGGCCTCCCAAAGTGCTGGGATTACAGGCGTGAGCCACCATGCCCGGCCACTTTGGTTTTTAAAAAATGGCCAAAAATGTGGTGGGATGGTTGATTATGGTTTATCCTTCCCAGGCCCACATGAACCGAACACTATGATGGGTCATAATGGCAGGAAGAGGAATTTTGGATTCAACCTGCTCTCAATTGGAACCCTGGCTTTATTATTTACTAATGTATGTCTTTCCTCACTTTTTCTTGAATTTGCTGGTTCTGATTTTCTTCATTTGCTCAATAAGGATAATAAATAGCTGCTCCTGAGAGTTGCTGTGGAGATCAGAGATGATACAAGTAAAGGCTGGCACTACTGGTTTCCTGAACCCACCTCTCTTCCTTCTTGTCCATGTCCCATGCAGGTATTGGAAAGCCCAAGTGTTGACTCTCCAGGCCATCCTAACACCTGAGAATGCCATGGGATACAGTTCCAGACGGTGAGAAACCTGCTGGGGGATGCCTGGGAAAGGGACGTAACTGCCAGGTACCACTCCATTGCCTTCTTGCTGCCTTGAATTAGGACATGAGCCTGCGTCGCAGCAGCTGTCTTGTGACTGAGAGGTGGCAAGCAGTAGGACGAGGCTAAGAGAGTCTTAGAGACACTGCTGAGCTGCTGAGGCACAGCGAGTGGCCACTTCTCCATGCTTCTTGCTATTTGACTGTTAAGCTGGTGCAGGTTACTTTTCTGGTCAGAATGCATTCATAACTGAAACACACTCTAAAACATCACCGCTGTTATTAAATGCAGCATAACCTTTCAATAGCTGCTACACGATCACACCCGCTGCTGTCTCAGACTGACCATGGCCAGCTAAACATGACAGCAAATGCTATTGCCAGCCTCTGCCTTCTAGTACTTGTGAAGTTTGTTTAAAATCTAAATTCAGGGCTCACCCTGTTAAATTTTATCTCCTTAGCTTTTCCCCCGTTCTTTTAAGAGATTCACGACTCAAATTAGCATTTTAACCTTGATTGATATATGGCTGTGGACCAGTCAGGAGTCACTGAATCATCCCCCCTTTGGAAAGCACAAGAGTCTGTAATTGCTTTCATAACAAGCCTCTCCTATCCTGTCCATATGCGTCAACATCTCCTTTCTCTCAGAAAGACCTCATCTTATTTGAGGTGATGTTTGAATCCAGAGTCCATTTTAGGGTACTGGGGACCTTTTTGGTGGTAGGGTGGAGAGTGTGCAGCACAGAGAATAGTCGCCAAGAGTCACTGCAGTTATGTCTGTGTATCCTGTGCTGGAGAAGAGTGGGTGGGATTAATGCAAATCCCTGCTTGGCTGCAGAGTCTCCCAGTGAGATGAGCAAGGGTGCTTTGAAGTCAGTGTTGAAACCCCAGAAGAGCTTGAAATGATGTACCCACCCAAAGGCAGAATGAAATGCAAGGAAAGGAGGAAAACATTATGCTATAAGTATTAAGAAAGAGGCTCTTTACAGGAACTCTCTGAAAGACAGAAATTCAGAGCCACTGCCAATTGAGAAAGTTAATGATGACTGCAGCAGGTTTGCAGAAAGTGAAAGAAAAGTGACGCTATTTAATTGCCACCATAATAGAACTTGTAGAGAACAGGACTGGGATCATGATCAATATTAACGCATAAAAAAATTTATAGGGTGCCATTTTTAATACAACGTTGTGCAGAAACGCTGCAGTCTAGAGTTACCTCCAGTTAGACAGGCTGAATGAGGTACAGTTTCTAATCTGTATGAGACAAGGTGATATAAAATGAAGCCGATCAGACTGGTTTATTGTATAAAACCAACAACAGAAGGGAAATAAGTAAACTATTTATGCAACGTGGTAACCATCTGCATTGCTCATTAGCAGACAATGTTTGTAGCTGGAGATAAAATGCATTAAGCGTATTTGAGAAAGGAATAAATGGGATGTGACCATGAAAGTCCTATGCTTAACTGGGGCGGGATTTAGAGAACTTCAACTAGACAGGCTTTGTGGAGAAAGGTTTGCACAAAGCCCACCCACCCTTCACCAGCACAGGATACAAAGACATAACTGAAGGAAAGGGTTAACTGAGATGTTAACCCTGGTTTTCTCCTTCAGGTCTCACTGTTGCTACCCCACTCATCAACTTGATCTGTCTGAACCCAATCCCACCATTTTGGATGACGTAATGGTAATTAAATAGCCTCACTTTTCTTTCACTTTCTGCAAACCTGCTGCAGTCATCATTAACTTTCTCAGCTGGCAGTGGCTCTGAATTCCAGTCTTTCTTTCTGTTTAAAAGTGTGTGTCTAAGAATTACTTGCAAAGTGGGCTGAGTCAGGGAGTTTGTTCCTGGTGCATCCTCCAAGATATGTTGGATAACAGTTGAGTACAACTCATGATGGAATTATACAACTCCAAGACACAGCTGGGTAGCTGGGTAACAGTTTAGTACCATCATGATGGAAGAGAGGAAGAGACGTTCTGAATGTGTTTGAGAGGAGTGAATCCTACAATGATAATAATAATAATTGCTATTATTTTTCAGACACATGTGTCAAACCAGAAAAAAATAAAGCAGGTGAAAGAATCTTCATTCCTGGGGGACACCTTAGGAGGAGAAACAGACAATGTTGGATGGATTTGTTAAAGCTCATAGGATCCAGAACGTCGTCCAAAATGGTGGGATTGGGGTCAAACAGATCAGGGTGATGAGTGGGCTAGCAAAGGCGAGGCCCGAAGGGGAAAACAAGAGTTAGCAGAAGCCAGACTAAGTGCAAGACTAACCTGTAGCCACAGGGAAGAGGGTGCAGGTTCAGGAACCAGTCCATGAAGAATTGTGCCATAGTAAGGGGTAGAGATGAACCAAAGCTCACTCAGGATTCTCAGTGGTATTGGCCTCTCCAAGAACTAAAAATAACCTCCTGCTTTGTCTTGCTACCACTTCTAGCCCCAGCTGAGTTCTCTCTGCGTACTTACATCTCAGATGAATGGGCCTGTGGCTGTGGCCAGCGTCTTTCATTCCCACCTGGTTCCTCCCAGTCTCGGTTCTATGTCGTCGCTGCCCCAACTGCAGAAGCCTTTCCTGGTCCTCAGTCTTTTCTCCCCGCAGCAGCCCTGGGCACAACAGACCTCCTTCGCCTTTGGAGGAACCCCTTCCTGTTACCTGACTGCTGTGGTCTATGTTACCATCTTACCTCTTCCTCTGCTTTTTCCTGTATCTGTCACTGACCCTCTCCCGTGTCCCACTCCCCAACTGTGGCCACCCCCGGGTGTGTCAATCCTCATCCTCTGGTCTTCTCTCTTTATATTAGCCTCTAATTCACCTTTATTTATTCATCTATATTTCCAGAGTCAAGTTTTAGTTGAGTATGTATAACCAAATGGCAGATATCTATATCTATGTATCTACCTACCTATCCATGCCCGTCTCATTTCAGACATGAAATGAGAAGTACCTTTGGCCGTTTTTCTCCAGAGTGTCCTTATTTCCATCGCCATTGCAGACATGAAATGAGAAGTACCTTTGGCTGTTTTTCTCCAGAGTGTCCTTATTTCCATCGCCATTGCAGACATGAAATGAGAAGTACCTTTGGCCGTTTTTCTCCAGAGTGTCCTTATTTCCATCGCCATTGCGGTAGCAGTGGTGGTGGTAGTAGTAACATCAATCAACAACATCTGTAACATATTAAATGGGAACTATATCTCGGGTACTTTAGTAAAAGTTATCTCATGTAAGCCTTTCCATGCTATTAATTGACATTGCCGTTGAACACATTTCATAGAGAAGGAAACAGCAGCTCAGCAGGTTTAATCATGGTTCCCAGTCACACAGCTAACACAGAACATGGCCTTGAACTCAGATTTTGCCTGAGTAAACTTTATCATCCTATTTCTGTGCTAAAACATCGACGGCAGTCCCCGCTGCTTACCAGGTGAAGCCCAGCATCCTCATTGACCACCCCGGATCTCCATAACATAGCTCCTCCCATCTGCCTCGGTGACTGCCTTCTGCTCACAGAGTGGCACCTTCTTAACCGCCCTCACCTTCCTGTGCAGTGAATGAAGTGCAGACATGAAATCCTGATTCTGCCATTTAGCATTTCTCTAAAACTGACTTCTTGTATTTATAAAATACCCACCTCGTAGTCTCAGGATTGCTGTGAGCATCGGATATGAGGAGTGCAAAGGACGCGGCAGACGTGGTAGGTGCATGATGAACAGGACCCACTGGGGCTGTTACTAATATTTCTGCTCCTGTGCCTTTGTTTGTGTGATTCTCTGCATAGGAAATGTTTGTCCTTCCTATGGCTCTAGCCTAACAGTCCTTAACGGCTAAATCCCATCTTTACTACATGTGCCCTTGGCTCTGGCACACGTTGATCTCTCCCCCTCTGCAATTCTGAATGCACTTTCTATATACACGAGGGGACTGGTGTTGCCTTCTGCCTTACTCTTGAATGGCTTTGTGTAAGTGAGCCTCATAAGTTGCTTATATTTCTTCTGTTCGCCCGTCAAAGCTCCTGGCACAGTGTACCAAAGGGATTTGTTCATTGATTGTTGAAGAAATCTAAACATGGGGACAAATGAGAAACAAAAAAGGGCAAATTGGACATTATCTTGTTTGATTTCAGTTGGCGGTCGATGGTTTGTGTTCAAATCATCCTGCCAGGGCTTGAACCAGAAGGGGAGGTCCAGAAAACAGGTGGTGGGAAAGAGACATAGATCTCTATCATGGAGCTTTGACTTTAAAATTATTTCTCTTAAAGAAGAGATAGACCCAGAAGAAAATGATCTGAGATAAATTTCCAGGGAACAGTAGTGAAAGAGGCTCCCGAAGGTAGAGGTACCACTGGATATGAAGAGGCAGTGGGCTGGGAATAATGAAAGGAGATCCAGGCAGTCACGCCCAGAAGTTATGGAGGGGGAAAACAGGAAGCACATTTCAGCAGAAAAACCTTTACATTAAAGAAGTGAGATTGTGTCTGTCACAAGAGTGAGAGGGAAAACCCGAAATGAGCTCAGGGACGCAGTGAATTAGGTCATGGGAAGCCCGGGGCCTCTTTCACTAGCTGCTAATGAAGGGAATTAGATAACCATGCCATTCTGAAAGAAAACAGATTATGTCTATTGAATGACCTGAAAGAGGCGAAAGGGCTAGGTACAGACGCCATGTTTGGATTCGGACACAGTCACACTAGCGCGCCCATTCTTTTGTATTCACGAAATGCACAAATAGGGAGAGGTCTTGCCAGGCTCATGAACGCATCACCGTGGGTGAGCAGCAAAGGAAAGCTGAAAGGAAGCGTGTGTGTTTGCGGCTTTGGACCCCTTTTCCTATTCTGCTGAAGATGAGGGAATTACAGGTTTTATTACTTAACATGACGACAGAGTGCATGGTAGGAGGATTGTAGATCACCTGTGAAGCCCCCGTCTTGGACCTTGCCACACAGCAAGGCTACCCAAAACACTCCAGTCTCTAACTTGTTCAACTTATAGAGTAAGAGGGATATGTCATTCAGCGCCTCCTAACTGCTGTGTCAGACAATCCCAGACCCCTAACAACTTACTTCAGAGCCATCAGATGCTAGACAAACGGCCTCTACATGGTAATTCAGAGACACCACTGCCGTTCTTCAGTCTTCAGCACAGGGTTTCAAGATCGTCTAGCATCATCCAGTCAGCAAATGTCAGGAGAGGAAAGACGGCTTCCTTAGTCCCCAAGAGATGGCATCTCATTTTCACTACATTCCATTGGTGAGAACTACTCATATGGCCCCACCTGAAATGCATTGGTGACCGGGATGTTAATTTGATCGTATTTCCAGGAAAAGGAGATAGGCTTGATGAGTCAGTCTCTCTAGAGGAAAATATGGAATTGGGTTGAATTAAAAAAAAAATTCAGGCTGGGTGTGGTGACTCCTGCTTGTAATCCCAGCACTTTGGGAGGCTGAATCGGGTGGGTCACTGGAGGTCAAGAGTTCAAGACCAGTGTGGCCAACATGCTAAAACTCTGTCTCCACTAAAAATGAAAAAAAGAAAAAAAAAATTATCCAGGTGTGGTGGTGTGGGTCTGTAATCCCAGCTACTTGGGAGACCGAGGCAGGAGAATTGCTTGAACCTGGGAGGCAGAGGTTGCAGTGAGCCGAGATCACGCCACTGTGCTCCAGCCTGAATGACAGAGTGAGACTCTGTCTCAAAAAAAAAAAAAAAAAAAAAAAAATCCGGGTAATGACTTATATGTTTCTACCAATCAATATGCCTATATACATGGAATGATTTAATTTTCAGTTTCAAATACATGTTTTTGGGTTGTGAAGACTCAAAGAGCTTGTGGGTCTCCTTTTGTTCTTATAAAAGTATATGAGTAAACGAGGATCGGAGAAGTTTACTTGTTGAATGAATGCGTTAGTAAATTAATGAAGCTCTCTCCTGTAATGAAAGAAGAGTATAAGGTCATGACTCATGGTCATGTAGTAGGAAATAATTCTGCTCACCAAGAAACAAAGACATTTTAAAACATCTAAAAAGCAGAATTGAGAAAGGAACCATGAAAATGAATTATTTAGCCAACAGTTACAGTGCATATTGAGAGACAGAAAGCACAGGGCATTGACATAGTTTGAATCCAGTGACTTCCGCTTCCTGATAGAATCAGAGTGACATTGCATTTTATAAGTTATTTTTATTATTTTATGTCTCCAAACCATTTTCAGAAGGAAATTATCATGGTTGTCATGACAGTAGCTTAATACACAAGATTGGTGGCATTTTAAAAGTGTCAGTGGATTTTAAAGTTAAAAAAAGGGGGGGGCTGGGTGCGGTGGCTCATGCCTGTAACCCCAGCACTTTGGGAGGCCAAGGCAGGTGGATCACCAGAGGTCAGGAGTTCAATACCAGCCTGGCCAATGTGGTGAAACCATGTCTCTATTAAAAATACAAAAATCATCTGGGCACGGTGGCAGGTGCGTGTAATCCCAGCTACTTGGGAGGCTGAGACAGGAGAATCGCTTGGACCCAGGAGGTGGAGGTTGCAGTGAGCTGAGATCGCACCACTGCACTCCAGCCTGGATGACACAGCAAGATGCCATCTCAAAAATACAAAATAATAAATAAGTTTTTTAAAAAAAGATCAGTATGATATAGCTTACATGGCTAGAAAAAGGTGATTATCGAACAGTAGTGTGAGGGGTATGAGGTGAAAATAAAGACTAGAGTTCTTTACCTATGGCAGAGAAAATTTTCACTCTTTCCTACCCCCCCAGAAGACAAACAGAACTATACCAAGATTAAAATGGTATTAGCCCCGTAAGCACATTTCCCTCCTCAGGTAACAAAGAAGATACCCCAGCTCTAAATCCTCACAGTTTTAAAGATGTCATATACTGTTTTTTGTTTTTTTTTTTTGAGACAGAGTCTTGCTCTGTTGCCCAGGCTGGAGGGCAGTGGCACAATCTCGGTTCATCGCAGCCCCTGCCCCCCCCCAGTTTCCAGTGATTCTCTTGCCTCAGCCTCCCAGGTAGCTGGGATTACAGGGCATATGCCACCATGCCCTGCTAATTTTTGTATTTTTAGTAGAGACAGGGTTTTGCCATGTTGGCCAGGCTGGTCTGGAACTCCTGACCTCAGGTGATCTGCCCACATCGGCCTCCCAAAGTGCTGGGATTACAGGCGTGAGCCAGCGAGCCTGGCCACAATGTCATATAATTTCATGCTCATTTCTTTGAAAGGGGGAATAAGACAGCTGATAAGTAGGCTGAACCTTGGTGAGCTCACCACGTGCTAAATTCACACCTTGAGCAGATGGTGGAGCATCTGGAGGCTCGAAGGCTCTGAGGCATGCGGATGCAGGTTCGGGGCAGAGCAAGAGGAGCGTTACACTTTCCAGGCACCTGCTTTCTGGTACCAGCAACCCATTCTTTCAGATTTTTCCTCACATGTCAATTATACATTTTCTCCCCATACGATAGTGTAGGTTGAGACCAAGGCCATTAAGAAAGGGCAACCTACCTAGATAATGTTATAACTTCTATCTACTTAAGTAGCATAACTAACAGTCAGCATTACTGCATCTTTCATCGGTTGCCAGGTTCTATGATAGATGCTCTTTTTTTAACCTTCATTACCCCTCCCGAAATGACCCCACAACCTGGTGTCTTTGATTAGCCCCAATTTACAAATGGGGACACTGAGGCACACAGAGGTTACAACCATCAGATGGTGGAATCGGGACTTGAACTCAGGAAGCCTGAGCTTTATAACCTCCAAACCACATGGCCTTCCTTAGAGAAAGCTGCTAGATCATGAACAAGTCAGAATAGAGAGTAGAGAAGGAATTTTCCACGGAAGAGCTGATGATTGGAGATTTTGGGGAGATGAAAACAATTGAAATGGAGAAGAAAAATCAGTTTTTATGGGGGAAATATTGAAAGTATGATTTGTCTTGGAATGAGATTAAAATGCAGCCGTCAAAGCTGGTTTTATTCATTCATCTTATACTCATAAATTAAACATTCATTCATTAGCTAAAATTAAACATGCTATTAGCCTTGAGGGGACTCACAGTCCAAAACCCAGATGTTCATACACTTCCAAAATCTAGTTCAAAGATGAGAGAGGTTTCTGACAGAGAGGGAGTAGAAGTTACTGCCTAAAATAGATCCCTAGGCCAAGGGATACAGAAGAGTAACAGTAGCCAGAGATACCAGGGATCATCTTTCGGATCTGTTTTATCTCTTACAGCACAGGGCACAGGCTGTCAGAGGCGGGAGAGAGCTGTGGGCTCTGAGTGACTCTATCTCGGCACAGAGGAGGTGGGTGAGGGGCAGTGTTTCTTTGCATTCATGATCAAGGAAGCAGAGTTTCATTCAGCTGGGTCAGACTACCTCCCCTAATATCAGCCAAGATGAGACAGGAATGAACAGAAACTTAGGGTCAATTATTTTGGGGTGGAGAGGACATGTAGAAATGAGGCCACTGGGGACTTCTTACATTGCCAGCCCTGAAATTCTCGGTTTTGCTATGTTGCAAGAGGAGCCCCAAATTAGCAATGATTTCTTGGAGGAAAGGTGCTGAGCCCTTTCATTTATTAACCTCTGCCTTATAGATTCGGATAGCTTTGTGAGTCTCTGAAAGTGGGATGGCCTGGTATAAGTAGAGGAGGCATCAAGACAATTATTCAAGAGCGATTGCAGGACTATGGTTAAAAGAATGAAAATCCCAGCACCAAAAAAGAGAAGCTCTGAATCTTTTGAACATAGATGTAAAAGCCCATTGGGTAAAATGAGGGGGAGTTGACAGGTCACTGGAGTCCCGATGGCTCTGGGAGCCGGAAAGTCCAAAGCATAGCTGGGAGACAGCAGGATGGCGGACTGGGCAGGCGCCACTCTCTTGCTCTGTAAGTTCTGATCCTCCCACATCCCTCCCTCGTCATCATCAGACCTGGTCCTCTCTGTATTGATGAGGTCTGTGCTCACAGCATAAGCCCAAAAGGAAGAGAAAAATTAACAACCGTCTCAGGCCAATATGACCTCATAATTGCCTCCCTTCTTCCATTTATATTTTTCGCATACATAAAAATACAATGCCCATTGGAAAGTTCTGAAAAATACAGAAAGAGTCAATAAAGAAAGAATCTTCTTACGACCCCAGTGTCTGTTACCCTCCACTAGAGCCAGAGGCTGCTTGACTTGTTTACCAGGCTCCGTCCCCAGAACCAGAAGAGTAACTGGCAGAAGTAGGGGCTCAACAGAATTCTCTTCTTTCAATGAATCAATGCGTACTCTGAGATTACACCTTAATATCTCATTACACATTGTCCTATATCTCAAAGCATGCATTTTAAATAAACTCATGGATACGGTTTTTTCCCTACACATTTTCTGTTGTGGCAAAATATACTTAACATAAAAGTTACCATTTCAGCCACTTTCAAGTGTGTAATTCAGTGGCAGTGTTTTGTCACGATATTGTGCAACCATTGCCACTATCCATTTCCAGAACTTTTTCTGGAAAAGAAACTGAAATTCCGTACCCACCAGAACTGAAACTGTACCTACCAAATAATAATTCTCCATTCCTGCTTTTCCCTCAACCCCTGGTAACCTCTATTCTACTTGCTGCCTCGAACAATCTGCCTATTTTAGGTATCTCCTAGAATTGGAATCATAGAGTATTTGTCCTTTTGTGTCTCACCTATTTCACTTAGATAATGTAATTTTCTCAAGGTTCACTCATGTTGTCACATATAGTGCCATTTAATTCCTTTTAAAGGCTAAAAAATGGCTGGACGCAGTGGTTCACACCTGTAATCCCAATCCTTTGGGAGACCAAGGCGGGGTGGATCACCTGAGGTCAGGAGTTTGAGACCAGTCTGGCCACATGGCGAAACCCCGTCTCTATTAAAAATACAAAAATTAGCCGGGCGTGGTGGTGCACACCTATAATCCCAGCTACTCAGGAGGCTGAGGCAGGGAGAATCGCTTAAATCTGGGAAGCAAAGGTTGCAGTGAGCCAAGATCTCACTGCTGCACTCCAGCCTGGGCAATAAGAACGATAGTCCATCTCAAAAATAAAATAAAATAAAATAAAAAATAAAGGCTAAAAAATATTCCATTGCATGTATGTCAATGCTCCGTGATGTTTCTCACCCATCTGCTGATAAGCGTTTGGGCTGTTTCCAGTGCATGTACTTTGCGTCTCCTTCTTTCACTTTATAATTACCAGCATTTCTCCATTTTATTAAGTTGCCTTCAGGAAACATTTCCTCTGATTGAGTGCCACCTCTCATTATAGGTGGACACAGTAATCTAATCATGCATGTGTGTGTGTGTGCATGTGTGTGTGTGTGTGTCTGTGTGTGTGAACACTTAGGTGATTTCAAACTTTTGCCATGGCAAATAAGGCTGCAGCACCCTCAGACATAAAACTTTAGCAAAGCATGTGATCAATATTATTTTCAAAGGATAGATTCCTAGAAGGTGAAACACTGTGATTGAGGATATGAAATTCTAAACATCTCCATGTTTTCTTTCCAATTTGCTTGTCAACTGGCTTTCCAGACAGGTTGTACCTATGTGGACTCTTCTGTGTGTGCATAAGAAAATTAGTTTATTACACTCTTGCCAACACGGAGTGTTATTTAAGATGTCTTTGCTAATTTGTTTGATAGAAAATGGTGTTCTGTTGATTTAATGTGCTTTAGATTCGTTACTTGAACTTCCTCTAAGGTAACTCCTTCTATCTATGGTCCTTTTAATTTTCCCATAAACTTTAGAGCCACCTGGTCCAACTACCACAAAAATAAACCTGGAACTGCTTTTGTTTTTTGTTTGTTTGTTTTTCGAGACAGAGTCTCGAACTGTTACCCAGCCTGGAGTGCAATGGTGTGATCTCAGCTCTGCAACCTCTGCCTCCCGGGTTCAAGCGCTCCTCCTGCCTCAGCCTCCGGAGTAGCTGGGACTACAAGCATGTGCTACCATGCCCGCCTAATTTTTGTATTTTTAGTAGATACCGGTTTCACCATGTTGGTCAGAACGGTCTCAATCTCTTGACCTCGTGATCCTCCTGCCTCAGCCTCCCAAAGTGCTGGGATCGCAGGCATGAGCCACCGCGCCCTGCCTTGAGTGTGGTTTTTCCACGCTTAGAGATGCTTACCTTATTGTTTTTTCAGCCTTGTTTTCTTTTATTGTGGGTACTGTGCGGGTATAAACTTTACTCTGTGGCTTTAGCCACTCATTAGAAACATTCTTTTTAATATTTTTGTTTTCATTCTACTAAAATATGTTCCAATATCCATTGCTTTTTCTTCTTTGATTTATGGATTATTTAAAGGATAATTCTTAATTTTCACACATGGAGGGATCTTCAAATTATCTTCTTATCTATTTATAATGTAAATCTCCGATTGACAGACAACAAACTATTTTATTTTAGGCCTTTGATATTTGTTGAGATTAAATTTAGAATCAGCATGTGATAATTTTTATAAATACTCCAAGTGTACTTTAAAAATAATTCTGCAGCATTAGGTGAAATAGTCTTCATATGTCAAGTAGATCAAGTTTGTTAACTGTGAAGTTCAAATCTATTTTTGTCTTTTAAAAAATATTTATTTGAATTTTTAATTAATTAATTAGGTTTTATTTTCGTGATGGGGTCTTGGTCTATCACTCAGGCTAGAGTACAGTGGTGAGATCATAGTTCGCTGCAGCCTCAGACTCCTGGGCTCAAGCAATCCTCCTACCCTAGCCTCCCAAGCAGCTGAAACTGCAGATACGTACCAGTGCACCAAGCTAATTTTATTTTTTGCCTTGTTTCATAGCCCAGGCTGGTGTTCATTCTTTTCTGCATCTCTGAGCTGCCATCTGGGATCACTTTCTTTCTGCCTGAAGATCTTTTGGTATTTTCATTAGTGCTGGTCTGCTACTGCTGAATTCTCTTATCTGAAAATGTATTTAATCTGCATTTTAAAAGACATTTTGGATGAAATAGAGATTCCGATGACTTCCTCTTGGCATTTTGAAGATATCAATCCATTAGTATGATATCTTCTCCTCCCTTATTGCTTCTGTTGGAATGTTAACTGTCAGCCTTATTGTCGCTAACTTGAAGCTTATTTTTCTTCTTTTGTTAGTTAGTTCTAAGGTAATTTTGTCTTTGGTTTTCAGCATTTGTGCTACAGTGTGCAAAGGTGTCGTTTTCTTTACATTCCGTTTCTTGGATTTATGGTGCTTCCTCAATCAGTTTCACGTGGCCCATCCATTCTGGAAAAGTCCCAACTGTTACCTTGCCAAATAAACCTTCTGCCTAATCCTCCCCTTCTTCTCCCCGGACACCAAGTCACTCATATTTTAAAACTTTTTACTGAATCCTCTGTTTCTTAGCCTCTTTCTGCATTCATTTTTAGGTTTTAAAAATCTCTTTGTGCTTTTGTTTTGGATATTTCTTACTGACCTTTCAGTTCACTAATTTTCTTTTCAGTTGTTAAACTCATTATAGAGTTTTTCTCTTGAGAAATTTCATTTAAAACTTATTTCCAGTTTCTACATAAATTCTAAAGCTTGTCTTTTATTTCAGTGAACATATTAAGTACAGTTATTTTAAGGTCTGTGTATCTGATTACTTAGATTCTTGTAATTCATTTTTATTGTCTATTTTTCCCTTAGTTATCTACCACGTTAACTTGTTTCTTCAAATGTCTAATTATCTTTAATGAATGCCAGATATTGTATATTAAAAATTATAGCGATAAATTGAAGTCTCAGATGGTATCTTTCAATAAAGAGGGAATTTTTTTCTTCTTGTTAGTAATTAAGGATTCTAGGAATCCCAGATTGCTGTATACACACAAGTCATTAAAACGAGGCCGAAATATGAGTGAAAATGCATAAACTGTACTCTCAAAACGGGATCGATTTTTCAAACTCTGACTTTGTGCCTCAGGACATCTCCTCTATGGGTTTCCTTTCATTTATTATTGTGAAATGATTTGATGCAACATCCACTGTATTGATCCAGAAATCCTGCTCAAGAACAATTGGTTGATTCATACATTTTGCCTTCCATCAGGTTGAGTCCCGTAGCACCTGCAAAGCTCCTGTCTCTCAGGTTTGCACTGCCCTTCTGTGCTCCGCTTGCGACGTTGGGGCTGGGACTCTGTGTACCTCCTTTGCCTCCCAGCTCCCTCTTGGACTCTGCCAACGAGGAGCACTAGAGTAAAACCAGCAAGTGAGAAGAAGGGAGAGGGATCTGCCCCTTGGAGCTTCTTGTGAGTCTCCTGTCTCTCTCCTGCCTGGCCAGCAATGCTTCCCACCCCCGCTACCAGCCATCACCCCAAGCCTCCACAGCCGCCCTTCATTGCAGATGCAGCAGTTTGCAGTTCTCCCCATCTTCAGAGAACCTGCCTCGTTTGCCCCTCCAGAGACACTAGCACTAGCCATTGGCAACTTGTCCTCAGAGGTCTGGTTTTTTGCCCTGTGGGGTCCCATTTTAAAGGCTCCATGTTTTGTACATTCCAACATCTTCTCTTCATGACTTCAACCCTAGGGAAGGTTGTAGCTTCCTGCAGTTGCTGATTCAGTCCGTAAATTATGGCACCTTAGAGTTCTGTTTTTGCCTGTTGGTTACTCTAATAGAATAACGGTCCTCTGAAGAGGCCTACATCCTAATCCCCCAAACCTGGGAATAGCTTGTTATAGGGCAAGAGGGACTCTGCAGGTATGATTAAGTTAGCAACTGAGGGATGGGAAGATTACCCAGAATCATCTGCATGGGCCCAATGTAATCACAAGGGTCCTCATGAGAGGGAGGCAACAGGGCCAGAGTCAGAGAAGGAGATGCAGCAAGGGACACAGGCTGGAGCAATGGGGGCCATGTCACAGGAAGTGCAGTTGGCCTCTAGAAGCTGGGAAAGGCAAGGAAACACTGTCCTCTAGGGCCTCCAGAAGAAACAATTTTGCCAGCACCTCGATTTAGCCCAGTGAAACGATCTCAGCTAGCTAACCTCCGGAACTGTAGGCTAACAGGTTTGTGTTGTCTTGAGTCACTAAATTAGTGGTCATTGTTACAGCAGCAATAGGGAACTAGCATTCACCTGGTTAATAATACTTGAGATCAAATTCTCCCTGCTGGATTAACCGCTGTGGTTTGTTCTCCTGATTTGACCCTAATTGAGTCACGTAGAATCTGCACGTCTGATTCTATGTTATTTTTTTTAGAGACAAAGTCTTGCCCTATCAGTGAGTGCAGTGGCACCATCGTCGCCCATTGCAGCCTCGCATTTCTGGGCTCAAGCGATCCTCCCACATCAGCCTCCAAAGTGGCTGGGATTACAGGCATGGGCCATGATGCAGGGCTAATTTTATTTTATTTTTTTTTGCAGACAGGATCTCACTATGTTATCCAGGCTGATCTGGAACTCCCAGCCTTAAGCAATCCTCCCACCTTGGCCTCCCAAAGTGTTGGGATTACAGGCATGAGCCACCATACCTGACCTAATTCTGTATTATTAAAAGATCAAGTACTGCTCGGTTATTTATTTCATTTGAATTCTCAGGTCTCAATTATATTTTCCAAGTTAGTTTGCAAGGACATACTCAGCATTGAATTTTTGTTTGTTTGTTTGTTTGAGATTGAGTTTCGCTCTTCTGCCCAGGCTGCAGTGAAGTAGTGCAATCTCGGCTCACTGCAACCTCTTCGTCCCGGGTTCACGTGATTCTCCTGCCTCAGCCTCCCAAGTAGTTGGGAATATAGGCGCCCACCACCACACCTGGCTAATTTTTGTATTCTTAGTAGAAATGGGATTTCACCATGTTGGCCAAGCTGGTCTTGAACTCCTGACCTCAGGTGATCCACCTGCCTCGGCCTCCCGAAGTGCTAGGATTAAAGGCATGAGCCACCACGCCTGGCCAGCACTGAATTTTTTCAAAAGTAGTTTTCGTATTTGTAAAAATTGTCTTTTTGCCTTGTAGACTGTAAAATTAAAATGTATGCACTACATTAGAAATTAAAACAAAGGACACTTAAATATCAGGTTGTAAAGTTGTCATGGTGATCAGGAAGAGCTGATGTCAGATCCATGGCACGGATGATGGGCCCTGTGTGGGAAACCGGGCAGGATGGTTTGGACCAGCCAGAGCTGGAAGTCTGGTTAATGATGAAATGAGTGAATGCTGCTTATCTGGGCATGAAGGCAGAAAGTCCAGGAAGGCTGGCATTTGGAGGCAAGTGCAAGGTCTAGGAATTTAGTGAATGTATGAAGTTGTAGCTGTGTGTGGTGATTCAGGTGGTTGAGCTGAATCCAACATTTAGGAAATCCCCAGTGGAACAGAAGCAAGGCCACCATCATGGTTTTTAGTAGGCAGAGTTCACTGTCCAGGGACATCTTCAAAGGCAGTAATGAACAAACGTATCCACAGAAGGGTCTCTAGAGCAGGAATTTTGACCTCTGTTCCCAAGGCAGATGCACAAATAGTAGGTCAGTACAGTAGGTCCCCCCTTATCCATGGGGGACACCTTCCAAGTCACCCCGTGGATGCCTGAAACCATGGATAGTACCAAGTCCTAGACATACTGTTTTTTTCCTATATATATACACCTATGGTAAAGTTGAATTTATAAATTAGGTACAGTGGGAGATTATAACAATAATAAAAATGGAGAAACTATAATGATATGCTGTAATTCAAGTTATATTAATATGGTTTCTCTCTCTTCTCTCAGAATACTGTAATATTTTTAGACCGCAGTTGACCACGAGTAACTGAAATGATGGAAAATAAAACTGAATAAGGGGGACAACTGCATTATTTACTCTGATTTCTGTAACATCTTCAGGATGAACTTTTTTTTTCTGAGATGGAGTCTTGCTCTATTGCCAGGCTGGAGTGCAGTGGAGCGATCTTGGCTCACTGCAACCTCCACCTCCCGGGTTCAAGTGATCCTCCTGCCTAAGTCTCCCGAGTAGCTGGGACTGCAGGCACGTGCCACCACGCCCAGCTAATTTGTTGTATTTTTAGTAGAGATGGGGTTTCACCGTGTTGTCCAGGATGGTCTCAGTCTCTTGACCTCGTGATCTGCCCACCCAAAGTGCCCAGCCGAGTTTTGTTTTTTAACAGAGGCAAATGAGCACGGGTAGCAGACAGATTCCACTAATAACAAAAGCGAGGGCCTATGCTTTTTGGGAGGCTCTGATTGCATTACGTTGTGCAAAGCATAGCACACAGACTTAGGAAGAGTTCTTTTATTGCCACTGAAAGAGGATGGCTCAGAATCATCCTAGCGAAGCCTGCCAGCTTATAGTAAAGGGGACTGGTGGCAAGTGTTCTGAATTGATGTGGTCTTAGAGGTAAATTCCAGTCATGTACCCAGCCAGGTTTCTTTTCAATACGGGTGAACACTTCATAAGCTGAAATCACATTTTCTGCATTCCCTTGAGTATTGTGGTTCATTGGTATATTGGGGCCATGTCAAGGACCTAAATGGCTGGACCTATGTCTTTGGCTAAGTACAGTGGATGCTGTCAAGAAGTGTAAAAACGCTGGGATTTTACCCTACCTGCAAGTTAGCTTGCCACAGTTTCGTGGGTGCTGGTGGAACCTATGACATATGTCATATGTGAAGATGTCAGAGGCTCGGGACTTTATTACTCATAGCAAAAGCAGTAGGCTGAGTATCATTTCTTATGCCAATTCCCGGAGTCACAGTGCTCACAGGGTAGCACAAAGAGAGGCAGGTGACAGCAGACACGCAGTGGATTGCATTACTGGAGGGGGAATTCTGAATTTAGGGAAACTGAATTATAATAGGCAGTAGGCCAGCCTGGTCTTTGCCCTCAGGGAACCCCAACGTTTGATGGCTAGGTTCTATCTATGTGACACTAAAGCAGCTGATTAACCAAATTAGTTTAATCAATTTAGTAAAAAAAAAAAAATTAATGGAACGAATCATCACAGACTATGTAGAATGGGGCTTGCCCACCTAGAACATAACCAAAACACATGCTAGCCCACCTAGCAACTCCAGGAGTCTGGTGTAAATGAATTAAATACACACACTTCGAATGGTGTCTCCTCAATGCCTGGTTCCTCCTTCCCAGGAATCCTGCTTTCCTACACACCCTCGCCCTTCCCTTTCTCCTCCTGTGGCAGTTAATTTTAGGTGTCCACTTGACTGGGCTAAGGGATGCCCAGATAGCTGGCAAAACATTTACTTTTCTAAGAGTGCCTGTAACAGTGTTTCTGGAAGAAATTAGCATTTGAATCAGTGGGTTGAGTAAGGAAGATTCCCCTCATCAGTGTGGGTGGGCATCGCCACCCACTGCAGGCCCGAACAGAAGGCAAAAGTGGAGGAAAGAGGAAAAGCAAATATGCTCCCTGCGTAAGTCGGAACATCCGTCTTCTCTCATCCTTGGACATCAGCACCGCCTGTCCTCAAGCCTTTGGACTTGGACTGGGACTTCTGTCATTGAAATGGAACCATACCACTGGCTCTCCTGGGCCTCGAGCTTGCAGACTGCAGATCATAGACCTTCTCGGCCCCCATAATCACAGGAGTGAATCCGCATACTAAATCTCTTTTATCTATCCATCCACCTATCTATCTATCTGTCTGTCTATCTATTTATCTGCCTATCATCTATCTGTTATCTATCTATCTACCATCTGTCTATCTCCAATCATTTCTAGATGAAATGTTTCATTTAGGAGAAAACTAATACACTTCTCCACTCCACTAAGAATTTATTCTTCATATTTGTAACTCACAGCATTTAGACGAATGAAGTTTGCTGCTTAACATAAAACTAATCTTGAGGTTTTCTCCTACATGTTAGTAATTGTACTTTTGGTACCTAGTGATTGGGGGAAAAAAATAAAAAACAATCAAAAGTTGCAAAGAATTCAGGAACATTTTCAAATGAACTTGTATTTTATTCATCATAATGGTTTTTTATCTACATTGGAAAAAGGACTGGTTATTATCTATTTAGCCATATAAGTATAACCCACCAAGAGGCTGGCTTCCATTTAGTGTCTGTTACACCAAACAGGGAACCGTTGAAGACCAAACACCTTTCGGAACACAAGAGAATAAAACCATTCTGGGACAGCAGGAGCCAGCGTTAGTATTTTGATAGCAGGGTCCTTGGCCTACATCCCTTTAAGAATAGTTTCAACCCAGAGCTGAAAGGAAAGTTTCCTGCTGAGTTGAGAGGAAGGGCTGCTTAGAGACCAATGCTATCGCACTGTATTTCTATTGTTTGTTCTATTTGTCTATTTCTCCCATCAGATTGTAGGCTGAGAAAGGGTAGTGGTCACACCTGTTGTATTTCTAAGCCCTGGCACAATTACTAATACATGATGAATGTCAACAATAATTATTTTAGATAAATGAATGAATAATAAATCTAGTCTTAGACTATTGAGGCTTAGGATAGTCCTAATGATTTCTTACAAATGCCATTTGTCAAGTCAGTGACTTCTGGTGATGGCTGCATCCTGTTCTCAACCCCTACTCCCAGAAAGAAATAAATGAAGGTGTTTAGTCCCTCTGAAAAGCTTCTGACTCCAGGTACAGGCAGGATAATGCCTTGGTCCCAAGGTTGATGTTACTGACAGAAATTATATTGTTATGTAGAATAATAATAAACCCTAGTGAAAATAATTCTGTGGCTATTTCCTGTAGGATAAAGTCTAAACTCGTTGGTCTAATAGAGGCCTAACAAACCAGTTGCTGCCTTACCCTCTGGTCTTCTTGGCCACACTGTCCTTCGCTGGCCATCTCCTGGCCTCCAGCTAAGACAAGCGGCTCACTGTTTTCATAGGCCACCCTCTCTGCCCATCTCCACTGTGGTGTTCATCACTGTCCTTCACAATTGCATCCCTGCAGCCAGAGGCCACCTCCCGCTTTTCCATTCCCACAGCACCCTGTCTATGCTACAGAAACAGCTTTTGCTGACTCTGAATTGACTGAGATCGTGTTCAAGCTGAGAGACTGTATTTGCTCACGTCTATATCTCCAAGCTGCCATACAACAGGTGCTTGATAAATGTTTATTTCAGGAACAAACTTATAAACTTTCATTTATAAACTTTCATTTTTTCATTTATAAACTTACATTTATAAACTTTCCACTGTCAGAGGAGAATTCAGACAAAACTTCTAATTGTAGAGAAGCGCCATCTTGACCTGCCTTGGATGTTTGCTCTGCATTTTGTTCTCTTTGTGAGTAATCCCTGGAAAAGTGCCCTCAGATTCAAAGGCCTTTAAACAGTAAGGGACATCCTTCCTTTTCACCTGCCTCAATACCGAATTGGCATTTTATCATCTTATTTCTAACTTTCCAGCTGCACTGATTTCACTTTTCCATCAAGACTGTTTTGTGGAAAATATTAAATAAGGAAATATTCCCCCCCATGGACTCCTCCACTGATGACAGTAATTATCCAAGGATCAGATTTGCAACTGCACAGGCCAGCTACTTTTCCCCCTAAGGGAGATTTGATCTCCATGATGCCTCTGAGTTCAATGTCACTGAAGGAGTCACCAGTTTTCCTTGTACTGATTTATGGAAACTATTAACAGCAACGCTCACATTTTCAGAATTCTAGTATCTGTTTAGATTGCAATGGAATAGGGTATCTGACTGTTTGTTGATGTTTGCTATCATTGGTGGTAGCATGCATCATTGCAAAGAGAAGGAAAAAAACGTAAGAAATACACACAAAAGAAAATAAAATGTACTACGGAATATTTTTATGTCAATAAATGTGGCTCTATCTTGTAATTTTTTATGACTTCAGAGATTTCTATTTTATGACCTTATAACAACCCAATCTAATCTACATTCTTGGACATTTAGCTTTCTCATGTTATACACATCTTTTGCAGATGCTTTTGAACTCTAGGCTGATCAAGAAAGTTACAACAACAGCAAAATGGAACCCAGTGCCTACTCTTTTTCCAGGATGCCTGATAACAGGGATTGATTTTGTTCAACTGGCCTCCGCTGAGTGGTCTTAAAGCCAAGAGCCTGGCTGGTCACACAGCAAGGCACTGGCCAGGCTGGGAAACATGTGCTTTGTGTCCAGGTCTGCTTCTTCTCTGAAGCCATGGTCTTTCACAAGACATCAGTGGTGTCTTCACGCTGAGGAAATAGATCTCCTTTAGGCAGAGTTCACCTTGTGATGAAAGATCTTGGCTAATGGAAATTATTATTACAGTAAAAAGAATCTGTAGAAATCAGAATGTGAGATTGCCAATTTCATGAAAAACAGTTCCAGAAGCAAGAAGTCCTTTGCTCTGTGGGTCAAAGAACAGCCAGGAACCTAATCTTCCGACATCCCCTCTGACAATGTAGTATGAACTGTAACTCCGAAATGATGAAAAGAGTTCTTTCGTAGTGCCCACGGTTTGGGTGGCTGCTTTATTCTTGCTCTCTCCTTCTTATCTCTGTTATTGACTGAAATATGTGAGCATCTGTTCAGTCAAAGTACTTCCAGTACTTTCAAATGTTTCAGTTTCACCACAGTCCGTTCTGCCCCAAGCCGCAGCTAGGCCAGAAGGCTTTTCAGGTTTTAGAGAATTACAGGTGATAGTTTATCATAGCGATAAAATCAAAAAGTAGTATTTGGTATCATAGTTAATAATGTGCTCGGGTTTTCTCTATAAAAACAGAAATTTTATTGCACATGGCCATCTGTTTCTTTTCTTTCTCTCTCTCTTCTTTTTTTTTTTTTTTTTTTTTGAGACCGAGTTTTGCTTTTGTTGCCCAGGCTGGAGTGCAATGGCGCAATCTCGGCTCACCGCAACCTCCACCTCCCGGGTTCAAGCGATTCTCCTGCCTCAGCCTTCCAAGTAGCTGGGATTACAGGCATGCACCACCATGCTAATTTTGTACTTTTACTAGAGACGGGTTTCCTCCATGTTGATCAGGCTGGTTTCGAACTCCCAACCTCAGGTGATCCGCCTCCCTCGTCCTCCCAAAGTGCTGAGATTACAGGCGTGAGCCACCGCACCCGGCCAGCCATCTGTTTCTTTAAAAAGGGAAGAAGATATCTGCTTCCAATTCAGGCATGATTTTGAGGAAAACTGTAGGACTGTGGGATTTTTAGGGTACTTTTTGGAATTTAAGTGCTTATGTAGGGAATGAGGGCAAAATGCTGGTGAAATTCAGAAGCTAAACCTACTAAAGTGTGGGGAAAGTCTGGGAAGTATTCAAGCCATAACAACTAAGCAGGGACAGTCCCTTCAGGACACAGAACAGAATCTGCATTTTAGAGCCAGTTAGGACCTTAGAATGTGCCTAGCACAGCCCCTCATCGCAGAATAACACAGCTCAGAGGACACGCACCAGACACCCAGCTAGGCCATCCTTCCTCCAAGATAACCTCCCTCCACCTGCCCGAGGGGCCTCATTCCCCAGCTCAGCTGCTGCTCTCTGGGAGCAGGAAGCATTCTAGATACATACTACATTATATTTCCAGAGGGAAAATATCAGCTCTGGGATTTCCAGGCAGTGGGGGGGGGACATTGGTGGGGATATAGATGAAACAAAATTACTCATGAGTTAATAATTATTAGCGTTGTCAATGGATACATAGGTTATTATCCTGTTCTTTCTACTTTCACATATGTTTGAACATTTTTGTAATAAAACATTTAAAAAAATTTTTTTTAAGAAGGGTCTTGCTGTGTCACTCAGGCTGGAGTGCAGTGGTGTGATCATAGCTCACTGCAGCCTCGAATTCTTGGGCACAAGCAATCCTCCCAAGTAGCTGGAAATATAGGCATGTACCACCACATCTAGCTAATTTTTACATTTTTTGTAGAGATGGGGGTCTATGTTGACCAGGCTGGTCTTGAACTCCTGTCCTCAAGTGATCCTCCTGCCTTGGCCTCTCAAAGCACCAGTACTTCAGGTGTGAACCACTGTGGCCAGTCCATAAAATATTCTTTAAAAAACTGTGAGACAGCGGATACAATGGCTCACGCCTGCAATCCCAGCACTTTGGGAGGCCGAGGCGGGTGGATCATGAGGTCAGGAGTTCAAGACCAGCCTGGCCAACGTGGTGAAACCCCGTCTCTACTAAAAATACAAAAATTAGCCAGGCATGGTGGTGCATGCCTGTAATCCCAGCTTCTCAGGAGGCTGAAATAGGAGAATCGCTTGAACCCATGAGGTGGAGGTTGCAGTGAGCCAGGATTGTGCCACTGCACTCCAGCCTGGGTGACAGAGCTAGACTCTGTCTCAAAAAACAAAAAAACTATGAGACAGAAAAGGAAAGAAAAAGAGAGAAAGAAAGAAGAAAGGGAAAACAATGTTCTCTAAAAATCAGTGAGAAGAGCTCGGAGTATCCTACAGATCAATGGCGTGGTGTCCTGTACATGACGTTCAGTACTATGATTAACAAGTGGCAATGATCAGAACGATAACATGTGTAGAGACTGGCAGAGAGAAAGTGAGTAGCTCTGAAGTGCAGTCCAGGAACCTACCCTTTAAACAAGCACTTCAGATGACTTAGATACAGGTGGCCTACAGACCACAGTTCGAGAAATGCTTCAATAATGAGTTAAATGATGTAGCCTCATTTTTAGCACAGCAGGATGTGGGCAATTCACCCAACTTACCTCATCAGCCTGAAGAGTTTGAAAAGTATGACATCAGGTAAGTACTTACCAAATGCTACATGCCAAATTACTACAGCTCTATTGACAGGGCCAAAGGCTATGTGCCGAATTGCTACAGATCTATTGATAGGACAGTCTTCCACAGCTCTTAATAATCCTTTTTATGCATCAGACTAAAGAAACACCACCAGTTAGCAACCCGATTGTTAGGTGGTTTCATAGAAAAACTTAATCATTAAAAAAAAGATAGGAAAATACTGAAAGTTCTTAGTGTTGATGAAAGTGTCTGATAGAAAGAACGTTGTTTAAAAATCACCAAAGTATGGCCGGGCGCGGTGGCTCACGCCTATAATCCCAGCACTTTGGGAGGCCGAGGCAGGTGGATCACAAGGTCAAGAGATCGAGACCATCCTGGTCAACATGGTTAAACCCTGTCTCTACTAAAAATAGAAAAATTAGCTGGGCATGGTGGTGCATGCCTGTAGTCCCAGCTACTCGTGAGGCTGAGGCAGGAGAATTGCTTGAACCCAGGAGGCGGAGGTTGCGGTGAGCCGAGATTGCACCACTGCACTCCAGCCTGGCTAACAAGAGCGAAACTCCGTCTCAAAAAAAAAAAGAAAATCACCAAATTATATCACTAATGAAATAAGCAATGTACTACCATGTCTTTGCCAGGTCTAGGGAGCCAATTCTAGTTTGGGGAAAGGAACAAGCCAAACGGTGTTCCCCCTCTGGGATATAGTTTCACATTTTGGATGAAGTCATGTAGTCTGTGAGACATTTAAGAGCAAAGTTATAGGAAAATATGATCTCTCATATATTGTATTAGGACTGCAGAACCTCACAACCTCAATGAAAGGAGATTTGGCAATATCTTTCAAAACTACAGATCCACTTGCATTTGACCCAGCAATCCTACTTCTGAGTATTTTTCTATAAATACAACTCCACACATGTAAACGAATAGCATTGATGTAGTGATTGTAATAACAAACAACTGGAAATAATCGAATTGCCCATCAATAGCAGACTGATTAATAAGCCATAGTCATCTACACGATGGGTGCCATGCAGCTGCAAGAGAAAAAGAAAAAAGAAAGAAAAGATGAGGATCATCTCTACAAAAAGGGTTCCCTGTTGTTAAGAAGAGAAGCCAGGTGCTGAAAAGAATACGTAAGACAGAGGGAAAAACAGAAATCCATACTCCTCTCTGCTTGATTCTGTATCGAGCAAAGCTTGAAGGAAGTGGTGAAAGTGGTTAACTACAGATAGGGTAAACATATTATTTTTTGCCTAAATGGAACAATTTTGAGAGTGAGAGGTCACTACTAATATTTATAACAAGACAACAGACATAGTTTGGAACTGTTCCAGACAAACCAGTCCCCATGGTCACCCTACGTAGGGGGGGTAGGAGATAGGGCTTGGGGAGTAGAGTAGCTGGGGACTTCCCAAAGTGCATTTTGTTGTCTTGTTTGACTTTGGAATAATGCACGTGTATTACCTATTGGAGACAATAGGAAATAAAAGTTAGAAAATGTTGAGAGGACCATGGTCACTGTAAAATTTGTTGCTGGACTTCAATGGTCCTTCACGGTGGGTGAGCATTTAATGGTATCTGAACTCCCTATTGGCAGTGCTTGAAGACAGAGCTGGGCCATGCATCTCTACAGATTACCTTCTCACAGGTGACTTTTCTAATTAAGAGCTGAGGATATTCAACCTTTACTTATTCATCCATCCATTCAGCCATTCGTTTGATTTCAGCAAATATTAACGGAGCACTTTTTCTATGCCGGCCACTATGCTAAGCACTGGGGACTCTCTGGTGCTCAGGCTAGATCAATGCCCTCCCCATGGAGCTCTTGGTCTCATGGAGGGTACAGACAAGTACACAGGACATCAGAGCAGTGTGGGAAAGTGCAGTCGCCAGGGAAGCAGTCATGCTGTGGGCACTGTGCATTCCTCAGGGGATCACTGGCCAGGTGAATGAGTGAGCAAATGAATGAATGAATGCATTGATATAAAATGAACTCTTACCTTCCTTCCAAATCTGCAATTCACTTGTATAACACACAGGGGTTCCAATATTTTGGAAGCGCAAGGGTAGAATTAAACTCAAGTTGTTCTGCTTGGTTACAGAGAGGACTTGGTTCGTCATTTTGCATGTATAAAGCACATTTTCTCTAAGAGAAGGTGTATGTGTGAGGCAGGCATGGTATCATGAGTTGGGGCGAAACAGAAAAAAATCAGCTTATTTCTTTTGAAAAAATCTTCATAGTTTATAAGACAAAGGAAATGTTTCTTTTTTTTTGAGACTGAGTCTCACTCTGTCGTCCAGGCTGGAGTGCAGTGGTGAGATCTTGGCTCACTGCAAACCTCCGCCTCCTGGGTTCAAGCAATTCTCCTGCCTCAACCTCCTGAATAGCTGGGACCACATGCACCTGCCACACACCCAGCTAATTTTTGCATTTTTAGTAGAGACAGGATTTCACCATGTTGGCCAGGCTGGTCTCGAACCCCTGACCTCAAGTTATCCATTTGCCTCGGCCTCCCAAAGTGCTGGGATTACAGGTGGTGGCTCACCACCACGCCTGGCTGTCAGGGGAAAAATTTAATCCAACAGCAGAACATCTATTAAGAACAGAAGTACCATTTAGGAAAATACTTTGTCGACATAAAATTTCAGTTATACAGGAGGAACAATTCAAGAGGTCTGTTGTACAATATGATGAATACAGTAAGAAGAGAGAGAGGGTAAGGAGGTAATGATATAAAATAGTTCCGAGCTCTGCATTCTAGTCCCTCTCTTCCACTGGCTTGCTGTGAGACTTTAGGGACAGAAATGAACCTCTCTAAACTTTTTTTTTCTTTTAATTTTTGAGATGGGGTCTTGCTATGTCACCCAGGTTGGAGTTCAGTGGTGCAATCATGAATTACTGCAACCTTGACCTCCCAGGCTCAAGCAGTCCTCCCACCTCAGCCCCCCAAGTACCTGAGACTACAGGCATGCACCACCACTCCTGGCTAATTTATTTTGTTTTGAGACAGAGTCTTGCTCTGTCGCCCAGGCTGGAGTGCAGTGGTACAGTCTTGGCTCACTGCAACCTCTGCCTCCTGGGTTCAAGTGATTCTCTTGCCCCAGCCTCCCAAGTAGCTGGGACTACAGGTGCCCATCACCACGCCCAGCTAATTTTTGCATTTTTAGTAGAGACGGGATTTTACCATGTTGGCCAGACTGGTCTCAAACTCCTGACCTCAGGTGATCCACCCACCTCAGCCTCCCAAAGTGCTGGGATAGTAGTTGTGAGCCACCGTGCCCGGCCACTCCTGTCTAATTTTTAATTTTTTTTTTTGTAGAGAGAGGGTCTTGCTATGTTGCCCAGGCTGGTCTTGGAACTCCTGGGCTCAAGTGATCCTCCTGCCTCGGCCTCCCAAAGTGCGGGGATTACAGATGTGAGCCACCATGCCCGGCCTATACTTTAGAAAATATAAACTGATGATGTTTGTCAAGTTGTTGTCTGTGGCTCCTGCTAGATGCCTAATTATTTGTCCTACTTGTGGATTTTTTTTTCTCAGTATCTCCCTCTTTTTTGTAAGCAGACATTTAATTTCGCATCTCAGGGCCTTGGCCATGCCATTCCCTCCACGTGGACCAGGCTTGCTCTCCGTCTTCCCGTGGCCAGCTCCTCCTCACCTTGCAGGCCTCAGCCTCGCCTTTCACAGAGGTGTCTATCAAAGCTGGCCGCTCTATCAGAGTTCACTGTCCTTGTTATTTTCTGTTTCCTTCACAATTTTATTGTAATTTCCAGCTTTTCATCTGAAATTAAAAACTTAGTAAAGCAAGTTTGGTGAAGCAAATGTTCGTCTTGCGTGTCCAGTGTCTAGCACCTGGAAAGTTGTAAGTTCCCATCACGATTTGTTGAATGAATCAATGAAAAATCCTTCCATTTGATTATATTCTACTTTCCTGAATGGACTGGAAAGTTGCATAGATATCCTCAAAGGTCCCTGCTTCCAGCTTAAACCATAGCTGTATCTTGCCCCAGTTAAGCTGGCACTATCTACCCTCGTCCCACACATCCCACAACCCCTACTTTGCGGGGGAGGGGAGCACTCACATTTGGGCTGTTGCAACATTTAGGTGATTGCAGACTGAGGGGATAGATATTGGAGGCAGTTAATTATTTCCAAATCTGTGTATTTCAGAGATGTAGGTCCCACAGGACACTAGAGTTTCTCTCTGGATATCATTTTTGCCAAACCAATAATTATAGCAGTTTATGCAACTGACACAGAATTCCACGGGGACTGAAGTGGCAGACAAGAAGTTCGCCAATTGTCTATGATACGGGGTCCCTCTGCATTCTCTTTTATTCTCCAAGAGGTCAAAAATGTCTTTTTTTGGACCTCTTCATTTTTGTGATTTTTTTTTCCACTTCTGCTTTTGAATTGGATGTAACAGGCTGCAGCTAGCTTAATTTTGTAGCTGCCACTCAGGGCCTCTCACCCTCCTGAAGCCACTGACTTCATCTTCGCACTTATTTTATCAATGACATCCACCCAGGTGAGAAATAAATGAGGAAACACCAGTCAAGGGGAACGTGAAAAGTTTTTGAATTGTGGAATTGGGCTCTGCAAATTAATTTTAATTTGGAAAATGTTTTCATGGTCACTGTTCATCAGATATTCTCTCCTCTTGCCTTCTGCAGATGTCCAGACCTCCTAGGATGCCCTAGAACCATGGAACAACACCCACTCCAAAAACACACTTTGCAGGTGTCAACAAAGAGGTCCCAATGGTGGAGTGATTTGCAGACACAACCGGGCACTGCCATGGCCAAGGTGGGAGCCAGAAAACTTTGTCCGCCCTGCCAGGTGTCTTCAGCTTCTCTACCCTTCCCCAGCAGGCCCACAACGTCCTGCCATATGTGCCTCAGTTTACCTCCACATCCCATCCGTCGACATCAGTGCAATATGAGCTCTGGGTTTCTCTCTTCTACCCAAGTCAGGCTGACTACCTGGTGAAGAGGAAGCTTCCTAACGGTGTTAATTTCCTAGGGCCACTGTAACCGAGAACCATGAACTGAGAGGCTTAAACAACAGAAAGTTTTTGTCTCTCGTTCCTGGCGGCCGGAAGTCTGGGATAGCTCAGGTGTGGGCAGGGTGGGTTGGTTCCTCCCGAGGCTGTGAGGGAGAGCCCGCTCCATGCCGCCTGCAGCTTCTAGTGGCCCCAGGAATTCCCTGGCTCTAGTCGCAGCGCTCCAGTCCCTGCCCGCATCTTCCCGGCCGGTCCTTGCTGTGTGTGTCTTCCCCTCAGCCTCCCTCGATGCATGTCTGCCTGGGTCCACGTTGCCCCTTTTATAAGGACCCCAATCACATTGGATTAGGGCTCACCCTAATGACTTCATTTTAATTCAATGACCTCTGTAAAGAGCCCATTTCCAAAGAAGGTCACATTCTGAGGTACTGGGGACCAGGACTTCACATCTTTTGGGGTGAACGTAACGTAACCCATAACTGATCTGCAAAACGCCCACTGACAGGGAGAAGATAGATAATGAAATGCAGCCAAGGGGGAGCCTGTCTGAACCAACGTGGAGTTTACAGAACTGAACAGACAGTAACTTATGTAAAAGTAGTATGATTGTTATTACTGTTGTTCTTCTTATTTACTTTCAACGTTCTCCTTAACCGAGTTCTCTATCATTCACTCACTAATTCACTGCAGACTGACTGCATGCCTACTGTATGTTAGGCACTGTTCTAGGAGCCAGACGTATCAATCAGCAAAGCAGACAAAAAGTCTGATCCTCACGGAGCTATATCCTAGCTGCAGAAGATCGACATGTAGTAAATACGTACTTAAGTCAGATCGTAATAAATACAATGAAGAAAAAGCAAGGAAGGAAGGGCAAGGGTGCCAAGGGAGAAGGGTAACCCAGTTTTAGGCCAGGGGGTGAGAGGAGAGCTGACCAAAGACATGGCATTGGAGTAAAGAGCTAGAGGAGGGAGGAGGAAGCCATAGGAAGCCATGGAGGTACCTGGGGAACTGCATTCCAGGCAGAGGAACAGCAGTCGTGAAGGTCCTGAGGTTGGCGCATGCCCAGAGCAGCTGAGGACCAGCAAGGCAGTCAATATGGCTGGAACAGAGAGAGCAAGTGGGGCGAGGGCAGCAGGAGGGGGAGGCTGGGGAGGTGCAGCACAGAGGCAGGTGCACAGACCATGGGCCTTGCAGGACATTGGAAGGCTGTTGGCCTTTCACTCTGAGAGAGATGGCAGCGAGGGATGGGCTTTGAGTGAGGGAGCATGCCACGGTTTGGATACGGTTTGTTTGGCCCCATCAAGTCTCATGTTAAAATGTGATCCCCAGTGTTGGAGGTGTCGCCTGGTGGAAGGTTGTTTTTGTATTTTTATATTTTTTAGTACAGACAGAGTTTCACCATGTTGATCAGGCTGGTCTCAAACTCCTGACCTTGTGATCCACTCACCCCCGCCTCCCAAAGTGCTGGGATTACAGGTGTGAGCCACCACACCCAGCCAAGATACCCTTTCTATCTTGACCCTCAAACAATGCAAGACATGCCAGATTTTGCATAAACTATCAGGTCTTTGCAGGGGCAGAGTGGAGGTATGGGGTCAAGGCTGCACTGCAGGCCAGATATGGGGAGGGTGGGAAGGCAGGGAGGGAGAGGGGTGCTCTGTGAGAAAATCTGACCGTTTTCCCAGCCTTTTCATTGTCTCTATTTCCACTCACTCCAGTTTAAGAGTCAGCTGTTTTCTGGCTTTGTCAGGTTTGTTTTCTCAGTGCCCTCGCCCCATCTCCTGGCCTCAGCCCCTGTCAGTGGCTCTCTCAAGGCTGCTCACCTCCTGCTTGGGCCCATCTTGCTCCCCGGCCTGATCAGTCAAGCAGAATGACTCCATCTGGAATTGGGCCTGGATTCTCAGGACGGCTCAGCGTTCCTGTAACCGAAGGCCTTAGCCTTGCAGGCTTGGAATCTGTGCATCTTAAATTCATGGTGCATGCTAGTAACTATTCCTTGGGTAATTAGCACCTAATAAAACTTTGTTCAACAAATATAGTTGTGAGACAGAGTAGCAAATGTAAGAAGCTGCGTTTTCTCAATTTGCTGGCCAGCATCATTTCACAAAGCCCCTGACTCTGCGGTGATGTGCAGCTCTCCGAGGGGTGCCTTGAAGACACAGCCGGATAGAGCACATGGCTCCCACATCTCTTGCCTGAGTCACCGTATTCCAGGAAAGTTAAGTGACCCTGGTATTTGCCTTTTCCTAGACATGAGGTAACATCTGGTGTGGCTCATGATGATGCCTCTGTGACCTATAATCAGATACACTCTTACAAGCAAACCTTGATGTGTTTCTGCTTTACTGTAACTTCCGAACAAGTGTGATGTGATTTTGCATCAACTATGAACAAAAACGCTGCTTGAAAGGAGTCTGATCTCTCTGAAAAACTCCTCCCAGGCTGTAGTCCTCAGTCCATAGTCCTAAGTAAGACTTCTGAATAAAACTAACTTTAATTCTCTAAAAGCTTGATTTTCTTTTCTTCAGTCAACACCATACAAGAGTCCCAACGCTTCCTTTGAACTAAGCAGAAACTTGATTTGATCAGAAAGAACTTTTGAAAGGCACTTACTCCAACTTTCTTGCAACTCACAATCTTCTGAATAAATATTTATTGAATAAGTGAACATCTCAATACATTTATGAATAAATAGGACACAGAAGTTTTTCCTACCAAATCCATAAACTTTCAGAGCAAGCACTAACACTTTGCATAATGGGGAACCTCATGCATTTGGAGGCAGCCTTCCCCGCTGCTGCACCATTTCATTCTTTCAGGCTCTTTCTGAGGCTGGGCCAGCATGTTCTTGCTGATGAATGGCTTTTGGGGATGCGTGCCCCTTCTTCTCTAGTAAAACACTTCAGATATAGAGAGACGGTTCCCATAGACCCTGTCTCTTTTCCAAACGAGGCTCTTGCTTTTGACTCATGATGCATTGCAGACCCTTCATTTCTTGGTGGATGATATCCTTGTCCATACGTGGCCCACAGAGTCAAACACAGCTCCAGTGAGTTCTGCCCAGCACAAAGCCCTTGGTGTCATTAGTGGTCTTAAGTAGCTACCATGTTCATGGACAGGCAGCCTATGATTCTGATAGATTTTTAGTAGCCAACATTATACAGTTGGCTCACACAAAGTAGTCAGTCAACTCCAACATCTTTTTGTAAAAATCAACTTTCCCCCCCTTGATTAAAAAGCAATACATTATGACTATAGAGGACTTATGTGGAAAATACAGTGAAAATAAGGTCACTTATTATCAGTCTGTTTGCTAATCCTGAGTTAATCTCAGTTAACAGTTTCTTATATTTTCTTACCACCTTTGTTTTACGTGTGTATTTTTACATACTTAGTATCATGAAGTGTCTGCCACTTTGCGTCTTGGTTTTGTTTTGCCTTTACTCCCTTCTAAAAGGATTTTCACATAGATTGGTCCTGTACTCAATCAGAATCCCTGGGAAAGGATCCTGGTCATGTGATGTTTCTCTTTTTCTTTTCTTTTCTTTTTTTAATTCCAGGGGAAATTAAACTAAATTAGAAGGCATGAATATTTTAAAAATATGTTTCCCCTTTGATTCTAGTGCACCTCCGGGGGGGAAATCATTAATAGTATCTTATGGGCATTTATTTGGTTTTGTTTATCATCTATTTAGTATTTGTTATTTGGTTGTAGGTATTCTTCCCACATTTGCAGGTCTGATCAGCATGCTTTCTCTGCTTTCTCTGCATTACTCATGACGTTGTCAGTTTGACCAGCGCCAAGAACAGAGACCTGACGATCTCCCTCTGGCTAGCACACTGATACTAGTCAACTCTGAAGAAACATTCAGTCAGCAAGCTATGTTCTTAATCAGTCTGTTTTTCACCCCACTTCTACAACAAGATAATGTGCAACTCTATAATATAGTATTTTCTACAGAAAAAAAGGACTTCGTTGGATATGACTTGATCATGATCGTTTCAGTGCCTGGACAGTCAGCAGAATGCTAGCCTCTGTCTGTTGCTCTGAGAAAGTGAATGTGGAAGTAGACACAGTTGAGTTATTGCTAGAAGGACCAGCCACCAAGCTCCTGAGGGACAGGGAGGTTGGTCACCGGCCTCAGTCTACACCTGCCTAATCAAGCTGGGTATTCAGTCCTCAACTCAGCCAAGAATATCTGAATAGCCAAGGAGGAGGAAAGGGGTGGTGGATCTCCAAATTACAGGAGAGTGATTCTCTGCAATTCTTTCAATGCACTTGCAAAGATACAATTGCGTTTACTCCTTATTCCTCTCTGGGATGTGTACTCCCCAGGTTATAGATGAGGACGTTGCCCAGAGCAGTGGTAGGCAGAGTCGACCAGGTTTTCTGACTGCAAGACTAGTATTCCTCACCTCTCTATCCTGCCTCCAATATGAGCCTCGATCTCCCTCTTTCCTCCACGAGTCTAGTGGCAACTGCCTTACTGGCTGAATCATGCACTGGACTCCCTGGAGGTGGGACCTGGTGGGAGTCCTGGCTTTTCAATAGGATGACTTACGTAACACTTTTTAAAAGCCCATTTTCCTGATATTTATGAAGAACTGGGAGCTTGGCCATGGGCTGCGACTTTCCTTTGCTTGAGTTATCCAATATGGGATTGCCAAATCTGGGTAGATACGACTCTTTTCCCCAAACTGGCAGGAGCAAGTCAGACCCTCATATCTCTTTACCATTCCTTTTTTACAGGGTATGAGGGTGAAAAGTCTTAGCCTTGCTGAATTTCTAGTAAATAAATATTTAAAAGAAAAGAGAGCTGGGTTGAAAGTCAGTGCAAAGTCCTGCCTGGTCAGCAGCCTTCACCTTTGTCCCTGCACCAACCCCCTTAACTATCTCAAATCTGCAGGCTCAACCCCCATCTCACCTCTGGACCAACCCTGTCTATGGGCCTAGCGGGGTTGGCCCAATACACTGACACCCTGTTCTGTTGCCTTGCCCCTCCCCACCGAGCCTCATCTTTGACATAACCATGAGGTTCCAGGCCTAATTTCTTAAACTTGAATATCCATTTATGTCTCTTGCCAACCACTTCAGTCCCTGTTCGGGTGAGCTGACTTTTTTAGTGCTGGACACTCTCCCAGGGGCAGGAGGCCTGTTCCCAAAAATGGGGCCCAGTGCCTGTGGCCTGGGTACCAGACGCCACCTGCCCCGACAATACGACATCGCCCGCTCCCAGCTTCCTTTCCTGGGTTCCAACAGCAGTCGATTACATCACCTCTTTCTGCAGCCACAACATCCAAAGATTTCATTCTGTTTCTCAGGCTTCACTGCTCTTGACAAAGGCCTCTCTATGTGTCCCCCCAGATGCCTTATCTGAGTTCTGACCTGCAGTCTGGCCCACCCACCTGAAGGATAACCAGGGAATCAGGGCATGCTAGCCATGTCCCAAGACGGGAGGATGCAGAGAACCAGTTCTAGGCCTGGCTCTTCTACCAATTGTCTGAGTGAACTAGGGCAAGTCACGGGGCCTCCTGAAGTCTCCTTCCCCAACCTCAGAACAAGTGTGTATACCAAAGAGGGCAAGTAGGGGTGGAGGATGGACCTAGAAACACACTAGAGCACCTGTGGTTTGAGGATTCTTTTAAATTCATTTATGCAATGGGTAAGAAGGAAGGCCCTCTTTCTCCAAACACACTGGCACACCCTTGACGTGTGTCCAATGCTGGTGTGTCTAACACTGAACAAAGAAGCTTGGTTGCCACGGGCTGCCAGCCAAGACCCTCCCAGGGGAACTTAAGGCCCAGAAGAAGGGAAAGCAGCTCTGTGGAATGGGTGCTCATTACTCCCCGAGAAAAATCAATGACTTTCTCTACACTGCTGGGTCCTGGCCTGTCAAACGTAGAAACCAAGAAAACTCACCTCGCAGTGTCGTCACAAGGGTGAACTGAGACAGAAGCACTTTGTGAATAATAAAGTACAGTCACAATGTCACCATTATTGTCATTAGCTACCTGGAGTTCAGGATATAACAATAACAGATGGTTTCTGCTTCCTTCTGAGGAGATTACAATCTAGGAAGCACATGCACTATATTCACATGAAAATATATTCACACGAAAATAGTTTAAATGACGAACAGCATCATCCAAAACGTGCCTAATCGAAGTCTAATTTTCCTGTAGAGAATCACAAGACAGAAAGGGAGTACGTTCTCAGAGTGCGTAAGTCTATATTTATGGCACACTTGCTTTAAAGATGCTTCCAAAAACGTCCCAGCACAATCTCTTTTATTTTGCAGAGTCTTTCTCCTAAATTAATGGCACTGTGGACCACAGCCAGTGACAGGCCTTCTTCATCTATCACATCTAATGTCACTTCATACTACAGTTGGCCCTCGGTATCCAGGGCTTTCACATTCTCAGAATCAACTAACCATGGATGGAAAACATTCAAAAAGCAAACAAAAAAAGATAGTTTTGTCTGTACTGAACATGTACAGACTTTTTCTTGCCATTACTCCCTAAACCAAACAGTATAACAACTATTTAAATAGGATTTACATTGAATTAGGTATTATAATTAATTTAGAGGTGATTTAAAGTATGTGGGAAGGGGCCAGGCACAGTGGCTCACGCCTGTAACTCCAGCACTTTGGGAGGCCAAGGTGGGTGGATCACTTGAGGTCAGGAGTTCAAGACCAGTCTGGCTAACATGGTGAAACCCGTCTCTACTTAAAAAAAAAAAAAAATAGCTGGGCGTGGTGTTGGGCACTTGTAATCCCAGCTACTCGGGATGCTGAGGCAGGAGAATCGCTTGAACCTGGGAGGCGGAGGTGGCAGTGAGCCGAGACTGCACACTCCAGCCTGGGCAACAGAGTGAGACTCTGTCTAAAAAAAAAAACCTGTATAGGAAGATGTGAGTAGGTTCTATGCAAATCCTAGGCCATAGTCTTTCAGTTACTTGAACATCTGCAGATTTTGGTATCCTGGGGTGGGGAGGTGCCGGGGATCCGGAACCATTCCCCTGTGGAAACTGAATGAAGTATAATTTACAGCATATTTTCAGTGCCACTATTTTATAATAGCTTACATGATATGATATTTCATAGGATAGAAAAGATGTTAAATTATTAACACAATGAATTAAAAAAAACAGCACTATAGTCACAAAAATCACTCAGGAAAACGTCTGCTTTGATTCATGGTACAACTCTTCGTCATACTGGCCAAGGCCTGTGGAGGTTTCCCTGTGGAGGTTTCTGTTTACCATAAATGTGGTGCAGCCACCAGACCAGGTCTAAACACGGTGTAAATTTCACTGGCTGTGCTCTGGATGTGTTATGCCATTCTGCATAAATCACGCAAATTTGGAGGAATTTGCACTATTTCAAATGTTGCCCATTCTGAAATTGAGCAATCTCCAGCAGTATTTTATTGCTATTTTACATAGCATTATTTAAAATTTGCATAATTCAAATTTGCGTGAAATGTGAGTGTATGGTTCAAATGACAGCGTCTTAACAAAGCAAACAGCGTTCACATGACCTCCATATCAGTGGAATAAAGGTGGGAACAACTGACTTGCAGGGGGCTGGCTAATGGGGGAAGCACTTTTTGAAGAATGAACATTTTGAATGTGTTGAATAAAAATACATGTTGAGCATGTTTGAATAGAGAGGGATCTGGAATGTGCTGAATAGAAGACATATTCTAATTACTATAATATACCAATTCTTTGGTACCGCTGGAGATTGCTCAATTTCAGAATCAATAGTTCTGATTGTTGCACTTTAAAAGGACCTTGGATCACTTCTTTTTTGAAAAGCCCTGCCATCATTATCCTTTGGGTTTCACTCAGAGGCATGATAAACACCCCAGCGTGGGGAACGAAGACACCCTCAAAGAGTAAGGAATTCTGCCTGAAATTCCTGAGGGCCCCAGAGTTTAGACCTACTTTGTCAAGCACAGCACATGAATTATGCAATAATTTTTGATAACTAAAAGTAACCATTAATATCTGCCTGAAAGAAGGTTGACCTGGGAGTTTTATCTTTGGTTGCCAGAGGATACATTAAATCCTTTTTGGTGTTTGTTTGAATAATGGAATAGACAGTTTAGGTTGCTTAGCTGAACACAGAGCATATTTTTATCCTGAAAGGGCAATTAGAAATCCTGACTTTAAAACAAAGATGGAATTCCTCCTCTGCTTGGATTAGCACATTAATCAGCTAATAAACAAATATTTATTAAGTTCCTGCAATGGAACCTTTGACTCTCCTGTTTAATAACTCTTGACAAATTCTCTAATATCCTGTCAAAGAAAATATTTTCTCTACCAAATCATCTTAAAACATATTTATTTTTCCATTTTATCTTTGGACTAACTAAATGTGTTTCATTTTTTTACCCCATAGAGATGGGTTATTCAATTCTATGTCTTTTTCCAGTTCTAAGTTACACAGCCTTTGGTCAGCAAAACAAATTTATTTTTCCATGTTGAAAATGATAGACTCATAGGATAAAATCACTTAGCCTAGTGGTTCCCAAATCTGATTTGTGCATCAAAATCACATGGGGAACCTATCAATATATAATCAAATGCTAGGTGATTTGTCATTAGTCAGGATTTCATTTTGGAGACCACTGACTACATTTTACACACACAGAAATTGAAGGTAACACAATTTGTGGCAGAGTTGGCCAAGAGACCCCAAGTCTCCTTCCAGCTCACAGTCCTGTTTTCATTCTACTAAACCTTCCATTACATGCAACAACTTCCAGGATTAAAGGGATAAATATCTCTCAATGAAATTTTAAATGGATTTTTGGACATATCTCTTTTATTTGTTTCTCCTGGAATTCTGCTCTTATGAGTCCAATGGATGTCAAGTTCCTTAATAGCAAGAATCTTTATGAAAAGGGACCAACAGCCCAAAAGCCTATACTAAGTGCTGTTCAGAACAAACTTCAAAGACCCAGTTTCATTCATTAGGAGTTTGTTTACTCAGCATTTACTGAAGGCTCACTCTGTGCATACTCTATGCTAGGTTCTCTGGGGATGTAAGAATTTTATATAAATGTGTTTCAAAAGAACTTGAAGTCTAAACGAAGAGGGAGGATCCAAACATACGAAAAGGTAACTTAACCAATTTGTGCAATAATAGCTCTTGTCTCAGGGTGTTTTAGTTAAAGTAGCTGTTGTAACCCACAAACTCCCACATGTGTAATAAAAATTCCTGATGGTTGGGTGGTTTTCCTCCAGGTAGTGACTCAGGGCTCCAGTCTCTTTCCATCTTTTAGCGCTCCCATCTTCAACACGTGGTTTCCATAGCCATTGTGTTTTTGTATCAGTTGACAGAAAGGATGCAGCGTAGGGAATCACATTCTTTGGGAGGTGAATCATCTTCTTTCTTTTCTTTCACATTCAATTGGCCAGAATTCAGTCATATGGCCACACTTAACTGCAGGAGGTGAGAGTACAACGTGCTGTCCTCCTAGAAGAGAAAACAGAAATAGAGAGAAACTAATTAGTTACCCCACAAAGGGCTTTGGTTTTCTTATCAGTGAAAGAGATCCTTGTGAATGCCCTAACATTCTCTTCTAGGTAGGGCTTCCCTTGGGCCCCAGAGGACCCCATCTGGAGATCATTTTGGGTGAGAGGAAATCATTCTGGAGATGATTGTAGGTGAAAGGAAAGAGTTGTGCAAAGAGGAGGAAGGCATGCCACAGTGCAGGCACGGGGAGCCTAAGACCAGAGTTCAACTGGAACGACAGGTGCTGTGGAGAAGGCTACAGACATTCGTTGGCATTGGCTTGTGGTGGCCTTGCATGCCAGGCTAAGGAACTTTACCAACATTTTAGGATAAACCCAAAATTCATTTAGACTTTATAAAGTTGGGCAAGGGCTTTTTCAGACCCACCCCCCAGTTTGCTGTTCTTTGGGCACTGTTGAGTTCCTAGCATTGACTGCCAGCTTTCTCGGAAGATAGCAGCAGTGAAGCTGGCAGCTGGAACATGTCTCTGTCCTCTCCGGCTACCCCAGGAGACTGTGTCTGCATATGGCTGTTGCTGGCCTCTGATTGGGTGTTTGATGATTGGTTGACTGTGCTCTGAGATGCTTAGAGTCCATCAAGGTGCCTGCTTCATGGTTCTCTCCTCACTGAAGGAGGAGGTTGTGGTGAGCCGAGATCACACCGCTGCACTCCAGCCTGGGTGACACAGCGAGACTCCATCTCAAAAAAAAACCTCATATAATGGATGAAGATTCCCCAGCCATCTCGTGTTGACGACCATTTCAGTTTCCAAGTTTTACGTGCCACAGGAGACAGCATCATAATAGGGAATAGCAGTGTCAGTAGCTAAGCTTCTGCAGCACACCTAAAGAAAGCATATTCCTGGGTGCCCTGCTCTGATCCCGTTGGGGAAATGCTGAGGATGGATTTGATTTCAAATATTGTAAATCAGGCCAGGCACGGTGACTTATGCCTCTAATCCCAGCACTTTGGGAGGCTGAGGCGGCTGGATCACCTGAGATCAGGAGTTTGAGACCAGCCTGGCCAACATGGCGAAACCCTGTCTCTACTAAAAATATAAAAATTCCCCAGGCATGATGGTGTGCCCCTGTAGTTCCAGTTACTCAGGAGGCTGAGGCACAAGAATGAATTGTTTAAACCCTGGGAGGTGGAGGTTGCCGTGAGCTGAGATCGTGCCACCACATTCCAGCCTGAACAACAGAGCAAGACCCTGACTCCAAAAAAAAAAAAGCCAGTGCCAGTATGGGCTTCTATGCACAGATGGCAGCGAGCCCATTCTCTGTTAGGTAGCGTCTACATATAGTGGAAAACTATTCAACCTTTGAAAGGAATGCCATTTGGATATAGTCTACACCATGAATGAGCCTTGAAAACACGCTAAGTGAAATAAGTCACATACAAAAGGAAACACATTATATGATTCCATTTATCTGAGATTCCTAGAGTAGTCAAATTCAAAGACATAGAAAGTAGAGCAAAGGTTGTCTGGGGCTGCAGGGGTTTGGGGAAGGGGAATTATTACTTAATGGGTACAGAGTTTGTGTTCAGAATGATGAAAATGTTCTGGAAATCGATGGGGCGGGTGATGGTTGCACAACACCGTGAATGTGCTTACCGCCACTGAATAGTACACTTGAAAATGGTTAAAATGGTAACTCTTATGTATATCTTACCACAATTTCTAGAAAGCCAAAATAAGGCAGAATTACCGCACAGGAGGGTCAATACTAAGGTTCCTTCTGCCTAAAGGCTTGGTCCTTGTGGTTCCAGGTGACCTCATCCTCCTCGTGGGAGACACCCAGAGACTCTTCCCACCCTTCTGAACCTGGCCTTCTCATTCTCTGATTTTCATCCAGGCTCCCCCATTCCAGCAGCCTCCATTTCCTCAGGTGTCTCTGTTCATAAGTTCACCCCCATCCTCTGAAAACTCCACACCTTCTCATGGGGCAGGCTCATTTGTGGGTTCTTCTTCCCTTCCGGGGCTTCAATTCTTTTTTTTGTTTGTTTTTTTGGAGACAGAGTCTCGCTCTGTCACCCATGCTGGAGTGCAATGGGACAATCTCAGCTCTCCACAACCTCCGCCTCCCGGGTTCAAGCAATTCTCCTGCCTCAGCTTCCCAAGTAGTTGGGATTACAGGCGCCCGCCACCATGCCAGGCCAATTTTTTGTATTTTGGTAGAGACAGGGTTGCACCGTGTTGGCCAGACTGGTCTTGAACTCCTGAGCTCAGGCAATCCGTCCGCCTCGGCCTCCCAAAGTTCTGGGATTACAGGCGTGAGCCACGGTGCCCAGCCTCAGGAACTTAATTCTTATCCTGAGTTTCCACCTTCGTCCAGGTGCCCAGGGATGCTTGCTGTGGCTTGATCCAAAGGCCTCGGCAGGAGGAAGCAACACAGCTCTCTGGGGACTAGGGTGGGCGGCATCGCCTAGTCGGGGTTTCCTTTTCACCATCTGCCAGGAGGGCTGCCGGCTGGCCTGGGTTTTTCACTAGCTGATATACTAAAACAAACACATCTCCTAAAGACAAATGTTGGTGATGTTCTCTGGAGACACTGGAGTTTAAATCCACACTGGGGAATTCCTCCACTAGCCAGGCACCTGTTCCGTTCTTGAAGTCAGCAGGTCCCCATGCCTGGGCAGAGGAGCCTTCCGTCTTCGATGTTCTCCTCCTGAGGCTGCGGGAATCACAGAAGGACCTCATTCCTCTTTAAAGTCAACTTTCCCTTCCCCGGCGTGTGGTTTCAAGACTTTGGAGCCCTTACTTACAACAGGTGGGTGGGTGGGGGGGGGTGACAGTTTCTTTGTCACCTAAACATAGAAACTTCAGCAAGAGTCTGATTGTGTCAAAGCTGAGACCCAGATATGCTGGAATGTGGAGACAGAGACAATCCTGTGGGGGGGCGGGGGGTAAGGGGTCGTTGGAGCAGCTGTTGAGCCACACCTCTCATTTGCCAAAAGCTCCATGGGGAAAAACTGGAATCCTGTTGAAAGCTTGGATTGTGAAACATGCAGATATGTCTTATGGGCTTAGCAGGCCCTGACAGATGCAGGGATATGGGCACGAGGTTCGCGAATGTCTAACTCCCTACAGGCAAGGAAGGAAGAAGGCCGAAGGAGCCACGCTCCCAGGACGGGCCCTGGGCCCTGGATCTCTGGAAAGCTGTGGGTGATGTGCCCTGACTCACCCCCATGCTGGAGCCCAGCACTACAGGAGGGAGGATACTTGTAAAGAATTAAATTAGAGTGATTTGACTGGAGGTGGAGGCAGTGGCATAAGGAGCCTGCTAAAAAGGTGACAGCAGAGGAGTGAGAAGTTTTTATACGGGCTGGAGATCCCTGGCAGTGGAGGGGGGGGGAGAGGAGAGGGCAGCAGGATGACCAGAGCCATAGGAAGCAGCTGGGTGTGTGCCTATAATCCCAGCACTTTGGGAGGCTGAGGCAGGAGGATTGCTCGAGGTCAGGAGTCTGAGGCTACAGTGAGCTATGATCGCACCACTGCACTCCAGCCTGGGTGACACAGTGAGACCTTGTCTCAAAAAAAAAAAAAAAATTCCTGTAAGCCGTGAGACACACAAGGAGGAATCCAGCACACAGGCCTCAGCACACACCCCAGCCCGCACACTCCCCAACCTCCCGCTCTTACCTCAGTGTCATAAGGTATGGCTTGGGCAGCCCTTGCCCAGACAGATAAAAAGCAGGTGCAACATAGTGACCTCCAAGGGACCCAGTGGTTCCCATGCTTTTCAAGAGAGGAAAGAACACAGAGAGCCTGACCTTTCCCAGAACTGCATTGCTCACTAGCCGAGCCGTGGCTTCCTTGCCAAATGTAGCTGGCACAAGGCTCCATCCACAAGCAGACCTGGCTGAGCAGTGGGCAGCTTCCAGGAACTCCAGGTTGCAGTTAGTGTGTTGACCCAACAGGTGCCCAGGCCAACACCAGCATGGGGCCTGAAGCTGCCTGCCCACTTCTCTCTCACTGAGTCTCAACCCTGATTGGCAGCCACAATCAGGATGGGTCAAATGCAGTTGACATAGCCTGGGTACATCCATTCCACTTGTCATGCGCAGAAGGGTCCACTCTGTTCCACCATCAAAGACCCCTGCCTCCTAATTTGGCTTAAGAGCGGGCAGGACGCACCTGTGCTTCAGCAGTGCCGCTCCCGTAATGGCTGGACTGCCACGTGCTGGGATCTCAGTGAAGCTGCCCAGGTGTCCTAAACATGCTTTAGTCGTCTTTCTAGAGAAGGTAGAGACTGTGGTTATAGTAACAGGAAAAGTGTGAAACAGGGGAAAGTACCAGGATGTCCCCCAAGAACTGAACAGTCGCCTCTCGTGGACTGTCACTACTGGACATACTGGTTTTTTTTTTTGAGATGGAGTTTCACTCTTGTTACCCAGGCTGGAGTGCAATGGCGCGATGTCGGCTCACTGCAACCTCCGCCTGTAGTCCCAGCTACTCAGGAGGCTGAGGTAGGAGAATGGTTTAACCTGGAGGCAGAGGTTGCAGTGAGCCGAGATTGCACCACTGTACTTCATCCTGGGCAACAGAGTGAGACTTCATCTCAAAAAAAAAAAATCTGAGAAATGAATGAAACATCAAGGAGGCAGAATATTACAGTAGTTTGGAGTAGGGATGCCAGGGCATGGGTTTAAATCCTGGCTTTATCATCTTCTAGTTGGATGACCGTGGAAATGTACCTTCCTCCAGCTTTTAAATACCTTACGATATCTTTATCAAATATCTACCTTATAATATCATTAGGAGGTTATATGATGTACAAGTAGGTTACCTGGGAAACAGACTGAATGGAAATTAGCATGCAGGGTTTTTCTTGGAGGTTTCTTTTGGGATCAACTCATTGCTGCCAGGCGTAGGGGCGGGGAGGCAAAGAAGCAAATTTGGACAGAGAGAGAAACTAAGTTGCAATTTAGTCTCATCAAAGCCCTCAGCTAACCCCATGAGAAGCTCTGAGCTAGTAGAACATTCAGAGTTAGGTCCTGAGTGGGGATGAGGGGGTCATGTCTTTAAATTCCCATGTGGGTCAGTCTTTGGGTACAAGCTGCCCCTGGAAAGGCAATAAGTCTCATGCAAAGTGGCTTCCTTCAGCCCAGAGCAATTCCTGAAGGGGACTGAGACTTGAGGGCTGTTTGCAGGCAACATGCCTGGTAGCTGGGGATGTAAGTCCTTCATTCAGAAATGAAAAACTGGGCAATGCAGCCTTGCTTCCATTACACTGAGACAATCTACACACCAATCCACACACCATTTCACACATGCATGGAAGGAAGAATAGTAGAATTGATTGATGCATGATAATTTTCAAGTATTAAGGTTATTTCCTTACTTTCAAAGCACAAACAAAAATAATACATAATCAGAGAATAATGGAATCATACAATCTGGGAGGTATTTTAGGATGTATTTCCTCCAATTGCTTTATTTAAAGATGAAGAACAGAGAACTTTAATGACTTGCCCTGGGTCATGGCAGTCTAGATTTAAATTCAGGCCATTGGGCTTCAAGTTCAGTGTCCCCTCCACCATATTACAATAGAACACATTGTCATGGGAATAGCAAATGCATTTCGTCTTTCATGTCAACTCTAATGAATTGGTAGTGACTGCCTAGATTCATATGTTGAGGAGGAGAATCAAATTAGAGGTTTAATAGAACCTAGATCCTCATTCTGGCTTCTATAAATTCCTTGGCTAAGAGAGGAACACAAATTGGCAAATGAGTTGAAAATGAGATTTATAGAGAAAAGGGGACCACTATCCTAGAAGAGAAAATGCCAGACTTGGTTTAAATTAAGCTTTAAATCTAGCTGGATTGCTTTTTCCCCCACAGAAGATGGTTCTTTGAGTTATATTTCCTCTTCCTCGTATGCAAAGTCAGGGCATTGCAGCACATATTCATGGAAGCCCTTTACAGCTATTCTTTGAGTGTACCCAGAAATCCCTGTTGATGAGATGGGTAATCTGGGTTGTGTCCTGGAGCCACTGAGAAGGCTGAGAGACACTTCCAGATGCCCAGGTGATTGCATGAAGATGGACGAGGGCGCCCATCCTCCTCCTTATTCCGCGTTGTGATGGGAGGTGCGGACTCCAGAGTTAAAGCCTACTGGAAGAAGACTGAAATTTTTTCTTACTGTACCAAAATATAAATTTTAAAAAGTTACCATTTTAATCCATTTCAATTGTACATTTCAGTGGTGTTACGTCCATTCACAGTGTTTTACCACCACCACCAGCCATCTCCAGAACTTCCGCATCGTGTCAAACAGAAACTCTGTACTTATTAAACAATAACTCCCAGAGTCCACTTTGCCCCAGCGCCTGGTAACCATCTCTATCTCTGTGAGTTTACCTATTCTAGGTGCATCATATGAGTGGAAACATAAAATATTTGTCCTTTTGCATCTGGCTTCTTTAATTTAGGATACTGTTTTCAAGGTCCATCCAAGTTGGAGCAGGTATCTGTACGTCATTTGTTTTTAAGGCTGAATGACGTTCTACTGCATGCGTAGACCACATTTTGCTTATCTATTCATCTACGAATGGACGTTTGTGTTGCTTCTCCTCTGGCTATTGTGAATAATGGGGCAACGAACACTGGCGTGGGAAGGATACTTTCTGTGCCCTGTTCGTGCTTGAAATCTTAGGATCATGAACTCCTTAAGAGGCTACATTGTGGCCGGGCGTGGTGGCTCACACCTGTAATCTCAGCACTTTGGGAGGCCGAGGTGGGCGGATCACCTGAGGTCAGGAGTTCAAGACCAGCCTGGCCAACATGGTGAAACCCTGTCTTATAAAAAAATAAAAATAAAAATAAATAAGAGGCTACATCGTGCAGTCTCTCATAGAGAAGGGAACGAAGGCCCAGAAACACCAAACCTCTCACCAGTGGCAGCCCTAAAAGAAGGCACCAAGGCCATGGGATTTAAAACTTGGGTTCACCATTTGGTTGAATCTTGGTAAAATGAATGCACCGTTTTCGACAATCCATGTTCAGCATATTTTGTGGCAGGTAGGAGTCATATGACTGAAATAACATAATTTACTTTTACTGGTTATCCAGTATTTGTCAAACCAATGGCCCACTTACCTATTGTTTTATATCAAAGTACCCTAAAATTAGCATAGAACAGCAACTATTTCGTTATGCTCTCCAACGCTTTAAATCTCTGTGACCTGAGATAAGGAATCCTCACTGTTCCTGATCGAATGACCTTATCACAATGACATTGCTCATCACAATGAGCTGAATCTCAAGGAGGGAAACTCAAATGGCTGGAAGGAACTTGAACGGCCGGCACTGGAAGTACCCGGAGGTGTCTTTACTCATACGTCTCATGCCTGCGTCAGGATGCCTCGAAGCCTGGCCCAGCTTGGCCTGTTGATCATGCACCCACAACCGACCTTTCCAGGTCATGCTGAGCTTCCACACAGCATGGTGGAATCGGGGTACTCACACTTCTTACTTGGCAGCTCAAGGCTCTAAAAATGAGGATTTGAGTCAAGGCAAAAAGAGCATGATTTTTATGACCCAGCCTGGGCAATCACATGGCATCTTTCTCGCTCTATTAGTCAAAGATAAACATGCCTGTCCATTTTCAAGGGGAGGGAACATAAGCCCCACCTCTTATGAGGAAAGTATTAAAGAACCTGTGACTGTAATTTAAAACCACAACATTTGGTGAATATTGACCCCTTAACGTGGCCCTGTAGGGATGCCTTCTTTTGGAAAGCCATCTGCGGAATATCCTTTGGACTTACTGGTGGTGGTGAGTCTTCACCTTTAAAGGTAGAGCTGACTTGGGGGCACTCCAGTGATGAAGGGAAATGGATCTCTGGACATTCCTGAATCACTTAGTGGAATACCAGTATGTGCTGGGCACTAGGGAGAGATACAGCAATATGGGGCTCAATTTTTAAGTTAAAACCAAACAAACCTGAAGGGCGAGTCCAGAAACTAACCAGATTGTCTTCTATGTCTAGTGATCAAATACGAGACTTTCCAAAGTACCACCTTAAGCAAAATGTATATCTTGAGCAATAGCTGTGCTTTCACCCTACCCCAGACCACTTCTGTGAAAGGTGCCCATCTTGTGGGTAGGTAAGTTCTGGTGGGTTTGTTAAAAACAGTATCTCCCATGATTATGTAAATCATAATCTTCAGGGAGGCAGCACATTAACTGGACAAGAAGAATGTGATTCTGTGTGTTTTCTTCTGGGTTCATCCGAATGGAGCTCCGTAACAGGAAACATGGACTGCATGTTGTTTTACTCAGGCAAATCACACCATATCTGTGATTGGATCTCATGCTAAGGGTTGCACAGGCTTCCTGAACATGGCCTCGGGACTCCTGTGCTTTAGGTAAGAATGCCTGTCCCGCCGACGTTGGCCCTGGTGGTGTCCTCACCTCCTGTCTATTTGGAGCTCTGTCCTAGAGGGCTGTCGGGTTACAAAGACAACAGCAGTCCTCTGTGAAAAGTTCCAAATCTTTCCTGTGGAAACAGACAGTTTGCGTCTGTGCTGTGTGATCCAACTTTTTACATTAGCCCACAGTAGAACTTTAGCAGTGCTCAGGTTCAAGAGGCCAATTTCTACCTCCCAAACTAAGTGATACCCCAGAAGACAGGCCAGTGGGCAGAGTGTACAGGGATGGTAAACCCACACTTCCTGCCCCACCCTAAAAGTATGTGTCATCCCTGTGCTTTTCGAGAGAGCCCAAACTAGCTCACACCTTGTACCTGACTGGTTCAAAGATCCACCTCTTCAGGAGAACTGTTCAGTTTGGCTACCTCAACCACACCAACTAGGACCCTTATCTTTTCCTGACTCTTAAAAGTCATACAGTGATCTGACCGGTGTTCTGGGTATTATCCCTAAGTGGAATAGGAGTCCCAGAAAACAAACAACTGGCTGTGTCAAGACATGCCCTTTTCTAAGATGGCAATCAAGCCAGCATGTTAGCCTGTGCCTTGGCCTGTCATGGTACCTCTAGAAAAAGGAGTATTGCTGTGATAAGAGCACTGGGCTAAGAATAGAGTCCTGGCCTGACCTTACTCCACGACAGTCTCATCTGAACACTCAATGAAAATGGATGTGGAAGGCCGGGCGTGGTGGCTCACACCTGCAATCCCAGAACCCTGGGAGGCTGAGGCAGGTGGATTACCTGAGGTCAGGAGTTCGAGACCAGCCTGGCCAACATGATGAGACCCTGTCTGTACTAAAAATACAAAAATTAACCGGGCATGGCGGCGGGTACCTGTAATCCCAGCTACTCGGGAGCCTGAGGCAGGAGAACGCTTGAACCCAGGAGGTGGAGGTTCAAATGAGCCGAGATCATGCTATTGCACTCCAGCCTGGGCAGCAAGAGTGAAATTCCACCTCAAAGAAAAAAAAAAAAGAAAATTTATGTCATGACACATCAATGAAATGTGTGTTGAGCTGAACACACGATAAAAATTCATGTGAACATACATCAATGAAATGACAATCATAACACTGACTTTACACGGCTGCTTTTAAAGTCCTTTGTAATCTTTGGTGCATTCTACAAGTGTTTTTTAAATCTATAAAACCGTTTATTTAAGGAAAGTATTAGCAAAATGTTCTAAGGAAAAAAACAAGACAAAACCCCCAAAAGTTGTTTTTACAATTTAAACCTTCCAAAGAACAGGATAGTTGTGATTCTCATAGGCCTATCAACCTCTGTATATCAGAATCAGCATGTTTCTCTCTAAAATACTTAAGTACAGAGCCTAATTCATAAGGATTTTATTTATTTATTTATTTTTGCGAAAAGGTCTCACTCGGTCGCCCAGGCTGCAGTGCAGTGACACAATCTCAGCTCACTGCAACCTCTGCTTCCCAGGCTCAAGAGATCCTCCCACCTCAGCCTCCACATGTCACTACACCCAGCTCATTTTTTAATTTTTTGTAAAGGTCTCATAATATTGCTTAGCCTGGTCTTGAACTCCTGGACCTAAGCAATCCTCTTGCCTCAGCCTCCCAAACTGCTGGGATTACAGGCATGAGCTACCACACCTGGCCGGAATTAGCAGTATCTGAGATTTATGTATTATGTAGCAACCTAGGAGCTGGCTCAGATGTTATCTTGCAATGAGTACTCAAGGCTGCCTTGAGAATTGGACAGAAAGCACAAGCATAGACATAGCTTATGTGTCAACACTGGGCGAACAATCTGGTAAGTTAGTTTATTTTGAGTCAGGTGAATCTGTGACATGGTTTAGAAGATATTAAGCAAACTATTTTTTAATTTTTAAAAACTGCATAATAATATGGATGAAACCAGCCTACTCGAAACCACTTCAGAAATACAAATACTTTCTTAAGTTAGAAGGATCATCTCTTTCCTTGAATATAAAATAAAAGATTAAATATAAAAAACGTTTAAAATTAAATTCACTTATTATGCAATGTTCTTATGTGTATTTTTCCTGGCAGGTAAGGTGAGGTAAAAAGTTCATTTGAACTTAGACTTGAGTTCAGGTTTTAGTTCCAGCAGTGATGGGTGTGTGTACTTTGGCAAATGATTTAAATTTTTAGAGCTCTACATCCTCCGATGCATGTAAAATAGCTTTAATTGTGAAGTGGTTAAATGAGATGGCATTTGTTAAGGTCAGAACCGACCTCATATTTTGTCTAGCCCAGTGCAATATAAAAATGCAAGGCCTCTTGTTCAAAAGCAGGATAAAAGCTTTCTCCTTCTCCAGTGGTCACTGTCTCCACCTGTCTGGGTGTTGTAGTGACAACCTCCCTTAGACACAGATAGATTCATCATGAGGCAGGAGAGTAAAGACTCTAGCACTCTCCCCATACCTAGAGAAAAGGGGAGCAAAGCCAAGAAGCCAGCCCAGAGAGGCGGGAGGCAGGATCCAGTGAATAGAGGAGCCATGCTTTCCTCCCCAATGGGCCCCACTGGTCCCCTGCCGGTGAAACCAGCACTGGGCAATGAATGTCCTTATTTGAGGGCTCCTGGCATTTAGACACAGAGATTGAAATGTTAAATGAGTCTCTCCCACCCACCAAAGGACTTTGTGAAGATTACAAGAGATAATATGCCTGAAATGTCCTTTGCAAATTGTAAAGCACTCAACAATGTAAACTATTGTGTCTTAAAATCAAAATTTGTCTGAAATGGATAGCATTTTGTTTTCTGCTTAGCAAAGCAGTGATGGAGAAAATTTGCAGTAAAAGAAAACTGCGTTTTTATTTTATAGATATCTCGTTACAAAGTCTTCCATGACAGAGAATGAAAAACACTTATTTTCCTTTTTCTTTCTTTTTTGATTTTTTTTTTAACTTTCATTTTAGGTTCAGGGGTACACGTGCAGGTTTGTCATATAGGTAAACTCATGTCACAGGAGTTTATTGTACAGATGATTTCATCACCCAGGTACTAGGCTTAGTGCCCAATATTTTCCTGATCCTCTCCCTATTCCCAACCTCCAAACCCCAGTATCTGTTGTTCCCCCTCTTTCTGCCCTTAGGTTCTCATCGTTTAACTCCCACGTATAAGGGAGAACATGCAGTATTTGGTCTTCTGTTCCTGAGTTAGTTTGCTAAGGATAATGGTCTCGAGCTCCATCCATGTCCCCACAAAACACACAATCTCATTCTTTTTATGGCTGTGATACGACCTTGATGAGTGGAGGCACACCAGGGTTCTTGGTCCTCATGCCAGTTTAGATAAAACGACACGTACACAACCGGAGTGGTTTTAAGGAGCGGAGAGTTTAATAGGCAAGATAGAAGGGGGAAGAAAGAAGGAAGAAGATCCCCTGTACAGCAAGAGAGGGAAGGGGGCTCCAAAGCCAAGAGAGGGGAACCTCAGGTGGGGCGGAACCAGTCAGGTATATGTAGAGACTGGAGGAGGCGGTGTCTGGTTTGCATAGGGCACAGGGGGATTGGTTTGAGCAGGCATGTCATTCACGCAGGCAGTGAAAAAGCTGGCCCTCCCGCCCTAGCCTTTTAATATGCAAGTGTAGGGTGCCATGATGTTCTACACACGTGGGGGTGGCCATGCTGCCAGGCACATGTTGGGGCAAGGGCAAGAAGGGCTCGGGAATCACCATGTTTCGGCGGACCCGGTTTCTAATGGCCGAGATTTGCATATCAAGAATTGCCAACCGGGGCTTTCTAGCTAGACAAGAAACGTCTTCAAAAATGAAAACTTTCCACGGACCCCTTTTCCCCTCTATCTGCCTAAAATAATTTCTTAATAACTCCTACAACAGCTGCATAGTATTCCATGGTGTGTATGTACTGCATGCGCTTTATCCAGTCTGCCGTTGATGGGAATTTAGGTTGATTCCGTGTCTTTGCTATTGTGAAAAGTGTTGTTATAAACATTCATGTGCATGTGTCTTTACGGTAGAATAATCTATATTCTTCTGGGTATATACCCAGTAATGGGATTATTGTGTCAAATGGTAGTTCTGTTTTTAGCAATTTTTTGAGAAATCGCCACACTGCTTTCCACATGGTTGAACAAGTTATACTCCCACCAACAGTGTATAAGCATTCCTTTTTCTCTGTGACCTTGCATCTGTTATTTTTCAAATTTTTAATAATAGCCATTCTGACTGGTGTGAGATGGTATCTCACTGCGATTTTGTTCTGTATGTCTCTGAGGATTAGTGATGTTGAGCTTTCTTTCACACGCTTGTTGGCTGCATGTATGTCTTCTTTTGAGAAGTGTCTGTTCATGTCCTTCGTCCTCTTTTTAATGGCGTTGTTGTTTTTTGCTTGAAAATTTTAAGTTCCTTATAGATGCTGAATATTCAACCTTTGTCAAATGTATGACATGCCATGAGAAAATATTTGCAAATATTTTCTCCCATTCTGTAGGTTGTCTGTTTACTTTGCTGAGTTTATTTTGCTGTGCAGAAGTGCTTAAGTTTAATTAGATCCCATTTGTAAATTTTTGCTTTTGTTGCCATTGCTTTTGGTGTTTTTCTCATAAAATCTTTGCCCTTTTCTATGTCCAGAATGGTATTTCCTAGGTTGTCTTCCAGGGTTTTTATAGTTTTGGGTTTTACATTTAAGTCTTTAATCCATTTTTAGTTGATTTTTGTATATGGCATAAGGAAGGGGCCCAGTTTCATATGGTTAGCCAGTTTTCCCAGCACCATTAGAAACAGGATACAAAGTCCTTTCCCATTGCTTGTTTTCGTCAGCTTTGTTGAAGATCAGATGGTTGTAGGGAAAAACACTCACTTTTCTCTTTTCCTCTTTGCCCTCAGGGCTCTCAAATGAGGATGTTGAGTTAGTAATGCAGTCACTGATAATATCTCTGGCATCACAAAATTCTTCTAACTTATTATCTTATCAGCAATCTTATTGGTAAGATAACCTTATCAGAAATAAAATTACTGATAATAAAATTAATCTTATTATCTTACTATCTTTTTTGTTTGTTTTGGTTTTGGTTTTTGGAGACTCTGTCACACAGGCTGGAGTATAATGGCACAGTCTCCACTCACTGAAACCTCCGCCTCCCCTGGTCAAGCAATTCTCATGCCTCAGCCTCCTGAATAGCTGGGATCACAGATATGCACCACCACACTGACTACCTAGAAACAGGGTTTTGCCATGTTGGGTAGGCTGATCTCAAACTCCTGGTCTCAAAAGATCTTCCCGCCTCAGCCTCCCCAATATATTGTTATTAATAAATTGTCCTTCATTGAAGATGGGTTCTCTGAATTATGAAGATGGCTTTCTGTTATGCAAGTTTGGGTATGAGCGGAACTGCTCAGAACAAAGAAAGAGGCTGAACGCTGGCCCAGCCTTGCTCTCCCTTCCCTTCTCCTTCTCCTGGGCAGTGTCCAGGGTTCAATGGCAGAGCTAAACAGCTATTTAGAGAATATGAATTTGAAGGGACATCAAGTTATTAGTCCACCTCAGGCATCACATGTCTTGGTTAGCCTTACCTGATGGTGGGCACCAGGGGCAAACAAACAAAATTCTTAGAATTTTAGAGCTAGGATGAATCTTAGGCTTTAATTAAGTTAGCTCAAATGACACTGTTCGTTATTGGCAGAGCCAGGCCTAAGCCAGGGTCTCTGAATTCCTATTCCAGTGCCTTCATCTTGATAATTTGCTACCATTAGTTGTGTGACCTTGGACAAGTCACTTCACTTCTCCAAGCTTCAGTTTCCTCATCTGTAAATGGATAAAATGATCCATCTTGCAGTATTGTGATGAAGAATGAAAGTATGTAAGGCACATAGAATAGACCAGAATAGAAAAGACTAGAATAATGCTATGGACTGGACATTATGTCCTCCCCAAATTCGTATGTTGAAATCATAACCCTCCGTGTTATCACATCTGGAGGTGAAGCCTCTGGGAAGTGACTCCGTCTTGGCAGCAGAGCCTCATGAAGGGGATTAGTGCCCTTATCAAAGAGTCCTTAAAGAGACCCCTTATCCCTTTGCCATGTGAGGACACAGCTAGAAGCTGCCATCTGTGAGCCAGGAAGGGGGTCCTCACCAGACGCTGAATCTGCCAGCATCTTGATCTTGCACTTCACGGCCTCCAAAACTGTGAGAAATACACTTCTATTTCCTATAAGCCATTCAGTTTACAGTATTTTGTTATAATAGCCCAAATGGATTAAGACAAATAGTATAGTCTGGAGCATGGGTTAGGAGTCAATAAAAAGTGCTGAGAGTGATGACTGATGTTACAGTAAGAGACGTCATCTAACTGTGTAACCGGAGACCCATAGAATTCATCTCCATCTTACTTGAATTAAACATCATGACTTTTCTCCTACTTATCTTCTTTGGAATGCTATGTCTATCAATCATACTTACCTATGTTTTAAAAGCCTGTGAAGACACCAATTAGAAGCTAAACAGAAAGGAAACGGAGACAAAAAAAAATAACTTGAGGCCAAGTGCAATGGCTCATGCCTGTAATCCCGACACTTTGGAAGGCTGAGGAGAGTGGATCGCTTGAGTTCAGGAGTTCCAGACCAGCCTGGGCAACATGGCAAAACCCTGCCTTTAAAAAACAAAACAAAACAAAAATAGCCAGATGTGGTGAATCACATCTGTAGTCCCAGGTACCCTGGTGGCTAAGTTGGGAGGATCACCTGAGCCGGGGAAAGGCTGAGGTTGCATGAGTCGTGATCACACCACCGCCCTCCAGCCAGGGCAACAGAGTGAGACTCTGTCTCAAAAAAAAAAAAAAAAAAAAACTGAAAAGAAAAAACTTGAAAGCCATCTTCCAATCCATGTTGAAGTTGATTAACAAACAGTAAGCATCTTCCTTCGTAGTACTTCATTTTTCTGCTTGCAGAGCCAGAGAGATTATTCTGTTATTTAATGTGCTAGTGAGCTCTAAATGTATGTGGTTTTAAAATGGCTTCTCAAGAACTCACACGCATTTTCAGGTCTGTTTTTACAGGCTCTCATTTTATGTGTGTCTTGCCACATTCCCTGTTGAAGGAAAAACTGTGTCCACAGTGATGAGGTCAGAGGCGCCCCATGTAGATAACGGTCTGCTCCACCTGTGGTGAGTCAGGTGGTCTCAGCAAACTCATTCGAGGTGTCTATTATTCAAGCTGGTTTTTTTGTTTTGTTTTGGGTGGTTTTTTTTTTTTTTTTGAGACAGGGCCTTGCTCTGTTGCAAGATACACAGATAGCTCGCTCCCTCTTCGATCTTGGTCCAAATGTCAACTCCTCTGGAAGGTCTTTTCTTACCATCCTATTGAAAATGTTACTCTTTCCCTTCATATTGTCTTTTTAATAGTATTTTTAGTGTGGAAAAATATATGTAATGTAGAATTGACAATTTTAACCATTTCTAAGTGTCAAGTTAGTGGCACTAAGTACATTCACAATGTTGTATCGTCTCTATCACCTGGACTTTAAAAAGTCACACAAGGACTCCCCTCTGTAACAGAGTGAAGATCAAGGGCTGTGGGAGGCAGGCTTTGTGGTATCAAAGGGGTGAGTGACCCCTGTTCCCAAAGGAAGGTGTGATTGGCTTGTTTGAATAATTCCATGGGCTGCTGGGGAACGGAAGCCCCCTACTCAGGATGAGCAGGAACTGCACCGGGCCCCTTGATAAGGAGGGTTCTTTGGGGCTGACCTATGGAAGCAGAGTGGGGGAGGGACCTTGAAGTTAGGTCATTTAAGGTCCTCTTAGTTCCACTGGCTATCAAGGCAGCACCTAATACTGACCCTTAATTTTAGGCCTTACACCAAAACCATTCCCTATTTCCTTTCCACTTTTTGTTTTTTCTTTTTGCACTTACCATCACATTTTACCTAGTCCCTTATCAGCCACCTGCTCCCACTAAAAGGTAATCAAGGAAAGAATTTCTATTTGTGTTATTTGCTGCTATATCTTCAGTGTCCAGAGCAGTACGTAGCGCATAGGAGACATACAATAAATATATGTTGAATTAATCAACCGCAATATTTATTTCCTACTTTGTCATTTCCTTCCAAAGAATGTAAGTAATTCCCTTTTCTTACTTTTAAGTATCTGTCCATTCTTAGAAATCATCAATAATTAGATTTCAGCAACTAATAAAATATTGCTTCTATAAGTAAATTGAGTAGAATTTTAAGCTGCTTACTGAAATTTTCAGAAGTAATTATGTCTGAAGCTAAGGTGAAAGTTAAAGATGGTGTTTTAGTAAGGATTCCCCAAGAGACAGGTGAGATGTGCTGTTTGACGGTTGTCAACAGCAAGTGTAATTATGCAGGTCAGAGTGAGTTACACAGTAATACACCCCAGTGTTACCTGTCTCTGCATATCACATTTGTAGCCAACTGACCTCACCATATCTCAAGCTTACAGAACTGACACTATTTACTCCAGGAGGAAGTCTTAAACATTTGAAGTGGAGATTGGAATTTTATTTTCAAAGCCTATTTAAAAACAAACTTTAAAAAAGTAACTGTCAAACATGGGAGGATATATTACCAACTGCCCAAATACAAATGATGATTCTGCAGAGATGCTTGCAAGGGGCTGGCCAAGGGCTGAGCCCAGAGCCTGAATTCTAGACCTTCATTTACTAGTAACAGACTTCATGACCTGGGGCCAGCCATACAGCCTTTTGGTATTTCAGTTTGTTCATCCTTACAATGGGGCAATCATACCTACCCTACTTGTATTTTATAAAGTGTTATTAAATGTAATTAAATAGTAGGTGTGAAGGTGCACTGGATGTCAAGGGAGGCTGGTTGCTACCAGGCCATGATACAAGAGACCTTTTATTATTACCATTCCACACTCCTTAGAGGCCTATTGCACAACTTCCCCTTCCCCTCAAAGCTCCAGCACCTCCTCTCCTTTCTTTACCTGGAGCTATGCCCTTGCTTCCTATTTCACAGGGACTACTGAGGCAGTGAGAAAAGAACTTCCGCAGATGCACCCCTCCAGTCACTCCAGCATCTGAACCCACACACTGTGTCCTCTGGATGCGCTTATCTAGAACTAGTTTCTAGTTTCATTGGGTTTTTTTCCCCCATTGTTTTTCAATTTTGATTTCTGCTCTAATCTGTAACCTGGATTTATTTGCTCTTCTTTGTCTAAGCTTAAGGTAGAAGCTTAAATAATTTTTAGATCATTCTTCTTTTCCACTTCAGCACTATATATTTCTTCTATGCACTACTTTAGCTGCTTCTTACAGATTTTAATATGTGATGCTTTTATTGTCATTCAGTTCCAAGTATTTAAAAAATTTTCCAGGTGATTCCTTCTTTAGCTCGTGGGTTATTTAGGAGTGAGTTGTTTGATTTCTAAATATTGAGGGATTTCCCATGTATCTCCTAATTGCTAATTTCTGATTTAAATTCAGATATTTGGTCAGAGAATATATTTTGTATAATTTCAATTATTTTAAATTTATTAAGACTTGTTTTATGGCCCACTATGTGTTCTACTTAGTGAATATTCAATGTACATTCAAAAAGAATATATTTTCTGCTGTTGTTAGGTGGAGCATTCCATAAATGGCAATTAAGACGAGGTAGTTGGCTGATAGAGTTATTCAAGTCTCCTATGTCCACACTGATTTTCTGTCTGCTTGTTGTTATATGTAAAATTTCGATGCCACAAAAGAAATAGCACTTGAATATACATTCTCTCAGCAAGGCAAGTTACTTCTATGGAAGAGTACATCTCACAGATGGAGCAATGGCAAGCACACACCTGAACAGGGGGAGGGGAAGAGGTTCTTATCCCTGATGCAACCCCTACTGCTGTGTCATTTCCCTATTGGCTAGGGTTAGACGGCACAGTCAAAGCTAATTCCGATTGGCTATTTTAAAGAGAGCAGGGGGATGAGCCAGAGTGGCAGGGTGAGCAGTTTGGCGGGAAAAACGGTTATGGCAGAGCAGGTGACCAGAGGTGACTCAGGTCAAAGCAGGTAACTGGAGCAGATGACTGAAGCAGGTCTTTGGGGTGAGTCAGGACAGAGTAGGTGGCCCGGGGAGAGCAGATGTGAACTACTGATTAGAATTAGTGGAAAAGGTTGTTTACTGATACTACAAGGAAGGTAAACTTTTTTTTTTTTGGAAGTTAAACTTTAAAATGGAGGACAAAGAACTGAGCATACTGACATACTTTTTCTTTGAACAATGTCCAACACTGTTCTAAGGTTATCAAGAGGAGCCTTAAAATCTCTGGTTGTCATTGAGAGCTCCTTTATTCATCCTTTCAGTTCCATCCATTTTTGCCTCATCTATGTTGAAGCTCTGTTATTAGATGTCGATACAGTGAGGGTTATTTATTGTCTTTTTGAATAATTAACTTACTTATCATTATGAGATATTTCTCTTTATCCCTGGAAAGATTCCTTATCATGAAGTCTATTTTGTAAAAATTAATGTGGTCACTTCAGATTGTCTATGATTAGCATTTGCTTGATATGTCCTTTTTCATCCATTTACTTTTAACCTATCTATATCTTTATGTGTATGAATCTATTTTTATAGTTTAATTTTTAATTGACAAATAATAGTTGTACATATTTATGGGGTAAAATGTGGTATTTTGATACATGTATACATTATGAAATGATCAAACCAGGCTAATCAGCATATCTATCACCTCAAATATTTTTATTTTTAAAATCCATTTCTTACAAATTGCATATATCTGGATGTTGCTTTTTGGTCTTTGTCATTTTATTGGAGAGCTAAGGTTATTTACATCTAATGTCATTGTTGATATGGTTGAGTTTAGGTCTACCATCTTAATATTTGTTCCATCTGTTCTTTGTTTTTCTTTTTTTCTTCTTCTGGATTTATATATATATATAAAATACACACACACACATATATATATATATATATTTTTTTTTTTTTTTGACACAGAGTTTTGCTCTTGTTACCCAGGCTGGAGTGCAATGGTGCAATCTCGGCTCACCGCAACCTCCTCCTCCTGGGTTCAAGCAATTCTCCTGCCTCAGCCTCCCAAGTAGTTGGGACTACAGGCGCACGCCACCATGCCCAGCTAATTTTTTGTATTTTTAGTAGAGATGGGGTTTCACCATGTTGACCAGGATGGTCTCAATCTCTTGACCTCGTGATCCACCCGCCTCGGCCTCCCAAAGTGCTGGGATTACAGGCATGAGCCACCGTGACTGGCCCTGGATTAATATATTTTTTAGTATATTTTCCATTTGTTATTATTTATATCTCTCTGAGTTTTTTAGTAGTTGTTCTAGGGTATATCATAATATTATATTATTTCCTGTAAAAGGGGGAGAAACTTACAATAATATACTTTCATTTTCTGCTTCTTGTCCTTTGGATTATTACTGTTATACATTTTATTTCTATACGTATTATAAAACTAACAATACATCGTTATTGTTTTAAGCAATTATATTTTAATAAAAATTTGAAAACTAGAAAAAAATTTTTTATGATTACCTATATGTTTACCATTTCTGGCACTCTTCTCTTTTTTCTTTTCTTTTCTTTTTTTTTTTTTTTTTGAGATGGAGTTTCACCATGTTGGTCAGACTGGTCTCGAACTCCTGACCTCAGGTAGTCCACCCGCCTTGACCTCCCAAAGTGCTGGGATTACAGGCATGAGCCACCACCCCGGCCTCTTTTTCCTTTTCTATGGATCCAGGTTACCATCTGGCATCATTTTCCTTTAGCATAAAAAAAAGAATCTTTGAATACTTCTTGCAGTACAACTCTTCTGTCCACAAATTCTCTCACCTCAGCCTCTCAAGTAGCTGGGATTACAGGGGCGCGCCACCACACCTGGTTGATTTTTGTGATTTTGTAGAGATGGCATTTCACCATGTTGGCCAGGCTGGTCTCGAACTCCTGACCTCAGGTGATCTGCGCACCTCAGCCTCCCAAAGTGCTGGGATTACAGGCATGAGCCACCGTGCCCGGCTGATTTTATTCTTTCTTATGACTGAATAGTATTCCATTGCATATATGTACAGACCACATTTTCTTTGTCCAGTCTTGCAATGATGGAGGCCAAGGTAGGTTCCATATCTTTGCTACTGTGAATACCACTGTGAATAGTGCTGCGATTCATAAATGTACAAGTGCAGGTGTCTTTTTTATATCATAATATATTTGCCTTTGGCTTGATACCCAGTAGTGAGATTGCTGGATGCAATGGTAGATCTATATTTAGTCCTTTGAGATATCTCCATACTGTTTTTCATAAAAGTTGTACTAATTTATATTCCCAGCAAACGTATAAGCATTCCCTTTCTCCTCATACTCACCAACATCTGTTATTTTTTTACTTTTTAACAGCCCTTCTGATTGGTGTAAGATGATATTTCATTATGGTTTTAATTTGCACTTCTCTGTTGATTAGTGAACTTGGGCACATTTTCATATGCTTGTTGGCCATTTTTGCACGTCTTCTTTTGAAAAATGTTTATTTACGCCCTTTGCCCACTTTTTAATGGGATTATTTGTTTTCGAGTTCCTTGTAAATTTCAGATGGTAGTTCTTTCTTGGATGTATAGTTTGCAGATATTTTGCCCCCTTCCGCAGGCTGTCTGTTCAGTCTGTTGTCTATTGCTGTTATTACTATTATTTGCTGTGCAGAAGCTTTTTAGTTGTCTCATTTGTCTATTTTTGTTGTTGTTATTGCTTATGCTTTTGAGTTCTTAGTTATGAATTATTTGCCTAGATCAATGTCCAAAAGAGTTTTTCCTAAGTTTTCTCCTAGTATTTTAATAGTGTCAGGTCTCACCTTTAAGTCTTTAATTCATCTTGAGTTGATTTTTGCATATGGTTAGCAACACGGGTACAATTTCGTTCTTCTGCATATGGCAATTCAGTTTCCCCAGTACCATTGATGGAAAAGGGTGGCCTTTCCACAGTGTATGATTTTGTTGTTTTTGTCGGTTTTGTCAAAGATCAGTTAGTTGGCTGTAGATATGTGGCTTTATTTCCGGTTCCCTATTCTGTTCCATTCATTTATAGAACAGAGTATCTATCTATTTTTATAGCAGTACCATGCTTTTTTTTTTTTGAGATGGAATCTTTCCCTGTTGCCCCAGGCTCGAGTGCAGTGTCGCGATCTTGGCTCACTGCAGCCTCCGCCTCTCAGGTTCAAGTGATTCTCCTGCCTCAGTATCCTGAGTAGCTGACTACAGGTGTATGCCACCATGCCCGGCTAATTTTTGTATTTTTAGTAGAGACAGAGTTTTCACCATGTTGGCCAGGCTGGTCTTGAACTCCTGACCTCAGATGATCTACCTGCCTCAGCCTCCCAAAGTGCTAGGATTGCAGGCATGAGCCACCGTGCCTGGCCAGTACCATGCTGTTTTGATTATAGGCTTGTAGTATAATTTTAGGTCAGGTAATGTGAGGCCTCCAGCTCTGTTCTTTTTGTTTGGGATTGCTTTGGCCATTTAGGCTGTCTATTCCATATGAATTTTAGGATTGTTTCTTCTAATTCTGTGAAGAATGATGTTGGTATTTTGATGGGGGATTGCATTGAATCTGTAGACTACTTTGGTCATTTTAACAATATTAATTCTTCTGATCCATGAGCATGCGATGTTTTTCCATTTGTTGTGTCATCCACAATTTCTTTCACCAGTGTTTTGCAGTTTTCCTTGCAGAGATCTTTCACCTCCTTTAGTAGGACATTTCAAAGGTGTCTTGGAGGAGACCTTTGCTGGGTGGAGTGTCTCTTTTTCTGAGCTTGGATAAAAGAAGATAAATGGGAAGGCAATTCAGAGATGCCTGTTTCCTGAATGCATTACCTGAAAGTTAAAAAGGAGTACATCTGGAGGCTCTGATCTAGGCACTTTTCAGCTCCCTCAATAAGGAATTCACAATCACTTGCCGGAAAGTTATTTTGTTATAAGCTTGGACTTAATATGTGTTAAAATAGTAGAGTTGATGACCTTCACAGAGTGAGACACTGAGGACTGTGGGGCAAGAAAGTAGAAGGGACCCATGAGGGACTATTCCCGGGGGACACAGAAAACTGTGTTTAAATAAGCTGTTGAGGCCAGGCACAGTGGCTCACACCTGTAATCCCAGCACTTTGGGAGGCCGAGGCAGGAGGATCGCCTGAGGTCAAGAGTTCCAGACCAGCCTGACCAACATGGTGAAACCCCGTCTCTACTAAAAATACAAAATTAGCAGGGCATGGTGGCACATGTCTGTAATCCCAGCTACTCTGGAGGCTGAGGCAGGAGAATCGCTTGAACCAGGGAGGCAGAGGTTGCAGTGAGCTGAGATCGCGCCATTGCACTCTAGCCTGGGCAACAAGAGTGAAACTCTGTGTCAAAAAAAAAAAAAAAAAAAAAAGCTGTTGAATTGCTAGTTGCTTTTTACCTCAGACAAAATACCGATACATGAAGTCAACTAGAATTAGGGCAGGAAAACGAGGGTCCCCATGTGATCACTCCAGTGCACCCCTTCACCTTCTATGACAAGGGTGGGACTATTGCAGCCTCTGCTGCCTTGGGGGAAGGGGGTCTCCCTCCCCCTGGAAAGGCCACTTCCCCCAGAGGAAACCACCATAGTGTTCAATATCAGCAATTGTAAGGAACTCTGGCTTCACCTAAACAAATCACTACCCGCAGTGCCGCCCTGGCCCGTGCCCCACAGGTGCAGCCCACCCAGCCCAGAGCCCTCCCTGGGGAAATCCAGCCGCTTCTCTAATGCCAAAGAACTCTCTAATACCCTGTCTCGAGTCTGGCTGACTGCAGCTGGGGCTTTGGCGCCTATTGCCGAGCTTTGGCTGTCTGGCTTCTGCTAGCTTTGAGAAGGCCTTAGCCCAGGTTCTGTGAGAGAAAAGCCAGGAGGGTGGGCCTGTGGAGCCTTTACCTCCACACCATCTCCCCACTGGTAGCCTCTGGAGTTTACCTAAGAATAAACTCACCCTTACCTCATTACCATAACTACTACCTCTTGAAAACCGAATTGTTTAGTTTGCCATGAGAAAGGTGACTTTCACCTGCTCTGCCCATTTTTATTTCAAAAGACACTCCTCTCCCTCCAACTGTTGGAGAGTGCTTCTGTCTGAGCCATGTGGAGGGATAGCCCCTGCCCTAAATCACTTACCCCATGAGGAGGTGAGGAGTGAGGGTAAATTGTCTCTGTTGATCCCCCCTCACGGAACTTTCTGTTTGTGTCTGGTACCCAGCCCCACCCCCCAGGCCGTTAGTTCTGAGTTCTTGATGCAGGTCCTGATCTGTCCTGCCTGCAGGGTATGTGGCTGCCTGACTTCTCTCTGGCTCTCTCTGGTTCTGGTTCCTCTTAGCTCCATCCCAACTGAGGTTTCTCCCTGGTGATGCTGTGAGCTCTACCAGTCTCCTCAGGGACCAGCCTGCAAATGGTACCATGTGGAGCAGTTCTCAGATGGGGGTGAGGGCAGGGAAAGGCCGACAGCCCTCCCTGGACCTGGGGAAGAGTGGAGGCCTCCTCCCATCTCCTCCTGCAGGCCTCCTTGCCTCTCCTCATCCCATCCCAGAGTCAGAAGAACGCCTGCTGATTCTCTTTTGTGTGTTTTAGAGACAGGGTCTTGCTATGCTGCTCAAGCTGGAGTGCAGTGGTGAGATCACAGCTCACTGCAGCCTGGATCTCCCAGGCTCAAGCGTTCCTCCCACCTCAGCCTCCTGAGTGGCTGGGACCACAGGTGCATGCCACCACGCCTGGCAGTTTCCTTTTCTAACAGATGAATTCCTCTACAAATTCCTCAAAACATAAAGCATTCCAGTGCCCTTGGAATGAAATTCAAGGAATGTGAATTTTATTCACACAGTGCTTCTAGAATAGACATTCTGTGTGAAATATGAAGAAAAATTGCTTTTTTATTTGAAGTAAATTATAATGAACTAGATCAGTTTTTTTTTTTTCACTCAGCCAACAAACTAGGTGACAGCAGTGATGAGCCGTCATTCAAAACAGCAGACAACCGTCTTGCTGACTTCCATTTTCAGGTTCCTGAGGTGGGGTGGCTGGTGGGAGGGGTGAGTGGCAGCTCCTCAGGAACTTTATTAGATTCTTTGCTAAGTAATAATATGAATGTGAAGTAGGGAAATTGAAGTAATATTCTCTTCAAACTGAGTTTTCTTATTTCTTATTTCAAGTTTACCCTGATAAATGCAACCTAAAACTAAACCTCTTTACTTCTAGTAGAATGCCTAAAAGCAAAAACAAAACCCCTGACATTACCAAGTGCTTGTACAGATGGGAAGCAGCTGAGTAAAACCTCTCACATTGCTGGGGAAGGCAAATAATGCAGCCAGTCTGGAAAACAGCTTAGCAGTTTCTTTTAAACATAAACATTCATTTAGCATAAGACTCAGCCATTCCTCTCCTAGGTATTACCCAAGAGAAGTGAAAAGTATGTTCACATCTGTATGCAAATATTTATAGCAGCTTTATTCATAATTGCCAAACATTGGAAGCAATCCAACTGTCCATCAACAGGTGAATGTGAAATCAAACTGGAAAATACATGCAATGGGATACACCCAGTAATAAAATAAAGAGGGATGAACTAGGAATACATATAGCAACTTCTCAAGGGCATCATGCTAAGCAAAATCAACAAATCTCAAAGGCTGCATACTGTGATTCCACTTAGGTAACATTTTTGAACTGGAGAATAGATTAGTGATTTCCAGGTGCTGTAAGTGGTGGGGAAGAAAGGAGTAGAGAGACTAGGGAGGCCCGCACAGGGTAGGTCTCGGCGGTGGTGGAAGTGGTTCTAATACTGGTTGAGGTGTGGTTACGCGAACCTGCATATGTGATACAATGGCGAACCCAAAGGGAGATTGGGGCTTAGAAAATGGCACCCCAAAGGGAGACCTCAGAAGCAGCTCTCTCTCTCTTTTTTTTTTTTTTTTCCGAGACAGAGTTTTGCTCTTGTTGCCCAGCCTGGAGTGCAATGGCGCTATCTCGGTTCACTGCAACCTCCGCCTCCTGGGTTCAGGTGATTCTCCTACCTCAGCCTCCTAAATAGCTGGGATTACAGGAGTGCACCACCACATCCAGCTAATTTTTGCATTTTTAGTAGAGTCGGGGTTTCACCATGTTGGTCAGGCTGGTCTCGAACTCTTAACCTCAGGTGATCCACCTGTCCCGGCCTTCCAAAGTGCTGGAATTACAGGCATGAGACACTGTGCTGGGCCTGAAGCAGCTCTCCTTGATCTTCTCCTGCCTTCCTGTCTCTGGCCCCTCATTCTCCCTAAGGCTAGTCATAGAAACTAGAATCCCTCCTACCCAAGTGGACTTTCTGGGTAAAAACTGAACATAAAGAAATTATCTGACTCACCTTGTTTGACTTTAGGTCATGGGAAACCCATTCCAGAGAGGGCCCTGCCCCACACCCAGAAAGAAGGAATGCTGCCCACAGAGACCAAGAAGAATCTGGCCAGACAGGCCTTGCTGGGTTTCCCTACTCAGTCTTGCATTAGACCGTAGCCTTTTTGTCCAATAGTGTCTCTGCACGGCTGCCCATACTTTGTTGAACCTAAGTATAAAAATGGATGGTTTCCCTGCATATTTGGGTCTTCATTCTGAAGGCTCTTAAGTCACATAAAACTACGATCAAATAAATGTGCATGCCTTTTCTCCCTTTTTTTTTGGAGACAGAGTCCCACTCTGTTGCCCAGGCTGGAGTGCAGTGGCCTGATCTTGGGTCACTGCAGCCTCTGCCTCCCGGCTCAAGCAATTCTCCCAAGGAGATTCTCCCAGCGAATCTCCCAAGGAGAATTGCTTGAACTGGAAGGCAGGTGTGCACCACCACACCTGGTTAGTTTTTGTATTTTTAGTAGAAACAGGGTTTTGCCACGTTGGCCAGGCTGTTCTCAAACTCCTGGGCTCAAGCGATCCACCGGCCTTGGCTTCCCAAAATACTGGGATTACACATGTGAGCCACCGTAGTCCCTTTTCTCCTATTAATCTGCCTTTTGTCAGTTGATTTTCAGCAAATATTTAGAGGGCAAAGGGGCAGTTTTCTCTCCCTCTCCTACAGTATCAGTGTCAATGTCCTGCTCCCAATGGCACGTGGTAATTATGTAAGGTGTTGAGGAAACTGGCTGAAGGGTACAAGGGACCACTTGGTATTATTTTTGCAGCTTCCTCTGACTCTATAATTACTTCAAAATTAAAAGCATATATATATGATAAATATTTTACATATACATGTAGGTACACACAAGCATGCATGTACATACACACATGCATGCACAAACATATTGTTGTAGGAGTTATTAAGAAATTATTTTAGGCAGATACAGAGGAAAAGGGGTCCTCGGGAAGTTTTCGCTTCTTTTAAAGCAGCTCCGGAAACGTTTCTTGTCTAGCAGAAAAGCCCTGGCCCTCAGAACTCAGCTGGCAACCTTTAATATGCAAACACCAGCTCTTAGAAACTGGGTTCACCCAACATGGTGACCCAACATGGGGATTCCCACCGTTGTCCTCTTGCCCTTGTCCCATGTGTTCCTGTCAACATGGCCACCCACACATAGCTCCACGTGTGTAGAACATCAGGGTGCCCTGTATATGCATATTAAAAGCTGGAGTGGGAGGGTCAGCTTTTTCCGAGTGCTACATGAATGACATGCCGGGTCAAACCAATGTCCTGAGACCCATGCAAATCACACACTGCCTCCTCCAGCCTCTTTATATACCTGGCTGGTATCCGGGGCACGTGGGGTCTCCTCTTTCAGCTTTAGACCCCCACACCTCTCTGCCTCTGTACGGGGGAGCTCCTTCCTTCTGCCTTCTCCCATCTTTCTTGCCTGTTAAACTCTCTGCTCCTTAAAATCACTCCACGTATGTTTGCCTCTTTTTTTCCAATTCGTCTTGAGAGGAAGAACCTGGTATTCCTCCACTCATCAGAGCTGTATCAAAATAATACAATAATATAGATGAATATCAAATATGCTAAGTGAAAGAAGCTAGGCACAAGAGGCTACATTCCAAATTACTTCATTTATATGACATTCCAGAAAAGGCCAGACTAGGGACAGTGGTTTCCAGGGATCCAGGTGGGACAGTGTGAACGAGTATAGAATGATAGAGCTGTCCTCTAGCCTCACTGTGGTGGTAATTACTTGAATCTATGGGTGTGTTAAAACTTGAGGAACTGTGCATCAAATAGGGCGAATTTTACTATACATACATTTAAAAGTAAACATTAAAAAGTGGTTTGTCAGCAATGCACAGAACAGCTCACTTCTATTGCAAGAAACTACTGTGATTACTTTTGCATAAGTTACACATTTGGCCTTCACAATTTGAACCCCAATCGTGACACCATCTAAAGGGGGGAAAAAAATTCTCTGAGATTGTGTGATCAGTAAAAGATTATATGTTGTATTATATTTGTTCAGTGTTTTTGACTTTAGCAACACTAATGAGAAGCTTTGACAGCCAGTTCAAATTACAGCTGAGTGGTTACCAGAGCTGGACAGATTACAGCATTGACGTAAAGTCTGAACAGAGCTATGGGAATGCTAGCTTGAAACCAAACTAGGGTTTGAGGGGGAAAAGAGCTTGGGAATTAATTGCATTCCTTGAATTCACTCCCTGGAAGTGTTTTGCGCTGGCTCCCACAGTGGCTCAGGTGGACGTGCTTTGTTTAGTAGTTGATTCTTTGGATCCTAGGAGGTTTGGAATCAGTATGTTTGTTCTCACCCCACTCCATGCCTGTGAATCTCTTTTAGTAGGTTTATTTATTCACGCTTTAGCTTCTGCTGAATGCCTTTGCACCTGAGTATAGCAACAGGAAGATTAGGCTAGAAAGTATGCAATCATAAGCTGAAATTGACGTGGACAGGTGACTAACAGGTGGACAGTGTTGAGCTCGCCAGGTCACCACTCTCATGGCCAATGTTTCCTTTCTGCTAATGTTTGGCTTGGTTCCGCATCAGAGAGTTTAAACCCTGAAGTTGTAAACATATTGCTTTTAAGAAAAATCAGCTCATGTCTGGACATTGATTTAATCGCTTATTCATCTTTTTATAGTATTCTTTGTTCTCAAGATAAGCTACTTTATAAGGCAAAATTTCCTTCTCGGCATCATTACATATAAACTTTTAATGCCGAAATGCCAGGTTACACCTGGCGTCTAACCATGAATGCAGGCAGATGCTCATATCCGACTGTGCCCTCTCCTGCTCCTGGGGTTGCCGCTTTGCACTTCCCCTCTGTGTCTGTCAGCACCAGGGCTGAGCTTTGCTTACAGCGTAGATGCTGAGCTTTCTGACTCTGAGCTCAAAGCCCTTCAAATAATGCTGACTGAAATCAGATGCTATAAAATATTCATCACTTAGTTTCATGTATTAGTTCAGAGAGGCGTGCAATGTGAGCATTTTGCTGTTTAGTTATATGTTTACTTTAACTTTTATTAAAGTAATACAAGCAGGAATTTTATAGAGCGAAACAATTGTACAATGTTCATTAACACAAATAGTAGTTCCCCACCTCTTCTCCAGAAACACCGCTTTCAATTATCTGAGCCTGGCATTAATGGCTACATCTCTAAATAAAATGCTTATATTGTGTTCCTTGATTTTTCATTTTTAGGTATTTATCTATTGACTTACCCCTTGGCAAATGAAGAATCTGGCTGCCCTTCCTTCCCTTACTCTGAGGAAAAACACCCATACCCTTCTCATCTGCTTATCTTTCTAATATGGTTAAATCATAATTTTTGTTAGCTCTCTGTTGAGCATTTGTATTATTACAACCATGGAAATGCTACTTTAAGCCATGTAGCAAACTATAATGACTTTTCCTATCCTAGCCACTCTTTGCTTCCCTGGATTAAAATTGTATTATTATTATTGATGCTTATCATGAATTCAAACACAAACTTATTTAATTATGTAAACATCCTCTTAAGACAGTCAGAGCATCACGTATCTTGTCAATCCAATCTTCATGAAATCTCTCCCAGATTCTCCAACATACTTCAGTCTAGACCAGCGATCCCCAACCTTTTTCGGCACCGGGGACCAGTTTCATGGAAGACCATTTTTCCACAGACAGTGGGGGGATGGTTTGGAATGAAACTGTTCCACCTCAGATCATCAGGCATTAGATTCTCATAGGAGCACGCAACCAAGACCCCTTGCCTGTGCAGTTCACAGTAGGGTTCATCGCCCTATCTAATACCTCCACTGATCTGACAGGAGGCGGAGCTGGGGCAGTAATGCCCACTCACCTGCCATCCACTTCCTGCTGTGTGGCTCAGTTCCTAACAGGCCACCGACCAGCACCAGTCCACGGCCTGGGAGTTGGGGACCCCTGGTCTAGACTGTTCTCAGCAACTGGGGCAGAACTGTCACCCCGGGACTTCTCCATCTTCCGGGGATTCCCTTCACTTCTCTCGTGTTGGAGCTCCTGTTTCCTGTACGTCCTCTTTCTTGATTGACTCCTTTGTCTTGCTGAAGCCTCTTTAGCAGCTTCCCACCATAAAGGAGTAAAGGTGCATGGGAAAAACAATATCTGGAACTTCGATTTTCTAAAATGTCTTTATTCAATCCTCATACTCAATGGATTTTTTTGTTGTTGTTGTTGAGACGGAATCTTGCTCTCGTTGCCCAGGCTGGAGTGCAATGGCATGATCTAGGCTCACTGCAATCTCTGCCACCCGGGTTCAAGTGATTCTTGTGTCTCAGCCTCCCAAGTGCTAGGGGTTTCACCATGTTGGTCAGGCTAGACTCGAACTACTGACCTCAGGCGATCCACCCACCTTGGCCTCCCAAAGTGCTGGGAATGCAGGCATGAGCCACCGTGCCCAGTGTTTTTGAGACGGAATCTCGCTCTTGTTGCCCAGGCTGGAGTGCAATGGCGCGATCTCGGCTTGCTGCAACTCCGCTGCCCAGGTTCAAGCGATTCTTGTGCCTCAGCCTCCTGAATAGCTGGGACAACAGGTGCCCGCCACCACGCCCAGATAATTTTTTGTATTTTTAGTAGAGACGGGGTTTTGCCATGTTGGTCAGGCTGGTCTTGAACTCCTGGCCTCAGGTGATCCACCCACCTCGGCCTCCCAAAGTGCTGGGATTACAGGCGTGAGCTACCATGCCCAGCCCTCGATTGATATTTTGACTACATACAGAATTCTAAGATAAGAGTTATTCTTCTTCTGATGTTTGAAGGCCTTGCTGTAATGTCTCCTAGCCTCTGCCATGACTGTTGAGAAGCCTGACAACATTCTGATTTGATCCTCTGTATCCTTTAATCTTCGCAAATCCTTTCTTTATCCCAGCAGTTCCAAAGTCTGCCAGTGACATGCCTTGATTTGTGTCTGTTTTTATCTACCATGCGCCAATCTGAAATCTTACATCATTCTTGTCCAGGAAATTGTTCAAATTATTTACTAAAATATTAACAAATAAGTTCTTCCTTTCCATTTTTTTTTCCTGTTCTCTCTTTCTGAATCTCCTATTATTTAGATATTGGACCTCCTAGAGTAGTCTTTTAATTTTTTTTTTTGTTTTTTGCTCTGCTTTTTGGGAGAGTTATTCAATTTTACTTTCAATTTGTTAAGCTTCAAACATTTTCTATAATGTTTTAAAATGTTTAAAGCTCCTCTGTCTTTAAAAGTTCTGTTTTCATGTCATCCTGTTGCTGTTTCAAGAGTAAAAGATGTCTTCGTATGTCTGTTAGGCTAGTGCTGGTAGGTTTTTAAAAGAGCTGCTGCTTTGTGAACATCTCTGTTTCGTCCACATTGCTTTTTACATCGGTTTGTCTTGGTCTGGATCTTTCATTTAGAATTTTCCTCGTGTGTCTCGAATCCATGATCACGTGCTCATAAGAGAGTAAAGAAACTGAATATGTGGATTGTCAGCAGTGAACTTCACCCTGGGGGTGATCTGGCTGGGCTGTTTCTCCAGAAAACTCATAATCAGTATCTTTAAGATCTTTAAGACCTTCCTGGGGCCAAATACCCACAGGCCTTTTTTTTTTTTTTTTTTTTTGAGACAGAGTCTCGCTGTTTCGCCAAACTGGAGCGCAGTGACGCGATCTCGGCTCACTACAACCTCCAACTACCTGGTTCAAGTGATTCTCCTGCCTCAGCCTCCTGAGTAGCTGGGATTACAGGCAGGCCCCCAGCTAACTTTTGTATTTTCAGTAGAGACGGGTTTTCACCATGTTGGCCAGGATGACCTCCATCTCCTGACCTCGTGATCTGCCTGCCTCGGCCTCCCAAAGCACTGGTATTACAGGCATGAGCCACTGTGCCTGGCCCCCCCCGAAAGGACTTTTTTAGTCTCCTGCTTGGAGAATAATGGCCTAGCTGGGTTCTCGGTGTTCTGGGAGCTAAGGAGGATGGAGAAGACTGCAGGTCTCAGAATCCAATGAGAATCTACTTACCTAGTCTCCCTGTTTCTGGGATAGTATCCACCTCCATCTATGCCTACTGTCCCCTAGTCAGGGGACCTTTTTTCCTGTGACTGTGGGGAGGGGCCACTGTCTGATTGCACAAATTGGATGAGATGATGTGGAAATGAAATTGCCTCTTGTTTTTGAGAGAGGGTCTCTCTCTGTCACCTAGGCTGCAATAGGGGCTCTATCACAGCTCATTGCAACCCTGACCTCCTGGACTCAAGCCGTCCTCCTGCTTCAGCTTCCCGAGTAGCTGTGCCTGCAGGCATGTCCCCCTAGGCCCAGCTAATTTTTAAAAAAATGTTTTTGTAGAGATGGTGGTCTTGCTTTGTTGCCCAGGCTGGTCTCAAACTCCTGGTCTCAAATGATCCTCCTGCCTCAGCCTCCCAAAGGGATCACAGGAATGAGCCATGGTCCTGGCCCAAATTGCCCCCTAAAAGCTTTCCACAATTTGTTTAGGCCTGGACCCTCAGTGCTACCTATTTGTAGCTGTTTACAGACTCTGGTACAAATTAGCTTTCCTCAGTGCTGATTTAAGATTCAGCTTCTTTATGTCTGCTAAGTCAGTTAACGCTTATGTATATACTTTCTGGATTCCAGAATTTGTTGTAGTTTTCTCCTCTCCCATTCCCCCATGCCATTAGAAATCTCCTGTACTGTAGTTTTAGAGAGCTATCAGGAGAGAGATGTGTTCAACCTGCTATCCTTATCTGGAAGTCACTATGTCCTAGCAACTATACCGAAGCCCTCCTGGCCTTCCCAGAAGGTGCTACCAGTGTTCAGTATTTCCCAAGATGTGGAGTTCCCAGATGTGGAGGTTCTTTCTTAGCATTCTCCCCCGACGTTAAGTCATCCCTCTCCTCTACTCACTGGCTCCTTCTATACCACATCTGCTTTTCCAGATGTGAGCTGGGCATACAGAATGCAGAACATTCGAGATATCTCCTCTTACACAAAGGTTTTATCCTATATTTTCATCTAGAAGTTTTTTTTGTTTTTTTTTTTTTTGAAACAGAGTCTCACTCTGTCGCCCAGGTTGTAGTGCAGTGATGCAATCTGGGCTCATTGCAACCTCTGCCTCCTGGGTTCAAGTGATTCTCCTGCCTCAGCTTCCTGAGTAGCTGGGATTACAGGCACCTGCCAACATGCCTGGCTAATTTTTGTATTTTTAGTAGAGACAGGGTTTTGTCATTTTGGCCAGGCTGGTCTCAAACTCCTGACCTCAGGTGATCCGCCTGCCTTGGCCTCCCAAAGTGCTGGGACGACAGGTGTGAGCCACCGCACCCGGCGTGAGTCACCATGCCCGGCTTCCCTTAAATCCTTTTAAAGCAGGGTTTCTCAACAGGCAACAATTGACATTTTTGACTGGATAATTCTTTGCTGAGGCAGCATGTTCTACACACTGTAAGATGTTTAATGACATTTCTGATCTCCACCCACTAGACAGATGTCGTAGTGATGCCCTCCCCTCAGCTTCCCAGTGTCCAGACATTGGCGAATATCCTCTGTGGGGGAAATAGCCCCCAGTTGAGAGCTGCTGTTTTAATCTCTGCAGAACCTATAGTGATGGCACCTTTCTCAATCCTGATATTGGTAATTTGTATCTTCTCTCTTTTTCTCTTGACCAATCTGTCTAGAGATTTATAAATGTTATTGATCTTCTCAAAGAACCAATTTTGGTTTCATTGATTTTTCTCTTTTTTTTAAATTTCATTAATTTCTGCTCTGATCTTTAATGGGACTAGCTTTAATGGACTTTCTTCCATCCATGTGGAGTTTAATTTGCTCTCCTTTTTCTAATTTCCTATTAGAATCTGAAGTAATTGATTGAAAACAGTTCTTCCTTTCTAATGTGAATGTTTATTGCTCTAAGTTTCTCTCTAAGTGCTGCTTTAATGGCACATCCCACGAACTTTAAAATATTATGTTTTCATTTTCTTTCAGTTCAGACTACTTTCTGATTTATCTTTTGATTTCTTCTTTGATCCAGGGGTTATTTAGTTGTGTGCTATTTAGCTTCCAAACATTTGAGGATTTTTAAAAAGGTTTCTTTTTTTTGTAATTGATTTATTATTTAATTCCGTGTGGCCAGAGAACATACTTTGCCTGACTTTAATTCTTTTAAATTTATTGAGGTGTGAAAGATGTTTATAGCCCAGAAGATGGCCTGTGTTGGTGACTATTCTGTGTGCTCTCAAGAAAGTGTATTCTGCTAATGTCCAGTGGAAGGTTCTACAAATATCACTTAAGTCAAGTTGGTTAATAATTGATATCATTTGGATCTGTGTCCCCACCCAAATCTCATCTCAAATTTTAATCCCTGCATGTCAAGGGAGAGACCTGGTGGGAGGTGACTGGATCATGGGGGCATTTCCTCTTACTGTTCCTCTCTTTCTCTCCCCCTGCTGCCTTATGAAGATGCACCCTGCTTCCCCTTTGCCTTTTGCTATAATTGTTAAGTTTCTTGAGGCTTCCCCAGCCACTTGGAACTGTGAGTCAATTAAACCTTTTTTGTTCATAAATTACCTGGCCCCAGGTAGTATCATTATAGCAGTGTGAAAATGGACTACTATAATAGTGTTGCCCAAAGTTTGTATATCTTTACCAATTACATCCTCGTCTCCTTACTCCTATCGATTGCAGTAAGAAAAATACTGAAAACTGCATCTATACTTATGAATTTTAGTAGAGATAAATCAATTTTTTCCAAGATAATAGACAATCAAATATTCTCCTATGGGTAGAGAATTCAGAAGGAAGAGATTATTTTGATAAAGAAAAGCAACATTTTTGAAATGGGAAGAAGCTTTTAAATTTTTTGTATTATACACATACAGGTATTGTGAAACAGTTAATTTAGGGATAAAGAAAGAGATATAACAGCAGTGAGAATTGTCTGGATGTGATGCTCTGCAGCATTCAAGTCAAAATGAAAAACCTGAATGTAGTCATGGTGAAACTCAGACAAGCCTAAATTGAAGACCATTCTATGAAATAACTAGCCTATATCCTTCAGTTATGTTAATGTCATGTACATTATATTATCAGGATTTATTTGGATCAAGGAAGTGTTTCAAATTAAAGGAAACTGTAAAGAGAAAACAACTGAAAGTAGTGTGACTCTGGGTTGGATCCTGTTCCAGAGGAAAAAAATTGTAATAAATTACGATATTGGGACAGTTGATGAAGGAGACAATGGGCTCTAGATTAGATAAATGTGTTGTGTCAATGTCAATGTCAAATGTCCTGGATGTGATAACGGTACTGTGGTTACGTTTAAAAATGTCTTTTTTCCTCAGAAAATACACAGAAGAATCAAGGGATGATGTATGTATTGCCTGCTACTCTCATATGGCTCAGAAAAAAAAATAGCTGTTAAGAGAGAAAATGGTAAGGCAAATGTAGCAAAATGTTAAATATCTGTGAATAAAGGGCATATAGGCACCATGGGCGCGCCTGCTGGGATGGCTACAATCAACAGCACACACCGATGAGTGTCTGTGGGAATGTGGGACATGGGAGCCTCAGGTACTGTTGGTGGGAATGTGAAATGTGCTAACTCCAGAAGCCAAACGTCGGGTCACCGTATGGCCCACCCCCTCCACTCCGGGACATACACTCAAGGAAACAGCACATGTCCACTTGTACCCAAGAACAACCAGACCAAGAACCTGGACCCAAATGTTCGCGGCCGCATTAGTCACAAGAGCCAAAACGTAGACACAGCCCCAGTGTCCGCAGTGAAGCAAACGGTGGTCTATCCGGACAGTGAACTATTTTTCAGACATAAAAAGGAATGAAGTGCTCATTCACACGAAGCATGGAAACGTAATGCCCAGTGAAAAGGCCAGTCACTAATGGCCATGTGTTGAATGAAACATTCCCTTTACGTGAAATGTCCAGAATGGGCAAAGGCATGGAGACAGAAAGCAGATTAGTGAAGGGGACGGGGTGGAAAGGGAACGGAGCGTGACTGCCTCAGCGGATATGGGTTTCCTTTCAGGATGAAGAATATGTGCTCGAATGAGGGCCTGTGATGGTTGCACAATGTTGTGAGTATACTAAAAACCACTGAACCGTGTCCTTTAAAAGGTCCATTTTATAGTGCGTGAATTATATCTAAAAAAAAATAGCCACCAAAGGGCCTTGAATGACATCACTGAATGGGGTGCAGTGTGCCCATGTGTATGGGGGTGGAGTGCAGGGTGCCCATGTGTGTTGGCACCTGGTGTGTATGGGGTGGCGGACTCGTGCCCATGTGTGTGGGCACCTAGTGTGTATGGTGGTGGGGGATGCATGCCCATGTGTGTTGGCGCCTGGTGTGTATGGGGTGGTGGGACTCGTGCCCATGTGTGTTGGCACCTAGTGTGTATGGTGGTGGGGGACGCGTGCCCATGTGTGTTGGCACCTGGTGTGTATAGGTTAGGGGATGTGTGCCCATGTGTGTTGGCACCTGGTGTGTATGAGGTGTGGGACACGTGCCCATGTGTGTTGGCACCTGGTGTGTATGAGGGTGTGGGGACCCGTGCCCATGTGTGTTGGCGCCTGGTGTGTATGGGGTGGGGGGACGCATGAAGTAGACCCTGGGAGAGGAGTGTTGCACAGATGCAGGTTGTGGGGGACACATTGGCCCATGGGGACCTCTGCACTGAAATACTCTGATGTTCCATAAAGTGAGTGAAGCAAAATCAGAAAAACATATTGATACAAAACAGCTTCATGTTCCTGCATTTGAACTGTGATACAACCTGAATCTTCTGTGCCAGTTTCAAGGGAAAGAAAAAGCCCAGTGCACCTCTCCATCCTTTCGTCAGTGCATCTAGTAAACACAGCCCTTATCTGAGACTGCTTAGGGACGCAGAGCACAGGTGTGTGCGCTGAGACACACACACTCGTTCTATGTCGCAGGGGAGAAGGGGAGGCGTGATGTGGGCACCACATTGTAAACCACAGCCCCAGGGATGGAGGTGCTTCCTGGTGTTGGCAGCGGAAGGCTGAGCCCACCCCTGTTCAATTTATGGCATATCCCCTGGAGGAGCTACCGGGAGTGGTGCCTTCACGGAGTTCCCTCCACGTGGACTCCATACTAGCTCCCCACGCCTGCACGTGGCAGGCACTCCATAACTATTGAGTTGAATAAATTTACCGAGTTAGCAAACACTTGTAAGTTTTGAGCAGCCCCAGAATCTTTTCCTGTGGGGGAACTGCCTAGAATCTCTAAACACAGGCTCACTTCCCGCACGCGGGGCTGGCACCTTGACCTGGGTTGTCAGGGTCTTTCTCAGGGATGACTCTGGGCCCTGGGAGAGAGGGATTCTTGCCTTCTGAGATCACAGGCATCAGGGGAGCTCTGGGTTTCCGTATCCTAAGAACGTCCATCCCCCGGAAGGCAGGATCAGCCAAAGGCGGAGCAGGAGTGGGCTGAGGACATCCCTTGCCCCTGGAAGGAGCGCCTCCTTTGCTTCGCTTGAGCTCCTTCGAGTTGGTTTCTATCACTTGCAACTGGGAAAAGTCCTGACTAACACGGGGAGAAATAATGATCATCTTCATTTTACAGATGCAAAAGCTGAGGCTTCAAGTCGTGGGCAAGTCACTTAAATGTCTGGTGCCTTGCTCTCCTGTGTAGAAGGAAGATAATACTAAGACCTAGGGTTCCCTACAGAATTGGGCTGGGAGGAGAATTAAGTAAAACAATTTATGAGATCTCTTGTCGTGGGGCCTGATACAAGCTAAGTGCTGGGTTAAAGTTAGCTATTGATATTATTACCCAGTGCTTAACAAGCCTCCCCAGGTCACACAGCAAGTAAGTGGCGAGGCCAGGATTTGAACCCAGGCTGTCGGCTTCAAGCCTGGCTGCCTTTGTTGAGTGAGAGAATACAGTGCAAGAAGAGGAAAAATGGAAAACAGCCTTGGGAGGGCCTGTTAGGATCACAGCTGGAGAGCCTTGAATGCCATCGAAAGGGATTTAGATTTTATCCCCCCACATAATTGAATGCCTTCGAAGTAAATCCAGAAGATTATTTTGGCAGGGGCGTGAAAATCTAGAGTTGAAACCAGGGACACCCAGCCTTTTAGAAAGCCTTTCAACAGTCTGGTGACATGGAGATGAAGAACTGAAACAAGGAAGAGGTCCCAGAAATCCAGACAGGGACTGTGATTCCAGACTAGTTGTCCTCGAGAGGGGGAGGGCTTGATGATTATGCTTTGCATGTCATCCCCTGAACTGGGGCCAATGGCTAAACTCCACACAGGAGAAACCGCTGTGCTACAAACAGACCTTTAGTGCACAGTTTGAAAATAGTTCAGTAACTTCCAGAAAGTCAGTGGCTCCGGGCACCACTCTCGAGGCACCCCCACGATACTCGCCTTTTCAAGCCTGCAGGGCAGAATGTGGATGCCATCCACTGGAGGGAGGGGGTGGGTTTGGGAGTTCAGACAATAAGTTCCTGTTTGGACTTGTGCGTGACGATGGGAGGAGGAAGCTGAAATACAGGCCTGGAGAAGTCAGCGCTGGGGAGTTGGGTATGGTCAGCATGGAGGGATGGTTGAGATTCGGACTCAAGAGAGAAGGCCCAGGAAAGCTCCTGGGAGGAATGCCCACAGTGTGAACCCATCCACAAGCAGACCTCAGCCCGGAGGAAGACCTAAGACATCCCACACCCATGAAAGGACAGAACAGGTGTGCAGCCCTCCGAGCTTCTTGGTCCTGAATTCGTATTCATTTGCCAGAACAGCCTTAACGAGAAAACACAGACGGGTGGCTTATGTGACAGAAAGTGATTTCTCACAGTCCTGGAGGCTCCAAGTCCCAGATCGGGGTGTTGGTGGGGTTGGCTTCTCTGGAGGCCCCTCCTTGGCTTGCTGAGGGTCGCTGTCTCCCACTGTGTCCTCACATGGCCTTTCCTCTGTGAGCGCATTTTTCTGGTGTCTTTGTGTGTCTAAATTTCCTCTTAGAAGAACACCAGTCACGCTGAATGAGGGCTGCCCTAACAGCCTTATTTTAACTTCATCACCTCTTAAAAGGCCTGTCTCCAAATGCAGTCCCAATATGGGGTACTGGGGCTTAGATCTTCAACATAGGAGTTTTGGGGGACACGATTTGGCCCATAACAATATCCAAGGTTGATGAGCTCCTCCTCCTCTGTTGGAGGAGAGGCTACATCCTGGGAGCGCAGGCAGGCGCTTAGGGACGCCATCGCCCCTCTGGAAGCTGGGGCTAGTCCCCAGCATGCTCTGCATCCTGCCTGGGGAAGCCAAGAAGCTACCTGTGTGCCCAGAAATGAAGCCACCCACACCCATGGGTTCCTTTCTCCCTGCACAGAGATGGCTTGTGTCAGCAGAACGGTGGAGCACACAGAAGAGTCCTTCTTTCCATGATCCTCGGACCAGAAGGCGAGGAAGCTTTCCTGCCTGGGAAAGAGCTTTGAGTGGGACAGGCCAACCCAGGGCATAGGTTTGGAGCATGCTCTCTGACTTCCTCTTTGAATTACTCAGAGGTCTTCCCACAGATGCTCAAATGTGCAAATGGACAGGGCACCTGTGTGTGTGGAGGGAGGAGGGCATGCGGAAGAGCAGTCGGGCAGGTTCACTGGTCCTAGCCCTCCCGAGGATTTTGGGGAGCTCGGCCTTGGCCCCGGGCATGCATTGAGCCCTCCTGCCCTCTGAGCAGGAGAACACACACTGCCTGGCAGGAAGAAGAGGCCCTATCCTTTGTGTCCTGATTCTTTTTCCAAATTTAGGAAGGGGTTCCCCTAGTATAACTGGTTGGTAACTGGAGAAGAGTATCCCCCGAGTCTAAATCTTTTAAATCATATCTCTTTTTTCTTGTGTAGATGCACCCAACTGAAGACATCCATTCCTTTGCATATACAGAATTTCAACATTGTCTGAGGCTTACCTACCCAAGCTATTTTTTAGTTGTCTTTATCTAAAAAAAAAAAAAAAGGTGCCATCACTGAAAGCAGTGCCGTGTTGGGAGCAGGCAAGGGCTGTGCCTTTGTGAGGGCCAGGCAGAGGCCCCAGCTCAGGGGAGGCTGGGCAGTCATGCCGCAGTGCCAGCCACGTCCTCAGTTGCAGTCTTCGCTGTAGGTAATGATGGCATCTACTACACTGGGTTGTTTTGAACATCAAATGGCCTCACACAAACTATGGGCTCGATCCTTCTGAAAATGCCACCGCTCACACAGATGAGCCTGGAGGAACAGAGTTTTGGATGGAGAGCTTGAAATCTGGGTTCTGATAACAACTTGGCCATAACCTGTCTGGCGACCTTGAACAAGCTTCTTTCTGAGACTCACTTTTCTCATCCATAAAATGGGCACCACGTCTCAGCTTTAACGTACATCAAAATCACCATGGCTACACCCTGGGTCCTACTTCCAGAGATTCTAATTTGGTGGTTTTGAGATGAGGCCTGAGAACCTGCATTTTAAACAAGCATCTTAGGTGATTCAGATGCAAATGGGCTGGTGGGCATGCCACATGGAGCACTGGTCTGGACCTCCATTCACTCGTTCAACAAGTGATTATCGAGCACTGTGTTGTCTGGTTGTTACTGTAAAGCAGCAGTCCTGGCTGGGGGCGGTGGCTCACGCCTGTAATCCCAACACTTTAGGAGGCCAAGGTGGGTGGATCACCTAAGGTCAGGAGTTCAAGACCAGCCCGGCCAACATGGTAAAACCCCATCTCTACTAAATACAAAAAATTAGCTGGGCATGATGGCACATGCCTGTAATCCCAGCTACTTGGGAGGCTGAGGCAGGAGAATCTCTTGAACCAGGGAGGCAGAGGTTGCAGTGAACCAAGATTACACCATTGCACTCCAGCCTAGACAACAAGAATAAAAACTCTATCTCAGAAAAAAAAAAAAGCAACAGTCCCCAAATTCTTTGGCACCAGGGACCAGTTTTGTGGAAGACGAATTTGCCACAGACCATAGAAGTGGGAGGTGGTTTCAGGATGATTCAAGCACATTACATTTATCGTGCACGTTATTTCTGTTATTATTACATTGTAATGTAAAATGAAATAATTATACATCTCATGATAATGTAGAATCAGTGGGAGTCCTGAGCTTGCATTCCTGCAACTAGATGGTCCCATCTAGGGGTGATAAGTGACAGTGACAGATCATCAGGCATTAGATTCTCTTAAGGAGCGTGCAACCCAGATCCCACACATTCACAGCTCACAACAGGGTTCACGCTCCTGTGAGAATCTAATGCTGCCTCTGATCTGACAGGAGGCGGAGCTCAAGCCGTAATGTGAGCGACGGGGAGCCTCTGTGAATACAGATGAGGCTTCACTCACCCGCTTGCCTGCTCCTCACCTCCTGCTGTGCGGCTCGTTCCTAACCCCCTGGTTTGGGGGGGTTGGAGACTCCTGCTAGAAAGGAACACCTGCAGCTAGGCAATTTGTAAAGAAAAAAGTTTGAATTGGCTCACAATTCTACAGGCCATATAGGAAGTGTGGCACCGATATCTGTACCACGTGCGGGCCTCAAGAAGCTTACAAGCAATTGGTGGAGAAGGGGAAGGGGGGAACAGCTGCATCCTATGGTGAAAACGGGAGCCAGAGAGAAGCTGGAGCTGCCACACTTTTTTTTTTTTTTTGAGATGGAGTCTCGCTCTGTCGCCAGGCTGGAGTGCAGTGGCACAATTTCATCTCACTGCAACCTCTGCCTCCTGAGTTCAAATAATTCTCCCGACTCAGCCTCTCGAATAGCTGGAACTACAGACCCGTACCATCATGCCCAGCTAATTTTTTGTACTTTTAGTAGAGATGGGGTTTCACCACATTGGCCAGGATGGTCTCGATCTCCTGACCTCGTGATCCGCCCGCCTCAGCCTCCCAAAGTGCTGGGATTACAGGGGTGAGCCACCGCACACTCTTTTAAACAACCAGATCTCATAAGAATTCACTCGCTCTTGCCAGGACCACACCAGGCCATTCATGAGAGATGCCCCCATGCCCCAAAGACCTCCCACTAGGGGATCACGCCAACATAAGGCTTGGAGGGGATACACATCCCAGTGGATCAAGCAGCTACTACGTGTGCAGGGATCTGGAGAAGCAGGAAGGGCCTTGCTCCTCCGGAGTTGACACTGCAGTGGGAGAGACAGCCATGCACATGCAGACAGACAGATGCATAGCACAGTAGCAGGGGATAGCTACCGTGTGCAGAGGGAAATGGAGCAGAGGACAGACAGGGACAGGAGCAAGCAGTGGAGCTTTCAGAGGGAATCCTTCTTGCCCATCACTCACGTCCCACGGCACCCAGCACATCACTGAGCAAGTTTATGAGGCCCCTGTGCTGCCTAACTTGCTTCCAGAGGCTTTGAAGGACGCCAAAGCAGCAGCATGGATGCAGCGGCTGCCGCCCTTGGACAGCTCACCCTTTCGTTGGCAAGCCATGAGCACATAGTTCCGGAAAGCACATCATTACATGGGCCCCCGTGTTGGTATGGGGCTGATTCCTGGTGCGGTGGGCGGAAGGTTGCCAGAGGTGGTGACCGTCTCGGGCGAAGGTGGGTAGGGAAGCTTCTGAGAAGAGGTGGCTCCTAGCCATTGCTCTAAAGACGTGTTCATGTGAGGTGGAAACAGGCCTGCGTGCAGAGCAGCAGGCTTTCCCGACTTCATAGCTGTTTATGAGGGTGGCAGAGATGTTTGGACCTAGAGAGGCTAGATACCTAGAGCTAGCTATAGACACAGAGTAAGGTCGGGGAAAAGACACAGGCTCTCACCTGGCCTGTGCCGCATACTAATTTTTCAGCCTCGGGCCGTGCCATTTAATCTCTCTGTGCTTTAATGCCTTCACCCATAAAGGAGGGATAATCATTTATGTCAGCCTCTCCCAAGGGATAGTATAAGGGGAGAAAGGAGATAATAGCTGGGAACATGATGGGATAATAAAGAGTAACAGGAATAAGGCTATTATTAAGTATTAATGTTGTGATTTTGCAGCTCACAACTGGCAAGCTCCCTGAATAACTACACCGTGAAGAAGCTCAAAGCTGTGAATTCTCTGTGGGCACCTTACCTTCAAACCCATCAGATTCCACAGACACTAAAACTCCGTTTGCAAGGTTTTATTTTCTACTATATGATTTTAATATTCATTAACTGCTTAAACCCTCGCAGCTCCCTCCAAGTGGCCCCTGACTACTGCTTGGGGTTGTTTGGGGCACAACGTTGAAACGGGCCCCCAAGATATCCGCTTTGATGCAAGCGACACAGAAGTGGAAATACTGCACACTGTAAAGTCTTTCCCATATTTTGAGCACAAGAGCCAACTGTCATTGCATTTTGTAATTAACCCAGGGCTCTGTCTCCAGCCAGGGTGCTGGGACTGGGGTGAGTAGAGGCGGGTCGCAGGATGCGTCTTCCTTGAGCATCACTTTAGTTCATGGAAAATAATTTGAAAGATTATGATATTAAGTCAGATGTGTTTAACTTAGTGTCTCCGGCCTCTTTAGACACAAGCCTGTGTCTAGAAAGTAAATCATCCTTCTCTTTAGAGATGGAAATGGTGATGTCGGGAGCTCACACCAGGCTGCTTGCTGAACCTCTGTGAATGCTCGAGCACGCTGCCCACAGTATTCTGGGACATCTCGCTCGGCTTCACCTTCCTATCTGTGTTGCCTCCAGCCTCTGCACCTTCATGACGGGTCTACCCCGTGGGGCCCAGCTGATGCCCACCACTGCCTCCCACCCACAGCCTGGCACCCAGGACGCACTCCTCTCCCCATCCCCCGCAGCTCAACTGAGATGATGAACTGATGGAAGCATGTGGTGCTCAGCCTTGGGGAGAGCTGGAGGACCACACAGAGGCTAGGGGATGCTTGCACTAAAAGGGCTTGGCTGCCCTCACAATTGCTGTACTGCCCGCAGCAGGCTTCCTTCCATGGGCACAGGTGCCGCCACCCATCCCCCCACCAGGGAGAATCCACACCTTGGAATGAAGGCCAGGTAAGCTGCAGAGAGAAAAGCCCTACTCTCCCCCCATTGCAATCCTCTTCTTTTTCTACTCTGGGATTAAACTCTTTTCAGGATGACCAACAGTGGAAACATCTATTTGTTCAGAGGGAAACAGCCACAGGATCTGGTCTCTGCCAGCCAGTGCCAGTCAGTAGAGTAACTGATGACGCGTTTCACAAAGTCCAGTCCATTCATTGTCAGATGCCGTTGAGAATCTGTCCAGGCCAGGCGCTGTGGCTCGAACCTCTCATCCCAGCACTTTGGGAGGCCAAGGTGGGAGGATCACTGGAGTTCAGTAATTTGAGACCAGCCTGGGCAACATAGGAAGTCCCTGTCTCTACAAAAAGAAAAAGGAATCGGTCCAGGAGGACAAACGCTGTCAACTCCACTTCGGTACCTGGAGTAGTCAGATTCATAGAGACAGGACATAGATTGGTGGTTGTCAGGGCCTGGGGCGGGGGGGGTGAGTTAGGGTTTAGCAGGTACGGAGGAAGCTTCAGTCAGGAGGAGACAGGGCGTGGTGATGGGCGTACACAGTGTGAATGTGCATCAGGCCACAGAGCTCTATACTTAAAAATCAGTAAAATGAAGACCCATATCTTACGCACATTTTATCACAATTTTAAAAATCAGTCCAGATTGCATCAGGCTGCGTGGACCGTTCTTGTCACAGTCCCCCTCCAGTGTGAGAAGAGACAGAGGCCAGGTCTGAGGGCCACGTGCAGCACTGGCTGCAGGCCTCCTGTGAGCAAGCTTGGACCATCAGGCACACAAATATTCCCCAAGAGCAACAACATTTTCCTGCTCAGGCTGAGTCCACGTGTGGGGGAGAAGAACAAACTATTTCTCCTAACTCTGCGGGGGTGCAGCTCAGCCCGTGCTCTCAAATGCACTCAGGGCGTGCAGAGCCCCTGGAGAATAATGAGCATGCCTCGCTTTCACGGCACCCAAAGACCCTCCTGGTCCATTTTCTCCAAACAAAAGAAGTCTTTCTAGGGAATTAAGAGCCTCGACCTCCAGTGCAGAAGCTGCTGGCGACTTTGAAATGGCAGTCCTCCAGCCACAGAGAAAATCGCCAGGCTCTGCGGGCCGAGATTACACACAAACCTTGCAGCACCGTCAAAATCTGCCTGGATTTGCAAGATGAAAGTTGCCTCCAAAGAAATGTCTCCCTTCTGGCTAGACACCCCTGCCCTTTGGGTTCTTTGCTCTCTCGCCTTCGGCCTTCAGGAGCAGCTGAGTGGAGAGTGTGGGCCGTCTGAGCCAGGGTAAGCTGTCTCTGGGGTTGCCCGCCTTGGGAAAGGCTCAGGATGAACCCTTCCTGGCTGGAGGCCCCGCCCAAAAACCTGAGAAGTCACACTGTTGAACAGCTTAATATTCTCCACTTGTTTTTTTTTTTGTTTTTTTTTTTTTAAGACAGGGTTTCACCATGTTGGTCAGGCTGGTCTTGAACTCCCAACCTCAGGTGATCCACCCGCCTTGGCCTCCAAAGTGCTTGGATTACAGGGGTGAGCCACCACGCCCGGCCAATATTCTCCACTTGCAAGGACTTGAACTGCAGTACACCTGAGGGAGCTGAAATACAAGAAAAGAAAGAGAACAGCTTCGTGTGCTACAGTGAAATCCCACCAAGAGAATTCTCTGATATGGTTCACAAGCCCTGAACAGACCCTCCCTGGCACGCCAGACCTCCATCAGATCTCAGCAGCCCCAGCAGAGCTCTGGGGTTCAACACCGTCACCAAGCAAAGGGGACTCCAACCAGTCAGTGTGGGTGACCCTAAGGTGGACATCCGTGCGCACCGAACCTCTGTTAGGAGAGGGTTCTCTAAAGCAAGAAAAATATTCCAGCGACTGGCGAATCTGGGCCCAAGTCCGTGCATTGTGTTGACGACTCTGAAAGAGACTCTCTGCCTCCCCAACTTTTGGAGAAGCGAACTTGAAAGAAAACTCGATACCCGCTGTTCTTTGGCTGCTCAGCATCTCAGCTTGTCCATTTTAGGGACCCCCTGCCCGGTGGAGGAAAAGCCTGCCTGGCACAGAACAGGTTGAAAGTGCTAGAGACCACCTGTCCGGACCCCCAGGTGAGCGGTGGCCCAGGCTATGGGCTGGAATGGCTGATGGGAGGCGGCAGGGGTGAGGCGGGCTCTGGCTGAGGGTGGGCATGGCTGCTGCAGAGGTTCTGGAAACTCCGGGGGACCTCACTGTAAACCCGCGGAGGTTCTGGGCTATGGCTGGGCGGTGCTCCTCATGGCCTCATTCTCCAGCTGCCTGGCGATTCCGTCAGGCCACCCAAAACCTTTCCAACACAGTCCCTTTCCTCTTGAGTAAACCTGTTTCTATTGCTAGAATCTAAAACTAACTAGTCTGTTTCTATTGCTAGAATCTGAATCTAAAACTCCCACATGCAGTATGCCACTGGCACTGTGCACCAGAGAATCTCTCATTTTCTTTTACTTTTTTTAAATTGATTTTTTTCTAAGGGTACCGGTGGGTTTTGGTTACATGGATGAATTGTGTAGTGGTGAAGTCTGGGCTTGAGGCGCACCCGTCCCTAGAATAGTGCACGTTGTACCCAATAGGTGATTTTTCATTCATCCCCTGACCCCCTTTGCAAGTCTCCAATGTCTATTGTACCCCCTCTGTATTACCCAGAGCTTAGCTCCCACTCCCACTTATTTTTAGTTTTATTTATTTATTTATTTTGAGAAGGAGTTTCACTCTTGTTGCCCAGGCTGGAGTGCAATGACATGATCTTGGCTCACTGCAACCTCCACCTCCTGGGTTCAAGCAATTCCCTGCCTCAGCCTCCCGACTAGCTGGGGTGATAGGCACCCGCCACCACGCCCAGCTCATTTTTTGTATTTTTAGTAGAGACGGGGTTTCTCTATGTTGGTTGAACCTCCGCTTCTCGGGTTCAAGCAATTCTCAAGCCTTAGCGTCCCAGAGTTCTGGGAGTGCTGGGATTACAGGTGTGAGCCACCGCACCCTGCTAGCTCCCACTCATAAGTGAAAACATACGGTATTTGATTTTCTGTTCCCGAGTGACTCTATTTTGTTTTAGGTGGAACCCTGACTTGGCAATAAAACCTTGACCATCCTGGAGTACTTTTGAAGTCATATTTAATTCTCTGAAAACATAGGCAGTGAAGTCCACAAGTCCTGGAGCCCAGTCTTTATGGAGGAGAGGGAGGCAGAGGAATGGACATTGTAAGAATTAGTAGTACACAAAATATTTCCCAATGGTCTGAAAGCCTCATTGGGCCCAACTAAAGGATACCTGAAGATCGAGGCTTACTGACAGGAGGAAGAGCCCATCTTGGAATCCAGCCCAGGGCTTGTGGGCTGGAGAGAGGGGACAGGCCCCGCTGTTTCTCCTCCTGTGTCCCTCAGCCATCCTCCTTCAGTGTTCCCCGGACGGCATGGTGCCAATCACATAACTGGAGTGCTGGGGGCCCTTGCTGGGCCCTGCAGGGACTCATGGCAATAAGACAGAGGGCAGGTGCACTGAACATGGGTTCAGAAGCCTCGACCCCAGCCGGGGCTATTCTGCACTGTGGGCTGGAATCTTTGATGGGGTAGTGCATGCGACCCCTCAGGGCCAGCTTCCTCCTTGGTAAATAAGGGGAGGAGGGATGTAAATCACTGATTTAAGTCAGGGGTTCTCAAATTCTAGTGCAAGAACTGGTGCTGGACTGCGGAAAATTATCCATTTTCACAGGTTGATATAGAAACAAGAAAACCACAATAACAAGAAAATAATGATTTTGTCCTAAAGCTGATCCATTAAAATGCTGAGAAGTTCTGTTTTGTTATAATTTACTTTGCATGTGAATTCTATCATGGCGGTGAGGTGGGTGGTATGTGTTCTAATCACTTCATTTGAGTGAATAAAAAGCAACTCAATACAGGTCTTCAAATCTTTTTTTTTTTTTTTTTTTTTTTTTTTTTTTTGAGATGAAGTCTTGCTCTGTCACCCAGGCTGGAGTGCAGTGGCACAATCTCAGTAGCTAGGATCACAGGCACCTGCCATCATGCCTGGCTAATTTTTGTATTTTTGTAGAGATGGGGTTTAACTGTGTTGGCCAGGCTGGTCTTGAACTCTTGACCTCAGGTGATCCATCCACCTCGGTCTCCCAAAGTGCTGGGATTATAGGCGTGAACCACTGCACTTGGCCCCAAATCTTTTTTATAAAATTTATCAGCCCGTGAGATCCAAAACTCTGGTAACTACTAGGGTAACTAAAGTCCAAATTTCCTTCTACTTGTGTGTATGGATTTAGCTGAGTAGAAGTGCCTGGAGTGCAGTGAAATTGTTGAGAGTCAGATTTTAATTTAACATTAAATACTAAGTCTAATACGCAGGGAATGAACATATGCGTTAGCATTGGTTGAATTGAATGGACTGTTCTCTGCTATATACCATGAATGGAAGACAGCAAAAACGGTATGGCTTCTTTCAGCCACTGTGAACAGTGAACTGCGATGGCAGCTGGTGACCTACATCCTTTCAGAAAACCTTGAGGAGAGGACGTCTCTCTAATCTCTTACCTGGATAGCGGTCAGCACTCACACTATCAATCACTGACTTGGTCCACAGGGCACATGTCACCTGCTTCCATTTCAGAAATAGGGGTGACTTCAGGTCGTAGGGAACTAAGTGGAGAATGAATCTGTGCTTGGAGAATAGTCGGTTATTTCAAAGTCTGTGTTTGTGAGTTGCTTCAATAGTATTTGTTTCCATTTTCTGCATGAGGGCCTATGCTCTCTGGAGGTAGAGAAATGACAGGAATGTGAATTGATGCTGATCTTTTAAAGTTAAGTACTTTTACAATATGGAGCTTCACGAATTCTAAAAAGGCCCTGCTGGTTAGTTTTCTGTTTTTCCCACGTGTTCTGGGTCCCACCCAAAGGGTGAGAATGCCCAAATTCTTTTTTGCTTCTAGTCTAAGCTAGGGCTTTGTTTTCATAGAACTGTGCCCCTGTCTCATTCTGTAATGAAATATAATTACATGCATGGATGTATGTATCTGAGTAACAGCCATCATCCCCTCCGGGTATAAAGCACTAAGAGATCCGAGATTAGGCCTATGGTTGTTGTCCTTGTATATCCAGCACACTGCAGGCGTGCAATCAGTGTGTACTGGCTGGACGGCCAGCTTGAAGTGCCAGGGCGCTCATCTCTGCTTCAGGGCACATCCTCAAAACGCACTTGTTCGTTCATAATAGCCAATTTTCTGCTTCTCTCTGCCTTCAAATCTAATGGCTTCAAATTTACACTAAAACTGAATCACAGGGTTGATACTACTAATTCTAAGACGAATGAGTTCTGGGAGTGTAATGTACAGTATGGTGACTAGAGATGACACTGTATTGTATACGTGAAATTTGCTAAGAGAGTAGATTTTAAATATTCTCACTCTAGAAAGAAAGAAAGAAAAGAAGGAAAGAGGAAGAGAAGGAAGGAAAGAAAGGAAAGAAGCAAGGAAAGGAGGAACGGAGGGAGGGAGGAAGGAGGGAGGAAGGAAGGAAGGAGGGAGGGAGGGAGGGAGCGAGGGGGGGGAGGAAGGAAGGAAAAATTCATATGCTGTATGGGCCTTGTTAACAGTCATAGTGGGACATTAATATAGGATAATAGTATTTTTTAAAATCTTTTGAATTATTTCAGAAATAAAAATAATTCGTCCCCTCGAGCTTTGCCCGCCCCCAGCTCCTCTGCTCCCGGAGGCCAGAACGGAGGGGTAGAGCAGTCCTCGGCGGCCCGGGGGGCAGGCGGCCGTGCCAGTCTCGGGGCCGCGCGAGGCATAGGCGAAAAGGAAAAATAATAATAATTCGCTCATCCTTTGAGGCCCTCCAGGAACGTTTCTCCCACACCCCCCAGCAGCCACATCTTTTAAAGCCCTTGCACCATTTTTTATTTCTGCACGAGTGTGAGTGCCTCCCACTAGATCCTGAGTTCCTAAGGGGCAGGAATCCAGACAACAGACTGATGATTAAGTATGCGCTAGTAGCGGGGGTGCCCAGAGCTGTGGCTCGCCTGGGACCCTAGAAACTAGGCATTAAGTAATAAAAATGGCTTTGGATCGTTACAGTAGGAATTACCCAAAAAGACTCATAGCATCCTGTTTCTCTGCAACATCTGCAAAGAACCGCCTCCAGGGATCTGACTCAGCAGTGGTCCCAAGCGTAGGTCTGGGGCTGCTCCTGGGAGATGGAGTGCCCGCTCACCCTCCCTCCCGAGCCCGTCCTGCAGTTTAATCACGCTCTGCATCTATTCTAGGCCACGCTCATTTCCTACGGTGGAAATTGGTTTTTGACAGTGTTCCTTTCACGTTTTAATCTCTCCATGCTAATGACACCCAGTCCTGTGAGTTCAAGGATAGCTCTTCCTCTGTGTCAGATGAGTGGCTCTGCCTGCACACAAGCCCCGCCCCTTCGAGAAGCCCCGCCCCCTCCCCGCCCCACCAGGCAAAAAGCGCCCCCAGTGTGGCTGACTCTCCCCCCACCTGCCTTCCAGGAAGGATGTACAAGGACGCGGCACTCCAGATGGGATTTGCTGACCAAGGGGACACCTAGTGATGAAAGGGATGAAAAGCAGCCGTGACAAGCCCAGAATGTTCTTTTGAGTCTTTTTATTTTTCAGGGTTTGTAAAATGCATTATTTAGGATGAAACACTCCGGATGAGAGCCTCACCACGTGTTTTCGATCTGGTGTTTCTAGGGAAATTGGCTCTGGTCGCTGTCTCAGCTGCATTGGATCTATGAGGGTGTATTTAAAAACAAAACAAAACTTCTTTTCAAAGTTCTCCATCATCATCAAAACATATTTTTAAACATCTTATAATTTGCAGGGCACGGTTAGGATTTGGCAAAATAGAGGCAACAAGAGGTTGGCGAAGGAACCTCAGCTTGTGTTCAGGAAACTGAAGTTTCGTTCCTGCCCTATGGCGCATCTCTGTGGCTGTGGGAAAGTCAGTGACCTCCCTGATCCTCAGTTGCCTTGGCTGTCACATGAGGCTGTTGAACTACAGGATCTAACATTGTAAAAATGGGTGATGAATAGTCTTGCAATTGATTATTATATAGACGTCTTGGGGGCTGGTAGAAATGAGAGGGGCTGGAGGTGGAAGAAAAACAGAATCTGTCCTTGGAATTCTTTCTGGTACATGAGCACTAGTCACGAGGGGACTGGGGAATGGACACTCCGTTTCCATTTTGCAAGGCTACCTGTGAATTATGCATATTGTTCACACAGGCAAAAGGGATGGATAATTACCGGTTTGACCTCTGAGAAGAGAAACACTGGGTGAAAGGAATGTTGTTTGCTAGAGAGGGTAGAACAGGGGCTTTTCAGCTCTATTTAATAAAGGAAATTTACTAATCATCTAGGCTATACCCACTCACCTAACAGGCCAAGAAGCCAACACTCAGAGTGATTTAAGTGATAGGATCAAGATCACACCATTGGTTCTAAAGTCAGAGAAATCCACCACTAGGAAAAGCCATTCTAAAGAACAAGAAATTCATGGTGTTTACAACCCAACTCATGCAATGATAGAGAGTCCAGTTTCCACATTAATGTTGACAAAAGTCATGTAAAGCAATGTAAAAATGTGACAAATATTACCAACCATTGTCTATGCATGCCTCCATCATGTGCAGAGCCTCAGATATCCTTGAGAGAGCAGAGAGAGACATGGTACCTAGGTAGGTCCCCAGTGAGAGGCGATTCTTGGGATGCTATTTTTTTCTTGGACACAGTGTCTAACCAAGGCCCCTGTCCACTACAATTTTGGAATAAGTCACAAAACATTGTATTTTAAATTTTCTAATATTTTTATCCAACAAACAGAACACCTATACCACTGAACTTTTCTCCCCCAAGTTTTTGCATACTGAAAGAGGTCAATATTACCGGCCTCGTCTCTTTCACTTTCCTCCTCCCTCACCCTCCACCCGCTGGTGGCCTCCTTGTCCCTCCCTGAAGATGGCAGCCACAATGCCTACACCCCTCAGCACCTACACACAGGCTGCTCCTCTGCTCACAATACTCCAGAATCTACCCCATCCACTTCCCTGTCATCTTCAAGTTTCTGCTCAAATATCGTCTTCACAGGAGGCCTTCCCTGAGCATCCTAAGATACAACCCCACTCCTGGTTCCTTTTCCTTTGCATTATTTTTTTTCTTTGACCCTCATCACCTTCTAAAATTTTCGTTTTTTGCGTGTCTCCCCCTCAAGTGTGCAAGCTTCATGAAGATCGGGGCTTGGGTCTGTTTTGTCCCCTGTGATGTCCACCGGTCCCAGCACAGTGTCTGGCAGATAGTGCTGAATGAATATTTTTCTGAGTGCACGCAAGATTTTCTTCACTTTCTGTTTTCGTCCCTGCTTGCTTCTGCCTTCTCATCTCTTTCCCAGACCTGCTCAAGTCTCACCCCCTAACTAGAAGTGGATTCATTAACTTCACAGCTGAAAGAGAGCCATTTCCCCCCTCCTCACTTGAGAAAACCAGAAAGGCTAACAGCACAGATCCAGGACTTGAACTTGGATCTCATGTTGCCTCCCAGTCATGGCTCACCCCACAGTCCTGGATTCCTCCAGCCTGGTGTGCACCTTCCTTCTTCCCCTGGGGTCTGGCCCTCTCTACCTGTATGTGCCACGCCTTCTTACACTTCATCTGAGCAACGCTGAACCCTGATTCTGCCACAAGTTAAGTATGTGGCCTTGGGCAAGTGACTTAACTTCTCTCTGCCTTGGGCTTCTCTCTTCTCAAGGGAAAAGTAACATTTACCTGCGAAGATGTTCACAAGACTCAACTAGAACGAAGGAAGCACCTCCCTCTCCTCAGTGTCTGGCCATTCCTTTCCCCTTTCCCTGGCTTATGGGGAGATGGTCATTTGCTCAACAGAAACGTTAAGTTTCTCAAGGTCTCTCTGTTGTCCCCATCCCCCAGGCCTAAGCTCTTAGAAGACAATGAAGAAATCCTTGGGGAGTGAAAGTGAGTTTTAAAGGGAGGATGGTGGCCTCCATAATGTGGGCATCCCCACTGTCTGGGCTGGCTGGTGGATTCTAGCTCGCAGGCCTGGCACCCCTTACAACTGACGATGGAGATGAACAAGGCCTCCAAGAGGCCAGGTAAGGCAACACAGGGCATTTTCTGCCTTTCTCAGGGGCTAGTTGGCAAAACATCTCAATTTCAAAAGTCACCCTCAAGGTAGTGGGGCAGGAATCTTGACTTCCTCAGAGACCACCAGATTGAGCATTTCTCAAAGTCTGCTCTTCAGTATCTAAAAAGAAAAAAACAAGTGAGGGTGTTGTGTGATTTTTAAACAGTTTACAATACTAGGTTAAAGAGTTACCCAACTGCATTTACGCAGGACTTCCCAGAGACTTTGTCAAGTGTATATGCATTATTATTCTCCAAGAAGGATGGAGGTATACACACACTGAAACGGTTTCCCGAGGTATTCGGTCAAGATGCCCTTTCTTTCCAAGGAGCAGCTGTTATGCTATACACCACATTCTGGGGAAATACAGCTCTAGACAAACTCAGATTGGGGCATGTAAGCTGAGCCTGGAGACATGAAGTGGCTTGGCCAAGATTAAACAAATAATGGCAGAACCAGGGCGACAATCCAGTGCCCTGGTGTGTTTCCCAGTGCTCTTCCTTCTACATGGCACTGAGGTTGGTGAAGGCCTTCGAATCAGACCAGCTCTAGTGACAGAGCCTGGGGTTTTCACTGGAGGAAATACGCTGGCATGAAATGTAACCAGCAAGACAGCCTTATTAGAGATAAAAAATGAAAGTGTACATGTGAGTGTGCGTGTGTGTGTGCATATGAGTATGTGCATGTGTGTGCATGTGCATGTGTGTGCATGTGAGTGTGCATGCATATGTGTGCGTGGGTGTGCATGAGTGTGCGTGTGAGTGTGTGCATGAGTGCATGTGAGACTGTACGTGTGTGTGCATGAGTGTGTGGGTGCATGTGTGTGAGTGTGCATGTATTTGAGTGTGCTTGTGTGAATGTGTGTGCCTGTGATTGTGTGTGCATGTGTGGGTACATGTGTGTGCATGTGCATGTGTGTGCATGTGAGTGTGCATGCATATGTGTGCGTGGGTGTGCATGAGTGTGCGTGTGAGTGTGTGCATGAGTGCATGTGTGACTGTACATGTGTGTGCATGAGTGTGTGGGTGCATGAGTGTGTGTGCATGTGTGTGAGTGTGCATGTATTTGAGTGTGCTTGTGTGAGTGTGTGTGCCTGTGATTGTGTGTGCATGTGAGCATGTGTACATGTGATTATGTGCATGTGAGTGTGCGTGCATGTGGCATACATGATGTGTGTGTAAATGTGCATGTGTGTGTGCGTGTAAGAGTGTGCGTGTGTGTGTGCACGTGTGTTTTGCAGGGGTAGCAGCAACAGCACCGAAGGACCTATTCCCACCCAAGATGGTTGCACGGTCCTTGCAGGCCCCGTTGAAGATCTCTCCCCTAGTCCAGCACGGTCCCTGTAAGTCTGAGCGAAAGAGGATGTCCCCCAGCCCTCCCCTGGCTTTTCGTGTTTCCGGGCACGGTGAGTGATACACTGAGCTTTCATCAATGGTGAGTGCACTCCCTGGCCCAGTGTGGAAGGCTGAGTGCAGCCCCTAAAGAGATCCATGTCCTCATCCCCAGAACCTATATATGTCACCTTATATGGCAAAAGAGACTTTGCAGATGTGATGAAGCTGAGGGTTTTGAGATGAGAAGATGCTCCTGCATTACCCAGGTGGGCCCAGTGTCATCACAAGGGTCCTTATGAGGAGGCAGGAAGATCTGACCACAGAACAGGAGTAGGGACTGTGATGATGGTAGCAGAGACCAGAGGGACAGTTTGAAGGCAGAGGAAGGGGCCACAAGTCCGGGAATTCGGGTGGCTGCTAGAAGCTGAAAAAGGCAAAGCAACTCTCCCTTGGAGCCTTCAGAGGAGGCCAGTCCTGCCAACATTTCAACCGATTAGCTCCATGAAATCGATTTTGGACTTCCAAATAAATTTATGTCATTTGAAGCCAGCAAGTTTGTGTAATTTGTTACAGAAGCAATAGAAAATGAATACATACAGTCTGATGAGAATATCCCAGTCCACTCTGAGCAGGTCGTGCTGCCCATGTAAGGTGAGTGCTGGTGATAGGTAGCCTGGGGTGTGACTGGCTCATGTATGCAGCTGGGTCACCCCACACTGCTGGGAACCACCCAGAGGTCTCTTCCAAGCATTGTCCTCTGTCACAGCTTCATGTGGAGGGAATGAGGCCATGTCAGTCTCCCAGTCAGAGGTAAGGGCATCTGTGTCTCCTGCAGTGTCATCAATTTGTCCCTGCGGCAAGCAGCAAGGAGTGACTGATTTGTGACACCACGCCTCACCTGTATGGCTTTCAATGACTGTTTTCCTTGGCAGCATTGCAGCTGAGCCGTCAGGCAAAACGAGACCCAAGCAAGTTGGAGCTGCCAGGGAACTGGAAGCGCTTGCTTATAAAACATTTCAACATTTCCAAGGGTGTGTTTTCTCCCACATGTTCTGGAACGCTTGGAAACCACTTTAATTAGCATTGTTGGCCTGTCTGGCTGCCTCAGTTTTATCGTTTGCTGAGGGCCTCTTCAGCACCTGCATTGAGAAGTCACAGGAGACCAGAGCCGCACAGGACATCACAGAGCTAAGTTCTGACCCAATTATCTGAATCAAATGTCATCCAATATCCTATCTTCAACAAGCAAAAGAGCAGCTAAGCCAGAGACACTATCTTCAGATGCCTTGGCCTATAGGGAATGCATTCTGACTTGAGATGTGCTTTAAGTTTCAAATGAAACCACTATCTGCGCTTCAGATTTGACAGTGAAGTATTAGGGATTAGATTACGAAGTGTCACGGCAGGTGGTGTGGAAGTGATCGTGACGCTATAAATGACAAGTCGCATTTCTTTCTTCCAATGGCATAGTTGCAACTTAATCGATTGCCTTTTTATCTCCCCCGATCCACAGATTTGTTAAAATAGTCTCTCAGATGAATATTTTGCTTATGTTTTATGCAAAAGAGGACTCGCAGAATCTGAAATATGAAACACACAGGAAACTGATATTCAATGAGCAGGTTACACAGAGGCTGGTATAAAACCACCACCTCTAAATTAGAACTAAATTACTAAATTGTAACTAGAACTGTAAAATAGACTCAGGCTGTTGAAACCATGGAAAGCAGCAGAAGGCATTGCTAACTTTATCAACTGCTATATTTGTTTATTAAGTGTTTTGGGTTTTGCTTTTCTTTTTGAGACAGAGTCTCCCTGTGGCACGATTCTCGGCTCACAGCAACCTCCGCCTCCTGGGTTCAAGTGATTCTCTCACCTCAGCCTCCCAAGTAGCTGGTACCACAGACACACACCACCACACCTGGTTAATTTTTGTATTTTTCGGTAGAGACAGGGTTTCACCATGTTGGCCAGGCCGGTCTTCAACTCCTGACCTCAAGTGATCTTGCCCGCCTTAGCCTCCCAAAGTGCTGGGGTTACAGGTATAAGCCACTGCACTTGGTAACATCAGCATTCCCAGGGCTGCTGGTACCGCTTGGCTCGGTGTCTGATCGGTAGAGGAATGCATTGGTGCCACCCTGCCCCAGCTACATACTACAGCTATATACTTGATGTGGGGGTGTGGGGGGGGGGGGAAACTATAAGTGAGGAAGTTAAAATGGAGTCAGTCCGGCTAATTTTCAATATGTAAGAATGAGTTGATTAGGCTAACACACGGTAGGTTAACACACAGTGACAGCTGTATTAGGAAATCCTCTCGTGGACCTTGTCATTTCTCACTTTCTCATGTATTTGGAAACTGTTTTTAAATGATAGATAATACATGCCAACACACTTGACTAATACAAAAGCAGTTTTGATTGAATTAAGCTTTGGAATGTCTCTTACTGAAAAATATGGCTAAAATGGAGTATTTTATTTCTCCCCCGTTTTAAATCCTCTTTGGGCAGTGGTTTTACTTGCGTCAGCAATCTTACAATCTATATTTTCTCAAACAATTCCAATTTAGTACCATTTATGTTTTTTCAATAAAATTATTACAGAGAGCACTTCAATGCAACATAATTGTAATGCTTATTAAGGCTTATTATGCAAACAAATTCACAAAGAATAAAACCTCTTTGGTTGAGTGTCCCAATTTGGAGATCAGAATATTTTTCTCTAGTCTGATTGAGATAAAAATTAAGAGTCTGGGGAGAGTTGGGCAGGGGGTCTGTAGAAGGATGTTGACCTCTGCAGAGAAGGCCAGCGTGATGGGGAGGGAAGAACCAGCTACAGCAGCATCCAGCCATGTCCCTGTGGGTGCCACACCCCTGACACCAGGCACAACGATTTTATAATAATGGAGTTCTCCGAGAAAATATGTCCCCTCCCTCTTTTCTTCCTGGTAATTAAATGTCAGAAGAAGAAACTCGAAACCAAGACTAGAAAAGGAAATAGCCCAAGAGTTGGCACTGGGATACAAAAAGCCCATTAGCTGAGGTCAATCCAGCAAGGGGCACGGCAGGCCAGAGAACTCCCACAACGCTGGTGCCAGGCTCCCCCTCTGCCCTGCCTCAGAGCTGTGCTGGGCTGGGGACTTCAGAGGACATTTTCACAGAACAAGCCAGGTATTTGTTTTGTTTTTGTTTTTTTGAGACGCAGTCTCATTCTGTTGCCCAGGCTGGAGTGCCATGGCACGACCTGGTTCACTGCAACCTCCGCCTCCCAGGTTCAAGTGATTCTTCTGCCTCAGCCTCCTGAGTAGCTAGGACTATAGGCGCGCGCCACCATGCCCGGCTAACTTTTGTATTTTTAGTAGAGACGGGGTTTCACCATACTGGCCAGTCTGGTCTCGAACTCCTGACCTCATGATCCACCTGCCTCAGCTTCCCAAAGTGTTGGGATTACAGGCATGAGCTACCGCTGCCCGGCAAGCCCAGTGTTAAGAGGACATAGAGAGAAGAAAAATTCAAGATGTGACACAAGACTGAATTTTCTCCCAACGGAGAGACTGGAGAAAGGACACCTACATGGTGAGGAAAGGAGAAGGAGGGAAAGAAAACACGTTTGTGATGTGGGCCAGGCCCTCGCGATCCCGACATGGAAGCTGTGTTTGCAACAGAGAAAGAGGCAACAGCTAACAAAGAGTTTGGGGCGTCAAGTCCATCCTGGCAAACATCTACTGGGCATTAGCAAGGTCCTGGGCACTGCTTTAGACACTTGGGGCATACCTGTAGGAAGATGTGGCATCTGATCTGCAGGGGCTTACTGTCAGACTTGAGAGTAAGTGATGCACTGCAGGACAATCCCTGCAGTGAAGTGGTGATGGAAGGGCCGTGGGAGGCGTATGCCAAGCGTCTCTGCGGCACCTCTCAGAAGGCATATCGGAACTGAGTCCTTTGGAAGAGGAAGCATCTGCTAGGACAAATGGAAGAGAGGTGCTCTCAGCAGCGAGTGCGGCCAGCAAGTCCGTGCTGCGGGAGCATAGATTGCGGGATGGAGGACACCACAGCAGGGACCTCCATGAAGGGCCTTGGCCCCAAGGGAAAGATGTGAGGCTTTGTCCTAGGGCCCATGGGGAGCTCAGGACAAGTTCTGTTGAGGAAAGCATGATCCGATCTGTGGGACACAAAGATGTGTTCGGGTGTTTTTGAAGGCCAGCATAGACAGGGAGAGAATGAATGGAAGCAGCAGGCTTGAAATCAGCCCTCTGCCTCTCTGCATCTGAACCAAGCTTTTGACAGCGCGACTGGGGTGGGGGAGAGGGGGTTGCTCAGAGGGCAGGCAGGGGTGAATATATTTAAGAGAAAGTATCAGCAGTGTTGGAAAGTGGGGGAAAGGAAGCCCCTGCAACAATGCTTTTCTCTCTGGGCGGTTGCGAGCCGAATTGCAATCCACTGAGTTGTGAAATGCGGGACAGAAATCCTGGCGTGTCCTGGGGTGTGGAGAGGAAGAAGACAGACACGGGCCTGAAGTGCTGAATGTGACAGATCTGCCGGGGGTACAGCCAAGTGGGGGAAGCATGTCTGGGGGTCAGGAGGAAGGTCTCCAGAGAAAGAATGAGAGAGAACTTAGCATAAAGAGCAGGTAGCTGACGGCTGAAAACCTGCTTGTGAGCAAAAGCACTTAAGCTGAGTAGGAAGAGTAGACAAAGAACCTTGGTAGCAAGGTCAGAACCCCGGGGACACAGATTTAAAGGACAGCAGAGGCAAAATCAAAAATTCACAAAAGAGGTTGAGAGAGGCCAGAAATACTATAAAGACCAGATAGTGGTGTCGAGAAAACCAAGAGAGTAAGGAGTTCCGGCAAGGAGGAGGGTTATCCTACCGAACGCTCTGGCATTGCATTTTCCTTCTACACAGAGTCTTACTCTGTCACCCAGCCTAGAGTGCAGTGGCACAATCTCGGCTCACTGCAACCTCCGCCGCTGGGGTTCAAACAAGCCTCGTGCCTCAGCCTCCTGAGCAGCTGGGATTATAGGCATGCACTGCCACACCTGGCTAATTATTTTATTTTTAGTAGATGCAGGGTTTCCCCATGTTGGCCAGGCTGGTCTCGAACTCTTGACCTCAGGTGATCCACCCGCCTCGGGCTCCCGAAGTGCTGGGATTACAGGTGTGAGCCCCTGTGCCTGGCCCTCTGGCATTCTGTTTTTACAGTCTGGAGTCAGAGTCTGTGCTTTATGTAATCTCTTAGTTCTTCGAGATTTGGCAAAAGCATGCTGTGTGGCCATGTGACGCTGGGCAATGCGGGGTCAGGGAATGCAAATGTGAGTAAGGCAAAGCCCAAAATCAAGGGGCTCTCAAGCTAGTGGAGAAGACAGACAACCAGAGGAAAGCACAACCTAATCTCGGTTCACTGCAACCTCCGCCTCCCGGGTCCAAGCGATTCTCCTGCCTCAGCCTCCTGAGTAGCTGGGACGACAGGCATGTGCCACCACATCCAACTAATTTTTTTTTTTGTTTTTTTAGTAGAGACGGGGTTTCACTGTGTTAGCCAAGATGGTCTTGATCTCCTGATCTCGTGATCCGCCCACCTCGGCCTCCCACCATGCTGGGATTACAGGCATGAGCCACCACACCCAACCCTAGGAATCTGGATTTGAAGAGACACAGGTGGAGGCTGAAGCTGTGGGGTTGTGCTTTTCAACCCTGGCTGTGCATGGGAAACACCTGAAGCTCTGACAGCCTCTCATTCTCGGCCCCACCCTAGAGGGTCTAAGTCACAGGCCTGGGCCTGGAGGAGAGCTCCCCAGGGGACTGGAGTGGGTGACCCAGGTCGAGACCCACTGGCATGAAGAGAAGGGTTTCAAGCCTGCGGGATGCCCCTCCCCCTCCAGGGTTTACCAGCCAAGTAACCCTGGGAAAGTCATTAGCCTTATTGTCTTAGTTTCCTGCGCTAGAAAATTAAGATTGTGCCTCCTCAAATAATTATGAATATTAAATAAGATAACGTGGGTGAGTGCCTAAGCACACCCCTGGCACATACTGCAAACCAGGTATGTATCGGAATTCACTCCCAGACCAAGTTGGAGGAAGGGCATACCCTCAGCCTGCAGTCCCAAAATGAAACGAGGCAAAGGGAACTCGGAACCTCCCACACCTGCTGTCCGCAGGACCCCTCTCTGTGTGCAAACGTCCGCTGGCTCTGACCCTCACACAGCAGCCTTTAGAATGCGGCTGGGAACACGGAAGCACCGTGATGCCCCAGCCCTGACGGCAACGCTCCAGCAGCCATGGCTGTCACTGAGACACAACGCCGGGATGCAAAGGATCCATTCGCTCGAGTCGCCCCTAGACAACTATTTAGGAAGCACCGTGTGTGCCCGGAAGGGCATCCGTCCATCGTTCCTTCATCCTTTCAACCAACGTTCTTCAGTCCTTGCTCTCTGCCAGCCACCACACTAGGTTCTGTAGGAAAAATAATAAGCAGGAAAGAGACGGTCTGCGCCTCTGATGGGGACAGACCCGGGGTCCCCCATACCTGTCTAGTCCATTCCCTTTTCAGCATCAAGCAGCCCCCACTATTTCCACCCTCATCGTTCCTCTCATGGGTTTCGGCAAGAGCCCGCTAACTCACCCGCCGCCAGTAGCAAGCTCTTCCAATCCATTCTGGCATCAGATACGGATTACTTAACACATAATCCCTCAAATAAATGTGAACTGTGACTGTGTGTGACAACAAAGCACCTGATGCTATGGGACCACATCTTAGGGGGCTTCGATCAAGTAGAGAGGCCAGACAGGCTTCTCCGGGGCAGTGACAGCCGAGCTGAGAAGTCAGTGCAGACACAAGTGGAGAGGGTTGGGGAGACTCCTCAGGCCTCGCAAGCCTCACCCATCAGCTATCCCACGCCTCCAGGCCCTTCTTTGCACAATACCTCCACCTGACGGATCCCCGCCGTCTGGTCCTACAGCAAGCGGCACTCCTCAGCCAAAGCTCCCCTCAGCGCCATCCCTCTCGAGGTCCATTCTGATCACAGCTGCTTCCCAGTCATCCCTCCCCCATTTCTCTGCCGGATCTATCACCAAACCTCTCACCTAGTGCAGGACACCGAGGTGGCTGAGTCTCTCCCACTGGACGGCATGCTCCTCATAGGTGGGTTCTGCTTACCCCACTATCCAGTAGTGAATACAATATCAGCCAGAGATTTATCTTTAGGGTTGGGCTCAGGACTGTGGAGGTTTGGCAAGCCCAAAATCCGCAGGGTAGGTGGGCAGGCCGGAGACCTGGGGAAGGGCTGCTGGTGCAGCTTGAGTGCCAGGGAAGTGGATGTGGAGACAGAATTCCCCTCTCCTCAGGGGACCTCAGCCTTTTTCTCTTCACGCCCTCAACTGATTAGACAAGGCCCACCCACATTGGACGGATAACCTGCTTTACTCAAAGTCTGCTGATTTAAATGTCAGTCTCATCTTTAAAATACCTTCACAGCAACACCGAAGCTGGGGTTTGACCAAATATCTGGGTACCAGGGTACAGCCAAGTTAACACAAAAAGTTAACCGTCAGCCCAAGTAAAAACAGTACTTAGTAATTGTGAAGTCACGAAATCTGTCCATGATGTGTTTATCTTCTCCATTCTCTTCCTTTCCCCTCCCTCCTTTGCTTCTTTCTCATGCCTCTCCCTTTCCTCCCACTTTTCCCCCTTCTTTTCTTCCTGTGTGTGTCTCTCTCCCCCGTGGTTTCTTCCAGGTGTGCCGGGGGTCCCGTGAGCTGCAGGTCGCGGGAGGAGTGGAGCGAAGCTGAAAGGCCCAACCGTGACCACATGCATCTCAGAAGGGCCTTTCTCGGCGGGAAAGGGAATCCCAGGGAAAGGGACTTTTCAAGGTCAGACTGCACCAGTGGAAAGTCAGCACCAGCCCCGGGCAGCCTGTGCCCTTTCCACTAACTGTGCCAGCTCTCACCAGGGGAAGGCTGAGCAGGAACAAAGGCCCTTGGAGGAGAACCAACCTCCTGCAGCCTGGCTTCCAAGAGACCCTGCCCCACGGAGCCTGGCGCTACTCCTGCAGACAGAACGTGCCCAAGGATGCTGGCAGCTGAAGGATCCCAGGGCCACCAAGCATCAGGGCAGGCATTGGAATCAGCGTGTTTGCCCCTCGTGGACAGCGTGCCACCCGCTCTCAAGTGTGCTTCTGGTACCAGGGGCTGCCGTGCCGAGCTCCACTTCACAAGACTCACTCCTGCCCCGCCACCTCCTGAGCACACGCAATCAAGCCCAACATACCTTTCAACAAACGTTTATCAGCACTCCCTCCATGCCAGGCACTGTGCCAGGTGCGAGGGTGCCATGAGCAAGCCAAGGCCTTGGGCTCAGAGCACTCACAGGCCAGTGGAGGGGACAGCCCTGTGTGGCCCAGCAGGCACACCCACCCAGGACTGGACTGGGCAGCCCTGTGGCCATATTAACTCCCTATTCACACATACCATCATCCAACCTTCCTGTTTATACATTAAAACACTGCAGCCAGAAAGGCAGGGGCCAGGTATCCTGCCAACACACAGCCGGGTTTCCAACAGGCCTCGCAAGCCTCAATCCAGTTTCCCCTCAAGCCAGCCTCTCCTTAGAAGCTGTTGGGCAGCTTCAACCACGAGAGGGCACCAGCCAACCCTCAATGGATCCAAATGTGCCCACATCTTGAGGGAGCCTCAGCACCGGCTCACAGCTCCCAGCTCCACGATCATAGAAGAGAGCACGAATAGCCTTTATCTTTTCTCAAAACGAGCCCTGCATTGAGGCAAGCTTTACATTGGCTGCACAGACTTTACTCTTTCTAATTTTCTTTTTTGTGAGTACATAGCAGATGTATATATTTATGGGGTACAAGATTTTGATACAAGCATAGAACTCATAATGATCACTTCAGGGTAAATGGAATATCCAGTCTCTCAAGCATGTGTTCGTTTGCCGTGTGACAGTCTGATTGTACACTTTCAGCTATTCTGAAGTGTACAATAAATTATCATTGACCATAGTCACCCTGCCATGCTGTCAGATACTGCGTCTCACTCATTCTAACTATACTTTTGTATCTATCAACCTCTCCACCCCCCCGTGCCCCATCCCACTGCCCTTCCCGGCCTCTGGTAACCATCCAGCTACTCTACATTCATGACTTCAACTGTTGTTGTTGTTATTTACAAACAGAGTCTCCCTCTGTCACCCAGGCTGGAGTGCAACGGCAGGATCTCAGCTCACTGCAACCCCTGCCCTTCCTGGTTTAAGTAATTCTCCTGTATCAGGCTCCCGAGTAGCTGGGACTACAGGCGCCCACCACCACGCCTGGCTAATTTTCGTATTTTTAGTAGAGACGGGGTTTCGCCATGTTGGCCAGGCTGGTCTCAAACTCCTGACCTCAGGGGATCAACCCGCTTCAGCCTCCCAAAGTGCTGGGATTGCAGGCATGAACCACTGCACCCTGCCCAAAAACCACATTTTCTTTACCCATTAATGCACAGACTTTACTCTGGAGCCAATATGTTAAGGCGTGAGGGAGTCAAGCTGTCCTAAAACAGAGAAAAGACACCAAAGATTGCCTTATTGATAAATATCCAGAAAAATGATTAAAATATTTTTAAAACGTTTGCTCATTATTCTAGCCAACTGCCAATGTCAAATGTCAATACATAACCACACATAAGCTTGCATTATTGACAAGCCATTGTATAGCAATGATATCAAATAAATGCAGGACCATAGACCAGTGCATTCCAGTGTGCACCAGAATCACCTGAAGTCCCTTTCTTCCTTCCTTCCTTCCTTTCTTCCTTCCTTCCTCCCTCCTCCTCTCTCTCTCTTTCTTTCTTTTTCTTTCTTTCTTTTTCTTCTTTCTTTCTTTTTCTTTCCTTTTAAGATACAGATTCCAGGGTCACATCCACAGAGATTCTTTTTAATAGTCTTAGGTCTGTGATGGGCTCTAGAAATGTGTGCTGTCAAAAGGCTTCTGGTGTGTAAATGAATATCAGAAATGGCTAGAGCAGACTGAATTTGAATATTTGCTGACTTTGGGGTAACTTGTACCTTTGGGCATGATAAGAAGGACAGCGCATCTCCAAGGTCCCCAGGTGTACTGAGACCATGCTCCCTGCTTTGCTACGCAACAGCTACACTTGGCCTTTGGAAGGTGAGTGTAGGTCTCTTGGCTGGAAAGTCCCTCCCATGACTTCTAATCTCAGTTGGATTGAAGTGACAGCAAGGCCCAGCACACCGCTGGAAGGGACATAGTTTTAGAGTCAGATCAGCCTCAACTGGTTTCCTGCTCTACCACCTAACAGTTATGTGCCCTGGAGTCAAGTGTCCTTGAGTTCCCAAGCCTCAGTTTTCTTATGTATAATAAACACATTGCCCATCCCACCACTGTGGGGATTAAACGAGTGAAGAGCAGCTTAGTGCCCAGAGGCGTAAGAGCTGCCATCTGCACCTGACCATTGTCATGAATAGCCTATGAGAAAGAACAGCAGGACGGTACCACCACTGCCCCCTGCAGGGCGCCAGCACCCTCCGCTGTCTCGGATCAATTAGAACATAGGCCACATTCAGCTCCAGCTGGCGGGTGACCAGAGGGCTGTCCTTTCAGCAGACAGTCTGAATTCATCGCCTGAAGGCACTCATATTTCTTCAAAGTTCAGGTCTAGGAAAAGAAAGGAAACAGAGTCTGAGCCTCCCTTTCTATTTCTACGCTCTTCAAAAACATAGACTTTTTTTTTTTTTTGAGACAGAGTCCCGCTCTGTAGCCCAGGCTGGAGTGCAGTGGCACGATCTTGGCTCACTGAAACCTCCACCTCCCAGGTTGAAACAATTCTCCTGCCTCAACCTCCTGAGTAGCTGGGACCACAGGCACTGCCACCATGCCCAGGTGATTTTTGTATTTTTAGTAGAGATAGGATTTCACCATGTTGGCCAGGCAGGTCTCAAACTCCTGACCTCAAGTGATCCGCCCACCTCGGCCTCCCAAAGTGCTGGGATTACAGGCATGAGCCACTGCGCCTGGCCAAAAACATAGACTTTAATGATGATCTCCATATTCAATCTAATGGGTCTTTAGAATCCTATAAACCTTTTGTGTACCTCTCCTTCCAGATGCTACTGACTCTCTCTTCCTTCGTGAAGCCCCCTGAACCTCTGCTCCTATGTATCCTAGCAGCCTTCCGAGCTCTCTTTCTCTTTCCTTCGCTTTCCTTCCCATTCATCTTCCTGGTGATGTCCTTCACCTACTCTCCTTGTCCATCAGGGTCCCCCAGAATTCTATCCTGGGCACCCTGACCTTCTCCTTTGAGCTCTTTTTGTTGTTGTTGTTACTGCTGTTGTAGTTTTGAGACAGGCTTCCACTTTGTCACCCAGGCTGGGGTGCAGTGGTGCAATCACAGCTCACTGCAGCCTCGACCTTCCAAGCTCAAGCAATTCTTGCAACTCAGCCTCCAAGTAAGTGACTGGGACCACAGATGCACACCACCACGGCCAGCTAATTCTTAAACTTTTTTGTAAAGATGGGATCTTGCTATATTGCCCACGCTCATCTCGAATGCCTGGACTCAAGCGATCCTCCTGCCTTGGCCTCCCCAAGTGCTGGGATTACAGGCATGGGTCACCACCCCCAGCTCCTTCAAGCTCTTTGAAGTGATTTCACCCACCGTCATGCTGTCAGTCCTGCAGCTGACACTGTTATCTCTGGCCTTCAGGTTTACATCTCAGCTGTTTTCCAGGCATCCATTAACGGGGTGTCCATTTGAACTTTAGAATCAATATATCCAAAATTAAAGGAACCATCTTCTCCTACACCCCCGTCCACATATACATACCCACTCCCTGAAAAATGGAGTGCATTGGCATGATCTGGGCTCACCGCAACCTCTGCCTCCCGGATTCAAGTGATTCTCCTGCCTCAGTCTCCCGACCTTTGCTCCTAGATATCCTAGCCTACTAGCCTACAGAGCGCTCCTTCTTTTTCCTTCCCATTCATCTTCCTCATGTGTCCTTCACCTACTCTCCTTGTCCATCAGGGTCCCCCCAGGATTCTGTCCTGTGTACCCTGACCTTTTCCTTTGAGCTCAGGGTGGGCCCCTGAGAATGACTTTGTCTTTCTCCTTATCACCAATATCAACCAACGGAGTCACCAACTAGTCCATTCCCAGACCAGAAATCCAGCAATCCTCTTCCCTATTCCTCTCCCACCATATTTAGTCCTTCCCTCAACTCTTCTGATTTTCTCTCTCCAACATGCTCAGCCCATCCTTAACCCTGATTCAGAACCTCATGGTCTTTACCTGAACCACTGTGGCACAAAGAAGTTAAAATCCTTGGTGCCAAGTTTGCCACCCCCCACCCCCCGCCCCCTGACTTGACCCTTCATTCACTTTCTACCACACTCTCCCTCACATTTCAAGGTCTAGTGACTGCAGGCCGTTTCCCAAGGTCAAAGAGCTAGTCCATGCCCCCTGTGCCCCTCGTGGTGCCAAACCCTGTCCTGAAAGCACCCTTCCTGCCTGTCTTTGTGCGGTACCCTCTTCCTCACTGCAGGGGGTCGAACGGTTTCCTGCCTCCCCCCCGCTGCAAAGATATGTCCACCTGGAAGCTGAGAATGTGAGTTGATTTGGGAAAAGGATCTTCGCAGATGTGATTAAATTATGGGTCTCAAGATGAGATCATCCTGGCTTATCCGGGCAGCATAAATCCAATGGCAAGGGCCACTGGATAGGGAAAGAGGACATGGGCACACAAAAGGGAGAAGCCAGGTGAGGACGGAGGTGGGATGGGGGCGAGGCTGCTGCAAACCAGACAGCCCCTGGAGCCAACGGAAGCTGGAGGTGACAAGGAGTGAAACCTCCGCTAAAGGCCCCAGCGAAAGCATGGCCCTGCCACTGCCTTGATTTTTGACTTGTGGCCTCAAAACTGTGAGACGATACATCTGCATGGTTTTCAGTCTCCAGGTTTGTGGTGATTTGTTACAGCAACTCTAGAAAACTAATACTCTAATACTCTAATTCTTCAGGACTCAGTTCATTAAACACCTCCTCCAGGAAGGCTTCCCTTGTTCTTTTCATCACCACCCACCTCCTGCCGGCTTATACTAGGCTCCCTCCTGTGTCTGCCTCACTCCATCAACTCCTGAAAGGCAGCGACTGCATTCTACCCCATGGTATATGGGGTCCAGCACCGTTTCAGGATTTAGCAGGATTTAGCAGGATTTCCCCAGCGCAGGAGGCTAAATAATGACACCCCCCCCCCCCCCACCCCACACACACACACACAAAGGCATCCAGGTCCTAATTCCTGAAACTGGTGAATGTCACTTTACATGGCTAAAAATGGCTTTGTGAATATGAAGTTCAGGATCCTGAAATGGAGAGATTATCCTGGTGGGCCCTAAATGCAGCCCGAAACATCCTTCTAAGAGGGAAGCAGAAGGAGGTTTGGGGCACAGCAGAGGAGAAGGCAATGCCCGAGGGAGAGAATGAGGCAACACGGCCACAAGGCAAGGCATGCCAACAGCCAGGAGGCTGAGGGCACAAGAAATGAATTCTCCTCTCAACCCCCAAAGGGAGGTGACCTGGCCGACGCCGTGACTCCAGCCCAGGGCTGCAGGTTGCAGACTTCGAACCTCCTGACTGCCAGAGAATACACGTCTGTTCTTTGAAGCCACCAAGTTTGTGGTCGTCTGTTAGAGCAGCCACAGGAAGCCAGATCTTCCAAAATTACCTTCGTCCCAATCAGAACTTGTTTCCCAGCGACGTTCATCAGTTTGGGGTCAGAATGACCAATCTCATTGTGTCAGTTCACCCTAATAGCCCTCCTTCATGCTCCCAGCGGCAATTCAGTTTTTAAAGGAGGGAATTTGTAATTCTCAAATTAATGTCGAATTGGTTAGATTAACATAACAACATGAAGTGAATGACAAATGTAAGCAGTGGGGTCCAATGTGAGGCCAGTGCACAAACGAGACACATGGGCCTGCTTAGGTGTAGGGCTCCCCTCAAAGGCTATCTCCTTAGAATGGCTCCTCTGCCCACACGTGGGGATCTGTAAGTGCAGAAGCTCCATGTTTGCTCCCAGTGATTCCAAGGCCACCCCGCCCAGTGCCTGGCACACAGTAAATGCTGAATTCTGGAGGGGACTGAATGACAGCAGCAGTAAGAGTGCCAGAGAGGAGGGGTGGCATTCCCAGAGCCAGTTCTGGAGCAGTCACCTGCTGGCACTGACTGGTGGCATGTCCAATGCCTGCAACTTGGTCCTGCCCATAAAACGGCACCCCTTATCCATGTGACTGCAATCTACATTTCTCCTAAACCTGAACCTTGTCCCCAGAGGCCCCACATTTGAGGCAGTTTACAATAATCTATTTTCAGCAACATACACCTCAGTTTTCTGTGAAAATGAGCCCCATAAAGCAGGTGAAATCTTTCTGTGAAGTGCTGACTTCACTTCCCTGAGAACCATAAAAGAATGCCCCTCGGCCGGGTGAGGTGGCTCATGCCTGTATTCCCTGCACTTTGGGAGGCCGAGGTGGGTGGATCACAAGGTCAGGCGTTCAAGACCAGCCTGGCCAATATTGTGAAACCCTGTCTCTACTAAAAATACAAAAATTAGCCAGGTATGGTGGTGGACGCCTGTAATCCCAGATAGGAGGCTGAGTCAGGAGAATCGCTTGAACCCAGGAGGTGGAGGCTGCGGTGAGCCAAGATGGCACCACTGCACTCCAGCCTGGTGACAGGGAGAGACTCTTGTCTCAAAAAAAAAAAAAAAAAAAAAGAATGTCCCTCAACACAGCAAGCCAAAGCTCTGCAGGGCGGTGACTTCTGGATAGTTGCTGCAGTTAACACAGTGAAAGGAGTTGTAGATGTCGGCCCAAAGAGAAAAGCCAATGGCCTAGAATAATCAGAGCCCGTAATGGACATAATTGACGGCACTTGCAACACGCTTTCTAAGTGACATTAACATCAAAATATGGAAAGCAACACCTCCAGCTCTTCTGCTGTCTCCCTCGAAGTATTCTCTCTCAATCAGTCTATTTATACTCCTGCCGCTTACTGCTTTTATTTTATTTTTTTAGAGACAGAGTGTCACCTTGTGCAGTGGTGCAATCATGGCTCATTGCAGCCTCTAATTCCTAGGCTCAACTGATCCTCTCACCTCAGCCTCCTGAGTAGCCAGGACTGCAGGCATGCACCACCACCCTGCCTGGCTAATTTTTAATTTTTTTTTTTTTACAGATAGGGTCTCACTGTGTGGCTCAGGCTAGTCTCAAACTCCTAGGCTCAAGCCCCCTCCTCTCTCAGCCTCCCAAAGTACTGGGATTATAGGTGCAAGCCACTGCTTGGCCCTGAGTGCCTTTTAAAGACCAAAAACAGGCCGGGCTTGGTGGCTCACACCTGTGATCCCAGCACTTTGGGAGGCCAAGGCGGGCAGATCACTTGAGTTCAGGAGTTCAAGACCAGCCTGGCCAACATGGTGAAGGCTCGTCTCTGCTAAAAATACAAAAATGAGCTGGGCCCGGTGGCACATGCCTGTAATCCCAGCTACTCAGGAGGCTGAGGCAGGAGAATCACTTGAACCCAGGAGGCAGAGGTTGCAGTGATCTGAGATCATTCCCTTGCACTTAAGCCTGGGCAGTGAGAGTGAAACTCTGTCTCAAAAAAATTAAAAGTCCAAAAATAAATTGTAAAATATGACCAAGGGAGAGACTGCCTATAGAAATAGCTTCAAAATTGCTGGCAAAATAATTCTTGAAGTCCCTTCCCCAGTTTTCCTTCAATCAACAAAACTACATTAAGGCCAGGCAAGACGGTCGGGACTATCACCCTAGCACTTTGGAAAGCTGAGGTGGGAGGATTGCTTGAGGCCAGGAGTTTGAGATCAGACCCTGTCCATACAAAAAAAATCAAAAATTAAAAATTAGCCAGCACGGTGGCATGTGCTTATAGTCCTAGGCACTCAGGAGGCTGAGGCAGGAGGATTGCTTCAGCTCAATGGTTCAAAGCTTCAGTAAGCTATGATCTCACCACCCCTGCACTCCAGCCTGGGTGACAGAGCAAGAGTCTGTCTCAAAAACAAAAAACAACAAAACAACCATTTTTGAGCATCTAATAAAAGTATTCTTTTTCTTTCTTTTTTTTTTTTTTTGAGATGGAGTCTCGCTCTTGTTGCCCAGGCGCAGTGCAATGGCACAATCTCGGCTTACCACAACCTCCACCTCCTGGGTTCAAGTGATTCTCCTGCCTCAGCCTCCCAAGTAGCTGGGATTACAGGCATGTGTCACCACACCTGGCTAATTTTGTATTTTTAGTAAAGATGGGGTTTCTCCATGTTAGTCAGGCTGGTCTCGAACTCCCGACCTCAGGGGAGCCACCCACCTCGGCCTCCCAAAGTGCTGGGATTACAGGCGTGAGCCACCGCACCTGGCCAGCATCTACTACTTTCAAGCCCTAGAGGGACATGCAAGAAATAAATTGTTGCATATAGAAGTAGGTGGAAGTCCTGGAACTATCCTACGGAGTGTCTGAACGAGGAGTGCTGCAAAACCCATCTTGTGCACAGGAAGCTTTGCAGTTAGTTCATTCCAGTTTGGTCAACCTGAAAGTTCCCTTCACCTTTGCTTCCCACTGTCCTTCAGGGGCGGCCATTCCTACCTGGGATTTATCATCGGGTAGCCATGGTGTGTTACAGCTTCAGCTGCAGCAGTGCTGCTCACACTCCGAAGTGCACACACCAGCTGGGAGTGTTGTTCAAAGCAGGTTCTGATTCAGTGAGGTCAGGAGAGAGGCCTATGATTCTGCATTTCTTTCTTTCTTTTTTTTTTTTTTTGAGACAGAGCATCGCTCTGCTGCCAGGCTGGAGTGCAGTGGCATGACTTTGGCTCACTGAAACCTCCACCTCCTGGGTTCAAGTCATTCTCCTGCCTCAGCCTCCCACTGGGATTACAGGCGCGAGCCACCACACCCAGCTGATTTTTGTATTTTTAGTAGAGACGGGGTTTCACCATGTTGGCCAGGATGGTCTTGATCTCTTGACCTCCAGTGATCAGCCCGCCTCGGCCTCCCAAAGTGCTGGGATTACAGGTGTGAGCCACCGCGCCGGGCCTGAGTCTGCATTTCTAACGAGCTCCCAGGTGGTGAGATTCTGCTGTTCTGAGGACCACATTTCCAGGAGGAAGGAATTAGGGCACTTAGTTTTTACTGAAAACAAACGCAACCTCTGGAGGCATGAGATTCTAGTGGCGTGTGTGTAATGCTTCCAGTACTTCTTCCAAAGGGTAGAGAAGGTGAAAGCACTTGACTCATGGCATAGATTGTGGTGCTGACGAGCAACTGTGGCTGCACTGCTGCTACCTTCACTGCCAGGCACTAAACCTAAAAAGAGCTAGAAAGCAAAGAACTACGCTGCTTCAGAGAAAAGAACGAAGAGGATAAAAATAAAAGCCCTGGGAAGTCACCTTGCTATGGATACAGGCTTCTCATGTGTCTGGGTTCCTTTCAGGTCTAGGGTTCAGGGGGCAGCAGACATCTTCAGTGTGAGTCCTTGTGGTTAGAGAGATTCAAGTGTTCCCCAGGACCCCTGTCTCTGCCACCGGACTGCACCAACAAGCGACTCTTGGCAGATTCTTCCTGGTGGCATCACTGTTGGTTTGAGAGTACTCCTGGTGACCAGGGAGGGCAGAGGAATTAGAGGTACTGAGCAGAGAAAGTCCAGAGAAGCTGCCAGCCCAACAGGATAACCAATGCCACCCACGGCTGCTGCGGCAGACACTGGGAGTGACTGTGGTATGGAGAGAGCTGCGCTGGGGCCATCAGTATGAATACTTCCTTCTTTCTTCAAGCAGACGTTTGTAGCAGGCAGGATCGAGTCCCTTTCTACCTGGAATTGCCAGCTTGAGTGAACTGTAGGTGCTCACCATGTGCCATTACCACTGGACTCAGGAAAGATAGAAAAAGGGGTAAAGGGGCATAAGACACAGCCGATGATGCCTCTGACAATGATCACACACGCCACGGGCAGCAGGTATCCCACAGAATGGCTACCAGCCCTAATCACAGGAGTCTGACCAGCTCCTCCTTTGCAGTGACAGGAGGAAGCCAAGGCTGTCAGAGTTCATTCAGCAAATCCACAAATGCTAAATGGGGGACTTCGGGCAGCCGCTCGCACCTGCCATCGGGCATCCCGGTCTCCTTGTGGCTCCTCAGGGCCCTCGAGCGTGAAGTGGGGTGCTGGAGCCATTGCTCTGGTGAGCCCTTCCAGAGAGAGCAGCCTGTGATCCTGCTCACTTCATAGCAGCCCAGGAGTTGGGCTCCTTCCAGGCCTCGTCTTCCCAGCACCTCAGAAGTCAGTAGGGCCAGCCATGCTGGTGTTTCCCGCTCTCGGCCGGGGCTCCTCACATTTGATGAAATATCCAGTTCTGTTCATATGTCTAGAAAGTCTACCTGAGTATCGGAAGCAGGGTGGAGAAGAGATTCGAAATCACCCAGAACTCTTTGTCTTAGAGCAATTTGGCTAAAGTTACTGTATTCTTTTCTTTCCATCCATTCCCCACCCCCCAAGCCCACAAATCCTCAGTTTCTAAAAATTGGAAGGAAACACAAGAGAACTCCTCTTTCAGTGTTTGCAATCTACAGGTCAAACCTATAGAGCTAAAGAAATAGTATTAAAAATAACGGTAATAAACACAGTCGGCTTGTGATCACTATATTCTCCAGTAGAGGTCCTTAGATGCCAGGAGGCTAAATGCAGAGTAATATCTAATAAGCACTATCTAACTTCCAAGCAGTCTTGCTTCCTAGATTTCTTTTGATTTTGATGCTAATATTTGAGTCCCTTGAGAACCGCTATGATGTTGAGGGGTCCATGCTCAGAGCCCTTGTCAGCCTCACATGCATGGGAGTACACAGCTGGCCAATAGCACTACATGATGTCACCAGGGCGCCCAAAGGCCCCCATTCATTTGCCTGATTTTGGTCAATTTAACAAACTTCAAGAAGAATTCCTGTGGCTTTTTCAGGGAGGCTAGACTTTTCTCAGGCATGAGGGAAAAAAATCAAATGAGTGGGAAAATCATATAGCAAGGTCAGGTGCAGTGGCTCACGCCTGTAATCCCAGCACTTTGGGAGGTTGAGGCGGACAGATCACGAGGGCAGGAGATCGAGACCAACCTGGCTAGCATGGTGAAACCCTGTCTCTACTAAAAATACAAAAAAAAAAAAAAAAAAAAAATAGCCAGGCATGGTGGCACAAGCCTGCAGTCCCAGCTACTCCGGAGGCTGAGGCAGGAGAATTGCTTGAACCTGGGAGGCAGAGGTTGCAGTGAGCCAAGATCATGCCACTGCACTCCAGCCTGGGCAACAGAGCGAGACTTCGACTAAAAAGAAAATTATATAACAGTGCAAACTCCACACTATCCTGTGAAACACAGAAAAGCCACCATAGGAGAGATTTGCAGACAAAATAAAACCACTAACTGCACAGTCCAGTCTTCTTTTAGGTGCCTTGTCTATACTTATATTTCACTGGAGTGACCACCTGGTAACATAGCAGAAATACTGTTTCCATTTTACAGATGAGGAAACTGAGGCACAGTAGATTCAGGACGATGCCTCAAGTCTTACTCAGTTGGACGATGGGGCTGTGATCTCAACAGGCAGGCTGGCAGGCTCCCGCAACCTCGGCTCTTCCCTACTCTGCTCTCGTTTTGCGTGGAACTACCTCAGGCTCAGGGAACTCCTGATCATCACCCTGAGCAGAAGGAGCAAAGGGAAGACGGCTCTGAGGCGCCCCCACTCTGGGGCAATGTGAGTGACCCAGGCCTGTGGGCCGGGAAGGGAAAAAGGAAATACTTCTTCCCTACCCTGAAGCGGTAGTGCTGGCGAGGCTGCGCACCCGCGCCGACTTCTCCGCTCACCTGCCTTCCCTCGCCCCCCTCACCTGCACGCGGGCACTTTTACCCCTGGGCAAGCCTTGAGCCCAGCGCCGCAACCAAACCCGGGAAATTAAGCAGTGTGCATGGAACGAAATTTGGCCCGTGGAAGGTGCCTGCAGCTGGCGGTTAACACCGGCAGTAAGAGGATCAACGCCCGGGCCACTGGCTTAAAAATGGGGGTGGGAGTGCGAAGTGTGAGCGCTCCCTTTACCCATTCACGTTAGTTAATTTGGATGATAAGGGTTCGTGTTTAATCCCTTTGTGTGCCAGTGAATATCCTGAAATCGACAACCCCTGAGAGTGCACTCGCGGCTGGCAGAGCAACCTGGGAGGGTGCGGATCGTGTCCAATCTGGAGTGAAGCAGAAAAGAAACGTCGTGAGGAGACTGGAGTCAGGACCGAGAGGGACACCCTAGGGGTGCGTGGTGCAGACCGAGCCCTCACACCTCCCAGGCGGCCGCAGGTGGGTAGATGGCTTCCCCGAGGCCTGGCACCCCAGGCCTGGCTCTGCGCCCTGGGGCTCCCAGGTCCCACCAGCGAGAGGCGCGCCGCCTACCCACCCCAGCCAAGGTCTCATGACCCCAGGGGGGGCGCCGGTCCCTGCCATTGCCCTGCGGAGTAGAGAAAATTTAGACAGGATCGGGGGCAGGCAGAAAAAGAAGAAAAATCTAAGAAGCAGTCTCAGCTGTTTCCAAATGGAAAAGATTAGAGGGGTGAGAGTTGGGTGGCTTTAGAAAGGGTCATAAAACAAAATCACTTTTATCGTTTCCATCTGCAAGAAAGCTCACCCCCATCCACACCCTAGAAGCTCGGAGCCCCCAGAGTGTGGGATCTTAGGCCGCAAGTGGGAGCAAGGCCCGTCCCGGGGGAAGGAGGCCTCCGGCGGCGGGGCCAAACTGCCCCGCAGAGGCGCAGGCGGCCCAGAGAGTTCCCCAGCCGCCGCCGCCCCCCTCCTTCCCCTTGGGCCCGTCCAGCAAATTTCCTCCCTCGTTTCTGTTCGTGCCTTCCCTCCCTCCTCCTCCCCCGATATTTTCGCTTTCTAAAACCATAAAAAGAAGATCAACTTCCCAAACTTCACCGGGCCCTTTTCAGTGACAAATATTGATGCCCAAAGTGTCTGCGCTCTCCCACCCCCAAACGTTAAGAAAAGACGCCCGCGAAAGGGAGACATAAAAAGTTAACAATGCTGTGAAAATATGTTTGCAGAAAATAGACAATCGTTGGATTAAATGTATTCAAGTATGAAATAATGCCTTTTTGTGTCAAAACTTGGGCGATGGGCGGGTACAAAAGTTCCCTGTGGCAGCTACTTGCTCCCTTTGTGAGCCGTGCGCTTTGGCGTCTCCACTTGGGCGCATTACTCAGAGCCCTCTAAGCGCGATTGTTTCTCCCTTTCTAATGACATTTACCGGATCAAAACATGCTGTTAATTCGATCAGAAGGCTTCACCCTCCCTGACAAAGCCACAATAATTTCTCCTGAAGTTTGTTAAATTGACCAAAATTAGGCAAATGAATAGGGGTCTGTAGGCGCCCCCTCTCGCAGGTGACGTCGCATAATGCTCGTCTGGGCCAGCTGCATTCCCCCTTTTCTTCTCGGCCCACTCTTCTCCGTGTTGCCCCCCAATCCTCCCACCCCCCCTTCACACACAAACACACACACACGCCCGCCAGTCTCTCCCTCCCCCACCCTCTGGCATTATTAAAATTTAGCCCAATGAAACTATTCATACTTTTCAATGGACATTTTCGTATAGGATAATAGGCTACAAATTGAGCCTCTTCCCCCCGCGAAGAGGGAGCCGGAGGGGGGGGAGAAAAGAAAGCCAGCGACGTGGTCAGGGAGTAGGGGGAGCGTCGCGTGCCAAACAGCGGCGGGAGGGGGCGAGGCGAGGCGGGAGCCTCGTGTGCCAGCCGCAGTCCCACACCTGCCGGGATGTCCGGACAAATAAAGCGGTGTAAACAAAAAGGGGGAGAAGGACGTGTCACCAAGTCGTGTGAGAAAAGCCTGGGAACAAACGGGGCGCCTCCGTCTCCCAAGAGCTCTCCCTTGAACCCGGCGGAACAGCCTATTAAAGGCTTACTTAATTACTTTAATGACTCTGGACAGGCTTTAAAACGCACTCGGCGCTGGGACGGCGGGCTTGCTGGGATTTGTAAACAGGCGATCGTGTGAGACTCAGCGGTGGGACTAAAGAGGCGACACTGTTTTGTGAGGGTCCTCGCCCCCCGGTGCCCGGGGTCGCTGCGCCCCTGCGCTCCGCGCCCGCGACTGTTGCAAGCGCTCGCTCGCCCGCTGGCCCCAGTTTACCGCCTCCTTTTCCCGCCCGGGCTGTTGCCATGCAAATGTTATTCCCGGGCCGATCACGTGTCCTTTGAAGGGCCACGTGGATTAACAAAGCTGATCTGCCCCCCAGCTCGCCCCCCTCGGCTGCTAAATTTTTTTTTTTTCTTAAATTCTTTAAAACTGGTCTTGAATGCATACATCCTCCAAACGCAGCTCCCCTAATCCTATGGAATAATTCAACTCGTGAATGCACTTGGAGCCCTAGATGACCGCTTTATAAGGCAGCCCTCGGAGTTGGGAGGCTGCAGTCTACCTGGGACACTCGAAGAGGCACACGAGGCGGAAGAGTGGACGGGTGCCCCGCGCCACCGCCTCTCCCCGAGGGCGCGCACTGACCAGAATGTCAGACAAGCTCAAGGAACGCAAAGTGAGTCGGCTGAGCCCAAGTGGCACTTGCGCCCTGGTGGTGGAGGCGTCTGACTCACCGACCCTCTACTTGGCTGGACCGATGGCAGGGACGTGGCCACACTGGACTTTGCGTCTGGAGGAATCTCGAGTGGTTTGGGAAGGGGGTGGGATCGAGGGAGGAGAGTGCTCAACCAGGGAGAAGTCATTCCCCGGAGGCTGGTGGCCACCTCCCACAGAGCTCTGGGTAAGGTTGCTGGAAGGGGAGCGCGCCAGCGTGGGCGTGAGAGGGCAGAGATCAACTGACCCGAGTGTGGCAGGCCAGGAGTCCCTTCCCAGGGCGAATCTGGGCAGTGTACGCGGCTGGAGAGGCGGTTAGCACTCAGCTGCCAGAGTCGTGCCTTTGACTACTTCCCGGGCAAAGCCATCCTAAAAGTACAACCCTCTGTTCGCAGAGAACCCCCGTTTCGCATAAAGTGATAGAAAAGCGGAGGAGGGACAGGATCAACCGCTGCTTGAACGAGCTGGGCAAGACGGTGCCCATGGCCCTGGCGAAGCAGGTAACGTTGGCGGCCCGAAGCCGGGTGCCACAGACGCTGGGGGGGGCCTCTGCGGAGACGCCGGAGCCTGCTGTCGCAGACCGCCTCACTTGCGGGCCTCTCCCCGGGGTGCCTGAGCGCAGGGCGAGCCTCAGGCGGCTCTGGCGCAGATCCGCAGCCGCGCCCGCTCGCTGGTCCTCTCCAGATCCACAGTGCCCACCCAGCAGGCACTGGGCCGCTGAGAGGGCCCTTCCTCCTTTTGCAGAGTTCCGGGAAGCTGGAGAAGGCGGAGATCCTCGAGATGACCGTTCAGTACCTGAGAGCACTGCACTCTGCTGATTTTCCCCGGGGAAGGGAAAAAGGTGGGCACAGGTTAGGGAATGGGACGCCTGGGCAGGGCGCCTGCGCCACCCAAAGACTCGGGGGCTGGGAGGGGAGTGACGGAGCGTTCCCGAGAGCTCTACTGGAGCTCCACTCTCCCGGAAGGCAGGGTCCTCTCCTGGCCCGGCGACTGCGAGGCGGCGAGGGAGAACTGGTTTCCAGGGAGGCTGGTGCTATCGCCTCCTCCCGGGTGGGGTGGGTGGGGTCGGGCTCTCAGGGAAAGGGGTCGTTTGCGCATGCTTTGCCAGTCTCTAAGACTGCGCAGAGGAGAGAGTGGGCCTCAAATGGGAACTTTTGGCCTGAAAATGTGATGGGAGGTGCCCTGCACCCGCTTTGGCCTCCCGTGGCGAAGGGGCGCTCAGAGTGTGTCCTTCCTAGGGGCTTTCTTCTTCCTCCAGCAGAACTTCTAGCGGAGTTTGCCAACTACTTCCACTATGGCTACCACGAGTGCATGAAGAACCTGGTGCATTACCTCACCACGGTGGAGCGGATGGAGACCAAGGACACCAAGTACGCGCGCATCCTCGCCTTCTTGCAGTCCAAGGCCCGCCTGGGCGCGGAGCCTCCCTTTCCGCCGCTGGGTTCGCTCCCGGAGCCGGATTTCTCCTACCAGCTGCACCCTGCGGGGCCCGAGTTCGCGGGCCACAGCCCCGGGGAGGCCGCTGTGTTCCCCGCAGGGCTCTGGTCCCGGGCCTTTCCCCTGGCCACCAGGCGCGGCCCGCAGTCCCGCGCTCCCTACCTGCCCAGCGCGGCGGTGCCGCTCCCGAGCACAGCGCAGCAGCACAGCCCGTTCCTGACGCCGGTGCAGTGTCTGGACCGGCATTGCCTCAACAGGATCGGCCACGCGCACCCCAACGCCCTTAACCTGCACACGCCCCAGCACCCCCCGGTGCTCTGACGCCCACTCGCCCGCCAGATTTCTCTGAGTTTTGGGCGCTGCTTAGGAGAAATACTATATATATTGTACAAATATTGTGTAAATATTGTGCCCCCAAAAAACTGGGTTGGGGGAGGCAAAGAACGAATGAATCTTCTGAAGGATACCCCCGGTAATAAACGTTTTCTGATAAAGACCCAAAGAGAGGGATTTATTTATTACCTTCTGCTCATCCGCAACCCATCCCCCTCCGCGGTGCCAAGGGCGCAAGGCTGACAGGGATCAGGGTAACAGCCCTCAGTAATTTGGTGAGGGGCCCGCTGCGGAGTCTGAGGGAGGGGGACGTTCAGTGGAGGTTCAGGCAGATATTCTAGGCATCGCTTAAAGGCGGGACTTGCGGCTCCCTGGGCCCGCCCCGCGCGCATCTTGAGCATTAGCCTCGGAGAAAGACGGGAGGCGAAGAACACTGCCCTTGGCTCTCGGGAAAATGCAGATTGAAAGACCTGCCCCAAAGTGACTTAGGCGGATTGTTGCAGCTGCGACCTGGGCGCACTTCCTACCCAGAGGCAAGTGCCCCACGCACGCGCGCCACACGCCCGCGGGTCTGGAATGCAGCGAAGCCCAGGCCAGCCGGGTGCGCGGCTGAGGTTATAGTCTAAACAGACCTCTCAAACAAAAAAACGGGAACCAAGTACAGTTCTGAGTTGCGGCTTACAAACAACATCGTCAGATGACAACTCCTCAGTGCCGGAGGCTTCCGAGAAGCTGGCGTTGCCTTGTGCGCACAGATCAGGCCAGCTTCGGGGGCGCTGGGCGACTCGGCGAGAGACGGGCACCGGCCAGGTTGGGAGACGCCCCTTCCCCACCCCTCAGGGGATTGTTCACTCCCCGCCATCCTCCACCATTCGCCCACTGGTGCAGGATGGAACCCTGGGTTCTCCGTTTAAGTTCTCGGGGCCTGGAGAGAAAGGCCTCCTTATCATTTCCCTGGTGGGATTTTTTTTTTTTTTTTTTTTTCATCTCGCTCCATCCAGAACGTGGTGAGGAAAGTTTGGAATCCAAGAGAGACTTGGCTAGTGGTCTTTCAGGGGATTGTGATTTTCAGTTTCAGTGCGTCTGTGCCTTACCCACAAAAATAGCGATACATCGGTACATCTAAAACGGCAAGCTAAAATCCTGTTTCTCTAAGACTGAAAGGGCCAAATAGGGCTCCCGGTTGTTTTATGTAAGTAGGTAAAATAAACAAGGTATCCAACTGACTAAATTTGTGTTTGTGGGCATTTAAATTTTGTCTTTGAACTTTTGTTCCCCCATAAACTTTAATGCCTTTTAAATAAATAATTTGAAATTAGGTAGCACGTTTTTCTGTTTCCAGAGGCCATTTATCTAAACTGTGGTGATTTGTCTTCTCTTAGATCCGCTAGAGGACTGTAAATTAACTTATTCTATTTCTCTGGACAGGGTTTAAGAAAGCTGTGACCTAGACTGTTTGCTGAGGTCATCGGATGGGATGACCTGCAATTTGTAAACCATCAAACTTCATTTGCACAAACAGGCAAAAAAAAAAAAAAAAAGAAGCCCTCATTACGTTGCCCATCAAGTGAAACTTCCACATATATGTTTTGCCAAGAAAAATCAATAAACTTTAGAAAAGGTCTTGCACGTCAGAGGTTCTTGAAATATCTATCAAATGTGAGCTCTCTCCTTTCTATCAAGTGGTAGAGCCGGAGCAGGGAAGTGAGAGTGAGACCAGGCGGCCCTCCCGGATAACAAATATACATTGAGCAATATGGGATAAAAACAAATTATGCAGAAATGGGGAGAATGGATGGTGCCTATTATCGGAACACATGTCTTACACCCATTTTCATCAGCGCTGGACACAGAATATGAAGAAGGCCTTTCAGAGTTTTTTTTCTGTGAGCATTAAGCCAATCTGAATTCCCTTCGGCAGTGAAGCATTACAGATATAGTGTTACCCTGGAAATATAAATTATTAATATATTCAGCATTTTTGTCACTTCTCAACTGTTAACCAAATTAGACAAAACTTTCTTTTGCTAAGTAGATTTTCTCTTTGGGATTAGCTTTGGGAATGCACAGGGCCACCACAGTAAAACCTGCGGTCATTTACATATAATTTTGCAAACTTCCACTGGTCCGTGACAGTCTTTGTACCTCAAATGTTGGTATGCTTGATTTTTTTCCTTTTTCATTTAACTGTGGAGGATAAAACCCTGCTTTGGATTTACAATGACTTTAGGATAAAAGTCTCCCTCCCCTTTCTCTCTTTCCCCTTTCTCTCTCTCTCACCCACCCCCGCTCCTGTGTGTGTGTGTGTACGTGTGTATGTTTTGTGTCTTTTTCTGAAACCTTCACCCAAAGTCCCAATTCTCCAGGACTGGCTAAGTCAAACTTGGAATAGTTTGACTTTGCAAAAGATTTAAAATGTCACTACAAAATTGAATGGATTCAAGTAAGATTGTGACTTTAATGTGGTCTTCCTGCACTGTCTCTGACAATACACGACCTCCAGCCTCCCAGCTCTAGCCCCCGCTCCTGTCTCCCTCTGTCTGGGTCTCTCATGCCCAATCCCTCCACTTTCTTTAAGTAAGTTGTATAGTAATGGTTTCCAAGAGAGGCCCAACCAAACCTAGAAATAACAAAAAACCAGCGGGCTTGGCTGGAGGTCACCCATTGTGATGCTTCTGAAAGGCGCGACCTCTTGTTTCTTGGGCTTCATCCTTGAGTGGGCAAGAATAAAAATAATCATCCCCATGAAATCAAAGGTTTTCTCCAGAGGCTGGAGGGACAAAGCTGATGGCTGGTGCTTGGGGTGGGTCCCCGTGGCCCAGCAGGCCTGGAACTAGTCTCTTCCAGGTGCTCCAGCCGCCCCTGCCGAAAGGGCGGTAATACAGAACTCACTTGTGCTTCCAAGCATTGTTGAACAAAGACAGCCCCATGTGTCAGTGAGGGCTCCTCCTGTCCAGGCTGCTGGGTACAGGAAAGGAAGGTGGAGGAACTGCCATGGAGGTGCCTGAGCCCACAGAGGCAGGGACTTCCAGGAACCTGGTAGTGGGTGTCTGCACAGAGTAACAACAAGAAAAGAAAGGCGACATGGGCGTGAGTAGGAGTTCGATAAATATTCAGGGAATGACTGAATGAACTGCCTGAATGAGCTCTGGGAGTTCTGCATCAGGTCCTCCTAGCCTCAGTCTTCGTCTTGTGTTATCAGAGACAAGCAAGTAATTGTACATCCACCTAGAAATCCATGGAGCGCTCCACACACATTCTGAGGATGGTCAGAAGAGCAACGGTCTTGCCTTGCCTGGACATTCTACCTTGTGGTCTGGCAGTAGGAAACCATGCCTGGCCTGCTTGGGTAAGGCAGTGAAGTCTCCCTGCAGGTCCAGCTCAATGAAGAACCCGACTGTAGAATTTGGTTCAGAACTAGCTTGGTACACACAGTTCCGCTCCTTTCACGTGGAAAAGCTCCAGGTTGGGCCAAGTGAGCTTCCACCCTCCTTTCTGCTCCGTTTATGCTGCAGAGGGGAGGTTCTGGACTCAGACAGCCTGCATCTGCATTCCAGCTCTGCTGTCTGCTAGCGGTGTGACTTTGAGTAAGTTGTTCAGCCTCTCAGAGTCTCCTTAATCATCAATAACACAAAGCTCTCAAAAGTGCATACTCCTAGGGTTGCTATGAGGATTCGGTGAGTTGGGACATCCAAGCACTCCAGACAGTGCCTGGCCCATAGGGATGTTCAGTGTATGTTCCCTATTATAATAAGCTATTATCGTCTACCTCTGCCTTCCAGAGAGTCAGATACTTAGGGCCAGTTCAAACTAAAAACAAAATGCCCAGGCGAATCATGAAAAAACTCTTTAATCCCAGGGCTTTTTAAACCCCCAAGGCTCTGGACCAGGGCAATTGTCTTCATTTAGAAAAATCGAGGGTAGGGGGGGTTCTACTTTCATTCCATGATCAACCTTGGAGCTGTGCACCCTACTTCAAGCTATGACTGGTGGTCAGAGCCGTTCTAATAAATTTGGAATGCTATCCCTTACAATCTTTTGTATGCAGAAATCTGGCATCATGTTGCCGTACGACAGCTCTGTACCCACAGCCACACACTCCCTACGGTGTAATGCCTATTCACATACAAAGCTTGGCCATTGCACATTTTTTTTGGACTATGAGGGACATAAACTAATTCAATGTTTCTTAAATATACTTTCAGTACCACCTCAATGCTCTTCTCAGCATCTTCCCCATTTTCTCTTTAAGTTTTCCACTCCACTTTTTCCTTTACTATCCTGTTCGTCACCTGCTGTTCTACTCCTGGCTTCACGGTCAGCCTGAGGAGTCAAGCCCAGACGCAGGCCACAGCCCCGCCACAGCCCCTCAGCTCCCCGGACTCCGTCCTCCAACTCGCCTCCCTTTCTTGCTTGGCCTTCAGCTCTTCTTCTCCCTGGTTTTCTGGTTGCTTGGCTCCTGAGATCTGACTCCCCCAGCACCCACAGCCTGGTGAGAAGAATTGATCCATGCGTGTGTGTGTGTCTGTGTGTACTTACATGTGTGTCTGGGGTTGAGAGGGACTTTTATTTCCCCGCTGCTCCTGGTTCCCTGTGGAGGGATATTACTAGAGTAACACTCAGCACCCCTCAGCATTCCTTTCCTGTTCCTCAGTGATCTGACTGGAGTGTTTGGAAGCAGGACAGGCACACTCCACTCAGCCACTTTCTCTCTGGTGTCAGGTTGCCCACAGAAAGCAAGCAAGCATGCCCAGCTGGCTGGCTGGAAGACGTCTAGCTCTTTCCGTGCTTTCGATGGAAAAGCTTAATTCTAAGGTGAAATACTGCAAGCCCACTGTCCCTGTAAACTGACGTCACATCTTCCTGTCAGTTGCAGAATAGACATTTTTATCTCCGCCTGATGCCTACATCTATATATCAAAGGGTTCTGAGAACACTCGGAGGGAAAAATGAGTTTTGGTTATTGGCTATCCTAAAAACCCAGAACCTGGGTGCTTATCTACACAGCTAGGAGTGGCGATACACATACATGCCTGTGCCCATGAGCGGTACAGGCCCAGGAGTGCCATATACATGTGTGCAGGGTGGACACCTGTGTACACAAGGGTGCACATGAAGGACAAACTAGGGCCAGAGGAAAGAGCTCTCCAGTGAACAGGTTAGAGTGCTAGCTTAGAGCTCGAGGGACCCAACTTACTTCTGCCTCATATGGGAGATAAGAAAGTATCATTATGAAAGTCTGGGTACTGGGACCAAAACAGACATATAGACCAATAGAACAGAACGCAGACCTCAGAAATAACACCGCACACCTACAGCCATCTGATCTGCAGCACAGACCTCAGAAATAACACCGCACATCTACAGCACACAGACCTCAGAAATAACACCGCACATCTACAGCACACAGACCTCAGAAATAACACCGCACATCTAGAGCACACAGAGCTCAGAAATAACACCGCACATCTACAGCCATCTGATCTGCAACACAGACCTCAGAAATAACACCACACATCTACAGCCATCTGATCTTCAACAAAACTGAAAAAAACAAGCAATGGGGAAAGGCTCTCCTATTCAATAAATGGTGTTGGGAAAACTGGCTAGTCATATGCAGAAAACAGAAACTGGACCCCTTCCTTACACCTTATACAAAAATTAACTCAAGATGGATTAAAGACTTAAATGTTAAATCCAAAACCATAAAAACCCTAGAAGAACATCTAGGCAATACCATTCAAGACATAGGCATGGGCAAAGACTTCATGAAGAAAACACCAAAAGCAATGGCAACAAAAGCCAACATTGACAAATGGGATTGAATTAAACTAAAGAGCTTCTGCACAGCAAAAAACTATCATCAGAGTGAACAGGCAATCTACAGAATGGGAGAAAATTTTTGCAATCTACCCATCTGACAAAAGTCTAATTTCCAGAATTTACAAGGAACTTAACAAATTTACAAGAAAAAACAAACAACCCCATCAAAAAGTGGGCAAAGGATATGCACAGACACTTCTCAAAAGAAGACATTTATGTAGCCAACGAACATATGAAAAATAGCTCAACATCGCTGATCATTATAGAAATGCAAATCAAAACCACAATGAGATACCATCTCATGCCAGTCAGAATGGCGATTATTAAAAAGTCAAGAAACGATAGATGCTGGTGAGCCTGTGGAGAAATAGGAATGCTTTTACGCTGTTGGTGGGAATGTAAATTAGCTCACCCATTGTGGAAGACAGTATGGTGATTCCTCAAGGATCTAGAACAAGAAATACCATTTTACCCAGCAATCACATTACTGGGTATATACCCAAAGGAATATAAATCATTCTACTGGAAAGACACATGCACACATATGTTTAATGCAGCACTATTTACAATAGCAAAGTCATGGAATCAACCCAAATGCCCATCAATGATACACTGAATTAAGAAAATGTGGTACATATACACCATGGAATACTATGCAGCCACTAAAAGGAATGAGATCATGTCCTTTGCAGGGACATGGATGAAGCTGGAAGCCACCTCAGCAAACTAACACAGGAACAGAAAACCAAACATCCTATGCTCTCACTCCTAAGTGGGAGTTGAACTATGAGAGCACATGGACACAAGGAAGGGAACAACACACACCAGGGCCTGTTGGGGGATGGGGAACGAGGGAAGGGAACTTAAAGGATTGGTCAATAGGTGCAGCAAACCACCATGACACAAGTATAGCTATGTAACAAACCTCCACGTCCTGCACATGTACCCCAGAACTTAAAGTATAATAATAATAAAGTCTTCAAATCTGTGTGATTATATTTTTTGACCAACTCTCTCTATAGCAAGTACAGCTGAAGCAAAACAGAAGCGTGGCAGCAAACAGTGTTATGCTGAATAGGAGCATGGGAGATGGGAGGAGCTTATTGAAATACTAGTAAATGGGGGTGGGAGATTGAAATAAGAACTCTGGGCTAAGACTAGAGAGAGAGTGAGAGGCGAAAAGACCCTGTGAGAATTGGGAACCTGAGCTATTTTGCTTCTTTTATCATAATGTTTAGCTTAAAAGCAAGAGTCAATAAAATATATTAGTTAAACTATAAATATATTGAAACTTTATCACTACAATATTTCTAGATGACCTTCTGCAAGGTTTGCAATGACACAAAAACAAAACTCTATAATTTTGTTAGTTATATCGGTAGAGGTTTTTCACAATAAAATGTGCATTTCTACCCACTAGTACCAGGACTTCCTTTTTACCCAAGCAAGAATTTGTTTTATATTTGTCAGAATATAAATCTGTGCTCTAGGCTGGGCGCAGTGGCTCACACCTGTAATCCCAGCACTTTGGAAGGCCGACGCGGGCAGGTCACCTGAGATCAGGAGATTGAGACCAGCCTGGCCAACATGGTGAAAACCCGTCTCTACTAAAAGCACAAAAATTAGCCGGGCATGGTGGCACACGCCTGTACTCCCAGCTACTCTGGAGGCTGAGGTAGGAGAATCAATTGAACCCGGGAGGCAGAGATTGCAGCGAGCATTGATTGCACCATAGCACTCCAGCCTGGGCGACAGAGTAAGACTTCATCTCAAAAATCATCGTCTAGCCTTGTTGCTCTTTCTAAATACAACATAAAGTGTGGTTAGTGAAGAAAAAACTCCTATGGAGAGTAGCCAGAAATAAAACTGATGAGGTTTTAGAACTGGAAGTTACACCGTGGTCCTGTACTTTTTGGATGTATTGTATGCTGTATGTGCAGCATGGCTGCAAGCCAGAGAGTCCTCGCAATACTGCGGGAGTATGGCAGAGCCAGTTCTGGGCACTTAGAGAAGCTATTTTGGAAAAAAGTCAAATTGGAGAGAGAGTCGTATGCAACCTTACATTCTGGCCACGAGCAATAAATCTGCGAAAGCTTGAAGAAGCTGATTTCACAAACCCTTCCTACTCTGAATGACGGTAAAGAGGTTGACGTGAATACAAATGAATCCCATCTGAACTACACCACAGCTGCGTCAAAAAGACGAGAGCAACATGGACATCGTCAGATTAGAACCGAGTAATAGTGACTCTGGCCTTGGACCCAGACTGATGATGGCCTAAATATATGTGGTGAAGGAAGGCTACAGGGGAAGGCATTTCATTGCTCTCTCATTAATTTCAGAACAAGGACATCGAATGGATAATTTCTTCGGATACAATTAAAAATGGAAAGATAATTTCTAAAATGATGGAAACTAGGATTGTGTTGTCTGTTTCCTTGATGTGAAAAGAACATTTATCAATGAGACAATATTTCCAAACTTTTTCATTTACATGTTGAGAAAGAGACACCAAGAAAGGTGGCATGCTCACTGGATAAATGGAGTTTAGAAAACAGTAATTTCCAGGAAGCATCGGGATTTTCTGTGTGAAGGACAGTGCTGCAGGTAATAACCGGGTGATGTGGGTAAAGAGAGCATATGGTAAATGCACAGTGCACCTGGTGGTGACTCTCTGGCATCAGGTGCTCACTGTGATCTGTAAAAAATTTCTTTCAAAAAAGATGTTTAATCCATTTTCCCATCTAACTGCTCGCCATACTTTGACACGGTATGATAAACCTCATCTTCCCTAAGGAGGAAGTTGCAGAGCTTAAGAACTGATCTGAACGCTTCTCAAAAGCCCTCGGTGGAGACACAGAGAAATTTATTGGACAAATAAACTCTTCCTCCCCCACGTAAATATAAACATATCAAAATATAAATGTTTCTGCTTTTTTGTCTCCCCCTCTTTCTCTTTCCCTTCTACCCCGATTCCCAGCATTTTTTTTCTCTCTGTCTTTTGGGCAGGATTCAGTTACTCTGAAGGTTTCTTTTGAGGCCCTTAATCTAGGTAAAATCGTCCTATGTGATATAAGAAAACCACACACTGGTCTCATTTCCTGATCTGTCTTCACCCCTGGGAGACTCACGTGATCTCTCTCCCTTGATCCGCCTCATCCCGAAATCAGTCTCTCTTCTGAACTCCATGTCTTGTCACTTTTGTCACCTGTCTTGAATGCTTTCACTTCTCTCCATCCCCTCTGCCAATGTTCCTTTTCAGACCCCTGGCCCTGCTTTCCACCAGTTCTCCAGCCTCCATTTTTGTTTCCTCTAATTCATTTTCAGCATAGCAGGAAAAGTGATCTTTTCCTAACGCTCAAATCTCAAATTCCTCTGTCTAAAATTATTCAGCGGTTGCCCATTGCTCTTAGGATAGAGTCCGAGTTCCCGTGAAGTCTTCCCACTGAGGACCCTGCGTACTTCTCAAGCCTCTTTGCTTGACATTACCCCAAATCAGCATCCAGGCTCACTGACTTCCTTCGTTCCTCGGGTGAACGGAGCGCTCCTCCACGCCAGGCTCTTGGGAATGCTGTATTTGAGAGGCAAAGAAAAGTCCCAATTACCTTTTCCCTTCTGTGATTGGTCAGCACACCCAGCCCTCCCGATTCTTCTCCGGTGAATGTTGGTCGGTCGTTATCCTCCCCAGGTGAAGGGAAATGCGTAATTGCAGCAACTTCGTGCCCATTCACACAAATCTGTTTCTGGAATGCCTTCGGAAACCCTAGATATGAAACACTGACACAATTATGTGGAATGCGTGTTCTAGGTTTTCTCTGGACTTTCATTAATTCCTATAGTCAAATAATACCATTGCTAGAGGCATTAATTATTATCATCACCGAGAGGCATGGTGGTTAAGAACGTGATCCTGGAGCGAGACCGCTTGGGATGGAGTCCAGGCTCACCTGTTTTCTAGTTGTATGACCTCCAGAGCACGATTTCACAGTTCTGGGCTTCAGTTTCCACCAGGTGAGTGGGACGGTTGTGCCTATCCCATTGGTGGATGGCAAGATTCAGGAAGTTAACAGAGCAGTGGCTGGATAATAATTTCAGCCCCATAACTGTCAGTGATTAGAACTGAAATCTGGCTGGGCACGGTGGTTCACGCCTGTAATCCCAGCACTTGGGAGGCCAAGGCAGGCGGATCACCTGAGGTCAGGAGTTCAAGACCAGCCTGGCCAACACAGCAAAACCCTGTCTCTACTAAAAATACAAAAATTAGCCGGGCGTGGTGGCATGCACCTGTAATCCCAGTTACTCAGGAGGCTGAGGCAGGAGAATCGCTTGAACCCAGGAGGTGGAGGCTGCAGTGACCCGAGATCGTGCCACTGCACTCCAGCTTGGGTGACAGAGTGAAACTCCATCTCTCAAAAAAAAAAAAAAAAAAAAAAAGATCTGAAATCTGTGTGAGATTTTAATATGGATGAAAACTGTATCCTTTGAAATTGGTAACCTACTTACAATATTGAATTATTTTAAAACTCATTTATGTTGTCAATTAACTGACTTTTTGTCCTTGAAGCGGTCTTAATTTTAGCATGTTCATCTTTTTTCTTTTTTTGTTTTGTTTTCCTGGGTACTCACTTTAAAGCATTTCCCTCTCTGCATCAGGGAAGACACCAAGAATGGAAGAAGGGAGCCTGCATGGCAGTGTGTGCCTGTAATCCCCGCTGCTTAGGAGACCAGGGCGGGAGGATCACATGAGCCCAGGAGTTCTCGACCAGCTTGGGCAATGTACAGAGACTCCATCTCTCAAAAATTTTAAAAGGAAAGGAAGACGGAGATCTTTTTAGTGCTGGTATTACAGACAGGAGCCACCGTGCAGCTCGGAGATCTCTTTCAGCACTTGCTGAGTATCGGGTACAAAGACAGCTCCAGAAGACCCAGGTATGAAGAGTGCAGAGCAGCCACTGGGGTGGAACAGGCAGAGGATTTGTATTAAAGCTGCATTTACACAACAAACACACTGTTTGGAGTGGCCTTCGTGGAGTTGGTGGAAATCAAGAGGAGGCCAACTCGCCCGCAAGAGCCTCTTTGATGCCTCCCCTGGCCTGGTTGGTAGATGCTTTCACAAGCAGTCACTCCATTTCATCCCCGAAGTAACCTCCACAGTACATATTATTGCACACAACCTGCCGCTGAGGGCCAGTACACTTTGTCCAAAGTCACATCACTCTTTCATGGCAGTGCCAGGACTGCAACTACATACAATACGCCTGCCTCCCAGTCCAGTGCGCCTTCTTCTAGACAGCAGCTGCCAGCATCAACAACAATTTCACACTCTCTTAGAATAGTAAGATCCGAAGCTAAGTGTAGAAAACTATTCTCTCCTGGTGTAAAGTTGTAGGTTGTAGTCCTCCTTGACTTCAAAACTGAGCAGTTGAGTGTCCCAATGCATAGTCTTTAAAATTCAGCTTTTAAAAAAATCACATCCCTTTTCATTAACTTTTTTTTTTTTTTTTTTGAGATAAGGGAGCACAGTGATGTAATCATAGTTCACTGCAGTCTTGACCTCCCAGGCTTAAGTGATCCTTCCACCTCAGCCTCCCACATAGCTGTGACTCCGGGAACATCCACCATGCCTGGCCAATTTTTTCAGTTTTGTAGAGATGGAGTCTTGCTCTGTGGCCCAGGCTGGTCTGGAACTCCTGTCTTGGCTTCCCAAAGTGCTGGGATTACAGGCATGAGCTACCACACTCAGCCAGTATCCCTTTTTAAATTATTTACCAAACCAGTGCACGCTCACATAGAAAGGATAAAGCAGACCCAAAACCCCTGTCCCACCATCCAGTTATAAGCATTGTTAGCTTTTTTGATATGCCTCCTGACAGTCTTTTTATGCATACACTAATTTTAAAATACATCTTAAATAGCTAATATACTTATATGAGACAAAATGTTAAGTATACAAAAGCGCATCTGGTGACAGGTATGTCTTCCTCTCGTGTCTGTCCCCAGCCATCCAGTGCCCATCCTAGGAAGCAGTCACTAGTACCAGTTTTTTGTGTATCCTTTAAAAGATAGTCCACACAGTCACATAAACTGAGCAATTTTTAAATTCTTGTTTGTTAACAACAGTACATTATTTTATGAATAAATACACACACCTAGCTTTTCCTGTCCCCTAGATCTGACTCACCTCTGTCTTCCTTAGCATCATGCGGCTTTCCCAGCGTTTCACACTCAGATTCGTTCAGGATGTTGCACTGGCCAGGCAAAATCACCTTGAGATGGGCCTTGCTGCTCAGCCCAGCGTGAGAGGAATCAAGCTGGTGAAGGCTCTTCCCCATCAACGTCCCACCTGAGATGGACAAGGAATCTGAAACGACACGATGCTGCGTCTGTCCCCAGCAGGGCCACACGCGTACCAGGGTGTGAGGTGTTGGATCACAGCTCTGTGCACGACACCAGGAAACCAAGTCTTTCTACGTGGTAAGGGTCACTGGCCCATTCCCCTCCCTGACAAGTCTGTCGTCCAGAACACCTGCAGTTGTCTGAACTTGCCGAGCTCTCCCCTGCCTTTGCCTGCCTTTGCAGAGGCTCCTCTGCGTCGAGAGTCATCCCACCATCACCCCAGATTCTCACCTCCCTTCTTTACCTAGTGAACTCCAGCTTCCTCTTTAGGGTGTAGCCTCCAGCTCTTTTGGAAAGGTTTAGGGTGTAGCTTTAGGCTTTAGGGTGTAGTTCCATCTGCTCACTTCCTGATTCCATGAGACAATGCTGTGTGCTTCTCTCTACAATCTGTGCACAGCCCCTGCCATTCATCTCACAAATGCCTGTTAAGTGCCTGCGCGTGGCAGGACTGCGAGAACTGGAAGCAAGGCAAGCAATGTCCTAAAAGCAGTTAGAGGCTATTGGGAAGGCATTAGGTACAGTAAGTCACTATTAAAGTGTGACAAGTCCTAAAGAGGGACTGTGGGGGATGGGTGGAGGGGATCCAGCTCACAGGCTCTCAACTGGTCCAGCTGAGGCAGAGAAAGTGACATTTCAACTGATACCAGAAGGAAATGTAGGAATTAACCAGGTGAGATGAGAAAGAAAAGGAAGAAAGAGGCTTCAGGTAGAGAGAACATCTTTGTGAGGGCTCGGGGGATGCAAGAGGCTCTTCTGAGGAGCTGGTGGCTGTCTAGTATGGCCTGTGAGTTGTTGGAAGACTTGATTGACTTTCAATCACTCTGGTTTCCATGTAGGGAAAGAACTAGAGAGGATCAAGACTAGAGACAGGGACCAGCATTTGTAGCATTTACGTGGGATTCCTCCAGAAAGAGTTGCAGCCCGATACCCATTTATTGGGTTTCATCATTCTGCACTATTTTTGACGGTTGATCGCTGAGCTTTTTAACAGGGCACTAGGTCACACTCATCTTTTCAGCCCCAGAACCAAGCACAGAGTCTGGCAGAGTATGGGCTCAAGAACTGTCTATGAAAGACCAATGTAGCAATTCCTTATGGTAGCTTAAGCTCTAAGATGAGGCTCTTTTTGTTAAACTGAGTAGAGCAAGAATGCGACACAAAATGGAGTCTCTTACTATTTCCAATAAAATGTACATTTAGGGCCACTCATGGTGGTTCATGCCTGTGATCCCAGCACTTTGGGAGGCCAAAGTGGGAGGATTGCTTGAGTCCAGGAGTTTGAGACCAGCCTGGGCAACATAGCAAGACTCTATCCCAAAAACGAAATGTGTGTGTGTGTATGTGTGTGTGTGTGTGTGTGTGTGTGTGTGTGTGAGAGTGTGTGTATAAATAAAACAATAGCATCTTTATTACACAAATGCCAATTTCCAAACTTGAAAACAAATGACAAGTATTTTCCATAGTAGTGGGAGCAACCCAAAGATCCACCCACGGATGACGATGATGACAATGACTTCAATAATAAAAATTAGACATGTATAAGAACAGGGGGCCGGGCACGGTGGCTTATACCTGGAATCCCAGCACTTTGAAAGGCTAACGCGGGCAGATCACTTGAGGTCAGGAGTTCGAGACCAGCCTGGCCAACATGGTGAAACCCCGTCTCTACTCAAAATACAAAAATTAGCCAGGTGTTTTTGGTGGGCGCCTGTAATCTCAGCTACACAGGAAGCTTAGGCAAGAGAATCATTAGAACCCAAAGGCAAAGGTTGCAGTGAGCTGAGATCATGCCACTGTACTCCAGCCTGGGTGGCAGAGGGACTCTGTCTCAAAAAAAAAAAAAAAAAAAAAAAAGAACAGGCCAGGCATGGTGGATCATATCTGTAATCCCAACACTTTGGGAGGTTGATGTAGGAGGATCACTTGAAGACAGGAGTTCAAGACCAGCCTGGGCAACATAGTAAGATCCTGTCTCTATTTTTAAATGAATGAATTGATAAATAAAATAAAATAGAACAAAGTAGACCTGATGTAAACATGGCTAAATTGCACTGCTAAGTTATGGGGACAGGATTTTGAGTGTTAGAGAAGAGAAAAAACATAACGTGATGCCTCATAGGAACTAAACACCTAAAAATCTTTTTATTATAAAATAAAGGTACAGAAAACCACGCAAAGCAAATAATGTCTTAATGATTGATTTTAAGGTGAACAGCCTTGTAACCGCCACCCAGGTCCAGACAGAACTTAGCCTCGTCCCTGTGGCCTCATCTCAACCACAACCTCTTTCTCCCCCAACTAGGTTACGAGCGTCCTGATTTTTATAGGAATCATTGCCATGGACATCTTTTAAACACAGTTTTAACGGCCAAATGCATCCCTGGACAGTCCAGTTTTCGTCTTGCTCACTTGAAAACATTTTCCATGTCTTTCAGATCTCTTCTGATCTGCACATTCCCCTTCCATGTTCGTCATCTCCTTACAATCGATCTTTCGGATCAATAGATTAGCTGCTCGGCCTGGATAGTCACAGAGGGAGGATTTTGCTGGTGGTGGAGCTGCAGTGAGCTCCCCATGTTGGCTTCTCTATTCCTGCAGCTAGATCTAGAGGCTAAATCAGACTCGGGTTTGATCTGTTCAGCTAAACTAAGTGCTTTGTTTCTAAACAACTGGAATGAAGTATTAATAAGTCTTCATTTCACTTCGGCCCCTTCAGAGTTGTTCCCAGCCCGCCGCCTGTCTGCCCACCCACTGCGTTCCTGTTGCATGCTGTCCTGGGGTGCCAGTCACGGACATGCTCACTGTGCCCCCCACGCCCCCATTGGCTCTAAAAGCTCGCAACGCTAATTGGTTCCTCTGACTTGGACAAGAGTGACTACCTTAACTCACTTCCTTAGGCAGAAGCTCACTGGCTTACTGAGTTTGGAGTTTCCCATCCAGTCTATTCACTGACACTTTACCTACAAAGTGAAAAGAGCGTGATTCTGTTCTTCACTCGGATACCCCAACCTCTTCCCCCATTTGTTTCCCAAATACAACTTTCAGTCACGTTGAAGGAAAAAAATTGACTTGAAAGTTTAAAGCTGCTCCAGTGACCTCATTTACGATTCTGACGTGCAGGCTGAGATCACCTTTTAGCTTCTGAAGGCACTGCTGGCGCAGAGACATTGAAAGTATCACAGTTATTACCCATTACTGTCATCGTCTGCTGGCGCAGAGACACTGAAAGCATCACAGTTATTACCCATTACTGTCATCGTCACACCCTATGGTCCAGTTGATCAGAAATGAAGTTTCATCAGGTTACTGGATAGCTTTGAACCGCCATCCTAATAATTTAGACTTATGGAGCATTGCTTTTTGAACAATTAAAAGTACCTTGTCAATTTACTTTTCTGGAGGTGAAATAGCAGATCCTAATATTCAGAGCAGACGGAGCCAGGCAGCCAGTTCTGCCTACCATAGCACTGACCTCAAATGATAACAATGACTTCAATTAAAAACATTATACAGGTATAAGAACAGGGGCGGGCATGGTGGCTCACTATGATGACACTCCATCGGCCTGGGCACCTCCCTCTCCCCTCCCGCTTGCAGTCCGTCACCAGAACCTTCCCTCTGTCCACTTGTCTCCATATCCTCTCACACTCTCATAGTTCAAACCACTGTTTTCCACCTTTGCCACCGCCTCCTAACTGGTCCCCGGGCTACATTTTTGGCTTCTCAGAATCTGTTTCCTACATAGCAGTCTGAGTGACCTATTTAGGTGGAGTTTAGACAGTGTCTAACCTCTCATTGCTGCAGGTAAAACCCAAGCTCCTCCCCACAGCAACAGAACTGGGCCCCACCCTCGCCCTCCTCCCTATCCTCGTGGCTTTCTGCTCCCCACGATGCTCCCTCTGCACCTGCTACCTTGGTCTCCCCTGGTGCCCCAGGCCTTATCAGCGCAGGCCTTACAACACCCTTCCCACTCCTCTGGCCATGCTAACCAGCAGGTCTCAGCAAGGCCTTCCTGGACCACTTCCCCTTAACCACCCAAATGCCTGGTGGTAGAAACCTATTGCTTTCTTCCCCTTAAAATTACTTACCATAATTATTTTGAACTGTCTCAAAATATGCATAATGGAAAATTTACCTGTTTAATCACTTTTAAGTGAACAGTTCTGTGGCATTACATTGCTGTGCACCTGAAACAGACCCCATAGTCCCATAGACAGGTTTGTTTGTTTGCTTGGTTGGTTTCGTTTTTGATAAACATAGAAATAGACCCTTGAGGTCTTAAGCTTAAAACTTACATTGACTTTACCTGAGTTTCTTCCTCAGGAAAGGATTCCCAGGTCTCTCAGAAAGTATCAAAGAACTGAAACTCACCAGATCACCACATCCAGACAATGAGACCCAGGCCCCTCATTCACCATGATTGCTCCTTTACCCCTTCCAAGTTCCTGTTTTCCCAGACATGGTTACATTTCTTCCCCTGCTATATAAAGCCCTATTTCAGTTGATCAGGGAAATGGATTTCAGACTGAGCTCCCATCTCCTCAGCTGCAGCACCCGATTAAAGCTTCTTCCTGGCAATACTCGTTGTATCAGTGGTTGGCTTTCTGTATGGCAAGCAGCAGGACCTAGACCAACCCCCCAGCATTTGGTAACACAACCATCACCTCCGTACATCTCCAAAACTTTTCTGACTTCCCTAACTAACATTGTACCCATTAAACACTAACTCCCTATATCCCCTTAGCCCAACCCTCCGGTAACCACCATTCTACTTCCTGTCTCTATGGATGCAACTACTCTAGGAACCTCATGTAAGACGAAGCAAATGATAGCTGTTCATTTGAAATGGATGCAGTGCCTCATACCTATAATCCCAGCACTTTGGGAGGCCAAGGCAGGTGGATTGCTTGAGGTCAGGAGTTCAAGACCAGCCTGGCCAACATGGCAAAACCCCATCTCTGCAAAAAATACAAATTACCTGGATGTGATGGTGTGTGCCTGTGGTCCCAGCTATTCGGGAGGTTGAAGTGGGAGGATTGCTTGAGCCCGAGAGGTGGAGGTTGCAGTGAGCCAAGATCATGCCACTGCACTCCAGCCTGGACAACAAAGTGAGACTCTGCCTCAAAAAAAAAAAAAAAGTTGCTCATTTGTAACTGGCTTATTTCATTTAGTGTAATTTCTTTAATCCAGGTTGTGGTATGTATCAGAATTTCCTTCCTTTTCAAGCCTGAATAATATTCCATTGTATTCATATATCGCATTTTGTTTATCCATTTATCCACTGATGGACACTTAGGAGGCGTCCATCTTTTCGCTGTTGTGACTAATGTTGTTATAAACATGGATATACAAATATCTGTTTGAATTTCTGCTTTTAATTCTTTTGTGTTTATACCCAGAAGTGGGATTGCTGAATCATACAATAATTCTATGTTTAATTTTTTGAGGAAGCCCCATACTGTTTCCCACAATGGCTGCATCATTTTATATTCCCACCAGCAGTGCAGAGGGTTGCAGTTTCTCCGTATCCTCACCACCACTTATTTGCTGTTTTTCTGTTGTTGTTGATTTTTAAAATAACAGCTATCCTAATGGATATGAAGTGGAGTCTCATTGCAGTTTTGACTTGCAGTTTTCTGATACAAATCAAATGATCCATTAATGTTAAGCATCTTTTCATGTGCTTATAGGCCATTGGAATATTTTTGGAGAAATGTCTCTTCAAGTTATTTGCCTATGCTTTTTTGTTATTGGGTTGTAAGAGTTCTTCGTATATTCTGAACATTAGCTCTTTATCAGATATATGATTTGCATATATTGTCTTCTATTCCATGGGTTGACTTTTCACTCTGTTGAGAGTGTACTTTGATGCATAGGAGTTTTTAATCTTGGCGAAGTCCCGTTTATCTATTTTTTTTTCTTCTATTGCTTGTTCTTTTTGTGTCATATTCAAAAGTAACTCATAATTTTAAGTTATATGTCTATTTGAATGCTTTATTACATAAATGCCTGCCTTCATAGAACATAAGATATACAAAGACTGAAATCTCTCTCTTTTTTAAAGACGGGGTTTCACCATGTTGGTCAGGCTGGTCTTGAACTCCCGACCTCAGGTGATCCTCCCGCCTTGGCCTCCAAAGTGCTTGGATTACAGGCGTGAGCCACCGCGCCTGGCCAAGACTGAAATCTCTGTTTTGGTCACCATCATATATCCCCACCACCTTCCAGTGGTTGGTGACTAGTAAGTGTTCCATTATATACATTTGTAATTTGATAAATGCGTATCTTCTGATTAATTTGTGATGTTAAATGATACCTGATAACTTACATACTTATATGAAAAAATACTGATTAATAAAGGTGATTTCTGTCTGATATTTAATTCTCACTGAAAATTCACTCTAAGTTAATTTAAATTAAGTTAATTTAAATCAAGGTACATATAAAATTTCAAGAAGTGGTGGGAAGAAAATTAAACACAGCAGAAACTATATCAATAGCATATTTTAAAATCATATTAGTTTTTTTCCAAATCTTTACCGACTAAAAAATGAAATGACTAAAAACACGTCTTCCAAGTTTTAGTCATTTTATTTCAGATCTGATGTAACTTCATAATATGTTTCTTCATTCTTCATTGGCAGGTATTCAAAAGTGGTATAGATCCACTTCTTAGACCAAATGAAGGGGACAGTTCCGGTGCCCTAGGTTAAGTGATAGCCCAAATCAAATGCTAACTCTTCCTTTCCTCTATGACTTCATAAACCTTCAGGAGAAAGCTGACGGATATGCATCTGTCTCGTCGATCAAACACACAAGGGATTTTCTTTCTTCTGTGCTTCTGGGAATTAAAATAGAAGGGACTTGTATTGTCAGCTGCAAAACAGCAGGGGGGAGCTCATGAGGTTTTTAAGGCATCTATTACTCGCCACCCCACCCCCTCCAAAAACATTGCGTTAAGTATACACTTAACAGATCCAAGAAGAAATTCAAAGGGAAAAGAAAGTGGAAGCGCGCGCGTGCACACACACACACACGCGAGCGCTCGCGCCTTCTAATGAGAGATGGAAATGAACACGATCCATTTTATAATAAAGGACTGACAAACTAACACTTAATCCAGACCTCTAAAGCCAGGGTCTTTACTACCCTAACAGTCCAGTGTACCCCTGGGTGCCCACCCCCTGGGTCCCCATCACTGCTGCTGATTCTTCACCATCTTTCTCCTGTGTCCAAACTAAGTTATTAGACAGCTGGCTTAAAACTACAGTGCTTAAGTTTTCTAAACGTGTTTTTAAAATATTCAGTGAAATTGTTTTGGAGAACAACTTAAATAGTATTTTGTAAATTAGGTTATAAACCACAGAGTAGTTTTTAAAATATATGAAATAGAGACCTTTGTTACTGAGGAGAAAGAATGAGAGGTCTAGGGTCTATATCTTGAGTTTTAGGGACAGTATAAGAAGTCACTCCCCTGTGAGGACAGAGTGGCCTGAGAGGAACAGAAGAGCATTTCTTGTTGGGGGAGAAATCACAATTGACACCGGTACCGCTTGCCATGCTGTCCTTTGAACCTTAACCTGGGACACAGGAATCAATGGTTAGCATTAGTGAGCCATCAACAGCTCTCATTCCGAGGCCTAACAGAAAGCTAAGCTCTGAAGCCGTGGATAACCATACACAGGGACTCGGGCTGCTGCTGAGGCTTGCCAGGGGTAGGGTGGGATGTGAGGTCTTACCTTTGCCCCTCCTCTATCTACAAGTATGTGTGAATCACAGATGAGCATCTTAGAACACATCTTGAAATAGCTGTCACCTCTCCTAGAGGGGCTCATTTTTGGCATTGGGAAAACAGATTTTGGTGAGTGGCCACAATGTCTTACAAAGTGCCTGAAGTTCAGGGTCTTGTCTTGGTTTATGATCAGTGTCTCCCAAAGAACACAGCTCTCTCCTCATGTCATTTCAGGATGAATATCAAAACTTAAATAAAAGATTGTGAGTCCTAATTGTAATGGAACAATGAGAGACGGAATTGTGAAAGGAACCAGGATAAATATGTGACTGTGTAGAAATATGCTACTAGCTCTGTTTTATGCCATTGACTTTTCTTTGTCTGGACACTTTAATTCAGGTGTAATAAGAGGAATCTCAGAACTAGATTCAATTTGTATGTGTTACATAAAACATTAAAATGATCAGAAACTCCAAACTATAGTGATCTTGAAGAATTTAGAACAACCCAAGAAGTCAACACAGCTGTAGGATGATTTCATACCAATATACTGGGCCAAAAATTAAATAATATGTGTTCCTTTTTCTGTAATATTGATCCAACTAAGTGTTACAGTGAGTTAGTAGAGCGAAGCCATGCCAACTTGCTGGGAATTGATTTCCTCTTCAATAAAATGAGGGGTTTAAAATAGATGATTCTTCGTTTTCTCCCAAGAGCTAACACAACTCTGGCCAGGTGCAGTGGCTCAGGCCTGTAATCCCAGCACTTTGGGAGGCAGAGGTGGGCAGATCACTTGAGCCCAGGAGTTCAAGACCAGCCTGGGCAACATGGCTAAACCCCATCTCTACAAAACCCACAAAACTTAGCTGGGTATGGTAGCTTGCACCTGTAGTCCCAGCTACTTGGGAGGCTGAGGCAGGAGGGTCACTTGTGCCCAGAAGGTTGAGGCTGCAGTGAGCTATGCTGGTACCACTGCACTCGAGCCTGGGAGACAGAGTGAGACTTGCCTCAAAAAAAAAAAAAAGAAAGAAAGAAAAAAGAACTCTGGCAACACAAGCATCCACCCCCAGCAGTTCTATTAAACTACATGAAACATAAAGGATCTGCATGCTTAAGGGGCCTAGATTTTGCCTAATTTTAGAACTAGATGGCTCATACCAGTATATAGCTAAGTCCTTCAAAAGAAAATATGGTAGTGAAGGGAGAGCTGATGGAATTTGCAATGTCCCTTGGTGACAGAAACTCACTTAACAGCAACATAAAGACTTAATAAAACAAGTAGTAAATTCACAGGAAGAAACGGTAGCCCTAAAACTTACTGTTGGGTGGCTATCTCCTCCTAGCACACAGGTAGTGACATAAACAGTGTCTGACAAAGATGGCTTCCTTTAGGCTCGTCTCACGTGCTAGAAGTCCTTGTTACAGACCATACCAACCACCAGCTGAATAACAAACCCGATGGGAATCCTAGCTACTCATTCCTGTGCTGCCGGCTGCTCCCATACACAGGTAAAAGCTCTGTGCAGAATGATTCCCCAGTGCTCAGGATTCTGATCCAAGGGAGTGCTAACTGTTCCCTTGTCACTATGGAATGAGGTTCAGCAAAGGACTCACAAGTTCAAAGTTGTTGGCCTCTGGAAGAGCACAGGGGTCTTTCCCTACTCACTCTCTCCCTTTGAGAGGGATGGATCAGGACATTGCCTTTCACTCTGGCCCCCAAGGTCAAGGCATTTTCTCATTCACTTAAGAATGGATGAAATATTCATTCTGCTGAGTTAAAAGGTCTTGAAGTAAGTTATGTCTAACTGGGTGTTCACTGACGATGACCAATGTTGAGATGTTGGGTCTGCTAAGAAATGATATGACCAATTGGAATACCCTAACCCTTTAGACCACCCATTTTCAAGAGATTCTGAAGGACACGTGGACAAGATGGTGAAACACAGCAAGTGAACACTTCTAAAAAGCGGAGATTCAACCCTAACGACCGATGCAGAGCTTGTGCAAGCTAAACCAGACTCATGGAATCTCCTTTCACCAAGTTTGAGCAGTTGAACAGCGAAACCAAAGCAGGTCAGGGGAACAGTTCAGCCTGTTTTCCCAGAGCTCAGTCCCAGGCCTCAGGTCTATTCCAATGTAAGAGGCCAAAGCACGTGTGGCCATTTCTGAAGAACCAGAGAAAGGTGGGGAACAGGACTGAAGACCCATGAAAGAGGCTGGACTGCAGAATTGCTGTGCATGGTTGTGCACGCTGGCACCACACCAGTGACCCGGGGCTAAGGGATACGTGTGGCTGGATGCTACTCTTTATTATGAGATGCATGTTCCGCCACTCCAGGCGTTTACTGATATAATAATAGCTTTACAGAATGCCGAAGTCAATGGTAATCATCTCCTAAAAGCTCATTAGATACCCATTTGTTAGTCTGCCTATGCCTGATTGTTTTCTTACTGATTTTTGCCTTCTGGCTGAGGAAGCGACCAGGAGTTTAAGAGTAGGACCTCACTGACTGGCACTGCATGATCCACCTAGTGATCTACTATGATGGGAATTTGAAGAACCTTAGCAGACTTTTCACAAATGCCACATACACTTATTTTTGCATATAGTAAAGGATGTTTTTATTTAACAACATTTCTTGTCACTAATCTTATTTATTTATTTGTTATCTTATCATTACTCATCATTGCTTAAATATATGACCAATGAGAACATGTACAAGATACATACAAGTGTAAAGAAAAAAATCCCCAAATTTTATCAAAATCAACAGTTAACCTTTCCATGTACCATGTTCACTCTGCTGTACCTCTGTGTGTACACGTGTGTGTGAATGTATAATATGTTTACAAAATTGGGGTTGTATTTTCATCCTAGTAGGCCAATTATGGAGACCAGGAGAATGGAAGTAAAGGTTCCTTAAGAACTACAGTGATCTTGGGAGTGATCCTGGGGGAGACATAAAAGGGTGTGTGACCAGGCAGGAGGCAAAGAGGCTTCAGCTGCATCTGTCAAGTTTGATTTCTTAGAAAGAAAAGAGCTAAGGCAAATTTAGCAAAACGCTGTCATCACTGAATCATACAGTAGGTGAATGAGCACCTGCTCTATCATGCTGTATATTTTCCTGTACATTTGAAATATTTTATAACTTCCAAAAAAAGGAAAGGCTAGGGTCGCTGTTCTGACACCACGTGCTGCCGTCACAGCAGTTTTACCATTTCTGGGCTCTCTGTTTGCCGCAGTCTCTCTGGGAGTGCAGAGCCTTCTGTGTTTTCACAAATTTCTCTTCGCAAAGCTCAAGCACATCCAACAGAGATTTCTCATCACAAAGACTGGGTAACCCTCTCCTGAAAAGAAAGGGAGAATCATTTCAACAACCCCTCTTCCTTCCTTAGTAATATAAAACGTTGATTGTCCTGAGTGCCAGACCCTCGCAGGGCATCCAGCATAACTGTGGAAGAATAGTAAGCACTGAACACAAAATGGTAAGACAAGTGCTTGAAGTTACATTTTCCCTTTCCGTTACGATCCCAAGATGATCAATCTTTTGAAGGTTGCAAGATTGTTTTTAACGGTTCAGAGATGACGGGTGTAAATCCATGCCTTCTGGTGCCTGATGCCTGAAGGGCTTGTTTGAGCTGCAACATCCTCGACACTGGAAATACCACTGTGGTCAGAGCTCACCTCCCCATGTATCACACACAATGTTCTCTTCCTGAGCTTCCTGAGCTGAGGTGCTCGTTAGCAAGAGTATCTTGACTGTGGTCAAGACTAGTTACCTTTTTCAAATTCTGGTGATGGCACCAAATTCTTGGAGGGCTTTGGCAACTCAGCCTAGGGAATTTATCCTTCTGGAAAATTGCTGAAATACACCAAAATACATAAAAAATCCATTCTTAAAATTTCATCACATAAAAGGATGTCTAGAATGAGATTTTAAAACTTGATTGTGTAGTAGATTTCCATGTGGGCGGTGGAGACTACTTTTTCAAACTTTCATGTGGTTCTCCAAGTTTCATCAACATCTTTCGTGGGTACTCAAGAGATTCACTGCTGCTAGACAGTAACAATTGTAAGACTCCATGTAATATAGCAGGGTTTTATCTGATGGACCAGAGGAACAAAGGAAAAAAATTACAAAGGAAATCTTCTTGAAATTCCAAAAGATGTGACAGTCAGCAATGGAACACTCTATCAGAACTGTTGAAGGATACTGAACAGTTGGCCTAAACAGTCTGCGATTTTTTCAATGAAAACAGGAGTGAGGAATTTGGTTCCCATTAATTAAGTCTATTTATTAAGCCAACACAAAGTGTCACTTCTTTTCCCATTCAAGGAAAAGCTGACCTTCTAGTACAGAAGAGAATGGCCAGTGCGTGAGCAGAGATGATATGGTGTCAGGTAGCCTCCACGGGATAGGGTGAGGCCTAGCCCCGACCTGGAGAGCACAGAGACTAGAGAATTAGACAGCGTTCCCGTCCCTGGACCCACAGCCTCAAGTGAATGTACTGCCTGAGAATGAGGGACAGACAGCAACCTCCCAGCCAGCATTTCTTTTTTTTTTGAGATGGAGTCATGCTCTGTCACCCAGGGTGCAATGGCACGATCTCAGCTCACTGCAACCTCTACCTCCCAGGTTCAAGGAATTCTCCTGCCTCAGCCTCCAGAATAGTTGGGACTACAGGCCCCCAACACCATGCCCAGCTAATTTTTGTATTTTTAGTAGAGACAGGTTACATGTTGGCCAGGCTGATCTTGAACTCCTGACCTTGTGATCCATCCGCCTTGGCCTCCCAAAGTGCTGGGATTACAGGAGTGAGCCACCACACCTGGCCCCAGCCAGCTTTTAAAAAGAAAAAAAAGCAACCCTCATCCACTCCTCTCCAGCCCCCGTGAAGGTCAGCATCTTTTCAGAAGACCAGGAAAAACAGCCTCGGGCACTCAGTATGGGTGGGCAGGTGCGGGGCCTGGTGCGGTCACTGACGGGTGGCCCAGCAGGGTTAAAGGGGAGGTGGCCCAGCTCCTCCAAGACCCGGGAGACCTGACACAGGCACACCCAAGTGCACCGGATAAAGAGGCTACAAAAACACGGTAGCCTCTAATGAGTTAATTTTGCGCTTGGGTGAACGAAGGGCTGCTTCAGGAGGCTAGACGAAAAACCTGCCCCGCTTTTGTGTGGAGAAACCGCAGGCACTTCCCATCCTTTTCTTGGTAGGGGGGTTCTAAAAACAGGGTCTTTTGGAGTCTTCACGAGAGATGTGGATTTTAAGGGCGCCCTTGGGTCATACAGAACGAATCAAGCGAAAACAATAAGAAAATGAGCCTGACAGCAAGTATCTGAGGACTTTATCAAAAAGAATTAGAAATGGACAAATTCACTGGGCGCTGCAAAGGATCAAATCTGCAAGGTGGCATTGTGTGGCTAGGATTAGATTATTTATTCATTGTTAATTTATTTATTTATGTATGTGCAAATGACCTTGCTGCTGCAGATGCTAAAGGGCCTCTGAAAAGGCCGGGATTTTTAGATCCAGGCCTAGAATATTGGTCCATTTAACTCATTCTTTCCTTAAGGCGATCAGCACTGACTTTTATCGAAGGAGATAGAGGAGGAAAAACCATATGTGTTCAGGGAACGATGCAGGACTCAAGCAGCTCGAAGGACCCAAGTATTTCAGCTTCATTCAGGATTCTGGGGAAGACTCCATGCAGTTTAATGTCCAACAAATTAGCAAATGAATGCTTATGTCAATATGTGAAAAATCCCTGGTTAGTTTAAACAGATAAAAAAAGCCTCGGGGGAAACCCCAGAAAATGCAGGCTCTTTTTCTTTCTCTTTTTAGTTAATTTAATTTTTAAAAGAAGGAACAGCACTTTTGGAGTTCTTTGAAAACCCACAAAAGTTACACAAAATAAAAAGGTCTAACGGATCCTTGATCTTGTACACGCTTAAAATAGTCTCAATGTGACTCACTGGAAGAAATAAGGAGATTGAATGAGCCATTCTCTGTATCGTGTTCACTATTCAATAGTGCCCTGCCCAAATTGAAAAGCAGAGAACCCATCTTCACCTCTTATACACGCCTAAGGGGTGAAAAACAAATAATTACTCTGTACGTATGATAGCATAGTTTGTAGAGGGAACCTGAGGGTGAAATCAATAATGATCTTATTTTCTCTAGGTTTAGGCAAATAATGATGAACAAAAATGGTCATCCTATGTTCCTGCTGACCCAGCACAGTGGGGACGCTGTGTAGGACATGACCTTTGGGGGGAAGAGAACACAAGAACTCAGCGTGGGGGGATTCAGACAAGAAGTCACACATATTGAAGCCAGTAAATTCTTCCTGAGGAGAAAGACCCACTCACTCTGCAGAAGAGATATACGACAGCTGACAATTCCTGGAGGAGAACCTTTCTACTGAATTGGTAAGGGATGCTAAGCAAATGATATGACTTGGGAAACAATGCGTTTCATAATATATGGCTGCCCCCTCACGGTGAATTCGAGACCTCTCTTGAATTACAAAGAGGTAAGCTTTCTCCAAAAGGGGAGAAAGTAAAAGAATGAAAAAAGAAAAGAAAAACCAAGGGAAACCCCTTCAAATATAACAGCAAGATCTTCTTTCACATACTCAGTTTGTTCTTGGTCCTTAAAATATTCAGCACCCAAGTGCTAAATAAATGATTAAGTTCTAAAGGTGAAAAGGGAAAACGTAAAGGACTTTTCTATACTGCTGAACATCATTAATTTATTCTCCACTACTTTCAAAGTGGATATTTTGACACTAAATACCAAACTACCTAAAGAATAAAACCTTCCAAATAATTTCTCTGTTCAGACACTGCCTTGGATTTACCTGAGAGTGAAAGGGCAGTCGGTCTAAAATCAACAGCTGTAAGCCAAAGCTTCATCCAACTATGAATTCCTCAGGTATGTCTTTAACTTTTAAATCCCATAATTAATTTTCCTGTGTTAAAGTTTTATTTTGTTTGTGGCACACTGCAATGTAGTGATAGATGCCTGCTTTGAATAGGAATTTTAAAATCACTTATTCCTAGTTAGGTTTTTATTTGTAACAGAGATAGCGCTGCTTGAAATAGTAACACTCCACATTTAAGTTTTTCCCCATAATGAGGATGAGCCTTCTTTCCCATTATTCCTAATTAATGAGCTTTTCATTTTAATACTGTGACGGAGTGAACAAAAGGGGTAAAAGGAAAGGTCTACCCCAATGTATTTTATAAAAACGACTACTTAGAAACACCGTGGTTTATTATTCCTGGTGACACAACTCATCATTTTTTTTCCTTTCTGCTGTGCTTCATTTCATTGCACTTCACAGATACCGAGTTTTTCTTTTTTTCTTTTCTAGTGTTTCTTTGTTATTTCTTCAGCTTTTAAGTTCCTAATCACTTGCAAATTTTTTATAGAGAACAAGTGTGAATGCCCGAATGTCAAAGTACATGTACCCTGAAGAACTTCTCATTTCAAAACAAAAAACTTTGACATTCAGGCATTCGTTTGTACTCTGCAAAAAATTTGCAAATGAGTAGTTTCTGAAGGGAAGGAGAGAAGCATCTTTATCACTTTATTATTCTCTTGTCACCTACGAAGTTTGATTTATTGGAAACTACCAAGAAAGAATTAGCGGAAATCATCACAGCAAGACTCTTAAAGGAATAGATTGTATTTAGAAAGGAATTAGCTGGGAAAAAAATTGCAAAATCTTTAAGTGCCAATTTTCCACTTAATTTTCACCAGCAATACCCATTTCACAAATGCTGGTTCTGAGCTTGAAATGTCAAAATAATCAATCAAAAATAAACATGCCCAGGTACTGAATTTTGTCATTAAAATACTTTGTTTTTTATTGAGTGTTGGGAGATCTTTTTGTTGATAACTGCTCATGCAAAACATAAGCAGATGTTCTGGGTTTGTGAGGGCATCATAGATAGGGTGCTGCTCCTTAGTTGTGGAGATTCAGAGCTGGCAAAGAAATTCAAAAGTTATCTTTTATAAGTCCGAATATCATACAAAGCAATTAAACCAAAATGCATCTGTATTTTACCACACTTACCCTTTTCAAGTCATGCACAGGTAGGTACTCATTCTCTCTTTCATAATAGCAGTAAGCAACAGTAACATGTATGGGTGCCTTAGAATATTCTAGGCATTGTGCAAAGCAATTACCATAGAATGTCTCCCTTCAGACTCAGAATAACCTGTGAGATAGCTGTGATTATTTCCATTTTCCAGAAGAGGAAACTAGTCATCCACAAGGCTAAGTAACCCTTCCAGGTCAGATAACAGTGAATGGCAGAGCTGGGATTTGAACCTGTGCCAGTCTAATTGCAGAGCTCGAGCTCTTAGATACTATGTGTCTGCCTCTTTTAAGCATCATTCACTTCTGCTTCTTGCTTTTAAATACTTAAAAATGATTTGATTTTATATTGCAAAATGGCTTCTAATTAACTCGACCTCACCATTCACAGGCCATACAAGCGTACTTTCTGTAGGGTGGCTTGATTTGTCCTTGGAGATGTTGACAGGACTCTGTGAGGGCTTGGGTCGCTACTTCCCCCTCTCCTCCAGAAGCTGCGGTCCATTCCTAAAGACAAGTCTGCTCACCGGCCCCCAGCTTCCTCGCTCACAACTCCCATCATCCCCAGACCCACCATTTTCTTCTCTCTGCCTTTTTCTGCTTTATTAGCTCTTCTCTCACCTAGTGCTTAACACTGCCTGCTAATAACAATAAACATGGCTATACAGCACTTGTATGTACTCGGCACTGCTCTAAAGGGTTTACATGTACGAAGTAGCTATAGCCTCGTAACAACCCTACTGGGGAGGTACAGTCATTGATCCTCGTTTACAGATATGGAACGGAGACACAGATTGAGTCACTTAACGAAGGTCACACAACTAGGAAGTGACACAGGTCATGATCTTCACCAATGTGTTATTGTGTGATGGCACCTTGAATCGTGTGCTTGTGTGCTTCCTGTCTGCCTCCTATTTTTAGTAAGTAACAGAAGAGGAATTTCTGTCTTGCTCACTAGTAGGTCTGCCGTCTCTAGAAGAGGGCCTAGTGTACAGAAGGTCCCAATAAATACATGTTGACTGACTGACAGCTTCTCTCGCATCTTGGCTTATCAAGGGCATTTCCCTGATCCCTGTTGATACTGCCATAACCCAATCCTATCTTTACTTTCACAGGATGAACTGGTCATTCACAGAGTAGTGTCATCTTCAGGTCTTTTGCTCTCTTCGAGTTTGAAGTTTGGGGCAGCAAGGGCACTCAAAGTTCTCTGAGATGGAAGAAACCTTAGAGACATGCTTCTCTGCCCTGTTCAGTGCCTGCATCCCCCTGAGCTCCTGTGCCTTTGGCTTTGAGCTGGATTTGCCAGTGAGAGACAGCAGGAAACGGAGGGCCAGGAAGTTCTAACCCTGCTGCTTCTGTGCCTTGGCACCACAATTCTGGCAGAAGCTGCTCCCTCTGTGACTACCAGTTCCGGCTGGGGGATCTCCCTTCCAGCTATTGCTGACCCCTCTTCTACAGCTCCCTTGGTCTCCTTGAACAGCCCTGCTCTCCTTTGCTCCCTCAGGCCTGATGGTAGGCCTTCCCACTGTTGCTTGCTCCTGGGTACTTCGAGATCCTTTGTAGGCTTCCTCAATCCTGCTCACATCTCTGTAAATAGCTCCTTCATTAGATACGCTTCAGAACCCCAGCTGAAAGTTCCTTCTTCCTGGTTGGGTTGGCAATTCCCATCTAATGCAGCAATCCCCCTCTGTAACATCCCCAGCCTCTGTTTACCCACTTCCAGCATTCCATGACATCTACTCCATTCATAGACTGTCCTAGTTATTAACATGTTATTCCTTTTTTGGAGGTAAAAAACGGTCTGCTTCCTGTGAAATTCTATTTCTGTCATCTGAAACACACAGAATAAGCCTCCTTTTTCCTCTACCTGACAGCCCTGTAAATATTTAAACACAGCTGTCAAGGTCTCCCCCACCTCTGCTCCTCTCCAGGCTCGATGCATTCCACTTATTTTCCACTTTACATTTCTCCATGCTCCCATTTAAGCACCTGAAAATGAGGGAGTGAAGAAATGGGAGAATAAATTTGTAATAATTGATAGGTGTGAGTGGTAGGACCAAGAAGCCGGGAAGGGAAGAGAATCTCCCTATTTCTGGGCTTATCCCTGAGGCTGACTTGCCAGCTTCCCATTACACCTCTTGTATTGTTATTACCACTTAAACTCATATATTACTTCATCCATTCTCTTTTTTGTATTTTTTGTTGTGAAAATAGAATAACATCAAATTTACCATTTTAACCATTTTTACATGTACAGTTCGGTGGCATTAAATACATTCAAAATGTTGTGCAGCCATCACCGTCATCCATTTCCAGACCTTTTACATCAACCCAAGCAGAAACTCTGCCCATTAAACAACAAATTCCCATTCCCTCCTCCCTTGGTCCCTAGTAAACTCTATTCTATGTTCTGTCTCTATGAGTTGCCTATTCATGTAAATAGATTCATACAATATTTGTCCCTTTGTGTCTGGCTTATTTCATCTAGCATAATGAGTTCAGGGCTCCCCCATGTTGCATTACGTAGCAGAATTTCTTTCATTTTTAAGGCTGAATAATATTCCACTGTATGTATATACCACATTTTGCTGATCTGTTCACCTGTTGACAGACACTTGGGTTGTTTCCATCTTTTTAACTATTGTGAATAGTGCTGCCATGAACAAACATCTGCTCAAGTCCTTGCTCTCAGTTCTTCTGGATATGTACCCAGAAGTGAAATTGTGAGATCACGTGCTAATTCGATGTTTAACGTTTTTGAGAAACTGCCAACCTGTTTTCTGCAGTGTTAATACCATTTCTCATTCCTACCAGCAATGTGCAAGCGTTTCAATCTTTCCGTATCCTCAACCGATACTGGTTTTTTGTTTTGTTTTGTTTTGTTTCGTTTTTAGTTGAGACAACTAAAAAGTTGAGACAAAAGTTTAGTTGAGACAACTAAAAGTCTCACTCTGCCACCCAGGCTTGAGTGCACTGGTGCAATCTCAGCTTATTGCAGCCTCTGCTCCTGGGCTTAAGCGATCCTCCCACCTCAGCCTCCCAACTATAGCTGGGATCACAAGTGCATGCCTCCATGCCTGGCTAATTTTTTTTAGTTTTGGTGGAAATGGGGTTTCACCATGTTTCCTAGGCTGGTCTTAAACTCCTGAGCTCAAGCAATCTGCCTACCTTGGTCTCCCAAAGTGCTGGAATTACAGGCATGACCCACTAGGCCTGGTCCAATGCTTGCTTTTTAAAAAATAGTCATCCTAACGGGTGTGACCATTCTCTTAAAATAAAAAAAAAAAAGGCCAGGCAAGATGGCTCATGCCTGTAATCCCAGCACTTTGGGAGGCTGAGGTGGGCAGATCACGAGGTCAAGAGATAGAGACCATCCTGGCCAGCACGGTGAAACCCCATCACTACTAAAAATACAAAAATTAGCTGGGCGTGGTGGCGCACGCCTGTAGTCCCAGCTACTTGGAACACTGAGGCAGGAAAATTGCTTGAACTTGGGAGATGGAGGTTGCAGTGAGCCAAGATCATGCCACTGTACTCTAGCCTGGCAACAGAGTGAGACTCTGTCTCAAAAAAAAAAAATTAAATTAAATTATTTTTAAAAAGGTTTATTGGGGTAACTGACATACAATAAACAGCAATATTTAACATGTATAATTTGATACGTTTTGACATATGTATATACCCATGAACCCATCATCACAATCAAGATTATTACTACTGTTTCTATTACCCCAGAAGTTTCCTGAAGTCCCTTCATGATCCCACCCTCCTACTCCTCTGCACTCCCTTTCCCAGGCAACTTCAACCACTTATTAATCCCCTATGTCCTTCAGTTCCCCTTACCTCGCCTGCTCATTTCCTTCCATCTGTGAAGCTTGATCTCTGGGATCCAAGATGAGGGCAAAATTTATTACCAGATACATTCAGTAACTTTTACACATACCAAGTTCCCTACTCCCAGCAAGCCAACCATAAGTACCCAGAACTTATGAAACTTGAGAGCAACTTGAAAGTTAAACTTGCAGTCTCTGCTTATACCTCCCTCTTTTCTAAACACATACAAGAAATCAGATTTAAATTGTGGTTACCTTTGAGGTAAGAATTATTATTACAATTTTATAGACAAAGGAACTGAGGCGTGAAGAGGTTAGACAACCTGCTCAAAATCATATAACTCAACATCAAAAGTACAAACCATAAAAGAAAACATTGATAAGTTAGACTAGATAAAAATTTAAAACTTTTGTGCTGAAAAGACACCAATGAGCTGGGCCCGGTGGCTCGTGACTGTAATACCCAACACTTTGGGAGGCCAAGGCAAGTGGATCCCTTGAGCCCAGCAGTTCAAGACCAGCCTGGGCAACATGGTGAGACCCCCCCCCCATCTCTACCAAAAACACAAAATAACTGGGCATGGTGGTGCACATTTGTAGTCCCCGCTACTCAGGAGGCTGAGGTGGGAGAATTACGTGATCCCGGAAGATCAAGCTGTAATGAGCTGTGATTGTGCCACTGCACTCCAGCCTGGGTGAGAGAGTGAGACCCTGTCTCAAAAAAAAAAAAAAAAAAAAACACACCATTAAGAACATAAAAAGAAGTCACAAGGCTAGGATAAGATGTGTGCAAATCATATATATGATAAAAGACTTAAATCTAGAATATATAGAGAGCATTTACAATGACCAACACAGAGAACATTCTTGACAAATGACCAAATTTTTTAAATGAGCAAAAGATTTGAATTGACATTTTCCCAAAGATGAAATATCAATGTCTAATATACAAAGAAAAGATGCTCAAAAATCAGTATTCATTAGGGAAATGCAAATTAAAACCAGAAGAAGATACCTCTAGACACCCACTAGGATGGCTATAATGAAATAGACAGACAATCAAGTGTTGTTAAGGAAACAGGGAAATTGAAAGCCTTATGCATTGCTAGTAGGATTGTAAAATGGTACAGACACTTCGGAATGCAGTTTGGCAGTTTCTTAAAAACTTAAACATAAACTAATAATACAACTCTGCAATCCCACTTCTAAGAATCAGAAAAATGAAAATCCATGTCCACACAAAAGTTTATAGCACCCTTATTCATGCTAGTCAAAAACTGGAAACAGTCTAAATAGCTATCCACTGATGAATGAATATAAAACATTCCTACAATGGAATACCATTCAGCAATGAAAAGGAATGAATTCCTATACATGCTACAACATGGATGAACCTCGAAACCATTAAGTGAAAGCAGCTAGACACAAAATATGAACTGCATCATTGATTTCATTTATAGGAAATAGCTAGCAAAAACAAATTTATAGAAGCAGAAAGCAAATGGAAATGTTCTAAAACTGGATTATGGTGGTGGTTCCACAACTCGACAAATTTGCTAAAATCACTTACAATGGGTAAATGTTATTATATGTAAATTGTACTTCAATAAACCTCCTTGTAAAATTAGCACAAGGAGGTTAATGGTAGCACACTGATAAATGGTAGCACAAAATATAAAGAAAAGTTATCTTAAAAGATCTATGATTAATAAACCTACTCAAAGATGTAGAATGTAGAATATATAAGTTGGTGCTAGAGTTCCTCAACCTCCCTAAAAACTAACAAGAAGCTTATTTGGGGGGTTGTATTAATCAATCATACTTCAATTAATTCTTTCATTAAAAGCCATTAATTATTCTATAGCCTTTTACTGTATTTTAGATTTCTCACAGTTTTACTTCAGTCTATTATAGTTCCTGAAGACTTTGTTAAATATATACAGTGGGTGTATTTTTGTGATTTTAGTTTAAATTTGCTTTATATGAATTCTCACAGTTGAAAACATTCAAGTATAGAATAAACCATTAGTATGAATATGCTTATATGACACAAGAACAATCTCAGAGCTTCTCCGAGGATGTCCAAATGACTGCTGACTGTGCTAACTGCGTCAATCACGTATCCATACATGTTCTTTCTATAAAATACTGGTTGCTAGTTATGAGGCGTTAAGGCTTCATGGATACAGATAGAATATTCCACTTAAGTCATCTGGCAGAAGCCACAACATCCACCTTCCCTCCTTCCCTCCCTTCTTAGGGGGGGCAGAAAAGCTACTTAGAACAAAGACTACATTTCCCAGTCATCTTTGCAGCTAGGTTTATCCCCCCTGACTAAATTCTGCCCGTGAGATAAAAGCAGAAGCATTTGCAAGTGCTCTTCAAATCATGCTTAAAGGGAACAGACTCAGCTAGAAGGAACCCCTTTCCACCCTTTTGCCTTTTCCCCTTCTTCAGGCCTGCCACAAGAAAATGAAGGCCAGAGCAACTGTTAGAACCACGATGTGACCATGAAGGCAGGAAACTTAGCTTTGGAAGGTAGAGAGCCTGGGCAATACCTGGAGCTGCCATATCACCACGGGCTGCGGCCTCCATTCTTCTCTTATGGACCAAAAAAGCATGCTTCTGTCCCGGTTAAGACATAGGAGCCAAGTTTCTTTTACTCACACAAAGCCTCATCCGAAGTGACACAAGGTCTAACAGAAAAAGAATCCAGTGGAATCCTTTCTCTAAGGAATGAGCAGAGAGAAGAGAGCAAGGAAGTGAAGTTCTTTTTTTTTTGAGATGGAGTTTTCCCTCGTTGCCCAGGCTGGCGCAATCTCAACTCACTGCAACCTCCACTTTCTGGGTTCAATTGATTCTCCTGCCTCAGCCTTCCAGGTCCCCAAGTATCTTGGATTACAGGCATGCACCACCACGTCTGACTAATATTTTGTATTTAGTAGAGACGGGGTTTCACCATGTTGGTCAGGCTGGTCTCAAACTCCTGACCTCAGGTAATCCACCCACCTCGGCCTCCCAAAGTGCTGGGGTTACAGGCATGAGCCACTGCACCTGGCCAGAAGTCAGGTTCTACAGCAAGATGTCTGTGAAGCCTCAGCAGAGAGGTCTAGTCACACTCAGTAGCCACGGTTAACAACTATACCTCCTATGCGGGAAACCATCTCAATAATGAGATTCGTAGAACTATACTTAATGACTGCTCCCTAGCAACGCAGCAAAAGCCAAATACACACACACATTAAATGTTCACATCCAAAATTGGATTTATTTCTTCCAACATAAAGATTAGAGAATTATTGTAAGGTGAAAGCTAAGTCCATCAAGGAGTTCCTAAAATGCTGATCTAATCAGAAGAAACTTCTTAAAATTCTCAAACTCTGCAGTTTCTTAAAATCCTTAAAAATACAGTACTTGTTGATCATATATAAGATGAATGTATTATCTAGCTTCTCTGTCTTTCTCTAAATTATGTACCACTCAGACTTAGACTCACCAAGACCTATGTGTGCTACGCCTCTCAAGCGTTAGTTAATGAATACAATATAATAGCTATCTTAGTTCTGTGTGCAGATAAATGTGTAATAATTTTTTGTGTGAGAAAAAATGTGAATTTTTAAATTTTTAATTATTATAATATTATTTTAGGTAGGACCCTGCTCTGTCACCTGGGCTATAGTGCAGAGGTGTGATCACAGCTCACTGCAGCCTCAACCTCCTGGGTTCAGGTGATCATCCCACAGCTTCCTGAGTAGCTGGGACTACTGGCATGTGCCACCACACCTGGTTATTTTATTTTACTTTATTTTTGTGGAAATAGGGTCTCACTATGTTCCCCAGGCTGGTCTTCAACTCTTGGCTTCAAGTGATTCTCCTGCCTCAGCCTCCCAAAGGGATGGGATTATAGGCATAAACCACCATCTCCAGCCTAAATGTGATGACTGTGAGTCCTATGATTACGGTTTGCTGGTGGTAGTATAGGGCAGATCATGTGTATGCCAGTATCTTCAGTGAGCGATTGCTGCAAAGCGTAGGTTAGTTCACTGGTGGAATACAGTGTGGATTGGTAGTTTGGGCCCTACTGCAGATACATTGCCAATTTTAGGCTTAGAGATCTAACAAAGGTACTTAGATTCACACAAACATTAATTCCTGCTCTCGCATCATACGGCCAGCTCTCAAGATGATGCTGAAGAAAGACAAGAAGCTTACGTGGTTAACATGGAAGTTCAATTTGGACCTTACTCATTCAATAAAAGATGGAACTTTTGATTCTGGAAATCTTGAACGGTTTCTATAAGGTTAAAATCAATGGAAAAACTGAAAATCTCACAGATGTTGTTAACATTGAATGTTTCAAAAATAAAATCACAGTTGTTGCTGAGAAACAGTTTTCTAAAGGGTCCTTAAACTACCTCACCAAGAAATACCTTAGGGAGAAAAATCTTCGTGATTGGCCTTGAATGGCTGCATTCTGCAAGGAGCCTCACAGACCTCATTGCGTCCCCATCAGTCACAGTGAAGATGGACGAGTCTGAGGACCAAGTAAAGCTTTTTTCCCAGGTCAAATCGAGTATACGTGAGAAAGAAACATCTAGAAGCTGACTTTCAGTTTATCAGTGGATAAAAACATTGTACTCTTTAAAAAATTAATTCCTGAAACTAGTCTTCCTTAGAAACCTCACCTTTCTTGAGTCTCAAATTTCTTCCCTGTTCTGGAAAGAAGACGGACAATATGACCTCTACGGTTCCCTTTAGTGCTAGCTTGCTGAGGATATGAATTCTCTTCTGGAAGTAACCAAAAAATAAAAATAAATTAAAACAGTATATACACACTAAGTAAACACATTGTCTTCAGATTTGCTGAGATGGAAATGTTCTGGGAATAAACCAACACGCTTCAGGATGTATGTAGTAAGTAAACGATTTGGCTACTGAGACAAATGACCTTTCCCTTAGGATTTCAAGTCACTAGTTACCTCAGACCTTTGAAGTTGAAAGTACTACGTTAAAACTAAAAATACATGTTACTGTGGAAATCAAAGAGGGACTTGGCATATAAGTAGTTGTCCAATCTTGATACTTTTAATAGACCTTCTTGATACAGATACCCTTGGCTGTCTGCCCTGGCTGAGAGAACCACATGCCAAGCTTATCCTACTAGGTAGCTAAATGCAACCCTGTGGGAAATAAAGTGGTCACAAAGTTCTTCTGCTTTGGGCTTGTCTAAACTTCTTCCCTACGGTTTAATGCACAATATGTGATCATCCTGGTTAGTCAGCCTAACGTGCCCCGAGGGAAACAACCCAGAGCGGTTTAGAAATTCCAAAGTGGGACTGGAAGCCCCTGGGCCAACAGGCCAAAGGAGTGGTTTACTTTGACATTCTGAGAACCCAAAGTCCTCTGACAAGGTCCATTTGAAGTTCCTGGAATCTAAACCTCTCTGAAATCCATTTGGTTCATCAAGAACTAACTGGGCAGTCATGACAAAGGTTACATAGTAAGAAGGTTACATACTGTGACTCACACCAAATAGGCTGTGATTTCCTAGTAAGTAACATTGCTCCTTGTGTGTTAAATTATCCCATATTAATTTGTATGTCAATTTTTTTATTGCTAAAGTCATACAGCCAAATTCTGAAATGGGTGAATCTCTAGGAACAGAGACTAGATCACTGGTTGCCTGTGGCTGGGGCAGGGAATTGACTATAAAGGCTGAGGGAGATGTTCTGGGTCTTGATTTTGACAGTGGTATGCATTTATCAAATCCACTCAACTGTGTACCTAAAAGGGTTGAATTTTATTGTATGTAAATTATACTCCATACACCTGAGTTCAATTTTTTTTAATCATATGGCAAAAACACAAACCAGATAACCATATTTGATCCAATTATCTGGGTATTTTAAATACCCTGCATGCATATGAAAACCCTGGCCAGAATCAGCATCTCAGCTGCTAACATAGGTATTAGACCAGAAGGACCCCAGACAAATGACGCTTAACATTTGCAATCAGTGCTGCCATGAAGTCTCACTTAGATTAAACCATATTTTACCATCCACTACATGGAATATATTCAGTAGTGGGTAACGTAAGCCATGAAGCCCGAACACTGGATCATAGCTATCTGGGACTCCAATGTGGAATTAGACCAGCCTAGTCTCTAAAACTCCAACACTTATTACTCTCAAATTCTGTCACACACAAGTTTCAGGATGCATTAATAAAATGCTTGTTTATTTCTTTAGGCACTTTGATGAATGCTTCAATAGCATTTTCTTAATTTTCTTATGATCAATCACTAATAATTTTTTCTACATATAATACTTCAAAACTTTGCAATCTGCCTCAGTAGATTTTGCCCCAGGCTTTTCCATGCCAGCACTGCTAAATTTACAAATCTCAACTTACTGACTGGCTTCATTTATTAACAGGTCTCAGCGTTCATGCAATATAACATGCTCTAAAAGAATTAGCGTAGGATTGCAGCATTTCATTCCTTACACTGAAAAGACAAATTTTATTGCTAAAATCAAATATCTAAAATTATTTTCCCAGATGTCTAAAATTCTTTTTCTACACTAACAAATACATTTTACAGCTTAACCCAGTATAGATACACACACACATACACACATACACACGATGCGAAAAAAAAGGTTCCATAAAAAAATACCCCTTACTATATGAGGAGCACTCTGACATTCTATTCTATTTTGTTCTTTCCTAAATGCTGGTGATGACACATTAAATTGATTTTAAGACCTATTAATGGATTCCAGCCCACTATTCGAAAAGCATTGTTTTAGGCCTTCGCATATGTTAGTATCTCTGCTTGGAATATCATTCACCTTTTCTTCTCCTGGTCAACTCTTAGCTGTCTGTCAAGATCCAGCTTAGAGCATCTATCCATTTCCTGCTCCCTGGATTAGTACCCATCTTTGTTCCCACAGAACCTCCTGTATACCTGACACTCCATGTTACCATCTCCTCACCGTTGTGTTGCCTCCTCTTGGCTGTGAGACCCTAGAGGACAGGGATGGAGTTGCTCATCCGTGTGCCCCACCCCCCCAGGACACAGCGCCCAACACAGAGAAGACCTTCAATGAAGACTGGTTTCATGAGTCATTCATCTGGTCCAGCTATCATCTGGGTAGACTGAGACGGCCAAGATCACGAAGTCTGGCCATCCCCTGAGGGAATTCTTACACGTTTCAGTAGCAGAGCCATCCAGAGGTGTCTAACTTTATGCAAGAGTGCTTCTCTCACCATTATGGTTTAAAGCAGCAATTTTCAAACTTTTTAATCTAAGAATTCCTTTACACTCTTAAAATTAATCAGGACCCCAAACCACATTGATTTATGTAGGAGATAATTATTTCTATATGTATAATTATACTGCGAAATCCAGAACACATACATTCATTCTATCAATGTTTACCAATATAAAAACTGAGAAATACTTAAAACATAAGAGTACACAGCACACTTTTCAGTAGCCATCAGACAATGATGTCATCACGTATCACTTCTGCACACTCCACTCCATGCTTGTCAGAACGAGAGTGAAAAAGGCAAATCACATCTCAGTACTATCACAAAATAGTTTTGACCCCACAAGCCCCTGAAAGGGTCTCAAGGACTCCGAAAAGTCCTCAGACCATACTTTGAGCACCACTGATTTAGAGCATTTAAGCCACAGACACGGTTGCTTAAGGGGGCTCAATAAAAACACCTCTGCTTTTGTCACTTGAGTCTAGAACTGAGAGATAAGTATTATGTGGGTCAGCTTTATTATTGACAGAGCTCTTGGACAGGATAATATGGCATAACTGCATGATAGTAACCATCTTCTGAATATTGTACCCCAAATTTACCACCTAGTCACAGTGCTAAAAACTACAGCTTTCCCCCTAGAGGCAGACTCTTGTAAAACTTTTGAGCCAGAAGGGCAGTCCAGAATGCAAGCACCCTGTGGGCAGTGGCTCCCGAGGCAGAGAAAGGGGCTGGGCTACGCTCTCCAACAATGCAAATCAGAAAAATGTCACCCTTGCCGGGCGTGGTGGCTCACACCTGTAATCCCAGTATTTTGGGAGGCTGAGGTGGGTGGATCACCTGAGGTCAGGAGTTCGAGACCAACCTGGCCAACATGGAGAAACCCTTGTCTCTACTAAAAATACAAAATTAGCTGGGCA